>CM070561.1:73064218-73664218 GCA_036346405.1 Phyllostachys edulis
ACTTCTAAGGAAACACGAAGGTTTTGAGTGGTCGAAAGAGGCAAACGCCGCTTTGAGGATGTCAAGAGGTACCTTACTTAGTGCTCCTATTCTCGTCTCTCCGAGGCCGTAAGAAACGCCTTGGTTTACCTAGTCGCCACGCCACAGCAATAAGCGCAGAGTGGTCGAGAACGTGAAAATGTACAACGACTACCTACTACGTAAGTGAAGTTTTACACGGACCTAAGGAGCATTACCCTCAGTCCAAAAGCTTTATATGCCCTCCTCATGTCTTCGAGGAAATCGCGGCATTATTTTCAGCGCACAAACTAGTCAGACTGCCTCGAGTTTCCTTGGGAGCGATCCTCCGTATTAGGGAAACAATGGGCGATGGCAAATGGTCACGAACTTGGGGAGTTCGACATCCATTTCGTGTCCCGAACGGCCATTAAATCCCAGATCTTGGCGGACTTTTGTCGCCGAATGGACAAATCTCGAACTCGCTCAGATCCCCAAGACGATTCCCACGCACCAAAGGATCGATGTACTTTGACGGTCGCCACTTTAAGTGGCTCGGGTCGGGTGGTCCCGTATCTCCTACCGGAGAGACCTTAAAGTATGCCATACAATTAAACTTTCGTGCCACTAATAATGTGGCGTATCATTTAAGGTTTGCTAGTCGGTATACGAAAGCAATGAAAGCGCTCGATTCGCCGACTACTGCGTGAGAGGAGACTCTCAACTAGTCGTGAATCAAGTCGGCAAAGAGTACCAAAGGTTTAACCCGACAATGTCTTGGTACTTATCGAAGTACGTAAGCTAGAAAAGCATTTTTAGGTTTCGAGGCACAATTCATCCTCGAAGGATAATTTCTCGCATCACCTTGCTTGAATAGCTTCTTCCCGATCTCAAGTACCAAAAGGAGTCTTCTTGAACAACTCCAAGCCTTCTCTCGTCGACGAGCCGAGACACCTCCTATTGAGACAAATTCTCTAGAGTACGAGGATACATGGATGGTGCCCATCTATGATTATCTTCGTAGGGTTCAGACCAAGACGATCTCGAGGCGCATCGCTTATCCCGAAAAAGCCAAAATGTATACTTTGGTCGAAGGAGTTCTCTATAAAAGGGTATTTCAAGGGTGCTCATGCGATGCATTCCGCAGAGCTTAAGGATTAACACTCCTTCATGACATACATGGTGGCATCTGTGGAAATCATGCTTCCTACGTAACGCTATTCGCAAGGCTTTTCGACAAGGTTTTTATCGCCAATGTTCTCTATACGATGCTAAAGAGTTGGTTAAAAGTGTGTCCAAAGCGCAGCTTTATAGCAGTAAATACACCAACCACTCAGCATTACAAACAATACTCTATCTTGGCCTTTTGCAACCTCGGGTCTTGATATCCGGGACCGTTCCCCAAAGCTCCGTGAGGTTTCGAGTTCCTTTTGTGGCTATTGATACGCTCACAAATGGATTAAAGCCGAACTCGTGGATCGATAACAACTAAGCGCAAAACGGTTTATGATGAGATGCGAATTACTCGATTTGGAGTACCGAGTCTAATAATTACAGATAATGGTAAGCATTTTCGGCGAAAAATTTCAGGAATTTTATGACGAGTTGGGTACCAAGTTGTGTTATGCTTCGTGGCCCATCCCCTGAGTAATGGGGCAATGAACGCAAATGGCCAAATAATGAGAGGAATTAAAACTCGAAGTTTTCGACTCACCACAAACGCCGGGGCTTGGGTACAAGAGTTACCTTCAGATATGGGCGATTCAGATAACTACCAACAAAGCACAGAGAAACACCTTTCTTTCTAGTCTTGTCAAGCTTACATGCTTCCTCCTAACTAAAGATACGATCAACACGAGTCGAAACATTCAAAGACTCCAACCAGAACAAATTCGAGCAGATGATATTAATCTACTTGAAGAAAGGAGAAACCAGTTCTAATTGCTTGGCGGTCTACCAACAAGCCCTCGCGAAGATACTACGATCGAAGGTCCAACCTCGCAGCCTTGTCAGAGGTGACTTGGTATTGAGGCTTTGCCAATCCAAGTTTAATCGAACAAACTTTCTCCCAAGTGGGAAGGTCCTTACACGTTGGTCGGGTTACTCGCCTAGGGTCGATACGATTGGCAATGGAAGACGGCGTGTTCTCTCAATTCTTGGAACATCGACCCGCCACGCAAGTTCTATGTGTAACCAATCATTCTGGACAATAAAGACTCAGTTTTCTATCTCCATTGTCTTACTTTTGAGTAGTGCTTTTATAATTTTTCGACTATGTTTCAAACACCCGCTTTTCTTTACACCGGTCGAAAGGCGATAACATCACCTAGTCGAAGCTCTCCTCTCTCGCATGTGGTCCCCGCCCACTAGAAGGAGCTTCCTAGTGTCAACTCGTTACTCGCTTTTGTTGCCAACACAAAGAACTCGGGTTTTATTTAGTCGAATTTTTTTTGAAGGCAAACTCCTTTCACCTTAGATTATTTCTTCACTTCATTTTTGAAAAATATTCTAAGCAGAGTGCACTTTTTAAGATTTATTCATTTGCTTTTGGTGTATTCAATTCGCCTTAACTAAGTCGGAGGAAGAAACACATCTAGTCAAGTCTCCTCTCTCACGTGGTCCTCGCCCACTAGAAGGAACTTCCTAGCATCGCTCGCTTCCAACTCTTGATAACAGGCGGCACTTATTGAATCCTCCAAAGAAGGGCTAACTAATTTTTGAAGTTCTCTCGATGTTTGTTTAACTCAAGTTGTCGTTCTCGATTTAATTAATCTAGTCTGAGATGTTAACATTACCTAGTCGAAGCTCTCCTCTCTCAAGACGTGGTCCCGCCCACTAGAAGGAACTTCCTAGTGTCAATTGCTACCACTCTTTCGACCAAAGGCATGACAATTGGGGCCAAAAACTACAAGTTAAACAAACCTCTCTTTTCGTAAACCTTTAAAGACTATTTACTTAGTTTGTCTAAACAAACTCAAAGAAATAGTGGGGCTAGGATAATTTGATTTCAATTCTTAGTCTTTAAATTGCTAATTATCTTTTGAGTTACTAACTACTCGACAAGATGATTTGTAGAGATAAGACTATTTACTTAGTTTCAACAAACTAAGCAAATAGTTGGGGCTAGGATAAAGTCATTAATTTGACTTCATTTTTAGTCTTTAAAATTGCTAATTATCTTTTGAGTTACTAACTACTCGATAAGATAATTTGCGTGAAACAAGATGGATCGATATTACATCAACAAAAGCTTGTTTTTCACAGTTTTATTACAAGTTACTCAAGAGGGAGATCCCAACTGCATCTCCTCCAAACTTTCCTACTAACCGACATATCTCCTCCATCGACGCCTTCCTTCGCTTCGAGAGCAAATAAGTCGCTTGAGTGGTTGCACATTAAGGTTGGGGTCATGAGCTTTAAGTTTTGCTAATGCATAACTTATCGCAGCTTCGACCGCTTCCTTTATCGATTCAAATTTTGGTTGGCCTTCAGAGTAGTCACCAGATCTTGCAAAGTCCCGACTTGATCCCCAATAGTACTTATGTGAGCGGTTATCGATCATTTTGAGGAGTCTTTCCTCACTATGTAGCTCACCAAGCACATTGTTCAGAGCGTGATGTTGCCTTGAAGTTTAATCTTCATTGCTTCCATCTCCTGCTAAGTACAAGTCGAAGCTCGCAAGCTTTTTGTTTTCGACCACTTGTTCTAAAAGAATAAGATTGGCCAAACAAAGATAAACTTCTAGAGGAAAAGAAAAGAAAAATAATCACGGGTAAAAGAATTTCTTACCCACTAGTCGAGAATCCAACTTCTTGACCTCTTCATTATGGGAAGCAACGATCTCAAAGATGCTTTTTTCTCCCATGATCTAATGTCCTCTGCATTCTTCTTTGCAATAAGGACGGTCGTTATAAATCATGGTTTTTCCGTGATTTCAGCCTCGAGCCTTCCTAATTCAAGATCCATTCCTAGAAAAGAAGTGAGTGTAAGAAAAGGAGATAACTCAGAAGGACCGCAGTAAAGAATTACTTACCCGATATTCGAAGTTCTCGCCGCCTCAAGATCTTGATCTTTATTTTTGGACACACGAGTAAGCTCGTGAATGACTCAAGTTTTCTTTGACTTCATTCTCGAGCTTTTCATCTCATCTTCTTTTTCTAAAAGAAGCGAGAGTTAGATAAAGATCAAAGTCGTAAGCGCCTTAAGTTCAAGACTTCATCGCTTATTCCTTCCTCGCAATTTCGCGTTTGCGAGTTGGCTTTTTAAGTTTCCCCAAAAGGAATTCTACTTTTTCCCATAGCTTTTTGACTCCTCTTTTTCATAATCGAGCGAGTCGGTTAAGGTCTTTGCGTCACTGTTCAACCTGCAAAGGATAAAAGTGAACATAAGCATTGGTCAATCGGTTGTAAGTTCTTCTACAACCATCGACCTAGTCGTAAGTTTTTCTACGACAAAATCTCATGGTCGTAAGTTCTTCTACGACCATCACCTATTCATAAGTTCTTCTACGACAAAGCCACTAGTCGTAAGTCTTTAACGACCAGTATCTAGTCGTGAGTTTTTCCATGACAAACCCCGTAAGCACTATATAAGTAGTCAAAAATGATTATGAAAAACAGTGACTTACCACCTCTCTGCCTGTTTAAAGAGTTCCTCTTTTTCTTGTCGCAGCTCTAGAAGTTGTCGATGATATTCACCGACAACGGCGATTTGCTCTATGGCTTTCTGCAAAAGACAAGACAAGGAGAAATAAGAGAAGATTATACTGTATGTATAAGTATCATCAAATACTTACATTCATGGTTGATCGAGCAAATATTGAGTAAACCACTGGGTGCTTCACTGCCCACTCTCTCAACTTGGTCCCACCAAACCTTCTCAAGGCGCCATTATCAAAAGTGTTCTCTATTGGGAATGTCTTTGGGATGGGGACCTGGCATAGATCTAAAGGCGTAAGACCCCACTATGGAAGCAGGGCTAAAGAAATCGTAATGTAAATTGAAGTATTCTTCATCTTCCGATTCTCAAATTGTAGTTTCTCTTGGGTACCAGAAGGAGGTCTCGCAACGATTTCTTTCCCGCACGGTGGTCGGGCACATCACCACCTTGGGCAGAGGCTTCGCGACTTCTCTGCTGGTCCCACGACCACGCTAGTGGTCATGGCGATTATCTCACTTGTCGTAATCACGCCTCAATAGGTGTAGCCGCCACCTCAAGAGTAGTAGCCGCAACCTCGGTCATGGCGGTTACCTCGGTGGTTGTAGATGCCACTCAAGAACTATGGCGGCGCCTCGCTGGCTATAGTTATTGACTTCACGGTCGTGACAACCGCTGAGCCACGACTTCTTCTACCACCGGGCGAGGATGATCCATCGACCACTTCCTTGTTGTCTCTCCAAGAATGGAGAGGTAAGCAATAGGCTTCTCAATGGAAGCATTCTCAAATTTGAGGAGTCGGGCTAAAACAACAAAAGGATAGCAAGTCAAATTGTGGAAAGCAAAAGGTAAATGTCGTTTTACACTTTAGCTTGTTTCACATACCTCTGCGCCCCGGACTTAATCAAACTTTGGAGCCATCTTCCGATGGAAGAATTCTTTGACTTCTTTTCTATGACCACGCCCGTCGTAGTCTGTTGGGGAATAGGTTCACCATGACCACGCCTCGTCGTGAGTCTTGAACAGGACCATCTCTATGGTCTCTCGACTTTCCGGAGGACCGAGATCGGTCTCGATCACTCCAAGAGCAGCGCTACCCTCAACGGTAGGCTCTACCGATCGTTGTCCTTCACAAAAGACATAAACTCCTTCCAGCTCTCCTTTTCTAGTTGCTTGACAAATCTAGAAGTGGCGTAAACCGGAAAGCTTTCTTGTCATAATAGAAGGGTACCTTGGCCTTGCGAGGTTTGCGCTTAAGAGGTTCACCGCTTGACCTCCTCGGCAAATTGCTTCACCTTCGCTTCAATCAAGGCTATGTTCCGCCATGTGCTTTTACAGAGGATCCGGTCAAGGGCTAGAACTCGAGCTTGTTCTCCCTTGTCAACGGCTCTTGTAAGTCGACGCCTCTTGACTCGGAGGAGCCGAGCCTTTGTCTTTTGTCAATTTCGCACCGATGGTTATCAAGATAGCCTTCTTCGTCAGTTCCGACGATTTTCCATACCTACTTTCAGAAAGCAAAACAGTAAAAAGAAGAATTACTAATCGTCAGAAGACCTTCTACGACCGAAGATCAAGTCGTAAGTTTTTCTACGACCTTTCCTCGATCGTAAGATTTTCTACTGGTCACTACTAAGTTGTAAGTTTTTCTACAACATTTCTCTAGTCGTAAGTTCTTTCTACGACTATGAAGTCCTAAGGATAAAATCAATTATCGACACCTTTAGGCGAACCATCCTTTCCTCTCATGGATACTGACCGCAAGGATCTTAGGAACCGCCACACTAAGTGGCGGAGGCTTCAAACGAGTCCGACTCTAACGCCAATCTCCATTTGGTGAAAGATCTGCTCAAACAGATAAAGGCATTCTTTAAACAACTTTGCAGAAAGACCAAACCGAGAGCTAAGTCGAAAAACTACTTACCTCCCTCAGAGTCCCCGGGGTGTTTTTATTCTGTGTACCTCCACATAGGAGGCACTCGCTTCTTCAAAGGACTAATTCGACGGTGATGAAATCCTTCACCACATGCCATCCAAATAACCCCTCTCGCTTTCAAATCCTTGATGGCTTGAATATAGGGGCACTGATTGATATCCCGGGAGTCGAATCCCAGAAGCTTTTTTTTAAGCAACCTTCCCTTCGAAAGAAAGATCGCCTTCTGAGGTGACTTTCCAAGAAACCACCTCTTCCTCCACAACGCCATGAGGACCGAGTGAACATCCTGAATATACTCTTCGACTTCCCGTCATGGAGCTTCAAACCACAACTTCCATTATCCTGCATTGTCGAGCCATTCCAGAGAAATACCGAAAAAGCTCAAGATCCGCTGAATTCCTGTGCACGCCTCACACAGATATATTTAATACGCCAAGATGGTGATGGAATTAGGACCAAGGTTCACCAATTCCACTCCAAAATGCTCGAGTATCAATGTGAGAAAAGGGTGAGCAGTAATCGAAGACCACACTCACAATACGCTCGAAGACGAGGATTTATCCTTCCTCCCCGACGGCCATTGTTTGCTTATGCGCCGAACCACTCCACAAGAACTTTCTCTCGAATCTTCCCAAAGATTGACAAGGGTTTGCATCTTCGCCAGATCCATCTCCGACTGCCCATTCGAAACTCTCCGGCCATTTTCTCGTAAAGAGGAGATTTTCGATCGAGTTGGTGGCGAGAAGACAAGAACTTGATGAACAAGAGAATGATTTGGGGAAAGGTAAGATCTTAGGTTTTACCCCCAGAGGTATTTATAACCACGCACCTTGAGCCGAGGCGTGACATTCCAAAGGTCGCCATCTGCCTCTGAACCGCTTCAATGCACAAAGTTAATCTGACGCCGCTTGAGATTCCCTGCAAGGTGTCCGCCGAGAAAATCAGGTTTATGCTTAGACCTCAAGCAAAATTACTTCCTTGGTTAGATCTTTTCAACCAAATGAAATGATAATCGGAAAGTTCTTTCTTCCGATCACTATACTACGACCACCTCGTGATCGTAGGGAATGCTTTTACGACTACTTGATGGTCGAGGTAATTTTCTTGACCAAGCATATTTCTGGTCAAAGTAGTATACAATCGAAGAGTTTTTCCTTCGACTTTTTTCACAATCCTCTTGTGGTCGTAAGACCATCTATAACTCCTTTACCAAGTAAGTTGCTTTCACTTGAAGTCAGGGGCTAGATGACGAGGATATAATAATCCTCATTTTATCTTTTATCTATAATTCTTATTATAGGTAAATATGACGCCATGTGGACCCCGAGTATACCCCTTAATGTTATGAGGAAGAGCCTAATGGGTGGTCGTAAGTTCTTCTACGACCACCCCCATAGTCGTAAGTTATGCTACGACTACCCCCATAGTCGTAAGATATGCTACGACTATCCCATAGTCATAAGTCTTGCTACGACTACCTCATAGTCGAGGCTCCTCTACGACTAGGTCAACTACGACCACCTTATGATCAAATAAACCTCTGCACAAGTGGGTCTTATTGATTAAGGGATTCAAACAAATATCATACCGTTATTCTCAAGTAATGACACGTAATACTCTATTATCTCTGGTATATAGCTATTAAGCGACGTGGAGGAGTTAATACACCGGTGATTATTACCAACGTCTTACTGCACGGAGGTGATGAGGCGCCGCTTATCTCGAGTAACCGCCTCCTTCACATACTATAAAAGGCGACAATAAGAGAAAGGAAGAACAAGATCAATCGGGCCATCAGAAATATAAGCACTATCTCGTAATAGTCTTAGTTTTTTCCCGATTGTTCAAGATACACTCAATACCATACACACACAGAGTAGGGTTGTTATTCTCCTGAGAAGGCTGAACTCAGTATAAAAATCCCGTGTCAATCTCTCAAGTGATTCCATTCTAGGAGACCCCCCGAATCAAACAATCTTTACGTAAGTTCGGTTCTAAAACACCGACAATTATGATCTAGCATCAAAAACAAATAACCAATAAAAATAATGACATCTATCAAAGATAATTAATCTAAGCATAGATCTTTCCCATTATCATCCAAGTCCAAATCAACAGACTAAGCTACACAATGGGAGCAAATATTTAACAATTAAATCTAAAGCATTATGAACTATCAGAATTATGGGGATGTAAGTCTAATCCAATCAATCCAATAGAATCAATTGAACCAAAACTGAGGTTTAGAAGCTTAAACAATTCAACCATGAGCACAAACGAATCAACCACCACAAAGGATGGACACAGAACTAAAAGAATTATCATGAACTTGAAGTTTAGTTAAATGAACTAATTTATTTTTCATGGATAGTGTAAGTGTGATGTGCATCAAGACTACCCCTTCCCATGCATGTCGCTGCCTCAAAAGGTACCTAGAAAGAACAACACAACAAGTGTGAGTCCACGACTCAGCAAGTATAACAGAATAATATGGAAAATACTGGAACAAGAATATAACATTCACAATATTCGAATACGTATGTAGAATGGCAGAAATCTTATGCAAGAATGAAATGCATGCTCTTCTCTTCTGCTTATACCAGTATAGCCAGTGAACATCTGTCGGTGTTCACTCATACCCACATTATCCAAAATATGGGGATCCAAGGCCCGTTTGAAGAAACATTCAAAACGGGGATTCAAATTGCCCATATTGGAATGATGAGTCTTACTTGCCCATATTGGAATGATGGGACTTTACTTTCCACTCCCGTGGGTGAATCATGAACGAATGAATGAATACATTGATATGGAAGACAACATCTCAAGAAGCATGAATTAACATCCATGGAAAGAAACAATAATTATTGGAATTTACTCGCAGTCCATAGAATTTAATCATAGCATGGCATCAAGCAGTACGAACAAATAACAGTCAATACAATCCACAATGTACTTGCCTTAACCGCAAGATGAAAGACGATGACAAGAAGGCTCTAGCCCCGGTGCTCACCACCACCTAGCAACCGTAAAGTATACTAAGTATGCCAATCAAAAGTGCACAGCATAGCAATGGAACAAAACGAAATCAATCGTTCCTAATCAAAACCCAAAATTAACCGATACACTCCCAAATTCTAATCTATCCAAACTGACAGCTATCAAAGGAAAATCCATAACTTTTGAGTCAAAACTCCAAAAGTCATGAATCCAATTTTTCTGGAGTCTACAGAAGCATAGCTACAACTTCTCAGTGATCTAAAGATCAAATTATCCCATTTAAGCCATTGTTTTTAACCCCAAAGACCATTCTGCCATCTTCGGTATTCCTGACTTAGGAATTTCATAACTTTTATTTGGTACATCCAAACCCAATGTTCTAAGACTCTCTGGAAACTACAAAAAAACTAGCTTTATTAATAAATTTATCACAATTACCCTCACTGTGCAGCAAAGGTTGCAAACAACCAAGTCTTTCTCTGCTGTCTACAACAAAAGGATAGACTACAACATTAAATTAAAAAATTCATAACTTTCGTTATAACCGTCCAAAATTTATGAACTTTATCTTACTGGAATCATCATAAAGTTATCTACATAACTCATGTAGATAATCCAACCAAATTCGGCCATCTCCAAACTCTAATTCACAGAACTACGTTCGCTGCCCGAATCCTGAGACTGATTATGCACCCAGACTTGCAAAATTCATAACTAATTCATCATTCAACCAAAAATTACGAATTAATACTTTCTAGAAAGCCCACGTGAAACCACATATAAGTCTAGCAGACACTAAATGCTGGATCTGCTTGGATCTAACTGAAATGCGCGTCAACAGATCGGCAGAATCAATCAATCTACACAGCAACTACAATCTAGCTATTGGAGACATTTCGCATAAGAACGATCTACCAAAACTAATGGGGAATGTGAAATTACCCACAAGAACGACGCTGAGAGATCCCTTATGAAGAATTCCTCCTTCCCCGTCCCCTTCCTTTCACCTTTGACGAACACAACCACGGCCTCTCCCTTCTTCCGCAGGCTTGGACAACAGCGAGGAGGCACCACCAAGAGGGAAGGGAATGGCAATGGAGCGCAAGGAGGATGGTGCTTACTGTAGCGACGGCATTACTGTAGCTACAGTAACATGCTGGGGTTTCCTCCTCCTTTTATTGGTGGCCGGCCCCTCCTGGGCCATGGCCCGAGACCTAGGTTGCCGAAGAACTACAGAAACCCCTTTTTTCTTATGTCTAATTTCTCTTTTGAACGCTTTCTTTCTTATAATAAATCGGAGTATTACACCCCTACCTCCCCGCTGCCACTCGGTAGAATCACCATCGCACTGGGGATACATTTTGCCCATTTCTGAGCCAAGCATTGCGTGTTGTTAAGTGGCCATGAGCTAGCCGAGCCGTGAAGGCACTACGCACGCTTCTTTTTCTCTGTTTGACTTGTGGGCCCATGCGATTAGGATTAGATTAGCACTAAATGATAGAGGTTAAAGTTACAAAGCCACTTATGTGTGGGACCGGCTGAAAAGATAATAAAAATGTAATTTAAAACATGTTTAGTAAATAAGTCACTGACATGCGGGACCCACGTACTGTTTTCAGTTTTAAAACTAAGAGACTAACAAGTGGACCCCACATGTCAGAGGATTAAAATCAAAATTAGGTTTAATCAATTAGTTAATACTTAATGAGTCTATGACATGTGGGTCTGTCACTGTTTTTAAATAAAATAAAAAATCCGAGAGACTAACATGTAGAGCTCACATGTAAGTAAATGATTTTTAGACAAATGTAAAACTGAAAAAGCCATTTTCAGTATAAAATAAATACACTTCCTCTGTTGGAAAGAATAAATTTCAGAAATACGCTTTCGGCGTCACGCTTTTTATTATTTCAGGATTTTTTCAAACCGAGCAAAATTAAAAATATTAATAACTTTTGCATATGAACTCCAAATTGAATGGATCTTTTTTATAAGTTCATATAAAATTATGATATATCTGAATATGCAAAGAAATATTTGGATTTTGTTTCTATTGAATTTATTTTACTATTTGTGACTTATTTTCGGCTCTTTCGAATAGACATCGGCAACACGAACGAAACATTCGACCACCCACCACCCTCATACTCAGAGATACCAGAGCAAGGAAAGCACCTATTTTGACTATGATGATCCCATTATTTCAATTATTGTATTTTATTTTGCAAAATCTATTACGCATGCGTGTATGTTTGGCTAAAATTGTTATATTTGGGGATAACGTTAGTTAAATTCCTAGTGGATGCATGACCCTCCTCGAAATGTTGATATCCTTACTATTGTAGTCTTTAGGATATGGTTTGGTCAATAAATGATGTTAATTTGAGTATTTCAATTAGGAATGTCGTATAGATGCTTAGTCGGACTCTAATTTCGCTAAAATTGAATAATTGATGAAAATATGAGTTTGGATTTTGGGGGAATTTGAAATATGGTCCAGAGGGGTTACCTCTGTTATTTTTCATAAAAAATGAAAATAAAAAAAACTTAGTTTGTGATGCAAGCGAGTTATATTATGAACTAAAAAGTGTGAGAGGTGTATCTCACTAGTAGATAGGGGAGATCCTCGCCCAGGTCAATTAAGGACCGAACGCCGGTATATTCAACCTAAGCATAAGCGTACAACCACATGTCCTAGCATGGGACGGACTTAGCTAATTATGTCATGTAGGACTAGCCTTGCACGTTGGTAGGCCGCAGTAGTGCGAGCATATCTAGGTAGGTTTGCTCGAAGGGGCTCCTTTCACCAAGGTGTCGGGGACGAAGCTTGACAACACAACGGTGAATGCCTCACTGAGATGGGGTGTACCCGAATGAAGTGAGGGTTTTCATTCGTCGGGCCAGTGCAAGGTTAGGAGTAGGTGATGTAAAGACTTCGTTATGAACTCTAGACTGCATACTATCACATTGTGTGTGGTGGTATCGATGAATGCCGGACAAACTATAGACCTCATATATTGTGGATAAAGTTGTACACCTCTGACAGAGTGTAAATCTATTTAAATATCCGTGTTCGCGGTCATGAGCGTGCTAAGTGTTGTTTTGCCGGGTATAGTCTTAATTTTTGCAAAAACGGTTTGTTGGAAAATGTTGGGATGGTTGGTTTGTGTGAGTGCCATGCCTATGGCTGAGAATGAAATGTTGATCGCGGCCGAGGGGGCTGTGATTTTGCTATTTTTTATGTTACATACATGTGTTGTCGATGATTTAGAATCGATCTTACGTATGATTGTTTGATTCGAGGGGTCTCCTAGACTAAAGCTACGCAGAGAATGATACGGGGATTTTATACAGGTTTAGGCATTCTCCGGAGAGAATAATAACCCTACTCCTGTGTGGTTGTATTGAGTGTGTTGATTGCAATCAAGAGAAAGATTAGGGCTTGTGCTCCAGATTGATTCGTCCTTCTGCCTTCTGCCTTCAACCTTTATATAGCGCATGAAGAGGTGGCAGTTCCTTCAAATGAAGAGGCGACTCAATGTTCCAAATGATGAACCGCTCAACGGAGATTGTTATTAGGGACGTGGCACCCCCACGTTGCCAGGCAGTTATTGTCAGAGACAGAGATAATTCATGCAGTTATTCACAGAGGATAGCAGTGTATATTAAATACCTCATGTGTTAAACACAGCGTATAAGACTCTCTAACTGATTAGGCCAACAGGTCAGCAAGCCTTATCAATTATAGGGTTGTCGAAGCCAGGCTGGTCAAAACCAAATGAGTCGTGGAAGATCTTACGACTACACGATAGTCGTAGAAAGGATTACGACTATACCATGGTCGTAGAAGGACATACGATCATGGGGTGGTTTATGACCAAACAGCTTGGCCTCTCCCTTATAAATACCGAGGGGTGTACTTAAGACTAATATGGAGATATTAATATCTATAACAAGAATTACAGATAAATAAATAAATTAGGATTATTTGATCCTCGACATCTAGCCCCCCAACTTCAAGTGAAAGTAACTTGCTTGAAAAAAGAGTCATAGACGATCTCACGACTATAAGGCAATTGTAGAATAATGGTCGAAGTAAAGCCTTTTCGACTGGTATTTCGTTCGACCAGGAATAGACTTGATCAAGAAGGTAATTTCGCTTGAGTTGTAAAGACATACTCGGTTTTCTCGAATAGACAAATTAAAGAATCTTAATTAACTCTCACAGACTTGTCGGTTGGAGCAGTTCCCGAAGAGGTAATAACTGTTGAGTTTCCATGATCTTTAACTCTAGCGCCAGCCTATAAAAACTTACCACAGGTGTGATTCTAGGGTTCTTACTTTTCCTCATTTGCTTCAACTGTTCCTCAAGCCCTTGCTCTCCCCGCCGCCAACCAAATCATACGCTCTCTTGAAATCTTTCCAAATCCAAATCAGTCACACTTAGAGAAGATCGTCGAACCGCTTCTAAGTGGGCGGAATCGGAGATGGATTTGGTGAAGATAAAAGCTTCGGTTGCCACCGAAAAGATCCCGAAGAAGGAATTCATGAAATGGATCGAGGTTGCTGGGCAACATTGGTCATCGGGGGAGATGGATCAAATCCCCGTCTTCCAGGCATATTACGATTGTGGCCACCTACTGCCCACTCATCCCTTCCTTACACTCATACTCGAGCACTTTGGGGTGGAGTTGGTGAACCTTATTCCCAATTCCATCACAATATTAAGTGTATTCGTGTACTTGTGTGAGGTTACCTTGGGATCCTTCTAGACCTAGAGCTCTTTAAATACTACTACGGGATGTGTAGACAGTCTGGAATCGCAGGGAGCTACAGTCTGAAGCTCCATGACGGGAAGACCAAGGAGTACATCCAAATATTCACCCGGTCGTCATGGCTGGGGTGGAAGAAGAAGTGGTTCTAATCGAAAATGACCAAAGAAGATAGCTCTCCTTCATCGTGAAGGTCACGAGAAGATTTCTTCTCGATTCGACACCCAAGGATCTTGGCCGGATCGCCCCCTATATTCAAGCCATAAAAAGACTTGAAGAAAGAGAGGCTCACCGGATGCTACGTGGTGAAGGATTTCATCATGCACCGCATTAGCCCTTTGAAGAAACGAGCACATCCCATGTGGAGGTACTCGGGGGCTAAGGATTCGACCAGAGATTACGAGAAAGGTAAGTAATATTTCAACTTAGCTTTCTTTTGATTAATCTCAGGCCTAACCACTGAATGCTTTATCTGCTTGTGCAGATCTCCCTCAAACAGAGATTGACACCTAGTCAAACTTGTTTGTGAGAAAGCTCCGCCACCCGATGCAGGAGGCTCTGCCACCCGATGCATTGGCTCCTCGAATCCTAGCGGTCGTATCCGCAAAGAAGAAGGAGGAACGCCTAAAGGTAATCAAGGATTGATTCCATCTTTGGGCCCTCGTAGTCGTAGGAAACGACCACTAAATAATATTTCTTTTTCTGACCTTTGTAGAAAGTAGGCATGGCAGACTGTCGGGACGACCAAGAGGTCGGACTGATAGTCATCAGCATGGAGGTGGAGGAAGTCAAAGCTCCTTTGGCCAAAAAGTCGACTTGTAAAGGCCGTCGACAAGCAAGGGGCAAGCTCAAGTTTCGATTCGACCAGATCCTTTGAGAAATTCTTTGTAGATATAGTTGCTGCAGAGAAAGCAAAGGCGGTCGAAGCTCTTAAACACAAAACTCCCAATACCAAGGTACCATTCTACTATGATAACAAGACTTTTTCAGTCTCAGCTTCTCACGGCTTTGTTAAGCGACTAGAAAAAGAGAACTAGAAAAGCATTATATCTTTTGTGAAGGATGTCGCTGCATCGACAGAGGCTATGGTCGAGGGAAATACTACTTTTGAAGTGGTTCAAATAGGTCTCGACCATCAGGAGAGTCAGAAATCTCAAGGAGCAGCAGCTCTCGCTCAAGATCTATGACCAGACTTGGTCGTAGCGGTCCCTATCCCTCAACTCGAATATTGACCAGATGTGGTCATTGAGAAGAAGAAAAAGAAATCCTTTCTCGGGAAGGTTTCTTCTAAATTCATGATCAAGTCCGGAAAATCAAGGTATGTAAAAAGATAAAAGTGTAAGAACAACATTTACATTTTGCTTTTCGTGATCTTAGCCCGACTACTCCAGCCCCCGAGGACGCTTCTGTCAAGAAGCCCGATGCCCTTTCTTCTGCAGTCAAACAGATAGCAGCGGGAGTGGTCACGACTACGGCCACTGTCCCTATGGTGGGAGAAGTCATTGCTGCTGAAGCAACTACGACCACGAAGGCGGTCGCGGGATAAACCACCGTCGCTGCGGTGGAGGTAGTCGTTCCTGCCGAAGCAACCATGATCACTGAGGTGGTTATGGAGGCAGAGACGAAAACAACGAATGAAGCGGCGGAAGCATCTAGCCAAGGTGGTGGAACTTCCAACCATCGCGCCGGGAAGGAAGTCATTGCAGACATTCCTCAGGCCCCCAAGGAGGAGCTGCCGACGCTGTCATCACTAAAGAAGAAGAAGAAGAGTACCTCAACTTATTTTATGAGTTCGTTGGACCTACTTCTATGGTGGAATCTTCTGCATTCAGGTCTCGTGATCGAGTTCCTTACCCTAAAGACATTCCTAACAGGGGGAATGTTTTCAACGACGAGCATCTCAAAAGGTGTGGTGAAACCGAGTTAAGGAAATTGATGAACTGAAGGATTCCACGAGGGTATTGTCCATGTTTGCTCGAACGAGTATAAATGTAAGCATCTGATGCCAAACATTTACATATGTTTTTTTGCTTTTCAATGTCTTTCTTTTTGCAGAAAGCTTTGAAACAAATTTTCACTGTTGGTGAATACCACCGACAACTCATGCAGCTGCGACAACAAAAAGCTAAACTCTCCGAACATGCAGAAAGATGGTAAGTCACTGCTACTCGTAGTCATTTTTCGCTCAACTAATTGTGTGGTTCTCATGTCGACTTTGAACCTTTGCAGGTTTAAGAGTGACAAAAATTCATTGGATAATGCACTCAACTATAAGAAAGTCAAGACATAAAGGCTAGGAGATAAAAAAAAACTCAACCTAATGAAGAAGCTTCAGGAGTCTAACTCTACAGCTCTTGACTTGCAGAGTGAGATAAACAGTAAGTTCTATACTTTAAAACTGCATATTTTGGTGGCTTTCCTATCTTTGTCTAACTCTTGTTTATTTTAGAAAAAGAGGTGAAATGGGTAAGCTCCAAACTGAGGTCAACGAAAAGGCCTTGGTTGTTCACGAGCTATCTCGAATCGCCAAAGAAAAAGACCAGGAGATAAAGTCATGGGAAAAACAATCTGCGAAGAAAGGTGCCTCCCACGACAATGAAGTCAAGCAACTTGACTCTCGACTAGCAGGTAAATAACTCTTTACCCACGACCAATGTTGTTTGCTAGTCGTTAAGGGATATGCTCCTGACTGGTCATACTCTATTTCAGAGCAAGCAGTCGAAATCAAGTGACTCCACAAAGCTTTGATTTGCAGCTAGGAGGAGATTAAGTCGATGAAGATCAACCTTCAAGACAATATATCTCTCCTGAACAATGTACTCGGAGGACTTTGTGCTAAGGAGGTGACTCCTCTTAAAGACACCATGGTCACCTATACGAGTTCCATTGGAAAGCAAGTTGGAGTTGTAGAGGAGTTGATAGCCACCCTGAAGACCAGCCAAGCCGACTCGATAAGAGAAGTGGTCGAAGGCGCAGTAGGTTATGCCATGGCAAAACTTAAGGCACACGACCGTAATCTCGATCTTCAACTAATCGAGGACGACTTCGACTGCTCTGAAGCAGAAGCAACTCATCTAATCGAAGAAGCGAAGCCAGTCAGCCAAAAGGTTGTGGAGGAGATGCAAATTGGATCTCCTTCGTCAGAGTAGTTTGTAATAGGAGTCTTGTAAAAACAAGATTTTGGTTATGAATATATACTTGCTTTTTCCTTCAAATTATCTTGTCGAGTAGTTAGTAACTCATAAGACAATGAATAAAAAAAGGAATTTGGTTTTAAGGCTAAGAATTGAAGTCATATTAATGACTTTATCATAGGCCCTGATTATTTGCTTAGTTTATTTAGATAAACTAAGTAAATAGTGTAAAATAGGGTTTGCTTAAAAGAATAGTTCTTCCAACCGTTGTCGTCAAGTATGATCGTCTTCTTTTGGCTACAAGAGTTAGTAACAGATGGACACTAAGAAGTTTCTTCTAGTGGGCAGGACCACGTGCAGAAAGGCATAACTTCGACTAGTGAAGCTACTCCTTTGACTATCGTTATCAAATCGAAAGCGTCAACATTAGTAGGATAAACTGTCAAAGTGCCTTAGAAATTCGTTTGACCTTTTCTCAGTGGACTCAATGGTGTTATGCTGATAGCAAGAGTTAGAAATAGTACGACACTAGGAAATTCCTTCTAGTGGGTAGGACCATATGCAGAGAGGAAAGACTTTGACTAGGTGTTGTGTCTTCCTCCTACAAGTTTGAACCAGTTGAATTTACCAAAAAGTGATCAAACAAATTGTAAAAGTATACTCTGCTTAGAGAATTTTTCAAAAAACATGAAGAAATAAACTAAGGTAAAAAGAGTTGGCTTGAATATTTTTCGACCAGGTTTTGTGGGAGACAATCTCTTTGTATTAGTAGCAAAAGTTAGGAACGGGTCAACACTAGGAAGTTCCTTCTAGTGGGCAGGACCACGTATAAAAAGGAAATGTTTCGACTAGGTGATGTTACCCTTCTTCTACCAGTGTAAAGAAAACCAAGTGTTAAAATTGATTGAGAAATCATCAAAGCGCTACCAAAAAAAAGACAAAAAGAGTGAAGAAGCCTGAAATTTTATTGATACAGTAATGAGTTACATATAAAATTTACGTAACTGGTCGATGTTCCAAGAATTAGAGAGAACTCGGCCGTCTTCCATTGCTAGTCGTACCGAACCTGGTCACGTAACTTCGACCACAGTGTAAGGACCTTTTCTCTTAGGGGAAAGCTTATTCCGATTAGACTGGGATTAAATCTTCTTCAATATCAAGTCACCTACAGTAAGGCTGCGAGGTTGGACCTTACGATCGTAGTATTTTTGTAGGGCTTGTTCGTAAACCGCTGAATGGATTAAGGCTTGATTTCTCTTCTCTTCAAGTAGGTTGATGTCATCCGCTCGAAGTTGTTCCTGGTTAGAGTTGTTGAAGGTTTTGACCCTTGTCGACAAAATCTTTAGCTCTGGTAGAAGCATGGCTTCAACCCCAAAAACTAGGAAAAAAAGATGTTTCGCCTGTAGCCTGACTTGCAGTCGTGTGAACTGCCCATAATATAGAGGGTAATTCTTATACCCAAACCCCTGAGCGCTTAATAAGCTGGTCGAACACTCGGGTTTTTATGCCCTGCATTATTTGGCCATTCGCACTTTCGACTACCCCATTACTTTGTGGGTAGGCAACAGAAGCATAACATAACTTGGTACCTAATTCGTCGCAAAATTCTTGAAATTTTGCGCTTGAAAATTATTTACCATTATCTGTAATTATTCGACTTGTAACACCAAATCAAGTAATTGCGCTTCTCAACATTAACCTTTTGGTTGCTTTTGTTGTTATCCTAGTCATAGGCACGACTTCGATCAATTTTTTGAACATATTAATAGCCACAAAAAGGAACTCGAAGCCCCCCGGTGCTTTTGGGAACGGTCCTAGGATATTGAGACCCCAGGTCACAAAAGGCCATGAAAGAGGAATAGTTTGCAATACCTGAGCCGGTTTGTGTATTTGCCTGCTATAAAACTGGCATTGTATATACTTTTTAACTAACTCTTTGGCATTATGAAGGGTCGTTGGCCAATAAAAACCTTATCGAAAGGCTTTACTAACCAGCATTCTGTAAGAAGCATGAGTTCTACAGCTGCCCCCGTGTATGTCGTGAAGGAGATTTAATCCTTCTTTCTACGATATGCATCGCATGAGAACACCTGGAGTACCTCTTTTATAGAGAAATCCTTCGACCAAAATATACATTTTGGCCTTACAGGATAAACGATCTGCCTCGAGCATCATCAGGTATTGTACCATTTTGAAGATACTCGTAGATGGAATTCATCCAGGTATCCTCGTACTCTAGAGAGGCTGTCTTAATAGGAGGTGCCTCTGGTGTTTCGACCAGAGATGACTTCTGGAGCTGCTCCAAGAAGACTCCTTGTGGTACTTGAGATCGGGAAGAAGCTATTTGAGCTAACTGGTCAGTGAGAAAATTATCCTTTCAAGGGATATATTGTAACTCGAAACCGAAAAAATATTTTTCAAGCCTTCTAACTTCCGATAAGTACTGAGACATGGTCGGATTAGAACACTAGTATTCTTTTCTGACTTGATTCACAACTAGTTGAGAGTCTTCTCTCACGAGTAGTCGTCGAATCCCGAGCGCTTTCAGTGCTTGTATGCCAGCCAACAAACCTTCATATTCTGCTACGTTGTTGGTGGCAGGAAAGTGTAACTGAATGATATACTTTAAGGTCTCTCTTGTAGGAGATTCCAGGACCACTCCAGCCCCCGAGCCACTTAAAGTAAGTGACCCATCAAAGTACATCGTTCACTGGTTGTGGGAATCGTACTGGGGATCCTAAACAAGTTCAGGATTTGTCCATTCGGCGACAAAGTCTGCTAAGATCTAGGATTTAATAGCTGTTCGGGACACGAAATGGAGGTCGAACTCCCCAAGTTCTACTGATCATTTTGCCATGCGTCCCGCTGCTTCCCTGTTCTAGAGGACCACTCCTAAGGGAAACTCAGACGGTACAATTATCTTGTGCGCCTGAAAATAATATCATAGTTTCCTCGAAGACGTAAGGAGGGCATATAGAAGTTTTTGGACCTAAGGGTATCGCTCCTTAGTCCTGTGTAAAATTTCACTTATGTAGTAAACCGATCGTTGGACGTTTTCACATTCTGCGACTAGTGCTGTGCTCACTGTCTGTGGCGTGGCAGCTAGATATATTAAGAGTGTCTCTTCTGATTTCGGAGAAACTAGAACAGGAGCACACGTAAGATATCTCTTGACATCTTCAAAGGTTGTGTTTGCCTCTTTTGACCACTTGAAACCCTCATGCTTCCTAACGATCTTGAAGAAAGGAAGTCCTTTCTCTCCTAGTCGTGCGACGAAATGACTTAAAGTCGCCCTGCATCCTGTGAGTTTCTGGACTTCTTTCTTCGTGGTAGAAGGGTGCATTTGTTCAATAGCCTTTATCTTTTTAGGATTTGCTTCGAGTCCTCGTGTAGAGACAAGGAATCCGAGCAATTTTTCTAACGAGACCCCGAACACGCACTTCTCAGGATTGAGTTTCAAACGGTATTTTCTGAGGTTGTCGAATGTTTCTTGCAGGTCAGAAATATATTTAAGTTGCTTGATGCTTTTTACGACTAGATCATCAACATAGGCTTCCAAATTTTGGTCTAGTTGAGGTGAAAAAATCGTTTGCATCAAGCGTTGAAAAGAAGCGCTAGCATTTTTTTAGACCAAATATCATTTTGACATAGCAGTAATATCCCAAATGGTGTAATAAATATGGTCTTTTCTTTATCATCTAAACACATACTTATTTGATGATAACCAGAGTATGCATCTAGAAAACTTAATACTTCACAACCAGCAGTAGAATCAACCAACTGATCGATACAAGGTGAAGGAAAAACCATCTTTTGGACAAGCTTTATTGAGATCAGTAAAGTCTACACACATACGCCAGTTACCATTAGACTTTATAACCATGACAGGATTAGCCAGCCACTTTGGATGGTCGACTTCTCTTATAAAGCCTGCATTAAGTAACTTGTTCAATTCTGGTTTGATGGCATCTAGTTGGTCAGGTGCAAATCTCCATAATTTCTATTTTACGGGATTCTTGTTAGGCCGTAGAGCTAGCCTATGCTCGATCACCTCCCTGGGCACTCCGAGCATGTCGGATGCTTGCCACACGAAGACATCTATGTTAGCTCAAAGGAAAGTGACGAGAGCGTCTTCCAATTTAGGGTCGGAAGTAACCCCGATGCAAATAGTCTTCAAGGGCTCCTCTGGATTCAAAGAGATTTCCTTGACTTCATCGTTCGGCTTCGGTGGAGCTTTAGGCTTTGACTGCTTGGTCAAAGGCTAACTTGTGCTTGCTTCTCTAGGTGGTATCTGACCAACCATCTCAAAAGATTTGTGGTTGCATGTAAGCGTCATCTTCTTGTCATAGCGGACTGTGATTACTCCTTTAGGAGCTGGCATCTTAAGACATTGATACCCATAATGAGCAGCCATTAAAAATCTTGTCAAAGTTGGTCGTTCGAGTATGGCATTATATGCCGTGTCGAAATCGACCACATCAAAAAAGATTTTCTCTGTCCTGAAATTGCTTGAAGAACCAAACTTGACAGGAAGAAAAACTTGGCCAATTGGTTTGGCCGAAGACCTTGATACGATCCCATGGAATGAGTATCATACATGTTTTATTCTGATCTGAGATACTTGCATCTCGTCCAAGGCACTAGCAAATAAAATATTTAACGAACTACCACCATTAACCAGCACTCGATTTACTCGACGGTTGTTGATGGTGAGCTCGACCACGATCGAAAACTGACCAGATCGAGTGGAAGGGATCGGGCAATCATTTTTCTCAAAGGAGATAGTGACCTCCGACTACTTCAGCAATTTATTGACAAGAGAAGGGTCAATAGAGTTTACCTCTCGTGCGACGGTCTTGAGCTGTTGCTTTGACTTGTACGCTGAAGATCCCCTAAAAATATGGTCGATGGTGTGCTTCAGATCCTGAAACGGTATCTTCTCGTCGTCGTCCGACTGATTTCAACCACTTGTTTGTCCTACCTCTTCGAGTGTAGGAAGTGGTCTTTTGCCGGTGTAGTAGTCCTCGAGTTTTCTTTAGAAACCCCGATAGTTGCGAAGATCATGTCCTTCTTTTTTATGGAAAGGACACCACCTGGGCTTGTCGTTCTTCCGCTCAGGGCGCTTACCTTTGCCCCGATCAGAGTATGGCTTGGAACTTTGAGACTCCTTATCACTTACGGCTAAGACTTTTTTAAAACTGTTGGCTTGAGGCTTTTGGCCCTTCGCCTTGTTCTTGGATTTCTTGGCCTTCTTATCCTTCTTTTTGCTGCTTTCACCCGCTTCTTGAGGATTTTTGTCATCTCGATCGATGGTTTTGTTCCATTCGACTGCTTCAGCAGTAGTCGCATCGATCGACCATCTTGAAGAGCTTAGCAGTAGTAGCCGGAGGATTCAAAGCGTGTCCTCTATGATCCTTCTACTGCGGACTCGCTACTTAAAGGTTTTGATAATAGATGAGTCAAAAACCTCTGGAATCGAATTGGGAACCTGACTGAAACGCCTGATGAATTGGCGTAAGGTCTCGTGGTCATTTTTTTCTCATCCTATGCATGTCGTCCTCCATTCCAAGGTGATTGTAAGTGCCTTAGAAGTTGGCCAATAGTAGGTCGCAGAGGTGTTGCCACGAATAGATCGACTCGAGTGACTGATTTAACAACCACGATCAAGCGAACCTTCGAGCACAGTTGGGCGGTAATTTGCCATGACGTGCTCTTCTCCTCTTACTGCTCGGACAGCAGTCGTGTAGATTTGAGGAAGTTCGATGGGATTCTGTGATCCATCAAATTTCTCCATGTTCACTGGTCGAAACTGCGACGGCCAGCGAACAGCTCAAAGATCAGGCGAGAACGCTCGACATCCGGTAATGACATCATACCACCTTCTCTGTAGAAAAGAAGGGTTGATATCATCAAGTGAATCGTAGACGACGATACCCAGTCATAGGTGGACCCGACCTATGAAAGGTTTCAGTCCAACGAGGGTAATACTCCTCGTATTCCATCTGCTGCTTGCAGATTTTTGGTTGGAGTGGTGAACGATACATATCGATATTAAAATTTTCGTTGCAAACTATTACATATCGATATTGCAAATAAAACTTGCTCAATGCTGAAAATAACTTTTAGAGTAGAGTCTCATCCTTTGTTAGCCTTGAATTTATAATTGTGTTGCGATACACTACAAGTCTTGCTGAGTACAAATGTACTCAATCTTGCTTAAATTGTTGATCAGAGTATGAGGATGAGTCGGTGCGTTCTTTGCACCAGGTACTGGAGGGTTCGATGACGGGTATTCCTGGATCTTGTCTTTGTCGGTTGCCTGAGGGTATGGATGGGCACACCGTTGGACCTTTTGAGTTTATTTGCTATGCTTCCGCTGTTTAATTTTCTACTTATGCTTTAATTTGGCTGGTCGGCCGTGTAATAAATATTTGCCATATAAACGTTTAAGTTTATGTCCTATATTTTTTCATGTTGTATGTATAATGTACTGATGTGAATATCAATATTGTGAATGTGTGTACTATCCATTGATCATGGGACTAGCACGATACACACACGAGGGCTTCGGGTATTTCACGCCCAGGGTCCAACACCATCCATCATTTAGTTGGTTGAAGTTATATACTATGTATTACTTTGTAACTAGTAGAGTGCCCTGCGCATTGTATAAATGATTGATAATATATTTATGTATCTTATAGGTTATTTAGACTTTTAAGATATCCTAAACATTAGAAACAATAATAGAATCTTAAAAGAAATTATAACTTGGGGAACGTAATTGAAGTATGTGCTTTGATGGAAGAAAATTATTGAACATAATAAGTTGTTGGGGTTTTTATAAACCAACCACTCTTCATCATGCATAGATCTTGTAGTTGCATGCCCATATTCTTGCTCTATTAGTTATTTTTTTTCAAAATTGTATGTATGCATATGTACCTATATTTAATCTCAAGCAATAGGTTGATTATGTGTGCGCCATCTCTACTCAAAGCTTTTTGCTCCTCTGCCTCTGTACACCCGCGCTTCTATTCGTATGGATGTATGCATGTACATACACATGCATGATGTTATACATGCTCGATGTCCTCTTTTTCGATGTTGGCCAACTCAACGTTATGGCTTCCTAACTAACCGTGAGGACCTCCTGTCTTCATTAATATCGGCACGTCTGCTTTAGTCGTTGCTAATGATATGGGGAATTTTTTTCACCATCGTCGACAACAACATGCCCCTCATCAGTGATGGCACTCTCCTAGCTACCCGATGGCCCTATATCGTCCATAGTTCGTCTCCAATGCAAAGCTTCATCTCCCCTCTGCCAAGGCTTCCCCATCATCGAGCTTCTTTGCCCAATAACTTTTTGAACAATGTCGACGCTCACCACTTGTTATCGCGACCCTTAGCTCCTTCAACACTAGGCTTTCTCTTCAATGGCTCCAGCGAGTAGCACAATATTGTTGTCATCTTCGTCGTCACCGCCTTAGCACTTCGCTTCCCCGTTGATCAATGTCTTCTTGCAGGACAGATCGATGCCATTGCACTCTTTCATGGTCTCCTCCGAAACCATTCGTTCTATCCTCGTTATAACTTGTATTTTTTAAGTCAAGATTTTGGTTTTTTTTATTTTTATTCCAAAGGAAGTAGCAATAAAAACACGTGACCTTAAGAGTGAACGTGGTGGCTTCTTTTGTGTCTCCTCGGACACTATTTGTGCCATCCTCGTTATAACTTTTATTTTTATTCAATATTTCAGTTATTTTTATTGGAGTTCATATACAAATCAAATTGCTAAATTTATTTAATTTATTCGAATTTTAGTCATTTGGGGATTTTATTTTGGAATACGTATGGAAATTAAATTACAAATTTTTTTTCATTTTCTATTCTGAATTTCAGTTCTTTTTTCTTGGAATTAGATTTGAATCCAATTGCTAATTTTATTTTATTTTTATTCAATTACAATTATTTAGGATTTTTACTTTGGAATTATTATTGAAATCCAATTGCTAAATTTTTATTAGTAATTTCAATTCTTTTTGTTGTATTTCGTGTACAAATCTAATTTCCAATTATTGTTTAATTTTTATTCTGAATTATAATTATTGAAATTCTTATCAAAATCAAATACATGTAGATCTTTCTCTTTTTTTATGACTAATGTGGGAATTTCTAACCCTTGAGAGCGAACGTGGTGATTTCTTTTGACTCTACTTTAATAGGATAATATATTAGTCATGTATCTATTACGGCGTAAAACACTTTACAATTAAGGCAAATTTGATTTTGATAAATGTGGCTTGTGCATATATATGATTTCATCAAAATAATTTGTGCTGATATTTTTCTTTTCTTAATTTGCTAACATGGTGTTTGTTGCTCTTAGGAGAGAACTGGTATAGGCAAGGCAGACATACATGTTGGTGAACTTCAGTCTGTTTAATTGTAGTACACATGTATAATAGCATGTGTGCATTGTCATTAATTTGTACAAATGCAACATGTGTGCTGCCAAGAGCAGATTTGATCAGTTGTACTTGTGTCCCACAAGGAATCTGGCATGTATATTGGACGTGACATAGAAGCTACCTCTAAAGTTACAAGTTACTGTTAATGTTGATTAAAGGTGTGTTTGGTTAGATGAACCAGAGTGAATGGGATGAGATTATACATGATGGATGTGATTGTCCTAGATGGGATAATACATATATGCTGTTTGGTTGGTTGTATAAGATGATATACGAATATATTTAGTTGGTTGTATGAGATAATCTAGGATGATATGAGATGGTGTTTGGTTGAGAGGATGAGATTGGTTTAGGTGAGATTATCTCAATAATTTTCTTCTTTTTCTTTTCCTTTCTTTTGTTTTCTTTTTTCCCATTTCTTCCTTACTCATTGTCAACCGACAGTCTTTCTTTTCTTCCTCCTTCCACCGACGCTGCTTCTCTTCTCCCCCCGACGCTGCCGCCTCCGAGCCTCCCTTCGCCGCCGCCTCCCTTCTTTCCTTCGCTCCACATCTGCCGCGCCCCTCCCTCCCCACGTCGCCACCTGCCACTACCTGACCGCACCACCCCGACCAAATATGCCCATGGCCAACCTCCCTGACCAGATCCATCTATGGCCGGGCTCCTCCCACCGCCTCCACGACTAGCTCTGGCACCTTTTGCCGCCTCCCCTACTAGCTCTAGCGCCTTCCGCTGCCTCCCTAGCCGCCCTCGTCTCCATCGGCCGGTGTCGCCCTCCTGTTCCCTCACGCCCTCGTCGTGACAGGAGTGAACGACCTGGGACGAGTTCATTCGGCAAAATTTGCTGCACCACGCCATCCCGAATCAAATGGGAATATTCCCCGAAGTAGAACCATCTCATCCTGGACCACCCCGTTCCATCCCGCCAACCAAACATAGCTATGATCTCTTGTCCTAGGACCATCACATCTCATCCCACTTAGTTCCCCCAACCAAACACTATCTAAAGCTGAACATTCAAGGACACTAGCGCCAATGGGCGTGGATCCCCTATATTTGCCCATTGAATCCACCCGGTGGATGTCACCATATCTTGACCGTTGCTCTTCTTTTGTATGGAGTAGATGGAGCCGCGCCACCACATTCAACTTCACATCAGGCGTTTTTTCCCTCTCATTCGGCTGTGTGAACCAACCAGTATTCCTTGGGCTCTTCCATGGATCAACGCCTTTATCATGTATGCGCCGGATTGCATCCGTAGGAAGCAGACTAAGCTCGAATAGCTAGGCGTCATTGCCCCGGAGCATCCTTGGTAGGAGGGGGCGGCGGCGGCAAAACAAGATTGAGATACATAGTTGCAAACACTTTTTTTTCTCTTGTATTAATAAAAGAAAAGAAAGTATCTACAATATGGGGAGAACACTTAGAACATCTTTAGTGTATTGAATTAACATCGATTCAAAGATATGCCACATAAATATTTTAGGAACCGAGCAATTTTTTTTCTCCAGTGTAGTGAGCCGGTTGCTAGTATAGCGGGACCCACGTGGTACTAAAAAGAAAAGAAATGAATCCCATCATCACCGCTCTCTCTCCCCCTTCTATCGGTGCCTTGAATCCTTCGCTAGCCCCAGGCCTCCCACCAGCGTCGCCACTCGCCTCCCAAGCGCTGTCTCCGCTTAGCACCACGCCGCCGCTGCTCTCCGCCAAAGACTATTAGCGCTCACCTCCACCCAAGACTCCGGCTCCGTGGCCGGAGGTAGATGACGGGGTGGAGGTGACAGCTCCGGTGGTTGGAGGTAGAGGGGATGGCTTCAGCGACCGGTGGACTTGTAGGAGGATCTAGAGGCGACGATGAGCACCGGCGCTACCCTCCGCGCGCCCCGCAGTGACCCGTCGCCGAGTAGTGACGACCCCTGGTGCACATCTGCCATGTGATCCATGCGATTTGTTTAATGCTTCGAATCGATGCTTGATTTGGGTTCGGTTTTAGAAATATTTTGGTTGGAATTGATAGCTTCAACGTATTGAATCGATGCTTAACGTCTTTTGAACCGGCTAAAATGCAACATTGTGGATGCTCTTAGGGCACCAACCAAATCAAAAACAAAAACACCCAAAGCATAATCGGAGCTAACACTGGTTTGGTCGCTGAACGATTCAATCAAATCTGGTGAAGCAAAACAGGTTTTTAATGCTTCTCTCTGAACATACTCTACTTAAGGGTTCCTTTCAGTGATCGTGAGATTAGAATTAAATTGCAAAAGAAACTCTTCTGATTATCTTGATTCGTGAGGTAGTCATCTGAACTAGAAAATATATATGATCCAAATCTCACAGTATAAGAGCACGGTCTATCTCAGTGAACTCCAAAGATAGTAGAAGGGTGACGTGGACTCTTCCGAACCATAGAAGGTAAGCAACGGCCAACATTATGATCAATGCTTTCAAATGCTATGGTCTCTGTTAAGCACAAAATGTATCATATTCAGATTTTTTTTAAAAGGTAAAAGTACTATGCATAGAAAATAGTACATCATATTCGTATATATGTGTGCGTGCGCGCGCTAACACGCAAACCTGTATTTTGTACGCACAAGTCAAATTCATTTTTTTAGAACGTAAATTTTAGCTGTTTTTTAATTAAGGCCGCCTCATATATCAATTTTAATATCATAGATTTTGTTTTTTTAACAAAGCAAACTTTTACATAAAGTTTTATTACAAGAAACTCGGCAAATAATTCATAGCCAAAATATGTGATAATCCTTATTTTCTTCCTACTAATTTGCGTCCTGCCAATAATTTATGCAATTCTTTATATCACAGAATTAACGTTAGTAGATAAATGAGGTCCGAATATTGTCCAAACAGGATTAATTTGCAGCATGCTGCTATCACAAATAATAAAATGAATAATTACAAAAACACCCACAAGGACGTTTTCCAAGAACACATTTTAGGTCGAGTTTTATCATCAACCCCTACGCGCTATAGCTAGTCTCCTATATACAATTTGACCTTTTTATTTCGCTAATCATGATGTTCTGGGGTGCGTTTGAGGCGTCTACTTCAAGCAGTTTGGTATGCACTTGGCAAGGCAACCAGCAGTACACAACTATAATTCCCTGTAACAAAAGTAGCATCAGCATTACCGGCCTGTGCATGGAAAGCCATGGCCGGCGCGAGTCTCGAGCTCCGAGCCGATCTATCGATGACCAGCTTTAGCCAAAGCCAAGAACACAAGCAGGGGAAAGAAAGGAAGGAAAATAAAAAGGATAAGGCTTAAAAAAAAAAGGATTAAAAAAATTCTTCACTTGCTCACTAAGCAATAAGCTTAGCTTTTGCTAAGCATGCGAGCAATAATCTTAGTTCATATAAATTATATCTTCCTTTTGTGTGTGTCTATATATATATATATATATATATATATATATATATATATATATATATATATATATATATATATATATATATATATATATATATATATATATCCTACTCCACCACACGTACGACTAAAATACGCCAAACCCCCGCCCTAACCCATCCTCCCATCTGCACCGCGCCGCCCTCTTATTAGCCAAAAAAACTCTACTTCCTCTTCTCACTCCCTTCGCCGCCGGGGCCGACCGCCTCGTCCTCACTCCCCTACCTCCTCCCTGCGCCGCCGTTACCTTGATCCAGATCAAGCTCTGCGCGGCTCCTTCCCCCTCACGACCTTCCTCTTCCTCTCCTCTCCTCCCCCGATCACCTCGCAATCGCCCCCTTTGACCCAGAGCCGCGACTGTCGCCTCCTCTAGTGCCACGCTCATGGTGCCCCCCGCACCATCATTTCCTCGTTCCGCGTCTCCACCCACCACCTCCTTTCTCTCTCAGCCTCGTTCAATCCGCCGCCGCCTTCTCCCCGCGTCGGCCCTGCCTCCACCTCATGTCAACCCTCCTGTCACGCCTTCCTCTTGCTCCCTCTTCGTCTCCCCTCCCCGCGATGCCGCCGCCTTCTTCCTGTGCCTTCATCGCCACGTCCCCCCCTGCACCCCTTACCTCCTTAAGCCATCGCCACAGCCTCTTCTCCATGTAGGCCTCTCCCTGCTACGTTCCTTCCTCCCCATGCGACCTTCCACTCCTCTGTGGTAGAGAAAGAAGCAGCCTTCTGGTGGCTGGCGACGGTGTTCGGAGACGGTCAGCAAGCTGGCAGCGGCGACACATGGCGAGATAGCGAATCTGAGACGAGGCCATTGAGGGCGCTACGCACGGTCCCTATAGGCTGCATCAGGGCATTGGCAACGTTAGTTTTGCTAATTTCTTATGTTGATTTGCTGTTGCTACTCCTTTGAATTAGTTAATCTGTTGTTTCTTTTCTGTGGACAGACCACGGCTCTCTGCTTTGTGGGATTGATGTTTCAGCTAAGTCCTTATGCGAGTTGTACATGTGGTACTGCCGTAGGCCGAGGGCAGCCTCGACAAGGTAAGCGAGTAACTGGGGGGTCTAATTATTAAGTGAGCAGTGATTATTTCATTATTTCAAGTTGGTGATGGTTTGAGATTAAATTTTAGTTGTTCTAGCATAATAAGAATTGTGGCGAATGTATTGTTCTTTCCATTGAATTTTGATTGCACAGAATGCACCAATGATGGTCCTTGATGGTTTCCTGCATGAGAGTTGTCTGAATGTTGTATGCTCTATGAACAACAATATGTTTGTATTTTATTGTACAGGCTTGGATGTCTTGACATGGTTTTCATTGTTGATGTTGATGCATAGCAAAACATATTTATGGGCTGTTATCTTATTGCATAAGATAATTTAGGTACAATAAGTGGTTTGTTATCTATCATGATCAGATGCCAGAATGAATAATCATCTAATACGAAAAGTAATTCTATTTTTAGGTACCACAAACTAGCAATCACCACCTTACTTAGCTTGAGTACCTGTGATAGCTTCCTTATTTGAAGATGTGCCATTAAGTTCATGTATAATTGCCAAAATACCTCTCCATGTCTCACTGACATGTGGGTCCTGAGGTCACATGTCAGTGAGACATTGAGTGGCATTTTGGCAATTACACATGAACTGGTATGGCAAATATGCCAATCCCCATCCAAAAGTTTTTCTACTTTATTAATATAATAGGCAGTCATTCTGTCTGTTTCTTAAAAAAAATGCAAAAGCTAACCTCTAATGGTGGGATGAACATTAGGTAGCTAGCACTAGCAGTGTAATATCCTCAAGTCCAAGTAGAAACAAAACAATAACATTATACAATTTATACTAAGAGAAATACTATAGAATGGTATATCATTCCCCTCCAAAATGACAGAATAAGGAATGACCGTTCAATGCGTCATTGTAACACGCATCATAATGCTTCTGAAGCAAGCGATATAGCTCATGAGCAATCCCCAATTCCCCATTCTTCCTCTCGCTCTCTTTGCTAATGCTTCCGAAGCGAGCGTAGCAATCGGCGTGCGGGCTCGACGACAAGCTAACGTGTAGAGATCCTCCTCCCCAGCGACCCCATCCCTGACGCCTCTCTCCCCTCGCTCCTTGTTGCATCACTTTGAGGTCTGCTTCACACAGGTGCATTCAGATCTCTTTCTCAGAGCTCTGGTGAGAGGAGCAGTGGATCCGCCGTTCCTGACGGGTTCACCGTCCCCTCCGGTTGTAGAGGAAGGCCGAGCAGTGGTCGGCGGTGGAGGGAGGCCTGACGGTGGGCGGTGGTAGAGGGAGGCACGGCAAGGCGTCGGTGCTAGAGAATGTTAGGTTGGGCGGGATGAGGGTGGCAGGGAAAGAGGAGACGGCGACGCAGCGAGGCGACGAGGTCACCGCCGACTGTTGGCGGGGGAGGAGGGGGTGGGGGAGGCAAAGGAGGGGTGCGAAGCTGGGCGGCTAGGGAGTAGGAGGGGCGCTTCTGTGCACGCGACAGAGGAACCAATGGCTAGATGCTATACCGTCGAAAAGATCCCTTGACGGTGTAGGGTGGCGTAGCTGCACCCTTATACTAAACCCTTCCTTCCATATTGAGTTGCGTTTCTGTGGGGGCCCTTGGAGCTTTGCCTTCCCTTAAATACCCCCTCCCCTCCCCCATCCTACTCGTTCCATCAACCCCTAGCTAAGCTGATTAAGCTAATCAGACCCACAAACAACGCAAGATTAGCAATTTAGCATCCATTTCAAGTCTCTCCATTTCTTTTTTTGCATCCACGCCCTTAGGAGAGCTTTTAATTCTGCTTCCCAGTACGGTATATTAATGGATCTCGCGACGACGCCGGCGCGGCGGCCGATGGAACCCGGGCTGGCGCGGCGGCTGTGGCACGTGGTGCTCACCGTGTGCCACATGCTGCGCCGCGGCCTCTGCCGAAAGCGCCTCATGATGGACGTCCACCTCCTCCTCGGCCGCGGCAAGCTCGCCGGCAGGGCGCTGCGCGGCCTCCTCGCGCACCCCGCCGCCGGCCATGACCACGGCTACCTAGCCTCCTCCTCCTCCGCGCTGGCATCGTTCTACGGCCACTCGCGGGAGGTGGAGTTCAGCTGCACCACCACGCCGTCGTACCCGCAGTACTACGGGCTCTTCCCTTTCAAGGGACGCGGCGGGCGCGGTGGCGGCCGGGGCAAGTACGGGGGCCTCGACGCCGCCGCGGTGGCGCGGGCGTTCGAGATGATGAGCGCTGAGGTAGAGGGCGCCGGAGGGGGCACTCCGGCTGTGGCCGGGGTGGCGACGGCGACGCCGTCGCCGATGGTGGCGTGGATCCTGGGTCGCAGCCCCGCGGGGGTCCGGCCGCTGCGCGTCACCGACTCGCCGTTCCCGGTCGTGCCGGAGGACGGCAGCAGCGTGCGCGTGGACGCCGAGGCCGAGGACTTCATCAAGAGGTTCTACGAGCAGCTACGGATGCAGCACTCGGCCGCCACGCCAGAGTGCCAGCTGCGCCGCCGTGGGTAGCTTAGCTAGCCCCGTCTGCTCGGCCGCCGGCATTGTGACCGGCGGCTAGCTTTGCTTCCCTTCGCGCGATGCTTGGCCCGGCCTATACGTACACGTACGCACCGTGCACGAATTTTTTACGTACCATGAGAGGATATCTGCATAGATCTTCTTCATTTGTATTTCATATATTTATCCTCGTCAATTTCAATTTGTGGTAATTTTACTTTAGGATTTGATTTGTACGGCCCGTCAGGCCATTAATTGTGATTGAGAATAGAATTTGCAAGTTATTCAGGACACATCTTGCTTAATCTAGTTCTTAACAATTTTAACCCTAACCAAAACCGTATATAGAGAGAGCGTTTTACGCTGAGTGTATATGCACCGACACGTACAGTAGTTTGTCCTCTTTGTACAGCTAGCTAGCTAGGTCACTGCATGCCAGCCGTACCATTCCTATCGTGATCGAATTCACACGATCTCTTCCGGGAAGAAGAAGCTAGCAGCTGCAGCTGCTAGAGGCCATTGTCTCCGATGCTAAACAAACGTGAGTACGTCACCTTTTTCTCTCTAACAACACGGGGCTACTCAAATTACCAATTCCATTTGTTTGTGTCTGTCCCTATCTATATGTGGCCTACCTAAGTAAGAGATATTTTATAGAAATTAAAAGCATAGTCAAGCATTTGCATTTAGCAACTAGTTACATAAAAAGTTTTTGGATTTGGTATTGTTTATAAATTTTGGATTAATTTCCTACATGCCACTGACAAACTACATGATTCTTTATATACCACTCATTGTGATATTGACATGTGGAAGAATGGATATGCACAGCAAAATTAAACAGTATTTTTCTTACAAATACCTCCTTACTATCAGGCTTCCTCCATTTCGCACATTTATTCCACTTTTCCTTAATCAAATGAATTGGGGTGGAAGGTGGAAAAATTTTTGTAAATAATTTTATAAAGTATATAAAATTAGAAGAGTTTATTATAGTCACTACAAAAATTAACTGTCAAGTCTGCACATTAGTAGAGAATATATATAAAGCCAGAAACATCGCACTTGCGTGTGCACCTGAACAGTTAGATCGATCATGTGCCCGCAGGAGATGACGAGTCTGGTCCATAGTTACCTTTAAATTTTCCGGCGTGTGACAAGTGAGGTTTGTGTAGTGTTGACATGTGCGTTAGGGGATTGCGTGGCACGAGCTAAGTACCGATATATGTTGCCATAGGATGAACAGATGTTATTTGGTCGTCTAAAAAAGTAAGAAAAATAACGTAGATGTGCTCAAAAAGAAAGAAAGCAAGCAAGGTAATGCAAGCTTTTTCTACGGACTGGTCCCGCTTGCTTAAGATCTTGATATCGGACGGGCGGATCCGATATATAAGCATTGGGTCCTACGATCCCAATAACTTCTTACTAAGTCTAGCATAAATTCTCTTTGGAGATAGTAACAAATGACAGTATAAATAAGTAATGACACCACTATACTTAGAAGAGTGACCCTGGTGATATTTTTTTCATGGCTCCGCCCCGCTGACGTAGCCCACAAATGTTGCAGGGTACAATAATTCACTGCGCAATGCAGCCGGCCGGTAATTATACGGAGACGTACTACGTAAGCGCCATGTATACTATCATCAGATACAACGAGCGTACATCCGTGTATAATACACGGACCTGGTGCACGCAAGCTAGCTTCTCTGGCTTGTATGTATCTTTCTGGTCCTCGTGATCACACGCTGGTAGAGGTGGGGGTGGGCACGAGAGAGACCATGCATGCAGATGCAGCAGGCAACAGCACAGGCGCGCGCGTTGCGTGATGCCCTGGCTGGCCGCTGCTTTATTTGGCTCGCCGCTATCCCTGCGCGGCTTTCAGAGCACGAGAAAGCGCGCGCGAGGTGGTTGGTTGGTTGGTTCGCTTTCGCTCGCGCGCGCGCCTTTATTTTGTGGCTTTTGGTGCTCGGTGCTTTCGCCGGTTGGCCACTCAGTGTACACATTCCGTTATTCTCTAGTAATTAGTGGAATCCGAGTTCTCTTGATTCGGAAAAGAAAAAAAGACCATTACCCGCCAAACGGTCAATTTGCAATTACAGAAAAACATATAAAAAAACACAGGAAAACATGCCATAAATCTAAAAGAGCCTGAATATTTCAACACACAAGTATTCTTTATGCCAAATCCTCCGTGCTAGTATGTAGTAGGTGCCATCGTGCTGCCGGTATAATTTCAAAGATTCCTCTGCAGTTCTTACTCAGTCAGCCCAACTTATGTAAAGTTAGAAATTCTGAAGACGATGTCGAATTCGCGACACAGGAACTTGGCTCAGCATGTCGTGTCGTTTGCACCTCACTTTTTGACAAATAACGCAAACAACCAAACCATGCATCACCAGATTCACCGAATATTACATGCCCATGATCAGGGTCATGCGATAGTTCTTCTGAATTTGGGAGATTCTTTGACTTGTGATCAACGTACGCGTCGTGAGTGATCAAGTTCTATGACTTGTGATCAATGTGTGCTACAATCATTTCGCTTTTTCTTCCAATCGTTGGACTGTATCCTCAAAAGATTATTAGAAACTGAAAAGTCAAGCTCAATAAAGGAATTCCCTGAGCAGCAAAAGCGAAGATTCCCGGCTAGTTTGAAACCATTTTCTTTCTGAACGAAGGATTGGATTTGGATAAAGGATTGTGTTGTTCATGTTAGAAGTTTATCCGTCCTGGACACGCTGCAATATCTGGGAAAATGAACAATAATGTTTCTGTTTGTGTAGGATCGTATAGCACAATCAGAGGGGGGGTGAATGATTGTACCGATTTCTTGCTTGCAAATCAGCTGTGCACATGCACTGCTCAAACAAGAACAATCCTGAGACAATGCTCAGCGAACCACGTCGCCAAAGAGAACACGAACTTCTTGAATAGATCTGATATTGTATTTCTCAATCTTATTCTGTGTCTACAAAGTGCTCTTCAAGCACCCCTCAAAACTTTCTACCGAAAGACCTTTTTAGCTCTACCGCAAAAGCCACGTCTCAAAAGCCACGGGAAACACTTCCCATTTGCCTCCTTTTATAAGCAAAGAATAGTTTGTATCTTCAACGACACGGGCACAAAATCCTATCTCTTCTGAGAATCAAGGGACCCGAAACCCTTCCAAACACGGGTTTTCTAATATCTCCAAACCTTCCAGATATGGAACATCTTCCATATCTCCTCACACGTCGTAAGCCTTCAGGACTAGACCTCCCGAAGCTACTCCGTGCAACGTGCAACCACCTTTGATCTCCACGTGCTCTAGCGTAAGCCCGACCACCTCGTGACATCCTAGACCTCTTGAACCTCAAATTTCTCCATCCTAGTCCCGGTCCTCCTTGTCATCGATCATAGTCATCTTCACGCTCAACCTGCACATGCAAAGACCAAAGAACATATTCTCGTCACAAGTTCTCCAACTTGACCAATATGAGTTCATACACGTAAAACACATACTCTCAATCATCAATAAACACTATCCAGATCTTCCTTGAGGTCTACGACCACCTCAACAAGTCTACGAATATCTCCAAGAGGTCCACTACCACTTTCAAGCCGTACTACTTACTGTAGCACTCGAAAACACATTTATCGGGATGAATAGGATGGTCGTGGAAGACCTCTGGGTGGTCCTGAGAAGACCACCAGGTGGTCCTGTAAGACCTCGTGAAAGACCTCCTGGGAAGTCATAGAAGACCTCGTGAGTGGTCCTGGAAGACGTCCTGGGAGGTCCTGTGAAGACGTCCTGAGAGGTCCTGGAAGACCTCCTGAAAGACCTCCTGAGAGATCCTAGAAGACCTCGTGGGAGGTCCTGTGAAGACCTCCGGGTGGTCCTGAGAAAACGTCATTTTTGCAAAGACAACCCTGTTGGCCTTTTTTTTTTTTGCAAAGATCACCCTTTTTGCCTTTTTGCAAAGACCACCTCCTTGCTACAGTACCCGCGATGAACATTATCGGAGCTACAGTACTCGAAAGATCTCCTCGCTAAAGTGCCTCAGAAGACCACCTTGCTACAGTACTTGGAAGAACAGTACTCGGAGCTACAGTGCTCGAAAGACCTCTTCACAGGGGGAGGTCTTGAGTGGTCCAGATTGATCCACGTTGAAGCTCCTGGGGGAGGTCCTGAATGGTCCAGATTGATCTATGTTGGTGCTCATGGGGAGGTCCTGAGTGGTCGCGATTGATCCACGTTGATTCTCCTAGGAAGGTCCTGAGTGGACAAGATTGCTCCACGTTGATTCTCCTGGGGAGGTCCTGGATAGACGAGATTGCTCCACGTTGATTCTCCTAGGGAAGTCCTGGACGGTCCAGATTGATGCGTGTTGGTTCTCCTGGGGAGGTCCTAGATGGACACGATTGATGCGCGTTGGTGCTCCTAGGGGAGGTCCTGGATGGACCAGATTTATCCTAGGGAGGTCCTGGATGGTTCTGATGAGTCCACGCGGGTGCTTTTGAGGCGGACCTTGAGTGGTCCTGATGAGTCTACACGGGTGTGCCCGAGGAAGACCTTGAAGACCTCCGGTGAACCTAAAAAGACCTTAAACCAGTCACCCAAACAGAACAACGAAACCTTCTAACAATCGCAAATTCCAAGCAACCCAAAAGTCAATTATTCATTAGCAAAACCACGACAAAGCCGCATGGTCTAACAGCTTGACATTGATGAACTAGTTGAAGCATGGAGTAGGCAGGATATGGAAGAAACGGCAAAGGTCAAGGAAGAAGATAGGGAAGAAGCGGTCACAACAGAAGCTGACATGATTGACCTACTCTGATACCATGTAAATTTGTCTTGATGGGAAGCCACACCTAAACCAAGGGGCTTGGGATTCTATTTATTTTGAGCTCCTTGCCTCTTCGAGTTGAGTCGATGATCCACCCCAATTCCTCCTCTGTCATCTAAACCCACGCAATCCTCCAAAACTCTAGCCTTGCCAAGGGCCACAGACGCCGTTGAGACCACTGTCGCGCGCTAATGCCGGTCCCCTTGCCACCATCGCCGCCGGATCAATTGATCACTGATACGAAGGAAAGAGAAAGTAGTAGTTCTTCATTGGTTGTACTTTCTAATAACAATGAATTGCATCATGCGGTTATTCATAAGCAACCCATTGAGGAAATAGTTAATCCCTTGGGACCTTTGTTGTGAGAGGATCAATAGTCAACTACATTTGTTCTAATGAGGAGAGCAAGGAATGTGAGAAACCATCGCCACTATGTCATTTAGACCAACAAACCTTTCAAAAAAAAAATCAGACCAACAACAAAATCCAATGTTTTTTATGTTGATGTTCACTGAAAAGGAAGTAGCTTACCTATTCATGCTCGTCCAAATGATTGGAATCATCAAATGGACATTTGATCCTTGCGATCATTCCCCCGAAGGAACTTTCTGGACCTTAATGAATGAAGAGATCGTATAGGTGGTGGCTATGCATTTCATCGTGGAGAATATCATATAAATGTTTGTCAATTATATTATGATGACCGAAGATATCGTGGAAATGGTGGCTATATATCGATTTCATCATAGTGGTTGAAGAAATCATAGAAATGGTGGTTATCCATTTTATCATGATGATCAACGAGATCATAGAAATGGTGAATATCCATTTCATCCTGATTTTATAAATCGATGCAATCCCATGCATTCTCTTCGTACTGAGTTCGTGCCTCTTTGTTGTTGTGGGGATACCCGGACTTAAGATGGTATCTCATATTCATGCAACTGTTTAGGATTTTAGTCGCACATAGAATGATAGACAGTACCTGCTTACTATTACAATAACATGGCAAAGTTTGTACATAAAGTACAACATAACCGTCCAGGTACAGAGATTACGGACATCCAAGCCAAACTTACATATATTACAAGCAAAATATAAATAAAAAACCGACCACACCCACAGGCAACGCTCGAGTGTAGGCATGACCTAGAATGTGTGATCTTCACCATCGTAGCACTCATCACCTTCTGGTGCTTCTTCCTCATGGAACTCATCGTTTGAGCCAAAATATGCAAGAATGAGTACATTCGTACTCAACATGCCACGATGGTCCAAGGGATGTCTGACAAGGAGGGTTCATATGAACCTATGATCGCTAGTAGTACCCATATGAACCTATGACCGCTAGTAGTACCCATAGTTTTATTTCATAAAGCAGTTTCAGTTAAACCAAAGGGAAGTTATAAATGGGTTTTCAAGAGTAAGAGTAATGAGTCATCATCGTCACCAATTACCACATTTTAATCATCCAAAAGACTACTTATGCTTTGAGTTTAGGAATCATCCCATCACATAATTTCATTAGCCAGAAACACAACACATTCGAATGATTCAGGTTTATCTCTACAGACAGTGACAAACTTTACCCACAAGATACCATGATTTGGCCAAAGCCGAGATAACAGAACTATTTTAAAGTCCCACAAACATTAGTTTTCGCCTGATGAACTACGTGTCCATCCTAACAGTCGAGACCCATGTAAGGCTATAAGACATGACTACCAGTTGACTGTTTACATGGGTTCCACCGTTGTGGGGCTCGGAGAGTAACACTCAAAAGTTCACCTCGTACCCCAACCCCCAACTGATGATATCAAACCTTCTCCTGCACTCTTAATAAAGTGGGACAATGTACTAGGTTAAGTCTGATTTCTCGGTCCAGTGGATGGGCGATAATTATGTCAATTTCACGGCACAAGGTTGTAGTCCTTATATGCTTCGGGCGGAGCCACCTTTCCAAACATGACGTTGGTACACGCAACCACCGGGTAGCATATGCACACATATGTCACTAAACCACACATTCAAATCTCCACCCTCAGCTAACATGACCAAAACATCACCCTCGGCGAGTGATCCACATACAACATACACAATTGATCATAGGATCTGACGCGTCAACTAGTGATGGTAGACAACAATGTGATAAGTAATTAGGTTTTCATGCTTCCACTACTATGTGAATCTAAAGTATGATACACTAGTTCTATGTTTATCAAGGAAAACCATATCAGATTATTATCAAGGATGGCATTAAACAATATAATTAAAGGTGTTAACTACTTAAGCAGGATTATTCAAAAGTAATTGATAGCAAATAGCATTGACAATTAATTATTGCATAAAATAACCCATACAACATATACCCGACTAATAGGTGTTCAATATAATCAAGGATTGTGACTTGCCTTGTAGCTTGCAATCGGCAGTCGACGATCGGCATTCACTTCTCTTGGGATTCTTGATTGTCACGTCTCATTCCAATGAATCCTTTCCTTTCTTTTGAAACTTCTCGATTGTTACCTTCTGCTTCGGCGGATCCTTCCTCACGTTCTAGAGTGCGCACACCAAGCAACACCAAATAAGCCTAACGTACATGCTACAAACTCTTGCGAATAAACACTACAAAACAAAGGAAAAGAAACGAATTTGGCCAGAACGTGGCTTTGGAATGCTTGGGATTGATCAAGGATGATGAATAGTCTTGTTGGAAGGGTGTACTAGAGTATAGAGTAGGTATAATGTGCAAAACCGGGAATAAAACCTAAAGAACCATCCTAAAAACCATTAAACCAGTGTTAAACCCACCTAAAACAGCAATAAACCGGATAAAACTCTGTTCGGCTTAGGTTTGGCTCAGTCGGGCAGGTTCGGACTCAAGCGTCTTGGTTCGGGTTAGGTAGGTTACAACAGGTTCAGGTCGGACCTAGGCGAAGCTTCTCGGCTCAGTCGCGTGTGCACAGTGCTGCGCCCAGGTTCAGTTGGCCTCGAGTCCGGTGCATGTCGCTCAGGTCAGTGTGGCCGATGTGGCTTGATCGAGCCATGAGTGCACAGTTGTAACATCACAATTTTCTGAGCTTTAAAAATCTTTTGAATAGTTAGTAGGGAAAAATTCACCATTTGGATTTTATTTGAATTTAATTCAAAAGCTTAAACATAGACTTTGTACATCAAAACAATTTAATATGATTAAAGTCAACATCAACAATGGCAAAACTATTTTATTTGGATTCTTTGTGCTTGGATATATTTTCTAGATTTTTTCTAGAATTTTTCCGAGTGCATTTGCTACTTTCTATTTGCTATTTGTGTTTTCTAGTATTTTCTAAAAAGAAAAATGTATTTAAAATATCAGATTTGGTCTCAGGCCGAATCCTTGTAAATCTATTTAAATAGCCGTGCTCGCGGTCATGAGCGTGCTTAAATTGTTGATTTAATGGGTATAGTCTTGGCTTTCACAAAAACGTTTCTTGTTGGAAAATGGGGGAATTGTTTATGATTTATAATTGAGTTGTTTGCCATGTCTATGGCTGAAAATGAAATGTTGCTTGCAGCCGAGGAGGGTTGCGAGTTGTTGTTATTATTATCCATTCAATTACTTATTTACTATCCTGTATTTATTTAACCGCTTTTAAATTTTTGTTACAACATTACTATGTGTGGTTATTGCAAGTAAAACTAGCTTAAAGCAAAATAACTTGTAGAGTAGAGCCTCATCCCTTGTTGGCCTTGCATTTATATAAACTTTGCGATACACTACAAGTCTTACTGAGTACGCATTGTACCCAGCCTTGCTCATATTGTTGTTCAAAGTATGAGGAAGAGCCAATGCCAGATGACGCTTTCTTCACACCCGGAACCAGAGGGTTCGGTGACGGATCTATCTAGGCTTTGTTTCTTGTCAATTGCCTTTGAGTTTTGGATGGGCATGCCGCTCGAATTTGATTACCTTCATCACTCTTGTTTCCGCTGCTACTTTTACTCTGTTGATACCTACTTTTATTTGGTCGGTCGACCATGGATGTAATAACTTGTAACTGCTTAAGTTAAGTACCATTTTGCTTTACTTTGTATATGTGAATGTATGGATTGAATGCCAAATGTTATGAATGTGTGTACTAGCCACTGATCATGGGACTAGTACAGTACATACATAGTGTCTTCGAGTATTCCATACCTAGGGTCTGACACGCATTACTGGATCATTGCATTTTGAGTAGTTTTACCAGTGGAGTTTTGACCAGTGATCATTTGAGCCACATTTCCTTTTGTGCTAAAAAAACTCAGTGTAATATCAGAGCCAAGGATGCACATTGTCTGACATTACATTGTAATGTCACCGTGTGCCATTCGCTCTATCTTGAACGTCCATTCCAAGATCAAAGGCCGGCAAGGAAATCTCCCCTGCGCTCCTGGAATCAAAGGCTGACTTGGTGTTGGCGCCAAAGCAACGAGTGCTTGCTTCCCCCTGCCTTTCTCTGTTGGCGCCAACTCCTGACGTCCCTTCCCCTGCCTTTTCTCTGTTGGCACCAACCCTGGACGTTCCTTCCCCAGCCAAAGTTTCACCAGCCAAAGCAACCTGACAGCACAAAGAAGTGCTTTTCTGGACGTCCCTTCCCCCTCCTTTCTCTGCTTTGCTGGATCTAATGGAGGATGACAGTACAAAGAATTGTGAGCCAATCCAACATGTTTCATCTCTTGATAAGCAATCTGATGAGTTTCAATATTGTTCTTGTATGATCAATGCAACAATCTCTCTCTCTCTCAATGTGAAAAAATAAATTTGGTCAGACTATGACGGTGGCTTGTTACTGCTTCTTTGTAGGGACGACCCCATACTTAGTTGGGTACCCAGTTGGCATGACATTTAGTAGTGTAATTGAGGCTCGAAAATTTTGAAACTACTATGGGGTCAAATTGGTTTCGATGTTAGGAAGAGATTTCAGAATACTAGTAAACTCGATGGCAAGGTTACATCTGTTGGATTAGTCTGCATGCGAAGGAAGGTTTTCGAACAAAGGATCAAAGAGACCACTTGATCAAGAATCCTAGAGCCGAGACCAGGACTGGATGCAAAGTTCGCATGGGAATTACCTTGAATCGAGTGTTGAAAAAATATGAGATACATGATGTGGTTCTTAAACATAATCATAGACTTCAAATCCTAGAAACCCGTCACTTAATGCCATCACAACGGAGCATATCGAAGTGCAAGCATTTGAAATTGAAATGGCGGATAATCTTTGGAATTGACCTAGAATTGCTCATGAATTGGCTAGTCGACGCGTTGGAGGCTGCTAACCTTGGCTATACTTGTCGTGACCACAAGAACTATTTGCGCACTAAACGGCAAAAGGAGATGAAGTATGGTGAAGCTGGAAGTTTGTTAAATTACTTCCAGAAAAATATTGTGGAGAATCCGTCATTCCAATATGTCTTGCAGCTAGACAGCGAAGAACAAATAACAAATATTTTTTGGGCTGATGCTAAAATGATTATTGATTATGCTCACTTTGGTGATGTTGTCACTTTTGACACTACTTTTGGAACTAATCAAGAAAGCCGACCATTTGGTGTGTTTGTTGGATTAAACCACTTCAGAGAAACTGTAATTTTTGGGGCTACTCTTATGTACGATGAGTCATTTGACTCTTTTAGATGGCTCTTTGATACATTTTTGTCAACTCATGGCCACAAAAACCTAGAACTATCTACACTTGATCAAGATGTTGCAATGGGAAAGGCAATTGCGGAGGTGTTACGGATGCATGGCATGGGTTGTGCACTTGGCATATTATGCAGAATGCAATCAAACATTTGAACCGTCAGAAGATTGAAGGTTCAAACATCCTTGGTGACTTCAGTGCTTGCATGTACCAATATGAGGACACAACAAAGTTTGAAGATGTATTCGCTAATATGAGAAGTAAGGTACATAAACAAACTTGGCTTGATAGTATTTATAAGCTAAAAGAAAAATGGGCTGAATGTTACATGAAGGATGTGTACACACTAGGAATGCGAAGTACTCAGTTGAGTGAGAGTTTGAACAACGATATGAAAGAATACTTAAACTCGGAATTAAACATTCTTCGCTTCTTTGGGCACTTTGAGAGAGTTGTCCAAGCAAAGAGAGATAAAGAGATAAATTCAGAGTACGAGTCAAGGAAAAAGTTACCGCGCATCAAAATGAGAACTCCAATGCTGCTGCAAGCAAGCAAACTTTACACGACACATATATTTGAAGCCTTCCAAGTTGAATATGAAAGATCCATGTCAGCCTATACGAGGCTATCAAATGAAGGGAATGCATACATTGTTGGAATCGGAGCTCTTGAAGATGATTCTACACTTGAGGACGAGCATGTGGTCGTCGGTGATTATTTTCAGCGCATAGTTTCATGTACCTGTAAACTATTTGAGAAAACTGGGTTATTGTGCAGTCATGCCTTGAAAGTTCTTGATTTGATGAACATTAAGCAGTTACCTGAGCACTACATCTTGAAGCGATGGACATTGCGGGCACGATCTGGAACTATTCAGGATGCATGTGGGAGAAAAATATTGGAAGATCTAAAGTTAGATGCAACACGTCGCTACAAGTTTCTTTCACACAAATTTATTGGTTTGGCCTCCCGAGCAGCTGACTTTGAAGAATGCTTTTTGTTGGTGGATAGCGTACTTGATAGCCTTGGTAGGGAAGTTGAAGAAAAAATCAAGCAGTCTTCATCTTATAATGACAATCAATCTGAAGCACAAGCAGCAACCGAAGCACATAATAACTTCACACATGTTGCTGGCCTAAAAAAAAGAGTGGCAAAAACGAGTGGGTCAAAGCGAAAGAAAAGTTGGGTTGAGAAATATCAAAAAAAAACAACAACAACGATCAGATCAAACCAAGTCCCATAAACAAACTGATGTGGTATGTCACTAATAACTCAACAAATTTATTTTTCAATTGCTCCGCGTTATAACTTGTTTCCAAACACGGTCAATTAATAGGGTGCAGAGGTGAGCGAAGCATCACAACCTCAACCATCGGCTGAGAAGTGCTTCAATAATAACCAACAAGAGATTGAAGGTTTTCAACTTGTTGGTACTTACATGCAGCTATTGATGGTATGGTTCAGAAATATTCGATATTATTGTTTATATGATAGCCATTTACATTTTGTTCACTGACAGAGTGTTGCTTCATTTTAGGGTCGCTCGGGTGGTTAAGATTTTAAACATGAAGGTTCATTTGGGACTGCTCACACTACTAATGGTTAAACAATCTAAAGATCTTACGGATGCAACTTGGTGTGGTTCTTGACATGGGTATCGAACTTGTGTTAGTCAGGAATTATGAACTCTGCTTTTGTGCTTTCTGGTCAAACATAAGTTGCTACAAGTATTGCTTTCCTTTCGTTAGTGACATTGTGCTTCTCCAGATTTGCATAATTATTCTTTGGTAGTTTCCTTCTACATGAATGTTTCTTTTTGGAGATTGCTTCTACTCTAATGCACTCTGATGAATCATGTCAAAACTTTATTCTTCTTCAGGAACTTACACAATAAGCCAAAGATCAGCACTCTCACTATTCCTTTGTAAGTAAAAAAAAATACCTTGAAAGTTGCAGAACAGCAGTCACTTTGTTTTTTTGGGTTCTCATAGCACTTCAAACCTCCAAGTGCTATGAGTAGAAGCAGCCTGCAACCAGAAGTATGAAATAAGTGAAAGACAAAAAAACGCTACATGGTCTAACATTGCATAAGATAGCTAGCAGCTATTGCTCGTAGCAAGGTTGCAGGCTTGCAGCATCTTGAAATTTTAGGCTTCTTTGAAATGTTTGGGTGAGAGATTGGCCTGGCGAGAGATCAAGGGATGCCATCTGCGGCGGTGAGGCGCATGGCTTGGCGAGGCCGTCGGCGGAGGCGAAGGCGGCGGCTTGGCACGGCGAAAAAAGAATAGCCGGCGGAGGCGGCTGGCTTGGCGAGGCCGCGGCGCCGGCCAGCGGCAGCGCTTAACGGCATGGCGAACAAAACGGCCGTGAGGCTACTGGATTAATGGAGACGCGACTTCAGCGAGACGTCGTAGTGGGTGAAGCCGGAGAAGCGAGCGACGGAGACGCCTGGCTTGGCGAGGCCGTTGGTGTCGGCGAACGTTGAGGCCCGATTTGATTCCAGGAGGATTGGGGAATTTTTTCCATTGCTAAGTTGCTATACAGCTGTAGTGGTCAACCTTTGATTCCAAGAGCGCAGGGGAGAATTGGTGGGGTCACGTGATCTAAAAGCCAGATTTCCTTGCCGGCCTTTGATCTTGGAATGGACGTTCAAGATAGAGCGAATGGCACACGGTGACATTACAATGTAATGTCAGACGATGCGCATCCCAGAGCCAAGAGGTTCTGAGTATAAGATCTGGTTAACACAATATTTTAAAAAATATATAATTATGGCCCACTTCAAATTGGCATCTTAGGTCTAGTGGAGCCTCGAGACGAGAGAGTAATATGGTGCCACCTAGTGCTACGACTTTGGTTTGTATTCCCAAAACACAAAGCGAGGTCGTTTGTGGAGGAAAGAGAAAACACTAGGCGTTCATGCTGGCCAAGTGCAAACCGTGCATGCATGCATGTGGGACAAGGAGAGAAATGAAGGAAGCGGTTGTTGTGTGAGTACGGTGTATGGAGAGTACGGAATGCACGAGGAAAATCAACCCAAGGCAACTGCATGCGCTCCATGCATACAGACCGAAAAAACATGCATGCATTATTGCATACGAGCGAGGAAAAGGAGAGGAAGGCGTGGCTGCATGGGCACCTGCAAGAAGAGGAAAGGAACGAGAAAATAGAGGTGGTGGTTGTGCGTGCAAAATAGACCAAAAGAAAGTATGGAAGCAAGTGAAGGACTCAGGTCGAGATTACTTAGTCGGAAAGATGAGATTTTCGTGCCCAAGCAATTCGGAAAGGACTTGTGTGCGCACAAGGAAACTATTCCGAGGGAAGTGCATTGCGTGGACTTCTTTTACGTCGGTTCAATCTGAGTTTCCTTTTGATTCGGTACTTGGATTTCTTATCCCAACAATCCGAGTTCAAGTGTCTTTCCGCTTATTTATTTTCCAATCTGAATCGTATTTCGTCCGAGTCTAGGTACTAGTTGCACAGAACCCAAGTTCTGTTAAAAACTAGTTGATTTTATTAGGGCATCTCCAATAGTGTATTTATTGTTGTCTCTTAGCTATGTCATGTCAACAAAATCCTATGTGAAGGAGAGGAGGGTACAGGTCGTCTCTTTCTGAAGAGACTGTCATGCACGTGAAACGAGATATGATACATTAATCTACTCTAGTTGATATGTAGACCCGTTTCAAAGGAAAATTGTAAAATATAAATGTTGGAGAGTGTGCTAGAGACTATCTATTGGAGATGTTGTTTCTAAAGATGATGTAGTATATATTAAAGACAAGATTGTCTCTAATTATTGGAGATGCCCTCAGGGAGTTCTAGTCGGTTTTCAAAGGGAGCCCGAGTTGGACCCACTTTAGTACGTGTGCGTGTGGAATCTTTGGAGCCCTACTCGCCAGTACTCTTAAAGGCCTGGGGTTGCATTTTGTCATCTTCAGATTGTTTTTGGCTTGAAAAAAATACCTGGTTCGACGCCATATCGTGTCCGTGTGTTCTCATGAATTCCCATTCAGAGTTGCACTTGGGCGGGGGGATTCTCGTCGCGTACGGGGCTTTACTCCTTGGGTCGTGAGATCCTCTCGTCCCAGGCTGTGCGTCGTGGTGCGCACGGTTGGTGGAGTTTGTTGGGAAGATTGAAGGTTGAGCATCAGGAAGAGAAAGCTGTAGTTCGGAGGGGGTACCGTTAAAGATCGGGCTATTTACGTGTGTCTGCTAGTTTTACCAGTTGGGTTGTATCACGGGAGTGTTAGAAATATATTGTTCACTTTTACTCATCAACTTAAGATTTTGGATGAACTAGTTGGAGTATGTAATTCAATAGTTCAAATCAAACATAGAATGCTGAATAAATGGGCCAGGAGTGCTTTATTAATTTCCTTCGTAGCAAAAAATATATCTATATTTTGCTCTGTTAAGAGGGGTCTTATATAACAACAATAGCACAAGAGCTGTAGTTTAGTTACGGATGGTTTTCATGGAAAATTTTAGCCCCTGTTTGGAACAGAAGGTTTTTTTTTAATTATGCAGGAAACAGATTTTTCTTGTGATTTTTTTTTTGCAACATTCTTGTGAATAATAGAGCATTAATATTGGGCCCTCGTTTCTCTTTTGGAAATGATATTAATTACTTCAGAAGTTTAATTAGTTTTTTCTATTGATTGTTTGCTGTTACTCCATGTAGACACGGTTTCTTTTTACCGCCGGCATATTTGAGGCATGCGCTAAAAAACTAACTAGTAGATACCAGGGGCATTACTGTGGGAAATTCTTAGCAATATCTATAGTTAAGTTTTTTAGTGTTGTATATACATTGTAATAGGTACCATATGAAATAATCTGAAACGATTGAATATGTATCGTACGGCCTCCAATAATTGAGATGGCGGCTGCACCAGAGATGAGGTTAATAGCATTAATTGCAATTAGTGGCGGAACCACCCCTGGGGCAAGCCGAGGCGGTGACAGGTCTCCCACCAGCGACACCCCCAAAGGCGCCCGGCCAACGTCATGACTCCATCCTCCATCTCCTGATCTCCAATCTCCAAGAGCAAGCATGAGCGAGCTGCGCCACGTGCCCGCGAGGTGTGGGCCGAGTCCAGCAGCCAAGGCCGAAGGTAAATAAGACACCAATCGTCAAGACAAAGACCAAAGACAATCGCAACACAACCCTAAATTTCCCCATTCCCCATTCCTCCCCTTCCGCTCTCGGCTCTTCGGTTCATCCTTCGATCCTCGGATCCTCCGTCGCCGTCCATTATCAAGGTGTCCATTGTCATGCCTACGGGTCGCGACGCTTCGTCATACTGGCGTTGTGGCGGCAAGCGGCCAAGCGGCCGTTGGAACCGCCACAGACTCGCAGCACTGCAGCTATGCAGGAGGTGAGCGGTGAGCCACCGACTGAGGCACTGAGCCTTGAGCCCTTGAGTTGAGCTGTTGAGCATTGTTTAGAATTTTGATTCAATTTCAGTAAATATTGATGTCTTATGGACATAAATCTAGTTGGTTTAATGTCATCGTTTTGAACTAGCTGGTCTAAATTATTTTTTTGCTTCACATGTCTATTTTGTTTTTGAATAATTGAACCTATTATGACATCTAGTTTTGACATCCTTTCAGAGGTACTCTCTCTGGACCAAAACTAACGTTGCTTTCGAATTAGTGCTGGTCGATCTTTTAGAACTTGGCTATTGATATCTATGCAAACATCAAGATTGCGGGACGAAAATGGCATATGTATATTCTTTGTGAACTGACTTAGCACTATGATTTTACAAAATTTTGATAATATTTATATCCAAATTACACACCAGAGACTATGCTAGTAATTAAATAGAACACATCCATTTTAGACGGGAGGTAGTATAAATGTTAAAGATGATTTTTTGAACTGAATGATAATTAGCTTGATAAATTTTAACATAACAAAAGTTACGAGGGTTCCAAAAAGTGCTGGTTATAGGTAGCTCGGTACTAAAATTTGTCTAGTTGTATCGGTTAGATCTTGACAATTTGAACGTATTTGACATCATTAGTTATATTGACTATTGAATCATATTGTGCTATGGTATTTTTTATACTACAAGTTCGTTCTGGATCTTTAGAATTTCTGGTTCCGCCACTGATTGCAATTAGTAGGGGTCACTTGTGTTGATACATAGGATGATATATGATCTGCAACGTCAACCCTCATCGAAAATCTTAAAACAGTAGAGGTGTTGTGGCTACCCCGGAGAAGAAGAAATTAATATTGATTGAAGTGAGTGGGGATCATTTGTACGTCTAAATATTATTTGTCTCATATTTTTGTAACAAAAAGAATAAGAAGACGAATAGACTACTGAGAAGACCACGTAGTTTTTTTTTGCTTTGAAAAATCATCTGATTTATATTAATAACTTATGGATAAAGTACACAAGTACCCAAGGTTTTCATTGAAGATTCTAGATGAACAACATGTCATCATAAAGTTCTTGAGCCGGTGAATGTGCTGGACTTCTTTATATTCCTCATCGGAGACTCCAGATCTTGCAATGACATCATGATTGCCGATGATCACGACAATAGGAAGTAGATTGTCTGTCGATGATTTCCATTGACATAAGAAGAAAATCAGAGGAGATTTATTCATACCCAACTCAGCCCGGTGTCAATCTCCGACGCAGGCATCACCATTATTGCCTAGGTGAGTTGGTCCGATAAAATTCATCACGGGTAAAGAAAATCTAGCAAAGAACTCACCGAGAAGAACAAACTAGAAAAAAATTAATCTATGAAAAAACTAAAGAAAAAGACTACTTCTGGAAATTAACAGTCTGCACCCACTCAACACCGGTAAGAATGCCGAAACACAGAGGAGAGGGGCCGGCGGCAGCAATCTGTCGCTTTGGCGGCTAGGGTTCTTCAAGTATTGTTTGCCGTCAACGAGGCCTCAGTTGTCGGTACTTTTTTTTTACGTGTGAAAACGACACTATTCCCTAGCGAGTCCAACCTGGGCCACGCGTGGAAGGCTAGTGTTGGGCCTCACGACCAATTCACAAGTAGACCATATATATGCTTTACATTCGTAGTTCGCAATTGCTACACCACATAACTCGGTTGAATCAATAGGAGCACCCGTGACCGTGACCGTGACAGTTTTACATACGAGACTACCGCCGGTTAGACCCTCGTACCCTTTAGCTCCGGCATCCATCCATCCATCAGGCAAAAGATGATTCAATTCATATTTGCTACGTTTATGTTATGCTAGTTTTATCCCATGAACACCACCTAGATTTTTGTCCTGCCTGCCACTGAATTGGAACAAGTTCCTCTAATGTGGTCATGTGCTACGTAAGCCTACATGTTCACAGGAAGAAAAGAACATGTGCTGCATGTTGACAGAAACCCTGTCCTGTCGGCCGTTCTGAGGACGGTTCTATAGACTATTCTGTCTATAGGCTTAATCCGATCTACGAAGCGTAGTTCCATGGACCGTTCCCGCTGCTGACTATTCCCGGAAACCGTACCGGAAATACGAAACTGCTCATTCTCCACTCGAAGGCGGAAATCTGGCTCCCCGTCGACGACGAGGCGGAGGAATCGTTCGCAATCGCAGTACACGAACACGAGGGATCACATCACACGAGCTAGTCCAGAATTTTCCATCCCCTCTCCTCTCCTCTCCTCTTCTCTTGCTTTCCCGTTTGTTCTCTTCTCTCCCATTCCCTCCCCGTCGCCGACCAGACCGCCGCCTCCTCTACCTCCCCACCAACTCCACCCAAACCCTAGACCTAGCCTTCCGGAGGCCTTGTGGGCGGAAGCAGGCACCCGGCCGCCGCCGCCGCAGCAGCGGCGGACGCCGGAGATTCCGAGCCGCGCGCGGGGAGGGAGGCGGCCGGAGCAGGAGGAGTGAGAGGGCGCGTGCGGGGCGGGGATGGATGACGTAGACAGCGTCGTCCGGAGCGTCGACAAGGCCGGGGCTGCCCCGGGCGACGACGGGGGCTCCACGCCGCTCCCCGAGACGGTGAGGATCTCCTCTCCGCCCTTCTTTTTTCCCTGTTTAGCTCCGGAATTGCCCGGGTTTTAGCTGCGCGATTAGACGCCTGTGCTCGTTGGTTGCGGTGCGGGCTGGACGATTCGTGCGTTGGAACCCCGGTGAGCTCGCTCGGTGTAGCGTGGGCGGGTGCCGTAGGGGTTGGGGATGGAGATATCTGGTTTATTTTGCATGCTAGAAGCGCGAGTGGAGACGAATTTGGCGTGTTCTTAGGTCTGGGATGGCATGGATGATCGCTCGGGTATGGAAATTTGGCATGAGCATGCTGTTGGGGAGTTCTATATGTGTTATGGAATATGGATGACGTGTGGCACGCAGGTGTCCTTTTTTCGCAACCCATATTCGTGTTTCTGGCATTTCGCTGTCCCGGAAATAGGCGGGCGTGTTCGAATGTTTTACTGTAATTATTGTGGAATGATAGGAGCTCATTAATGCAACAGGCAGTACACAATTGCAGTTTGTAAAATTGTAAAAGGAAATATTTGTATCCAGCGTAAATTGGTCGAAATATGCTGAGCAAGTGTCTATGGTTTTTTGGGTAGCAAACCCTCTGCTTATGGTTAGGTCACACGAAACCTTTGTTAGTGCTGCTGCTGTGTTCAGGTTTGCAACCATGCATGCCGTGCATTGTAAAAAATAACTGACATTTTTCCATACGGATATTAGCATTTCTGATACACCGGTAGTATTAATCATATATGGTTTTCATATTACCCGTCGGTGTTTAATATTTCAGAATGCTTATTTATAGTACCTAGAATGGTTAAATCATAGTTACCGGATTCACTATAAAACCCTGAGAATTGCGAACCGGATTCGTCAAACCCAAACCGGTTTAGGGTACAAGGTTCGTGTTCGCAGTGGAAATTGGAAGAAAAAGTGGCGAACTACGAACCCAAATCTCGTACCGCGACTCAGACGAACTGTGTTTTTGTTTCTGGTAACTATGGGTTAAATTCAATGTGATAAATGGGACAACACTTAATTGGCCTGTTATATAATGGAATTCAGAGAATTAGATGCAATAGTTTCAACTTGTTTTAACCACTCAGTGCCACTTCTCGAAAATGATTGAAGTAATTTAATAGGACCATCACAGTGTAAGCACAGGCCTCCTATTATAACCTTAGGAAATTGCTACCATATAGGCATATACAACATTTATATCAGGTAACAGCCCCAAGCAGTCCGATTTCGTACAGGTCAAAATTGTTGATGTTGTTTCTCCTGACTTGGGACTAGTCTTTGTTCATCCAGCTGCTCAAGATCGCTGCATTATTTGAATCTTTTGCATTTGATGTCCCTTATTAATTGCTTGGGATTACCTGTTTGTCTCATTTGTTGTGTTTGCATTTTGCTTTGTGACTAAGTTCCAACAGGCATAAGATACGTGTGGAGATCCCAACTTTATCATGGCAGGAACCTGCCTTTTTTGTATCACACATCAGACCATTCAGTAGCTAGTTTTCAAGATGGGATGTAGCATGAGAGCCATATGTGCCATTTTGGTGATTCCGTGACTCATATCCTTTTTCGGTGCGTTGGAACAGGTCCAAATTGGCAATTCACCTGCCTACAAACTTGACAGAAAGCTTGGAAAGGGAGGATTTGGGCAAGTATATGTTGGCCGCCGTATTTCCTCTCCTAGTCTTAGTGACAGGACACCTGGTGCAAATGCTTTGGAGGTCAACTTGTTTTCTCTGGATGTCTTTTTCTATTTTTATAGGTGAGACTATCATAGTTGCATTTATATGCATGCTTTTCATTATAACAGGTTGCAATAAAATTTGAACACCGAACCAGCAAAGGCTGCAATTATGGGGCTCCTTATGAGTGGCAGGTTTACAAGTAAGTGGCCGGTTTGTCCTTTTTTTGATTGTTCCCCTAGGCGCCCACCTAGACCGCCTAGGTGCTAGGCGCAGCCCTCCCGCCTAACCCACCTAGCCGATTTATCCCGCCTAGGTGGCTATTAGGCGCTAGGCGCTGGTCTGCTGCCCGACTAGCGCCTAGGCGAACACTGTTTTTTTCTCGCGTCGGCAACTTATTTTACATTTGTACAATTTTCTCTTTGGCCTTCTTTTTCTGTACACATTATGATTGCAATTGATATTTCTAGAATGCATATTAACTTTATTTGTGTAAAACATTCATCCGACAGCACTCTTAGCGGGATTCATGGTGTGCCAAGAGTACACTACAAAGGGAAGCAGGGAGAATATTATATCATGGTAATGGAGCATGTACTCTTTGCCTCCCTTTATATTGTGCACATTAGTGTATGTATGTACTATTTCTTCTCTAGTTTGTATTCGGTTTCTGCCTTTCTGGTTTCAGCATATTTATCTACACCCTACCCCCCTTGCTCACTACCAGAATCCATTACTTTTCTGAGTGCCCAAAACACCTGGGAAACTAGTTCCCGAAGGTCAGCCGTCGAGAAAACCCACTTGGGATAGTTTAGTCGGGTAAAAACTGGTTTCCCGAGTGTTACACTCGGGAGACACAAATTCACCGTGTGTTTAGTTGTACACTCGGGAAACACCCAACACTCGGGAAAATAGATGCCACAACGGGTTTAGCCACCGTAACAGAATACTTTTACCTAGTGTTGACACTCGGGAAAGTAGGGAAATTGTCCTGAGTGTATATCAACTACACTCGGGAAATTTAGCCACGTGGCGATCCATCACGCGTGCAGATTCGTAATTTTCTCGAGTGTATGTCAACTAAGGACACTCGGGAATTACCCGAACATAATATGCACCAATTTTAAACCAGGCTCAGACTGACAGGTAACTCGGCAATCAAACAGACCATACATTCCACAACAAGAAAAATATCACCAATTAGCCACAAATCATTATATATATAGATTCGACAATATTAATATAATGTTCGAGTTCACAATACAACATTCACATATATAGATCGGACATCCACAACATGTTCGAGTTCACAATACAACATTCACATATATAGATCGGACATCCACAACATATTCGAGTTCAAATTCGAAAAACTAGGCATAAGGCATGATACATATAACAGCGGGAACAATGGTAAAAAAAGTCTAGCAGGAACAGCAGGGATCTACTTATTGCTGGTAACAAATCGAATCGCCTACTGAAACGCAGGTAGCTCATATGAGCCAAAACTTTCCTATATTAAGGGTTCGTAATCACAGATTATATGGTCACACTTGAGCAAAGCCTGCAAAAGATAATGGAGATTACATGAGTAGGTCAGGGCAGCAATAACTAGATTAGCTTATTTATATCAAAAGCAATACAAATCAATTACCGAGGAATTCAACCAAATAAAATCCACGGTTTGTCAGTGTAATAGTTAGATATACATAATAGTACATGACCCATTGAGAGAGAGAGAGAGAGAGCTCTAATGAAACTAAGTCAAGAGTATAGCTAACTAACCATTTTCTGATGAAAGTGAAGAGCAGAAGGCACTCTGTTTTTTGAAAATAACGTTGTTACTTTTACTTTTGACTCGGCTACATTTTCAACAGCACCCCATACCAAAGTTTCAACTGAATGGGTAATGAAACGATGCAGGAAACAACTGGACTATGGCACCTTTTAGGGGATGGTCTTACCGTAAAGCTAAGTTCAATACTTATTGCATGTTTGGGCTAAGGACTATCATCATTTGTGCATGGCGCTATTACTTGGAAGAACTAAACTATCTTCACTTTTGAATAACATCTGTGGTTTTGGCGTTCAATCTAGGCAAGGGCAAGTAATCTGTATACGGTCGAATGGTCATGAACTCGTGATTAGTAACTCTCACTCCTATTCTGATAGGACTGGTTCTCATTTCATTTGCCATGTCCCTAGTCAAATATTGCTATTACTAATATATACAAAGCAAGTGTGTCAAGAGTTCCTTTTCAAGCCTGCCTCACAGCCAAATAGAGCCAAGTAGTACACAAGTGGATCTTATTACTCAATTTGCCAAAGGATAAAAGATGAACAGATGTACAATGAGAAGGTATACCTTTTATGATATCGCTCCATTTATCACCTTTATGGTCCTTTCTATTGCTCTATGCAGCTTGAAAGATAAGAACATAATGTGATATGGAAATAGTCAGAATTCCATTAACATATATATTCATGCTATTTTGTCAAATGCTACTAAATGGATGTTTAGGTTGTTATATGTACATACAAAAGATGAAAAAAAAACTGTTTAGCTTACAACATAGCAACATAATGTTTAGGCTTTGTAAAAAAATAGTAAATGATCTTTAGATGAAGGAATCGTGACAATATATTCTAATGCTTGAAGAGTCATTTCCACCTGAAACAAAAAAATAAATATAGTAACAGGTAAATACCCTGCACCAAACAGAAGATTTTTACAAAGAAAAACAAAACGAAACATGAACCGGAGTTTAAGGATTGGAAACTTGACATATCTGGAAACCCAAAAGGTTAGCTCTTGCACTCCGTAAGATCTGATGAATTATTTAAGTCATGACTTGGTAAATAAGGCCATTCATCATAATGAATGTTATATGCTAGTCTACTTTGTCCATGTCAACACAAACTTGCATATTTTCCATAACCCCAAAACCGAAATCATTAGGAAAACAAAGTGAGGAAGCTTTGCTTGCATTGCAGAAGTGTACCACCGACAACAACTGAAGAACATCCCAAAGTTCATACTCTTATCTATGAAAAATACAAAGATACGGCATAGGAAAAAGCATCCTGTCACAGAAATAACTACAACAAATCCCTGGCATCAATTGCATCACAGAGATGCCACAGGTCAATCTCATGGCATTGCCTTTGGTTATTTCCTTCACTGGATAGAACATCAACATAATTTCCCCCACAACCAGGACTTCAGTTTTTGTGCAACCAGGACTCCAGGAGACTGGACTAGGGAGTAGGAGCATTATAGTGACCACAGATGGGCAAAGTGTCAAGGCAAAATGTTGTCAACTTTTACCTATAAGTTTCTATGTGAATTATATTTCTTGGAAGAGTTGCAAACTTGCATATTTTCCATAACAATCTACCCAGTTAATGGAAAAATAAGAAATAATTCTGAACTAAAGTGTTGCCAAGTAAGCAACTTACAGGCGCCAATGGTATGTGAAAGCATGCCGCAGCATTTGCTTCTTTCCGGCTTGAAAATGGAAGCTGATCCTTGTTTGGTGACCTATGATATCAAACTCTTCTTGCTCTCAGAAATACTGCATGCATAGTTGTATATGAGAACAAAAAATTCTAGAGCTAATCAAGGTTATTAAGTCGACAAGTCGGCACTACTCTCGTAGTGACCGACTTGCCGATTAGTCGACTAGTCGGCCGACTAGTCGCCGACTAGTCGATATCTCTGCTTACAAAAATGCTTTGGTTCCTCCTTAGCTCCACCCCGTTCTGCCTTAGTTGCCCTTGGATCTCGAGAAATAACGGCCCGTCACGAATAACGGCCCAACCCACCACTCTCTCTCTCTCTCTCTCTACTCAACCCTAACGCACCGCCTCTTCTCATCTCTCTCCTCTCCCCACAAGATCCTCATCTACCCTCTTCTCATCTCTCTCCCTCATGACGGCAAGATCCTCCCCTCCTCACGTGGCAAGATCCTCCTCCCCGTGGCACAAGATCCTCTCCCCGTCCCCCGTGGCATGCAAGATCCTCTCCTCTCTGCCGTGGCAAGCCAGATCTCTCTTCACCGTGGCCTTCTCTCCTGATCCGGCAAGACGGGCCTCCTCTCTCTCCTCCTCGCCAGATTCGACTCTCCAACGTCGCCACGGGCGATGAAGCGACAGTGGAGGCGACGCTTATTTTCGGCGGCGCTTAGGGAGGCTACGCGACGATGCGAATGCGACGAAGCGAGGACGATGGCGACGAGGCGGTGGCGCAAGTCGAGTCGCCACTCGATCGTTTTTTCGCCACCGACTTGTCGACTAGTCGACGACTTAATAACCATGGAGCTAATATTACTCTACAAGATTACGAGCTCTTGCGAATTGAATAACTGCAGTTCATATCAATTTGCAGAGACTATGCAAGGCCACAAATTATATGATTGATAAGTGTGAAGGATGTTGAGTCACAAAATGTAATTGAGATATTATAATGCTTATGTACTACCGCATATCCAAGCTAAATTTCATCAAACCCGACAAGAGTGTTATTTAAGAAAGAAACTTAGTATAACACGAATAATTGCCCTGTAACCCTTGAAAGATAAATTCTTTTTGCATTGCTTAGTTCAAGCTGTCTTAAATTTAGCTAACCACATGACGGTATAACAGTAGGTCAAATAAAATATGTAGCTACAAAAAAAAATGGTTTGGTATGTCAATAGAAAATTGTATTGCTTAGATAGTGAAATGATACACTTGAACATTTGTTGTGTCACATAATACTACTACCACATGTTTCTTTTTTTTTTTTTATAATGCTAGATTTATTAAAATGTTGTAAATTTTTTCTACAAATACTGCAACATTTTGTCAGAAAGAATGCAACATTTGGTTGCATGTAGACCTTGCACAAGATCACTGACCTTTCGCTTGGCAAGGTGAGCTTCTGTTGGCTGCACAACATTTCCATGGAAAAGCTCAAAAGCAACATTCTTGAATACCCATAAGCTCCAATCTTGCTCAGGTTTGTTTTCAAGACACCACTCAAGTGCTTCAAGGTCCAAATCTAAGCCAATAGCTGTTTGTCTTGCATCAGTGCGAAGCCACTCAGTACTGCCAACAGGAAAACAATAGATCATAAGCAACACATGATACACTGATGCACCTCACACTAAAGCTAAATAATCTCTTTGTTGTTGAACACCATTGATCAAAGTTCTCCAAAGAGTAGCCATTCAAACACTTAACATGACAGCTTCTAAAAACATGTGCGTCAAATGCAATATCAGGGCCATCATTTCTTGCTAATGGGACCCTAAAATCCTCAACGATAGACCCACAACAGCACACAAGGTGTCTGTGAAAATGATAGATAGGAAGTTCATGTAAAAGGCTATGCTTAGTGCTTTGACCTAAGGAGGGCGTGCCACGTAAATCCTCCCAGAGGGTGCAGAGGACGCGTCCCACCCACGTACATCGTGAAGAACCTGCAGTGGTGATGTCCCTTTATGGCGATCAACACAAACACATGCCGCACATTGGCATTTCGTTGAACAAGTTGTGAGCACGGAGACTAACACGATCTAAGGTACAACGAAGCTAGCGGCGTTACGCACGGAGATCTAGTATAGGTGGAACACGGAAGGCATGTAACCTACTTGCCATCGTCCTAATCGGTACCGCTTGCGTCTCCTTGTTAGTCTTCCGCCGATGCTTCTTCATTGGAACCTTCATCGTCAAGCCCTCATTGTTTGAACAAGCAAAAAGGAGGAAACCATAGAGTAACCGAGTCAAGGCGGCGTGGCCTAGGAGGACTTCGCTGGGTAAATGGCAAAGGCGGCCGAAAGCGGAGCAGGGTCGGGAACCACGTGGGGCGAAGCGAACCAGAGGCGTGGGCGCATAGGCAGACGCTGCCAAAAAGGCAGCGGTGTAGAACATGAGGGTGCAGTGAGTTTGCCTTGAGGAGCTGGCGCATGATGGATGGGCGAGGCGGCGGCGGCGGCGGCGAGCTAGTAGCGGGCGGCGGGGTGGCGCCATGGCGGCGTCGGCTCCATAGTCGCTCTCGAACTCCTCGAGCATGAGCTCCTTGTCCTCACTGTCGCCGCCATTTCTGCCTCGAACGCGCGAATAGGGCGCGAAGCCGCCGGATCGAGCACCGCCGGGGAGGAGGACGACGTTCTTGGAGGAGGAGGAGGGCGGCGGCGGGGAGGAAGGTGCCGAGCGTGAGGAGGAGAGCGGGGCGAGGGCGGGGTGGGGAGGGAGGAGAAGGAGGATTGGGGATCGAGTGGGTGGGGATGTAGGGTTAGCAGCCGAAAAAAAGGCTCGGCGGAAAAAAAGGGCGTGGTGCCTTTTCTTTCCCGAGTGTTTACGTTTTTATGCACTCGGGAATATATTTTACCCTGTTCAAATCATGTTGAGATCTCGTTTTTTTGTCTCCCGTCTTGATTTCCTGAGTGTTATGGGATACACTCGGGAAAGTTATTTCAACCGAGTGCTGACTTCCCGTCCCGAGTGTCCTGTTAAACACTCGAGACCTTACCGAGTGTTTCCGTCTAGACACTTGGGAATTAAGCGGTTTCTGGTAGTGGCTCGCGCGTGCGTGCACGCTTGCTCGCTTTTTCCCTGTTGTTTCACTCACTACATTTATGATGTATGTGGTTTGGTCTAAAATTTCCTCTTTTGTGTTATGGTCCAATTGATGCAATTTGGTGTCCTGTCTCATTTTTGTAAAATTTGTATTCTGTAGTACTATGACTAATTTGGCACTGGCATTTTGGCATTAGCATGTATGGTATACTAACTTGTCAAACCATTAACAACATAGTGAGTTTGCGTCTTGACCAGTGAAAAACTTAAAGAGTTAAAATATTGATGACCGTCTTGCATTGGGTGCTATGTTGTTGTAACCGTCCTCGGCAGTCGAAGGATAACGGGGATAGAAGAGAGAAATTAGATGGACAGGGAGTAGCAATCTGAAGACATGAGATTTATTTCTTGCTTGCTTCAAAGTGATTACACGACTGCTCTTTTATAGAGCTAGAACCTGGCTGACTTGACCCTTTCCTAATTTACTTGGATTCCTACCACTTACGTATTCTAACTCAACTCCTATACAAACTCTTTGACCGACATGTAAACCAACTAAACCAACTTCTTTACAGACTCATACGCCTGCTGCCGTAGCCTTTCCGATTCCTTGAATATCTGCCGAAACTTCCTCTCCTAGCATACTCTGACCTTCACGAATTCTCCTCCTCTGATATTGCCTTCCCCAATATGAGCCCCCCGTTGTCCAAGTCGAGCTCGCTGAAAGTATCACGGGATCCCGTACAGTCCTGTCTGACTCCGAGTCCACAACATATGCTTTCCTGGATGTCTTGCCGACCAGCCGGCCGCTAGTATTTTGCCTCCTGCTAATGCACGCCTGTGTTGCTGCTAGGGCCAGCGTACACAACATATGTGCTCCATGATTGATGAGTACATGGAAGATTGTTCTGAACCCCAACAGAAAATTATCTCCCATGCAGTCATGCTATTACTGAACTACTGAAATAATACTTGCCAAAGAAAGGAAATGAAGCCTTCGGCTACAGCTGTCTTCCAATAACAAGGGTGTAAATTGCAATCAGAAACATCTTACTAATCAAATGTAAGGGTCATTAGATCAGAGTACGGTACCAATGTGAGAGCAGCTGATATGCTGCCTCCACATCAAAGTACAAACATAAGAAAAGGGCATTTTTGGACTAATAAAAAAGCAAATCATTTCAGCTAGCTCTCATTAGCAGATCACTGTCCCTCCTAGTTCCTCTTGAATATATTTTCAATTGTCAAAATCTCAATCAATTAATCAAATACATACGTTGGATGGCAGTAACAGTTATTTCCAGAGAAGATTGATCGCTGCATAATGAAAGGTTAATGTGATCATGTCAACAAATTGGCTGGCAATATGCGATGAGTCTAGTGAGACAAAAGGGGCATAGGGTGTCCATGTTAGGGAGAAATGCGCGAGGGGTTGTAGCGTGCGCGTGAACAGTACCGCATGTACTGTAGCGCGTGTGAACAGTACCCACCGGTACTGTAGCGCCTTTATTTCTATGTATGCTGATTGGTTTCCTAGAATAAAGAATAGTTGGTTTGGTATGTTATTTTGGAATTCCTTATCTATCTAGTTATTGTTAAGAATATGATCTTATTTATTAGGAAGGTTATTTTTAATAGTTGGAAAGATTATATTGCATTGATAGGTTTCCTTATAGATTATTTCTTAGGCGTCAAGTCGGACTGTCCCTATAAAAGAGACAAGTGACAGCATGTATCCATTATCAATCAAGCAATGAGAAATCAAAAGTTCAATTAAGCCTCAGAGCCTCGCTACCTCGATAGGGAAGAGCTCTGCCGACGGTTAGATGAGGACGAGTGCCCTACCCTCAGTCCTCAGACCCGTACCCCAACAACTACCACAACAGTCCATAATGCTATTTGTGACGAGAGTGATTCTGTATTGAAATTTGTTGGATTTTGTGGTATTACGCTTACCTTAATTTAACTCCAAAAAAAAGAAGTTTTGAACAAACCACTATTGGAAGCACTCTTTAACTTCTTAAGGCAAAACTCAAAATCTCATACATTGTGCAGGCTATTGCACCTACCTCAGATACACTTAACTGACATATTGATAAAAATTAGGAAACTGCAGGGTCATCTCTCCCAACAGCCTAGAGTTAGCAAAACTGAAGATACCAGTTGCAAGCCAGGATCCATAAGGAGAATATTGACATCTTTTTGGGAATATATCAGGTAACCTGCATTCAAGAAATATGCTGAAATGACCATCATCATAAGAGCAGACAACACCATTAGCTAACAGAACTATTCGATAGCTTAGCAAAGGTCCCGCAATACATCAACCTAATGAAAGAGTAAAAATAAGAGCTGGAAAAGAATTACTGCACTTGTGCTGTCAAGTATTTTATCCAATGCGGGAATCAATCTTTTTAAGGCAACAGTAAGTTCTTCTATATTGGTGACAGAGAAGCTCCACATTAGAGCCTCCACTAACGTAATCCATTGGTCTGTAAACACTGATTTGTTGTCTGGTTGAACCCAATGAACCACAGGAAGCATGGATGCAGAATAGAGGTAGCGAGGAGGGCGGTGCTAGGTGGAAAAACAAATTGGGGAGTAGAGGTCGGCGCAGAGGCGGCTAGGGCTTTCCCCTTTTCTCGTGCGGGAGAGGACTGGCGTAAAGAACGGGATGAGCCACATATCATATGTGGGAGGGGGGGCAGACTCTTTTAAGTAGTATATCCTTGTATAGCCCTTCACTGTTGGTCCTAAATGTTACTTTGCACATACTATAACCCTTTACTTTCCAATGTAGAATTCATTGTTGGTCCTAAACTTTACTCGAAACTTCAATTGGGCCACAGAACTCAACTTTGCTGCCATTTGATTCAATGAAATCCCTTCCATTAGACTACCGTTATTTCACGTATGGAGCATGTTGATGTCAAGACTTGGTACCCCTGTGGTTGAAGTTGAACCAGGCCATTTAGTATATGTGGATATGGTGAAATTAGTGGAGATACACAGAGATGATAAGTTGGTACAGGAACACATGCACAGATAATAAGCAAGCTAACCATCCAAACAATAGGTAGTGCCAATGTGTCAAACGTATTTTGACACATCTACGATTCCTATTACCATTAGAGTTACAATACCTACCCATTACCCTAGCCAATATTTGCTTAGAAACCCATTAAATCTAGATTTACTGAGAAATATATAGATCCAACTAGACATCCCATGCAAATAACAATAGGTGAAAGCATATTATCGGTGATTGGGAATTTACAATGGGAGGTTACAAATGTTAAAGTTTGTGGATCCAATTGGCAAAACTGAAAGCATAGGGACCCTTCTGAAGTTTTAGGTAAAGTTTGGGACCAGCAGTGAATTTACTCTCTTTTTTCCAGGTGCCACATTAAGTGTCCTTATATGATGGGCAAGCAACCTCCCTTTTTTTATAGCACCATATTGTCAATGACGAATGATCTTGTACAAGGTACTTGACAAGCTTAAAATGGGCTAACTATCTAAGACATGAAGTTGCAAAATTACTAATTGTTTAACCACTATTCTCACAGCTGTAAGCTGTGCTAACCTCTGTACTGTAATATTGGTAGCTCAATGAATGAATTTCTAAAAACTTAAGAAAAGCTGTTTTTTTTTTCTGGGAAATATTCCTTTTTTATATATAAAAAAGTTCCAGAATAATAAATGTGTGATCTGGAGAAATCTAGTTACCAACAACACCTCTCTGCACTTTGATTATCTGGTAAACATCAAACATCATAAACTTCCCACAATTCACATAAATACATATATATTTATCATTAATGCACAAAGAAAATAAATAAGTTACAACTTACCAGGTAGGAGTAGGACCATACAAGGATAAAAACCGAACCTGCTGAAATCACAGTTGGCGCGAATGATAACAATCATTCTGCAGGAAAACCTCAGGGAAAATGGATGAAATTCGCAAACCGAATTTTGAATTGCAGATTTTGAAAACTGGTCAGAAAAACCGGACCTAAAACCGGAAAACCTGATGATCATCCATTGATCTGAGGAAAGCCTTTTGATATTGCGTACAAGCCAGGCCTGATCTTTTCTGAAACAATGGTACACGATCTAATCATTCTCTGGATAATTAATAATAGATCTGAGGAGCCTAAAAAGGGCACTAATTAATTATACATTATGGGATCATATCATCTTATAATATTGTCCTATCCTTCGTTTTTCCGACTGGTTGAATAACAACCGATTGTTATTCTATCATAGGTAACTTCACCAGACTAACACATTGTTTGTATTTTCCTTCAAATTGAATATGACAAGTCTAATGCTAACTATAACTCTTTCAGTATTGATGAGAGTTATAGACAGAGACTAGGCTGTACTAATACGGTGAAACTTATAGCCCTGAATATGATATGTAATGATATATACCTTCCCAAATGGCTCAAAAATTCAAATTCAAATTTGAAAATTTTCGGCCTGTACTGTTCATCCCGGTCCCCACTGGTAAACAACAGATTACACCATGGTTATCAAGTCATCGACTAGTCAACAAGTCACGGGAGGACTCTCTGACCGGAGGTCTTGACTCGACTTGCAACCTAAGAAGTCGGGCGATCGGTCGACCGGTCGTCGACTTGTTTGGTCGACTAGTCGACTAGTCGAGACAAGTCAGGCGACCGGGCGTGGGCCGGGCCGTGGACTCGGGGCAATGGCAAAGAAGAGGCAAGAGGAGTGGCAAGAGGGAGCGAGGGAGTGAGGCGAGGCGAGGCGGGCCTAACCTCCGAGCTCGGAGAGGGCAGCTGCCGTGCTGCCACAGATCCGGTCTGCGCGCGCCACAGCCAGCCTCCCACCTCACGGCCTTGGTCCTTCCTCCATGCCTGCTGCCTCCCGATCCCGTCTCCGCCACAGTAGAGCTCCAGATCCGGGTCTCGGCCACCATCTGGCGCCGCCGTCCTTGCGCGTCAGCAGCTCAATCGCTCCGTCGCCAGCCCAGACCCTGTGTATGCTCCTCCGCCTCCATCCAGCCCTCCAGCCTCCACCTCCATCCGTCGGCCTCCTCCTCTCGGCCTCTACCTCCTCCCGGCTCCTCCGGCCTCCGCCTCCATCGCCAGCCCTCCTCCTCCTCTACCTCCTCGGCTCCCCTCCTCTCGGCCTCCGCCCTCCCTTCTCCGCCTCGCTCCGTGGCGGCGGAGCGAGGGGAGCCGAGGAGGGAGAAGGGGAGCTCGAGGTGCTGTCGGCAGGGGGAGGGGGAGCTCGACGACGCCGGGAGGGGGAGGGGCCGAGGAGGAGTCGCCGCCTGGAGCCCTGGAGAGTGGAGATCGGGAGGGGAGGGGCTGAGGGAGGGGTGTGTGTATATAGAAAAGGATTAAGAGCCAGAGTGGATATAGATAAGGATTAGGGTACATCTGGAGCTAAAATTTTGATGGACCTATTACTTTTTAATCCATTCTCCCAGTATTTAAACAGAACTGTGTTAATTACGTTCTTGTAACGCAGAAGCACAAAAAAAAATGGCAAGTGCAAGTATTGCATCCTCCGAGGCCGTGTATGATCCAAAGACCGATCTAAAACGGAAGGCTAAGTCTAATGATCCGGGATGGAAGTATGGTTTTTGGCCAGTTATTGGTAACCGAGATTTGGTCCAATGTTCGCTTTGTGACCGGAAGGTATCGGGAGGAATTAAAAGGTTTAAGGAGCATCTTGCGGGTGGGTTTGGAGATGTTCAAAAATGTGCCAAGACTACAACAGCAATTATGAAAGAGATGCGAGAGGCTTTGTGGAAGTACAAGAAGGGCAGACCATTCTTCCTAGATTGTAATGATGAAGGAGCAGATGAAGATGTGAGTGTGACAACAACCGACAAGGAGTCCCAAACCTCTGTTGTGCAACCAAATTTTGGGACAGCCGACATGTGAGTGTGACAACAATCGAAGATGGTGATAGAGAGAACATGGATGCTACTACTAATTTAGATGAGTTCAAGATGGATGACTTTTGAGAGATGAGAGTTGGACATGTTATTGTTGTGGATTTATGTTAGGTCATTAGACACTAAGCTTGTGGACTTATTTTATTGTCGTGGACTTACGTTGGCTATGTCGTGCTTGTTATGTTGCTCATGATTCGTATCATATGAACAGTACCCGTCGACTAGTCGGCCGACTAGTCGACTAGTCGGCAAGTCGGTCACTAGGAGTGTAGTGTCGACTTGCCGACTTAATAACCTTGGATTACATACATTAGCTGTAAAAGCTATCAAACAAAGGGCATAGAAGTGTCCATGCCTTCAATGAAGTAATTAGCAGAAACTTGCTTTTAGTTTGACTCAAAAGTTGTGATATGAAGTGGAGTAAATGTTGTCCTGTGAACTTCTCAATCATGTTGTGTCTCAGAACATTGCATTGTTTAGTACAACTACTTTTACTTTCCCCAAGTGTGAAAGGCTAGCTCTTTCCTTTATAATCACTAATCAGTGCGTCATATCTTACTGCATAAGCCATCTTTTAGTCAATTTTGGTGCCAAGATGTTTCCATTTCTTCTGGCTTGTTTGATCCAGGATTAATCATGGACAGTGCAAAATTGAAAGGCTTGGTACTTCATTACCTGAAAATAGCATGTTCACCAATGGGATATGTTTCTGATGCAACCTAACTTACATGCAGATTATGGACATCTTGGGACCAAGCCTTTGGGATGTTTGGAATAATAACTCCCACTCGTAAGTGTCTAATTGTTCTTCCATGTATTCTTGAATGTTCACCTCTTCATTTGCTCAGGTAATTTGAATTTGGCTTTCTGTTACAGAATGTCTGTTGAAATGGTTGCTTGCATTGCTATAGAAGCAATTTCCATACTGGAGAAGATGCACTCAAAAGGGTATGTAACATTCCTCTCGTGGCAATGGATCCTAATTGTTCTTTGCATGCTGAGTATAAAAATATAGCTAACAAATCTTGTTTATGATAGGTATGTCCATGGTGATGTAAAACCTGAGAACTTTTTGCTTGGACCTCCAGGCACCCTGGAACAGAAGAAACTTTTTCTTGTTGACCTTGGATTAGGTAATTTTGTTTCATTGTTCATTTCATAGGAACATTCTAGTGTTATACTTGGCCCAATGGGGCATCAAATATATATGTTGTTTCTTTTGACTTAACATTGATTTCTCACCACAGCTACTACATGGAAAGACATTGATACAGGAGAGCATGTTGATTATGATCAGAGGCCTGATGTCTTTAGGTTTGCAAGATAAATACTTTACTAAGTCTTAAAGCCCTTAGTTTTTCTTATTTATTACTAAACTGACATTTTCTTGTCATACTTGACTTGTTTTCCTAAACAGGGGAACGGTTCGGTATGCTAGTGTGCATGCTCACTTGGGCAGAACAGGAAGCAGGAGAGATGACCTTGAATCCCTTGCCTACACACTTGTTTTTCTTCTGCGTGGTCGCCTTCCTTGGCAAGGATACCAGGTGAAGTTTGTTTAGAGTGTGGATTTTTTTTTTCTGTATTTCAGTTCTTCTTTTTCCTTACTTGAGTTCTCTGTGAATAATTTTAGGGAGAGAATAAATGTTTCCTTGTTTGCAAGAAAAAGATGGCAACCTCTCCAGAATCGTTGTGTTGCTTTTGTCCGCAACCGTTCCGACAATTTATTGAAAATGTTGTGAACTTAAAGTTTGATGAAGAACCAAACTATGCAAAGTGCATTTCTCTTTTTGATGGCATTGTTGGTCCAAACCCAGACATAAGGCCAATCAACACTGATGGTGCTCAGAAGGTACTGTATTTCTTTCCTACTTTGTTGCTTCTCATTAACTCATGAGGTGTTATGAGTTATGACCACGCTCAGTGCTGAAATTATATAATTGTTAAATTTTTTATTGCTCCCAGCCATTGCTTTTGTGGTAAGGGCTTGGGAGGCATTGTTTATTTGGGGAATGGGACTCTTTCCATAGTATTTCATTTGTGCAATGTAAGCTATCAGACTAATAATTGGTTGAATTTCTACCAGCTTATATATCAGGTCGGTCAGAAGAGAGGTCGCCTCATGATGGAGGAAGATGATGATGAGCAACCCAAGAAGAAGATTAGGATGGGGATGCCTGCGACCCAATGGATTAGTGTTTACAATGCCAGGCGGCCTATGAAGCAGAGGTATGAATTGTATAGATGCAAGCAAGCTTTAGTTGGAAAGAAAATATTTCATTCTAATTGCACTTCATTTGCAGGTACCACTATAATGTTACAGATGGTAGGTTAGAACAACATATTTCAAAAGGAAATGAGGATGGCTTATTTATAAGTTCAGTTGCCTCTTGTTCAAATCTGTGGGCTCTAATAATGGATGCTGGCACTGGCTTTACTACTCAAGTATATGAACTTTCTCCATATTTTCTTCACAAGGTAAGTAATTATACTAGCCTTTTTTTTTTGTATTCCAACAAGCTTCTTGTTAAGCGTCTTGTACATATTAGTAGTCTCTCTCTCTCTTAGCCCATGTGGCCCATGTAGCCCATGAGACCCAACTAATCATGTCTATATATATCTCTCGATAATGAATAAGATGCACAATTGTGAATAGTAAAATCATACTCTGCAAAATCTAACATGGTATCAGAGTGTCTCCACCCAAACCCTAACCCTATTTCCCATTGCCGCCGCTGTTGTCGCTGAATACCTCCTCTTCTCTCCGCCGTGGACCGGTGGGCCTCGAGCCGCCGCTGCGCTCAGCGGGCCTCCTCCTCCGATGATGATGCTCCCGACGGGCCTCCTCCCTCTCCGCCTCCCTCAACTCCGGCAACAAGATCTGGTCCTCGACCCTGCCGTCGGATTTGCTCCTGGATCCACGCCGCTGTCAAGTTCAAGCCTCCCCGACGTCGGTGGGATCCGGTCCTCGTCTTTCCTATCGGCCAAATCTGGTCCTCATCCATGCCGGCGGGATTCAATTCTCGTCCGCGCCGCCAGTTGGATCTGGTCCTCGCCCCTGTCGCCGGCTGTCGAGGTGCACACCATCTCTCTCTCCTTGCACCTCGCACCTCGTTGCCGATGGCTCCCGCTTCAGCTCTGCTCCCAGATCTAATCCGGCGCAGCACGACACCGCCGCTGTTGCCAGCCGCCACCTCTCGGTGCTCTGCTTCGACGTTGCTCTGTTGGATCCGTCCCGGATCCAGCGTCGCCGTCGCTGCCTCGACTCCTCTGCTTCGTTGTCGGTTGTCTTCTTCCTCATCGACTGTTGAGGCCAATGTGCTCTGCTTCTGTGCTTTGTTGTCAGTCATCTTCTTCACCGGCTACTGCTTTGCTTTGGGTGTGCTATGCTTCGATCGAGTGTTGCTCTGCTTCCACTGATTAGCTGCTTTGGCTGCATCGCCTTCCTCCACCGAGTGATTGTGGTCCATCAAGATGGCAAAGTCTGACTCGATGTTTGGGGGCAGTTCATCTCTCATGTTCACGGACATCTAGCTCGACGGGTTGAACTATCGAGCATGGGCTTTCTCAATCAAGACTACTTTAGGGGTTATGGTTTGGTTTTTCATTTGACTGGCAATCCTCTTGATCCGAAGAAGGTTGATGCTGAGGCAGTAAAAGCTTGGCAGAAAGAAGACGATCGTGTCATGACTGGTCTAGTCCAGAGTGTTGATGTTTCTCTAAGGATGAGTCTTGAGTATCATACTTCAGCCAAGCAGATGTGGACATACTTTGAGAAGAGATGTTCGGTCCAGTGGTGCTCTTCGCTTCACATTGCTCAAGAACCTTCATAGTATTTAGCAACAGGACATGCCAATGGAGGAGCATTAATGTGCTTTCACTCATATCACTGGCCCTCTAGAGTCTATGACACCTAAGGCTTCTACTGCTTGCTCGTCTTGTGTTGCCAAAGAGAGTATGCTCATCTGACACTCATGTATCAGTTTGTGATGTGGCTTCAATCATAGTTTGAGCCTATTCATACTCAGTCACTCAACTATCCTACTCCACTGACTTCGACTGAGGCGCTCCAGTTTGATTGCAGAGGAAACTCATCTTCATTCACTTATGTTTATCTCAGGATCCTTACCATATGTTGTCCTGGGTCTTTCACAGCGTTCTGGATCTACTAGAGCTACATCCATAGAAGTGTTGTTATGTTCTCATTGCAAGTGGACTGGTCATCTTGTTGACAAGTGCTTCAAGTTACATCCAGATTAGCTTGTTGATTATCGTGCTAGACATCTATCTGATCGTCGTCGTGGGGCACAGCCTGGGGCTCCTAGAGCACTTATTGGAGCAGTCACTGCTGCCACACCTACTATGACTTTTGGATTAGTGTCTAATATAATCTCAGTAGCACCTTTTGCCTCTAGCGCTGCTCATTCTTGGGTTCTGGACTCGGGTGCTTCTTTTCGTGTTACATCGGATAGCTCTCAGCTTGTTGCCTATAGGCCCGTGACTGATGGTGCAATATGTTCACACTGCTGATGGTACACCTTGCTTTATTACCCATCAAGGTATTCTCTCTACATCTAGGTTCTCAGTTCCTGATGTGTCTTTTGTTCCTCAGCTATCTATGAATATTCTTTCTATTGGTCAACTTACTAATATGAATTGTTTCGTTGGATTTGATGATTCTTCTTGTTTCATTCAGGATCGTTAAGAGCAGAAGAGTGATTGGTTATGGCCATCACCGTAGATGCTCTCCTAGTCTGTATGTCTTGGACACCTTACATCTTCCTTCCATTAGTACGCTATGTTTGTCGTTCTAGGCGTGCTTTATATGGTCTTAAACAGGCTCCTCGTGCTTGGTTCGAGCGTTTCAGTTCTGTGATTCGAGCTGCTGGTTTCACTCCAAGTTAGTATGACCCTTGTTTATTCACACTTCTCAACGATTTCGTACTTTGCTTCTGCTAAACGTAGATGATATGCTGATCGTAGGAGATGACATGGACTATGTGGCTTTCGTGGAGAAGAAACTGAGTGAACAGTTTGTGATGTTAGATTTGGGACTATTGAGCTATTTTCTGGGGATCGAGGTTCATTCTGATGGTGATAGCTACTACCTCTCTTAGTATCGCTACGTTCAGGATCTGCTTGCTCGCGCTCGAATAACTGATACTCGCAATGTTGCCACACCCATGGAGCTCCACCTACAGCTTCTTCCTACAGACGGTGTGCCACTGACAGATCCTTCTCGCTATCGTTAGCTCGTTGGGAGCCTTGTTTATCTCACTGTCATCAGGCCAGACATTGCTCATGTTGTTCATGTGCTCAGTCAGTTTGTCAGTGCTTCCACCTCAGTCCACTATGGTCATATTCTTCGTGTGCTGAGATAATTGAGGGGACTACGCCCAAACGTCTGTTCTATGCCAGTTTGAGTCAGCTCTAGCTCCACGCTTACTTTGACTTCACTTGGGCGAGTGATCTTGTTGATCGCCGATCTATCACTGGCTACTGCATCTCTCTTGGTACTTCGCTCATTGCCTGGAAGCCCAATAAGCAAACTGCGGTGTCATGCTCTAGTGCAGAGGTTGAGCTTCAAGCCCTTGTCACTACCACCTCAGAGATTGTTTGGTTTCGATAGCTTTTGGCTGATTTTGGTTTTCTTTGTGATAATCCTACACCTTTATTTTCTGACAATACAAGTGTTATTCAGATTGCTAGTTTTTCGGTCAAGCATGAGTTGACAAAGTACATTGGTGTTGATACATCATTCACAATCTCATTGTCAGTAGTCGACCATCGAACTCCAGTATGTACCCTTAGAGCTTTAAGTTGCAGATTTATTCTCTAAGGCTCAGACTCGAGAACAACATCGGCTTCAAGGCTCAGACCCATGTGGCTTATGTAGCCCATCAGGCCCAACTAATCCTGTCTATATATATCTCTTAATAATGAATAATGAATAAGATGCACAGTTGGGCACAGCAAAATCTTTCTATCCAAAATCTTACACTTCTACCCCTCCCCCCCCTCTTGCACGAGATGGAGCGTATTAATGTTATACTAAATTAGACTTTTCTCAACAATAGCATTCTCCGTTATAGGCATGGTTTCACACTTTTCATTATTGCAATTAATTTTGATGTACTTGCCTATGTTGCTCAGGAATGGATAATGGAGCAGTGGGAGAAAAACTACTACATCACTGCATTAGCAGGTGCAAACAATGGCAGTTCTCTGGTAGTAATGTCAAGAGGTAATATCACTGATGCCTGGGCTCAAGATTAAGAACAATACTTGCATGGGCAGTACCAGGACACTGATCATGGTGTGTCCTGGATTCCTGGTATTGCGGTTTCTCAGGAATCTTGGAGCTTATCCTAGATAGTATAGAATTGTGTAACATTCGTCCTTAAGGGAATTAACAGATGATCCCTACAAAATTCAAATTTTTGTTTTCAATCAGCTATATTAATCTTGCCTGGAAGTGCAAATTTCAAGGGTTTATTTTTCGGAGCAGCAAACTGCAATCTCGCAATCTTCTAAAGTTGGAGGTTCTAGGAACCACCTCTTGGTGTGGTGGTAAAGTTGTGGGTGTACGATTCTACTCACCAGGGTTTAAATACTGGTGTCCACTTTTATACACACGCGAGTGCACTTCAGTAGGAATTTTGTGAGGCCGTAGATTTATCCTCGACCTCCATCTGTCTAGGTGTGTGCTAAGGGGCACACTCGTGTGTGTGTGTGTGCGCGCGTGTGTTGTGGTGTGTGTCTTCCTTGCAATCGCAAAATGTTGGAGGTTCTGAATATTTGTGTTGTTGCACTGATTTTGAGCCTCCAGGAACACAATATGCCCAGCAATCCTACAAAGTAAGCGACTCATTTCCCTACAAGTGGATAAACAAAAAGTGGAAGGAGGGTTTCCACGTCACTGCTATGGCCACTGCTGGCAGCCGGTGGGCAGTGGTTGTGTCCCGGAATGCTGGTTTTAAAGATCAGGTATGTTTGTCCTTTTCAAGTCTTCTACTAGCCTAAAAAAGTATAGCACATCCATATGCTTTAACTGTTGCTGAATCTCAAAAATACATTTGAGGGTTCAATGGAGCATATGCTTAAAATTATGAGGATCCAATTCAGTGCTCGTGTTTTAACATTTTCTGTTGTAGGTTGTGGAGCTTGACTTCTTGTATCCAAGTGAGGGAATCCATCGGCGTTGGGATAATGGTTATCGCATCACTGCGACAGCTGCTACATGGGACCAGACAGCGTTTATCCTGAGCATCCCCAAAAGAAAACCTGCTGATGAAACACAGGAAAACCTAAGAACATCCGCTTTCCCCAGCCAGCATGTGAAGGTGACTTGATGTTCTCTCCCCCTTTTCTAAACTCCGCAGTTTAGCCATTCCTGCGCTCCTATTGATAAATATGTTTGCAGGAGAAATGGGCGAAAAATCTCTACTTAGCCTCCATTTGCTATGGAAGAACGGTTTCATGAGGTCTGTTCTGTTTGGCTGGTTCTTTGTAGAGTTTATTTACATCGACTGCCGGATTTATGATTAGATTGGGAATTTTGAAGGGCAACGGTATTTCTAATTTACTTACCTATAATTAACCGAGTCGATAGATGGCAAAGCCTGCTTTGTGTTTTTGTTGATTGGTGCCCTAGCACGAGGTTAAGAATGTATGACTATGTTGTGGTGCTGGGTTGTTGTACTCGCTTGTCCATAGAATGTTAAAATCGTTGTGTAACTTGTAAGTTGTAACCTTGCTTACCCATCATGTATATAGTTTTAATTAATATTTAACCCTGGAGGTAGGCAACAAAATTGTATAAACTTAAGTTGTGCCTGCGTCTTGCTCTGTTACTGTATCGGCAATTATCATGCTTGGGACTCGTACTGTGCCTCATTTCCTGTGGTGTCTTGGGATGTATTTGGCAGAGAGTATGGGACTCATCCTTGTGTGGGAGGATGCAGGTCTATTGAATGGATGTAGTGACGTGTGATTATTTTCAGAGGTTTATGCAGCTGTGTGCAATTCTTGTATTCTTCACTCATTGCTTTTTCCGCAACTCAGCTTCCTGTGTAATTCTTGCCCTGTTTGGGACGGTTTCGGCTTTGGCTTTCGCCCGAAAAAGCTGGAAGCCATCCCAAATAGGAGGCTTTTCGCAACCGCTTTTTCCCGAAGCCGCTTCCGGCTACAACATGCTAAAATCGGAAGCTGTCTGCAGGGAGCTTCCGCAGCTTTCCGTAACCTCTATTCCCAATTTACCCCCAAAGTTCAGAGGTAATTGCTCTCTCTCCCTCGCCCTGCCCCGCCCTCCTCCCACTCTCGCCTATCTCCTCCCCCTGTGAGCTCGCTCACGTTCGCCGTCGTCGCCGACGACCATCTTCGGTGTCGTCCTCCCTGGCTCCCTCCTCCCTCGGCGTCTTTTTCCCCACCGCTCGCATAGCCTAGATCCAGATTTGGATTTGGCCTGCCCCCACCCTCCTCCACCTCCCTTCTTCCACGACCGTCGCCCTCCTCCTCTCTACCACGCGTTGGTCTAGCTCCTCCCTCTCTCCCGGCGCCGACTCCCTCCTCTCTTGGCGCCCAACTCCTCTCCCGTTTGTGCGGCATCACCTACCTGCACGAGGAGTGCCGCAACTGCATCGTGCATTGCAACATCAAGCTGGAGAACATCCTCCTTGATGAGCAGTACAATGCCAAGGTGACCGACTTTGGGATCGCCAAGCTCATCAACCCCAAGGATCACTGCCACCGCACGCTCACTAGCTTGTGCGGCACCAGGGGCTACCTGGCGCCGGAATGGCTCGCCAACCTCCCCATCACGGCCAAGTCCGACGTCTCTGACTACGGAATGGTCTTCTTTGGAGATTGTCGATGTACCGGAAATTTGACATCTCGGAGGAGACCGGTCGGAAGAAGTTCTCAGTCTGGGCATACGAGGATGGGAAGGGGAACATTGGCGGCATCGTTGACAAGAAGCTCCCCGGGGAAGACATTGACACGGATCAGGTAGATCGCGTGCTCCAGGTGAGCTTCTGGTGCATCCAGGAGCAGCCGGTGCAGCGCCCGTCCATGGGGAAGGTTGTGCGGATGCTGGAAGGGATCATGGAGCTCGAGAGGCCGCCGCCCCAAAATCTTCCGACAGTTTCTTGAGCGTGACCACGGCTAGTGGCAGTGGCAGCGGTGTCAGCACGAGCATGGTCTCGACATTTGCTTCGTCGGCACCGGTGGTGCCCACGCCATCGCCAAATTTGGAGCAGGAGATGACCATGGGGCGCTCGGCGTCAGCCAGGAACCGCGAAAGAGCGTCTCATTCACTGCTGTCATCGGAGCCATACATGACAATGTAAAGCCTATGCTGATCTTCTCCTTGGCTGAACAGCAAAGTGAGGTGGTGAAACATGGGAAATGCCTGCTCCTGTGCTCGACTAAAGGGGAAATCACACATATTATTGAGCAGTTAGGGAATTGATAGGCTGTTCCACGATCTGGTTGATTTTGTTTTGGTGGAACATGGAAGCAGCCCTCAGCGAAACGAAGCGTTTTTCACTGCTTGTCAGATTTTCCATCCTTCAGAAGTATATATATGCCTGATGAGCTAGATACTGCAATTTGAAAGTAGCAGAACTAGATCGAACTCGATATTATATTATGCGTTGTAATTTGTACAAAATAATCGAAATGAAGCAATGTGTTGTAGCATGGAGGGCAAACTTGTTTCAGAATTCAGATGCAGAATTGAGTATGCCGGAGGTTGACTGAATGACTGGACTCTGGGTTGGTACTCATAGGACTACAGTGTTTCTGAATTCTGATTCAGCTGGCTATGTTTGTTCAGGGGAAAGTTTGAAGCAGCTCATGTGGACATGATAGATTGCTCCATATTGCTAATCTGTTGCAATTCTTCTGCTTGTGCACACTGGATACATAAAACATGTGCAGGAAGTTTCAACAAACTTGTTCATCAGCGGTCAAATGCTTGGGACCCATGGCCCCCATCAACGGATCAGGTGGCATTAAGGGCATGTTTGGTTGCATACCTGAGCGGCGCTCATCTGGCCGGAGTCGAGCCGGGCGCTCGCCAAGGGTCCGTTTGGTTGGCACCCTGCGAGGCTGCCCAGCCCAGGCCTCCGAAAATGTACGCCTAGTTCCCAGGCCAGCGCTTCTTCCTCGCGTCTTCCTCCAAGCCACCGGCCTCCACCCCGAGCTCCTCTCCCCATCTCGGCCATCCGCATCATGGTCTTTGCCCTGAGGTCCTCTCCAAAAGCCCCATGCCGCTGGCCCCGGTTTTGCCTCTGTCTCGCCGCAATCCGGCGACAAGCCACTGCTGCCGTGAGCTCTTCTCCGTCGCATTCCGCCGCCCATCGTCCTCCGCTCGTTCCGTTTTCACCGTTGGAATCGTGTGTCCGCGTTCTACGTCGCGCTCCCGTCATCTTCGTCCGAGCGTCACCGAGCCGCCTCCTCCGTTGATCTCGTCGCCGGTGAGTTCGTTTACTTCCCCAAGCGCGTCATCTTCTTCGCCCCGAGTTCCTCTCCCAAAGCCCCATGTCGCCGGCCCCGGTTTCGCATCCATCTCGCCGCAATTCACCAACTCACTGTAGCTGCCGCGAGCTCCATCTCCGTCGCAGTCCGCCGCCATCAATAGTCCTCTGCCCGTGCCATCTTCACCGTTGGAATCGCGTGTCCGCGCTCTATGTCGTGCTCCCATCATCTTCGTCCGAGCGTCACCGAGCCGCCGCCGACCTCATCCTCCCCAAAGCCGGCCGCCGCCTCCTCTGTCGATCTCCTCGCCGGTGTGTTCATTTTCTTCCCCGGGCGCGTCATCTTGAGCTCCTCGCTGCCAACAACCCATTTTTGACCTCTTCGGTCGTCGACTACGAGTCCCCGCCGGTGCCGAGCCGCCTCCACCTTGCTGGCCGAAAGAACAGAGGATGGGGAAGAAAGGAAGCGTATTTCTGATTTTTACGCTTCCTAATTCTGAAAACGTATTTTTTTATCTCCAGGCAGTATCACCAACCAAACACCACATTTCAAGGCTTACCTGACAAAGCAAAAATCATCTGCTTCTCAGGCTACTCTCAGACACTACTTTTTTTCAGGCACGGCTCTCAGACCCTAAACCAAACAAGCCCTAAAATCCTACGAGGGAGAGGTCTGCATCATGTATCATCATCCTTGTAATCACTAACAGTTGCCCCCCTCCATCCTGCATTTGCATAAACTGATACCGGTAGTAAATCATGTGATTATGGCTTGTGTCGGGTCTTCTTTAATACTAGATTTATGAGGGCACAGCTGTTCTTGTACTGCTTGTGTCATTGTGTGCTCTCAGAAGCAGCCACTAAAGAAACTTGTTGATTGTGTTGTTTGCGGTCAATTTGTTGTTAAATACCGTTAGTTGTCGTTAAATGTTGCTAGTTATCGTCACTTGCCGTTAACTATCGTTAGTCATCGTTAATAATCGTCAATTATCGTTAGTTGTCGTTAAACGTTGTTAATTGTGTTAAACGATATCAAACAAGCCATTACTGTCCTCAAGAGTATTTCAAACGATTCTCATCTCAGAAGCTGCAGCCAGTTTACTTAAAAATTAGACAGTCAAACATCAAATTTCTTCAGCTCAGCCATTTAGTCCTACCGCCTAGCCAGAAGCCGCTTTTCAAAAAAATCACAGCCGTACCAAACAGACCCTCTATTTGATTAATTTCAGACCCTGTATGCAGCTGATTAAGTACTATTCACTCGTTGCTTCCGAGAAGGTCAGCTTTCCCGTGCAATTCTGTTCCATTCGTAAATATATAACCGAGACTGCTGTTCTGTTTTCCTGGTGCTCGTCTGATCTGTCCGCGGTATCTGCATGCCCAGCTAGCATCTTTGCGATCTTCTGGTTAATTGTGTGACGCTTTTCTGTTCGAGGGTTCAGTGCCCGGGTTCACCGTAAACGTAGATGCAAGGGCACGCCACAGGGGATTCATCATTTACAGAGATGAGATGCGTAGTAGTATGAGACTTATGGAAGGAGAAGCTAGCCTCCACAAGGAGCAAATGAGGCTGATGAAACGCAGAAGAAAAGGCCTGGAGGGAGAGAGCGACCGACCTGTGCAAGATCCTTGGAGTAGAATCCTGTCACCGAGCAGGTGCAAATTAGATAGGCTAGCTGCGTCAACTTTGTGCCGCGACATGCACGAGAAAAACAAGACCACGCGTGCATGGATGGCGGCAATGCAAGCACGGTTTGTTTGCTCTCTTCTCTCTGGCTTGTACATGTACATTGTCCTCACCTCTTTGATGCAAGTATGGAACCAGACGCGCGCATGATGGAGTGTATATATATATATATTTATATATTTTCTGCTATCGGAAAGGAAACAAGTCTGGCTAGACAGATGGCGGTTCTGAAATCCCGATCGAGCTAGGCATATTATACGGCGAATTCATTGTTGCAGGGAAGGGAAGAAGCCGCCCGTTTTAATTCTAGGTTTTGGGCGTGAGTCTGATGGGCATCCCTCGCTTGAGCCGCACCGTGGGGAAGTTGACGATCGTGTCCTCCTCTGCCACCCACCTGCACCATAGCAACATAGCATAAATATATGAGAAATACTACAGTACCGTTCCCCACCAAAACAACATGACAGGGAACGGCCGTTCGATGCGTCGTTGTAACACTCATCATAATGCTTCTGAAGCGAGCCATATAGCTCATGAGCAATCCCTAATTCCCCATTCTTCCCGTCGCTCTCTTCGCTAATGCTTCCGAAGCGAGCGTAGCGACCGGTGTGCGGGCACGACGACAAGCTAGCACGTAGCTCCTCCTCCCCGGTGGCCCTATCCCTGATGCCTCTCTTCCCTGGCTCCTCGTTGCTTCACCCTGAGGTCTGCTTCACACAGGTGCATTCAAATCTCCTTCTTAGAGCTCCGGCGAGAGGAGCGGTGGATCCGCCGCTTCTGACGGGTTCATTGTTCTCTCTGGTTGTAGAGGAAGGCCGAGCGGTGGTTGGCGGTGGAGGGAGGCCTGGCGGTGGCGGAGGGAGGCACGGCAAGGCATCGGCGCTAGAGAATGTTAGGTTGGGCGGGGTGAGGGTGGCGGGGGAAGGGGAGACGGCGAGGCGGTGAGGTCGCCGCTGGCTGTTAGTTGGGGAGGAGGGGGTGGGGGAGGCGGAGGAGTGGCGCGGAGGTGCGGTGGTCGGGGAGGAGGAGTGGCGCTCCTGCGCACGCAACAGAGGAACCAATGACTAGATGTTATACCGTCAAAAAGACTCCTCGACGGTATAGCGTGGCATAGTCCCACCCTAAATAAATATGTGCATGCATTGCATGCATGGAGTTCAGCGAAACACAGCATTCGGTGGGCAATTAATCCGAATGTGAACATTCATATAATATGTGTGTGTGTGCGCGCGATATTAGAATTAGTTATTCTACAGTAAGGCCAGTCCACCGCGTGTCGACCGAAGCGCCCATACGGAGTGGTGAACTGGACTCCACTTGTAGTTTGCTGGCACATCCAGCCAACTACCGGAGAAAACCGTTCGTGAATCGGAGCTATCAATCAAAAGTTATTGCGAAAACAAGAAGAAAAAAACATTTGTGTACAAAACAATAACTGATTGTTTGTTAGTTGGTTGTCTACTTGTCTGTACTAGTTGGCTTAGATGATAATAAAGTCATGTAGAGGTTGCAGTAAATCTTTTTGTAACATAGCAGTAAAGTCATGCGAAGGTTTTAGTAAATCTTTTTTTTAATAATAGAGCAGTTAGACCTGTTCACGGGCGGCCCGGCCCGAGCCCGACTATGTCCGGACCGAGCTTGGGACTGCAAGTCCGGTCCGAAGGAAGGCCGGCCCGGCCCGAAATTCCCAAAAAACAATTAAAAAATGGAAATTTATTATTTTAATCCTGAAAATGAATTAAATAATACTTTTTTATTCCAAAAAAGATTAAAAGAATACATTTTAATACGAAATTCAACTTTTTTAGGGCATTTCGAACTCTTGATTTTTGGCTGGGCTTTTCAAGCCCGGCCCGACATTTGAACAACTCTAAGAGCAGTAAAGTCATGTGGAGGTGCAGTAAATCCTTTTTGTAACAAGGCAGTAAAGTCATGTGAAGTGTAACGACTGTTTTGAGAAGCTTTACTTACCTCCTGGCCCTTCTCTTTCTCCTTCGCTCTTCCGTGGGCGACGCCTCACTTGCGCTTCGCGCTCTCTTGCTCCCTTTGCCGTTGCTCGGCCAGACGTCGCTCGATGGTCGCCGCCATGGAGATTCGCGCCACACGCTGCAGCAGCTGCGGCCGCTGCTCCCGCGTGCTCGTCTTGTCGTGTCGCCGCGACCAACCCATCTTGTCGCCGCTCTGTCTTGCGCCCTTGCCTGCTCCCCTGCCTGCCTTGCAGAGACGTCGCCCTTAGACGCCGCTCGCCGCGTCGCGGCCGCTCGGACCGGGCCCCTCCTCCCTGCCAGCCTCCCTATAAAACTCCTCCTCACTTGCTTGAGCCCCCACGCCGCCGAAACTCGTGCACCACCGAACCGAAGCCAGGCGCCTCCTCATCTCGTTCCAGTTGTCTTTGAGTCCCGAGCAGCTCCGCCACCGCCTGGCCTCCCCTCATGCGTCTGCGTCCCCTTCATGGCCAGCTCCACCTTGCCGGCCACCCGTCTGCCGCCATGAAACCGCCCCTGCAGCGCCTGCCCGCTCCCAGCCGCCATGGCCGCCCCTCTCCGGCGACCTCGCGCCGCCCTTGCCCATGTGCATGGCCGCCATGCCAGCCAAACCGCCGCCACGCTGCCACGGCGCCACCTCCTTGAGCTCTGTTCTTTTTCTGTGTGGCCAAGAGCAGAGCAAGAATGGGATTTGGTGTTGATTTGGGGCTGAATTGGGGATTTTAGTGGGAGTGGTGGGCCCACCTGTCATTGCTAGACATCCTCACTTTGGCTGCCTTGTGGGCCCCACCGCCAAACCCATTTCTCCTTTTTCTTTTTCTGGTTTTTCTTTTTGGGGTTTAACTCAAAAGGAACTTCAAAAATTCATATCTTCTCCATTTCAACTCCAAAAATTATGAAATAAATTTTTAAAAATTTGTTAAATCAAGATCTTGCTAATGGCATAGGACTTGATTAATTTGGAGTTTATTTATTGTTCCTTATTTATTTATTTGCTCTCTTTACCGTTGTGTCTTTTCCTAGTATTGGCGCCGATTAGGATTTGAAGACGCCATGGCGACCATAGTGATCAAGACCAAGATCCCTAGCCTTTAACCAAGGCGAGTCAATACTTTGACCATTTTGCCCCTACATTTTATGCAAATTATGTTCTTTTAAATTAGCAAAAATGCATGCTTTAATTCTTAATCAAATGTATGTTAAAGCTAAGGTAGTTAAATGCCCACTTGATGTTTAAATAATTTAATATGCCATCCTTGATAACTTGAATCCATTATTCATTGTCACCCTAGTATCTATATGGTAGTACTAGTTATAGGTTATACTTAAGCGACATGCTAGTCTTGCTTAAGTACCGGGATATTAAAATATCCCAATCATCATTTCCTTAAACATAAAATGTTTTGGGTAGTCATTGGTGGTCCATTGGCTAAAGGATTGTGAAAATAAATCGGTTTCCTCCTCAAAACCCTAATGCTAGCTTTATGCAGGCGGATGGTGAGGTGGTGGGTGCTCGAGGAGCACATGGTTGGTTGGCTTGTGGAATGAACCGCCCGAGATAACCCTAAGGACTTAATCTTGTCACGACCTCCGTGTAAAATAAGTACAACCACAAGTCGCAAAGTGCAACTTGACTTAGTAAAGTTATTGAACCTTGAATGTCATCTCACCGGAGGAACGAAGAACGTACAAGTCTTGGAGACACTCCGGCTTGGAAGGACACCAAAAGGTGAAGTTACAATTGCGCTAGGCGTTGTGGCGGGGCCAAGGCGCTAGTCGTTGTGGTGAACATCCCGCACAACATATGGGCGTAACCCGTATGGGTGGATTGACGGAAAGGGCGAAATAGCTAGAACAGTTCTTGTGATTTGCCGCCCAACTACATGACTACTGGAATCATGTGGGGTAACGGTAGACTATCTCTTGTGGGTAAAGTGTGCAACCTCTGCGAGTCTAAAAGCTGTTTAAGCAGTAGTGCCTCTGGTCAAAAGCGGACATGGGAATCATAACTTGAGTTAGTTCTATTTCAAACAACTTGGTGGGTGGTATGGAAAATGGTGGAAGGGCTCACCTAGCCTGTTTTGATTTTTGCTGAGCCGTCGAGCTCAGTGGGTGTGATTATTGGAGGCCGCTCCAATTAAAAGGATGCATTGGTAGAGTTTCCGCCGGATGGAATCTCTACTAAATAATTATTGCACATGCTCTCTTTATAAAAATGCAACTTGTTAAAAATGCTAAGTGATAGGACTTTGTAATTATGATATTTGAAAAGTTGCTTTCGCAAATAAAAGAACCCGAGCCATCCTTGTTAAACCTTGCATGTATATAATTGCATTGTGTGTTGGCTCGCGAGCACGGTAGTAGTGCTCATTCTCGCTTCTCCCCCCAACCCTCCAGATAATGAAGACGATGGAGATTACGCCTTCTACGACGGCCCAGGAGATGACGAACAAGGCTTTGACGAGGAGTAGTATAGTCTGTAGTCTAGGTCTCGCCCAGTCTAAATAGACTCGTTGGTATTCGCGTACAACTGATATTATCCAACCCATGGTTAATATCCGTCAGACACGGGTTACCCGATCGCTTGCTGTGTGAGATGAGCCTGCCTCGCCTTTTGCTTCATTGTAGTTTACGTTGCTCTTTTGTGATGTAATCAATTTGGCTCGCTTTCGGCCCTTTTGTAAACTTCGACCGGCGTGGCCTATGTTACTCAATTGGTTGTAATATTTTAATATTTCAGTTTACGCTTGTATGAATGAATCAGCAATGTGTACTGTGAAGTGCTAGCTACTGATCCAGGGAATAGCACAGTGATTTCACAGAGGATTTGGATTCTCGAAATCCGGGTCCGACATGAAGGCAGTGGTAAATCTCTTTTAGCGATGCGATAAATCTCTTATAGTAACGCACAGAGAGGTTTTTATTTGCAAGATTTATATCATTCTGTTACCCTAGTCGTCATCAAGCTGCCGGTGAAAATCATTCGTGAATCGAAGCTTCCAATCAAAAGTTATTTGCAAAAACAAGAAAAGAAATATTAATGTACAAAACAAAGAACCGATTGTTTGCTAGTTAATTGTCTACTTATATGTACTAGTTGGCTAAGGTGGCAGTAAAGTCACGTGGAGGTTGTATTAAATCTTTTTTAGTGATGCAGTAAATATTTTTTAGTAAACGCACAGAGATGTTTTTATTTGCGACTTACATCATTATGTTACCCTCGTCGTCACCAAACTACCAGTGAAACCGTTCGTGAATCAGAGCTTCCAATCAAAAGTTATTGTGAAAACAAGAAAAGAAACATTGTGTACAAAACAAGTAACCGATTATTTGTTAGTTGGTTGTCTACTTGTCTATACTATTGGCAAACATGGCAGTAAAGTCACACGGATGTTGCAGTAAATCTTTTTGTAACAGAGCGGTAAAATCATGTGGAGATGGTAGTAAATCTCTTTTAGCGACACTGTAAATCTTTTTTAGTAAATGCACAGAGAGGTTTCTATTTGCGAGACTTATATCATTCTGTTACCCTCGTCGTCACTAAGCTGCCGGTGAAAGCTGTTCACGAATTGAGGCTTCCTATCAAAAGTTATTACTAAACCAAGATAATGACACATTCACATACAAAACAAAGAACCGATTGTTTCCTAGTTGGTTATCTACTTATTTGTATTATTTGGCAAATATGACAGTAAAGTCATGTAGAGGCGGTAGTAAATCACTTTTAGCGATGTAGTAAATCCTTTTTTTAATAAACGCATAGAGATGTTTTTATTTGCGAAACTTATATCATTATATTACCATCGTCATCACCAAGCTACCGGTGTAAACCGTTCATGAATCAGAGCTTTCAATCAAAAGTTATTTGCTAAAATAAGAAAAGAAACATTCATATACAAAATAAGAAACTGATTATTCGCTAGTTAGTTGTCTACTTGTCTGTACTAGTTTGCTAAGGTGGCAGTAAAGTTGGGTGAAAGTTATGGTGAATCTCTTTTAGTGATGCAGTAAATCTTTTTTAGTAAACACACATAGAGGTTTTTATTTGTGAGACTGATATCATTCTGTTACCCTCGTCGTTACCAAGCTACCGGTGAAAACCGTTTGTAAATTGGAGCTTTCAATCAAAAGTTATTGCGAAAACAAGAAAGGAAACATTCGTGCACAAAACAAGTAACCGATTGTTTGCTAGTTGGTGGTCTACTTGTTTGTACTAGTTGACTAAGATGGCAACAAAGTCATGTGGATTTTGCAATAAATCTTTTTGTAATAGAGCAGCAAAGTCATGTGGAGACAGTAGTAAATCTCTTTCAGCGATGGAGTAAATCTTTTTAAGCAAACACACATAGAGATTTTTTTTTGCAAGTCTTATATCATTATGTTACCCTCGTCATCACCAAGTTACCGGTGAAAACTGTTCGTGAATCGGAGCTTCCAATCAAAAGTTATTGCTAAAACAAGATAAAGAGACATTCACATACAAAACAAGGTACTGATTGTTTCCTAATTGGTTGTCTACTTGTCTATACTAGTTGGCAAAGATGGAAGTAAAGTTATGTGAAGGTGATAGTAAATCTCTTTTAGCGATGCAATAAATATTTTTTAGTAAACGCATATAGATGTTTTTATTTACGAGACTTATATCATTATGTTACCCTCGTCGTCAGCAAACTATCGGTGTAAATCGTTCATGAATCAGAGCTTCCAATCAAAAGTTATTGCTAAAACAAGAAAATGAACATTCATGTACAAAACAAGGATACGCGTGGGTTTTATTGCCAGATTGGACGATACTGAGATTTTTACTGTCGATTAGAATGCGCGCGTATGTTTTACTGCCAACCCCATGCGAGAAGTGCACGAGCTGGTGCGTTTCGCGTAGCGTGGGGGAGCGTGAGCTGGCGTGGCATGAGCAACGCGGCCTAGGTAATGGCCACGCGCAGAATAACTATTTACCGTGTGAGCGCTGAATAGCGCTATCGTGTGTATGTATATATGTGTGAGAAAATAGTGACGTGCATTCTACTCCAGTTTCTCGAGTGTGTTGCATGATTTCTACTTGAAAATAGTGGTGTGCATTCTACTCCAGTTTCACGAGCGTGTTGCATGATCTCTGCATGCGTGCATGCAAGTTGTATGTACCTGAAGTTGGTGACCAGGTGGTGCAGAAAGACGGAAGCCTCGAGCCTGGCCAGGTCCAGCCCCGGGCACAGCCTCTGCCCTCCACCAAAGGGAGTGAAACCACTGCTGCCCATCATGTCCCTCTCCTGTAAAATTGTCCTCGGATTACCAATTAACACATCATTACAAGTTCTACAGATTGAGGGAAATATATACATGCGTATATGCAGTGCATGCGGTGCTGGATGCGATCTTAATTACCTTCCACCTCCATGGATTGAAGGCGTAGGGGTCGTCGTAGATGTCGGCGTCGAGGTGGACGGAGCGGAAGTAGACGAAGACGCACCAGCCCTTTGGGATAAGATTTCCCTTCATCTCCACGTCCCTCACCGCCTTCCGCATGATCCCGCTGATGATGTTGCCGATCCGCAGCGTCTCCGTGATCACCTGCATGCACGTATTGTGATGCTGTTCTTGTTCATCTCATCGGAACAGTACCGAGAGAGAGAGAGAGAGAGTAGTATACTTACATGCTGCGTGAACGTGAGTGACATGTAGTCTGTCCAGTGCAGGGTTTCGCCCATGTCTGATTTTCGCCTCTTTAGCTCCATGCTCTCCTCCTGCATCCGTGACGTCGGTATACCGTAAACTATATTACTTACGGACAAACTTATAAATTAACGACATTCATTCAACTCATATAACTTGGAAGCATCTTCGACCCAAACCCCCACTCCAATGCATAGTAACTTCAAGATCAGTTCACAAAATCTGAAGTGAAGCTACAACGTCCCACTCCAATATGCATAGCAGCTTAACGTAACGGTGGATCCGCAGAATCTGAAGCAAAGTTACTACACCTCTCTCCAATGTACCCCGAAAGGGAAGTTGATCCAGGCTGGGCCCAGCTACCATAGCACTTCTGAAACAACCATCTTGTGATCATAGTGGAGCATTGGAGATGCTCGGGCACCGATCCATCGTAGTGAATAGTGATCGAATACCTCATGATTAACAAGATTTTTTTTTGAAACAAGATAATTACAGGATTACATATGCACCTTGTGATCATATATATTTAGAACACAACTTTTTGATCATGATTGCAGGTCATGCATAAGCTAGGCAACAAACAATCTACTCTTTCCTGTTCACAAAAACAAGTCGTTTGGACATCGACACGGTCCTCAAAATACGACTTTGAGCACTAATTACTATTGTGAAATATTAGTAAAACCAAATAAAATTGTAATATTATGAAAGTACTTTTTGAGATGAATCTACACATATGATTTTCATGCATCTAATCTAAATATTCAAAAAGATATAAATAGCCAGAGTTTTCAAAGTTTGATCGCATGCATTCCAAAACGACTTGTTTTTGTGAACCGAATGGAGTATATTAGGCGTGCGTCAAGGACGACATCGATATAAAAGATTGTAAATTAACACAACACTAATTTATCGAACAAATTAGTGGGGATGGTTGAAGTCATGATGCATGGCAATATTAGCAATCACATCTATCTTCAATCTTCATGATCCTTTCTATATCACTAGCTAGATGACTTGATTTTTTATATATACTTAAGTAGCTTTTCAAGAGAACATCTCAAGAGAAATGTTGTGGCATGCATGTAGCACGTACCTCTAGTTGTCGAAGAGCCAGGGGGCACTCGCTGAGGTACTTCACGGCAAGCGTGATGAGCACCGGCACGGAGTCCTCTGCGGGGATCATGAAGTCGACCATATTGTTGGATATCAGCTCGTCGGTAAGTTCGTCGCTCCCATTGCTCATCAGCACGTCGATCGCGTCGCGCGGAGCCCCACAGAGATCCTTGCCTTCGAAGATGCTCTTCCTCCTCTTCTCTTGGATGATCTTTTGTATCAACCTTGTCATCCTCTTCTTAGCCTATACATAGGTAATGCACATAAGCTTTCCATCATAATAACTTCAGCAAAAGAACTCGTAGATCGATGATCAGTTCATTAAGAAAGGGGAAAAGTATTAATTTGAGGCAATTTTGTAGGTCAAATTGAGGGGTAATAGTTAGTATGTATTTACCCGGAGGGATCTATAGAGCTGAGTCCCGGGAAGCTTAATGGGAAGGGATATCAAGCCGGCAATGAATTCAACGAATTGTTGCCTGAGGTAATGCATTTCCTGACCTGGCTCCAACCCTATTAGCGCCCTCGCTAGGATTTCAAACACAATCTGTGAATCATAGGACATAGATAAAACTAATTAAGTCGCATCATGGTAGTCAACATATTAACAACTGAAGGAAAACAAATTGCATGCTTCAAAAATTGGTTCCCATGGGAAAAAAACTGTCAATACAATGTACACCCCCATATGTAGGCACCTTAATTTTAAGCCTAGCTAGAAACCAGTATCCATGAAAGAAAATTCGTCTAAGCTTGTCAGGATCGCGAAAATTCGTCTAAGCTTGTCAGGATCGCGATCGTAGAATCCTACGGGGCCATTCCATCCTCACACTTGATTCTTAACAAACTATATATGAAACAATGCGGACAATACACAATTGGAAACCAAGATATGGCAGAGGGAGTGATGAGCTGAAGCACTATATAAATATATAATCCCTTGGGTTTTTTTGCGAGGCCCTTAATTAGCTTAACGACGAACTAAATAGACAAATTTTTTTAGATAATACTAAATAGACAAATGGGCATGCTAGCTATATAAATGGACAAATGCAGAGGAAGAAAACATCAAGCCCACACAGGTATATATGGCCATTGATCGATCCCCTCCCCCGCACGTGTGAAGGCATAGGCACACGTGTGCCGTGTGCGTGCGCGCCCCTAGGAAAACTCAACTACGTATATGCATGCGGTATGGAGATGGACACGAGTACTCGAGCGTATACTAGCTGCTCACGTCACGTACGTACCGACTTGGCCTCGTCCTGGACGCGCACGACGGCGCCGCCATCTCCGCGGCGGCGCCACGCGTCCATGGCGGCGCCGACGCGGCGCTGCATGTCGGCGGTGACCTGCGCCTTGAGCTGGGGCGACTTGAAGAAGGCGCCGGCGAGGCCGTGCACCCGCCGCTGGAGGCCGCCGCCGAGCACCAGGATGGACGACTCCCCCATCAGCTCCATCAGCGACTGCGGGTACCACGGCACGAACGCCGACGCGTCGCCCTGCAGCACGGCGCGGCTCACCTCCGCGTCAGCGCTCACCACCGCCGGCGACCCCCACAGGTGCGACTTGAACACCTTCCCGTACCTGCACGACCCAAATCAGTGGGCGGAGCCAGAAATGTAAATTTCGGTAGAAAAGCCTGGCAGTAATAGATTGATTAATGAGACGTCTAGGTACAGGTTGTATCTAGATGAGATGGTGCATTTTTTATTATCCATTTATCCCGTTAACGTTTAAAGAAATAATTGAGGAAGTGAGATTGCTCACTTGGCTAGCTGTGGTGTTGTCCAATTAGTCCACTCAGATTCAAGTCTTAGACTTGGCAGGGTATCTCACATAAAGGTGGAGAAACCTCTACCTTTCTAGGTAAAAAAAAACGTTTAAAGAAATAAGGTCCTTCCTATCCAAGTGACTGGTGCTAAAACGAAATGAAAATTTTAACACCATGGAACCATGCAAGAAAATTTCCATAAAACGGCCACACAACCACACAGCAAGATTAGTGATACGCCCTGTACCTGGATGGATCGATGTTACAAGATTTGGTGTCCAGATTCATACAATTTCTGCCCGTATAACAAAAATTTTAACACCTTGCAACTATCTAGACAGGTATTACTAGAGATGCATGCTATACTCACAAGAGGCAGCGCTTCTCGACGAACGACTCGGGGCGCGGGGAGTAGGCGGCGGAGATGAACGCCAGCGTCTCGCCGACGAGCGGCCACCCGAGCGTGCCGTCGGGGATCCGTGCTTTGGCCGTGCTCGTCGACGTTGGCCGCCGCTTTCCGGACCGCACGGCGGAGGAGATGAGCCGTAGGATGGCGGCGGCGACGAGCAACGCCGCCGCGACGGACGCGACGCACGCCGGCCAAGAAACTCCGGCCGTCGCGTGTGATTCCATGACCATGTTGTGCGAATTGGAACTTTGCAAGAGGAGATGAGATGAGTGAGCAAGGTGAGGAGAGTGGTGTGCTAGCTTACGTATATATTCCAGCTACAGGATAGCTCGGTATAAATGTGTTGTTATATAAGCAAGTGCTCAAAGAACAAGAAGCCGAGATGAGTGACGTGTGACTGCAATGTCCAATCTGATGGCCTTTCTTTTTGCACTAAGAAATTAATCTTAATTTTTTAGAGCAATTGGTTCAGCTGTGATGATTGGGTAGTTAGCTAGCACAGTTGTTTTGGGTCCTACCTAGCTATAGCAAGGATTCATATATGTATGTTTTCATGCGTTGTGAATTGTGTATACACAATCAAGTCCTGCATGATACTTCCTATTTGGAACGTGGGAATTCTGTAGGAATTATGTACGGAAGAAAACACCCACACTTACTTTCTCTTAAGCGGAATACCTATTAGATGTGTTTCCTATGAAATTGCCATGGGAATTCTGCGTCTCAAACGACATATTACTTACGAAAATCAAGTATGGCAAGTGGCAACACAGCTATCGAGATGTTTCTATTTGTTACAACGACAGATTTGGAAAGTAGAGAATACTATTAAGCGGTTAATTATTTTAGAGATGCATGATGGTCTGGCATGCATATTGATTAATTAGTACCAGCCTCACAAAAAAATAATTTGGGCCTCACTTGAGTAGAAAGCGAAATTTGCATGGCCTTTAGCTGCAAAAAAGATTCCTAGTCTTCAAACTTTAGGTGCATGCGTGGTTGAGTCAAGGAGATGTATCTATCCAATTGCACGTGAGAAAGCACTCCCAAGTAGAGATGTGCACGTGCTTAAAAGCTTGATAGCGGCCGAGGACAGGGACGGTATTTTCCTATCTACAATGGGGAGGCAGGTTGCACATAAATACAAATAATCTATATGTATCGGCATGAAGTCCAAAAATCTAAGAAAAAAACAAAATGTCATATCTACCATTATGTAACATTTCTGTTTTCGGACATGTGAATAGTAATTATCTTTTGGCTTTTGGTTTTCAAACCGTATTTCAAATTATCTAGTTATTTCAATCTTCTAGCTTCTAGCTAAGTTCAAAATTGTGTTTCGGACCCCTTGCAATTCCCGAATTCAAAATTCAAATTTGAATTCCCCTTTTCAAATTTGGGCCCTTCCCATTTTTGCCCTCCTCTTTTCTTGGGCTCAGCTGTAACCCCCCAGGCCCCGACCCATTTCCCATTTCCTCCTCCCGGCTTGCTTGGCCCAAGCTCCCTCCCCATCCCCTTTGGCCCATCCAGTCGCCACCTCCCGCCCTCTTGCTTTCTTCTTCCCCACCCGATCGTCACGCCCACGCCATCTGTGCCATTCACGTGCGCCTGCCACCACGCACGCCGCTCCCTGCCACCCCGTTCCTCGCCACCTGCTTCCTCTGCCGCTCGCGAGTCCAGCGCCATCCCTCCTCGTCAAGTCCCATCGCCTGCTCGCCCACACCATGCTTGTGACGCCATGCCGTCCTCGCTGCTCCAGAGCGCCGAGCCGCGCTGCGCTCACGCACGTGCGTGCCTACATCGCCCATGCGTCCAGCCAGTGCCTGTGCCCACCTGCTCCTTGACCCCGGCGCCCAGCTCCCGCCCTGTCGCCTCCTTGCGCAGAGCCCGTCCAAGCCGCCCTCGGGACTGTGCGCGCACCCGAGCCCCTCCAACGGCTCCCTCGCCCTCCGACGCCTATAAGAGCCCCTGTGCCCACTACTACAAAAATGCTAATACTGGACACCTGATCACAGATGGTTCATCGAAACCGTCTGTATTAAACACAATCTCAGACGGTTTTTGTTTACCGACCGTCTGTATTATTTTCCGCGCTAAAACCCGTCTGTGAAGAGGCCATATCACATACGGTTTTTGTTGAAAACCATTTGTGAAGTATCACAGACGGTTCTGACAAAAAACCGTCTGTGATATTACTACATATCACAGACGGTTTTTGTTGAAAACCGTCCGTGATAATTAACTCATCACAGACAGTGCAGTGTATATAGGTCCCCAACAGTGTCTTCTTGATCTCCATCTCTGGCACTACGGTAACCGCGAGAGATCTCTAAGCCCGGTGAGTCCATCGCCACTCTGTGCCCGGTTTGAGTATCGCCTCACCTCACTGAGCCCGCTCATGTGGTCCATTTCAGCTATTGTCGCCGAGGAGATTACCGCTGTCACCTCTATTGACCGATCGACGACCAGCCGCCTTGGACCTTCCTTGACTTCATTGACACCTTCCTCGTGATCGAGGTGAGCTACTGGAGCATAAGCATCCTTTAATTTGAGTACTTTCAGGCGTTTACGCCTGAATCGCTAGTGAAGTCCATGGCGCCGCCACGGGACATCACCGTCGGTTCGCCTCAGACGACCTTAGGGCCCCGAGCCATAACTATTAGCAATGCGATGTCACCCTAAGCCCAATTTGAGCTTCAAATCCTACTGTTTTTAATCATTTAGTTAATAAACTAACGAGTCTATGACATGTGGGACCGCCATAGATTTTATAAATAAAATCATGAAATAAAAATGAGTCACTGACAAGTATGGCCCACATGTAAGTTAATAAAATCCGAAAAAATGAAAAAAAAACCACCTTTAGTTCAGAGAAAAATACGCTTTCTCTGTTGGAAAGCGTAATTAAGCCTTAGAAAATACGCTTTCGAAGGCACCCTTTTATTTAGTTTCAGGGTTTTCAATACGAACTATGTGATGGACCGAAGCTGGATGTATGTTGAGAACCGTGTGAGTGAAGAGTACATTAATGGCGTGTGTGCTTTTACAAGAGCTGCCGAGGAGGATATGTTAAATAAGGAGGCGAAATATATGTATTGTCCATACATTGACTGCGAGAATCTAAAGATGTTTAAGAACCGAGGGCAGATCGAAGCACACTTGATTCGAAGGGGTTTTAAAAAGAGTTATACACGTTGGACCAGTCACGGTGAAGAGCATATTATACAGGAAGTCAACGATATGCCACCGGATGATGTCGATTGTGGTTTCGATTCGGATAGGCTGCATTGTAAGATCAAGGAGGCCGACTAGAGGGGGAGTGAATAGGAGGTTTTAAAAACTTCTTTGTCTAAAACCGATTTCTAATGCGGAAGCCAATACAAATACGGTTTTGCACAATTAAGGCCTAAATCAACTAGGTTCAACTAAGTACACCAACAATACAAGTCTATTGATGAATAGCAATTAAACATATGACTTAAGCAATTCAATTCTAACAAAGGTGAATAGCACAATGAACTAATGCAATCATACACAATGAATAAGCAATTTCTACAAGGTATATAAATTGCACAATGTAAAGCAAGCTTTCATACACAATGAATATAAATGCAATAGTGAGGCACAAGAGATCAAACCACAATGACACGGCGATGTTTTCCCGTGGTGATCGGAGACTTGCCGGTCTCCCCTAATCCACATTGAGGGAAACCCAAACCAATTGGACCGGCTCCACAAATTAAGCCTTCCTCCGAGGTAAGTCCAACAACTTGGACCGATTCCAAACCGAACCAACACCTCGCTCCACTAGGGTTGCTCTTTCCTCCACTCCGGAGATGGCGAGCACCACACCACTCACAAACCGCCCGGGTCTTCTCACAAACTTCTTTGAGAAGCTCACCGGTGCAACGATGCCACCACGCCGTCTAGGTGTCGGCAAACACCAAGAGTAACAAATCTCCAACTTTCACTTGAACCAATCAAGTGTCAAAGCTCTATGGATACGAAATCCACAACCTAAGGCAACACATGCACTTAGGGTTTTCTCTCAATCACTCACTAAGTGCAACACATGCACACAAGAGTAGAGAGGGCTTGCTCTTAGCTCAAATGGTGTCTAGCACACAGCTACAACACTTGGATATGACTATCACACAACCAGCAACCTTCCACACACGGCCAAGGTGGGTATTTATAGCCCACACAACCAAACTAGCCGTTTGAAGCAAAGTCCCTGAAAATAACGGGACAATCGGTAGTACCGCCAACCAATGGCCGGTACTACCGCGAGCGCAGTAATGGCTATAAAACTAGCCATTGCAAAGGGCTCCGGTACTACCGCCAACTCATACGCGGTAGTTTCGCTTAATCGGTAATACCGCACAAAGCACTGCGGTACTACCGCTCAACCAAGAGAGCAACTCATGCTCACGAAATCGGCTAAGAACCAAAATACATCGGTTCTGAAAAATACGTACCGCCAACACATGAACGGTAGTTCCGCGAGCCGGTCGTACCGCGCACGAAGCGCCGGTACTACCGCGCTCCGTCAGAGCAAACCAAGTCCAAAATGCAACGCTACTGGAATTTCCATACCGCTCTAACACGCCGGACCTACCTTCGTGCGGTAGTACCGCACACACAGAGCTGGTACTACCTTACCACGGTAGTTCCGCGATATCCACGCCGGTACTACTGCACCACCTCAGAGCAACACATGCTCAACAAGTGCGGTAGTTCCGCCAAGGAACCACCGGTTATACCGCGGAGCGGTAGTTCCATGCAACACATGCCGATACTACCGTTTTTCAACAGAAAGCAAAGTTTGCATACGTTTCAACTCAATTTTGCAAAACACATTTGCCAAATTGATACGTGATGCAAACACAAGTTCAAGGCATGATTCTCAACAGGTTGCAAAATACATTTGCCAACTTTTAGAATCAATACCACAAGGAATAAGGTGCATGAACTTAAGCCATTTGCAAAACACATTCGCAAACTAAGTCACATGCTACAAGGAATATCCATGAGCCACACCTATTTGCAAAACACATTTGCAAATATTGGCAACATGTTAAGGTGAGCTAGAGCAAATACAATGAGCCATCAACACATGACTAACTCAAGCTACTAGTCAAAAGACCCCTCTTAATAGTACGGTGACCTATACTAGCAATCCGGTCTCCCATCCAAACACTGAGACCGGTAAAAGACTAGGAACACATCTTTAGCCCTAGCTAGCCATACCTTTGCCTTTAGCATCTTCTTGAAGCTTGATGATGCACATCCTTACTTCAACTCCGGGTTCTTGACTTGATGCTCATCAACACATGATGACATCCTTTACTTTGCCCTTCATCAACACATGATGAAGCTTCTTTTGACTTGATCAACACATGATCATATCTTCTTCATGAACATCATCGACACACAATGATTTCCTTCATCTTGAACTTGATGCGCACAACACATGATGCATCCTTTACACCAAGCTCTTGACTTGATGACCATCAACACATGATGTCATCCCAAACTGTCAACCTCATGGAACATAACCTATTTCATCCAACTCATAGAAAATGTTAGTTCCAATAATATGATTATCATTATTTACCACACCATACCATTAACTCATAATGGTTGGGACAAGATACCACAATCTTTCCCAAAATGGTTATTGATGATAATCACTTCAATAGCAAATAATTGAATAGAAATTGATGTGAGTATATACTAACTACATAAGTTATATATATATACTCAACATGAGTGTATACGAACTGCACAAGTTGTATATACTCAAGGTTATATGAGCATATATGAGCTACACAAGTCTCATATGCTCATATGAATATGTTAACTACACAAGTTAAATATATTCAAGGTCATATGAGCATATATGAACTACACAAGTCTCATATACTCATATGAATATATTAACTACACAAATTAAATATATTCAGGGACATGTTTCAAAGTAAGGATCCTTGATTATGTGGAAAGAGAATAATATGGATCATTACTAATGAAACCACAAAATATAGAATGAACTCCCCCTAAATGTGTGCATACACAAATGTGTAATGGGATCATATGCACATATTCAAATTAACCTTTTGGTGGAGTTTAACCTATATTTTGGATCCGAGGAATCTTGACTAAATATGTAAGAATTATGATGTCGAAAGCATACCTCTTTGATTTTCACCTTTATATCCAAATGAGACTAAACAATATGTATAACAATGAAATGTTAGTCTCACAATTTATATTTGTCATTAATCACCAAAACACCATTAACCTATAATGGCGGGTCTAGATCCTTCAGTCTCCCCCTTTTTGGTGATTGATGACAAATCCTTTGTTAATAACAACATTTTGATATAAATCAATCATATGATAAGAATGAAAGCATTTTAATGAAATGAGATGAGAACCAAAACCTTTTATACTCCCCTTTGGCGTTAGACATTCTCTCCTTTTGTTGATATATTCTTCCCCCTTTGTGATTTATTTTCCCCCTTTGTGGACTAAACATAAGATGAGGTGAAAATATCCAAATGAAGCTCATACAAATTCTCCCCCTTTTGGCATTAATCATCAAAAAAGGAGTCTCTGCAAAAACTTATAAGCTAGGCAGAAGAATTTATTTTAATATGAACATTGTAAAATTCTCCATATATTCTTCATAGAGATGAAAACTCCCCTTAAATGTATGCAAAAAGGGATGTGAGTTGAAGATTATGCATATGAAAGGATTTTAAGAAAATTTTGACGGAGTTTCTTCTAAAAAAATTGAATTCAAGGAGGCATGACATAATAGATAATCATGAAATCAACAATAACATTTAATCATAATCACATTTCAAACAAGGATATTCAACAGAACATAAGCATCATTAACCATCAAGTTTAACCAAGAGACATAATAATCCATACATAGTATATAATAACAAAAGATTTGCTCCCCTAAAACCTTTCTAAGTTTTCTTAGTCTTCTTCTTCTCCTCTTTTGTCATCAAGAAGGACCAAAAGGATGCAACAGTTCATTCATGGCTAGGTCTGAACAAGGGTCATAGCCAGACTGATCTTGAGGAGAGGGAGGAGCTGGAACTTGAGAAGCTACAGCATGAGGAGGTGGAGCTTTAGAAGATGGAGCTTGAGGAACTGCAGCTGAGGAAGGAGAAGCCCTTGGCGGTGAGTTGAGGCGACGACGTGAGTAGTGCTGAGGAGCTAGAGAGTTCACACATTCAGTCAAAGCAGTAAATCTGTTGTTGGTTTCATTTTGGAACTCTATTTGTGCTACCTTCATCTCTTGTTGAGTAACTCTCAATTCTTGCAAATTGTTGAGGATCAACTGTTGGTTTTGGAGAAGTTGAGCGAGAGTAACTTGACCTTCTTCTTCAGCTGCTGCCTCTGGAGCATCCTCTTCTTGCAGACGAAATCAGAGGATCTCGTTATAACGAAAAATGTAGGTAATGTTCCATACCTTTCTATAAAGCTAAAGAACTCAAGATTTGGATACTCGTAGCAAAAGTTATGGTAGTTTTAGTGTATTGTCTAGAGAACCCGACGTGAAAATTGATATCTTTTAATTTGGCTTGGTAGGGGTTTTAGATGGCCGATTCAGAAGGGCCCCCCAACTAGGTTTAGTTGGGGAATTTAATTACCTTTCCAGAAAGTCCTAGAACACCTTATTTGGACTCCTGTAGTGAAAGTTATGATTTTTAGAAGTTGACTGTCCACAGAGGGAACAAATCGATCGTTAGAAGTGGGACGTTTGGAAGGCGCTTGAGAGTTTGGCTTTTTTTCGTTTGAGCTATTAATTATATCTTGGGTCCAGTATGGTTGTCTTAGCTTAGTTCATAATTATGTTCAGGTGGGGGATTGGTCCTGGGGCGCGCCTCTTCGCGTCTACCGCTTCCGCACGGTTGAGGCAAGTATCCTGTTTGTAGCATAATTATGATTGGTTGATGTGTTGCTTGCGTTTACTCGTATTAGTCATACATGGATGATAGTGTGATGAATATGAATAGAATTTGGTGAATGCATGTTTATGGCTAAAGCTTTCTTATGTATGTTGTTAATGCCTTACATGCTATGTGAGATCTGAAGTTGTGGTATGTACTTGTTGATTCATATGTATGAAAAAGATAGGGTCATAGTACATACGCATACTGAAAGCATACCTGAGACTTAGTCACGTGGTGACCAAGTATATACAGTTGAGGTCTCTGTCATGTAAATGACGGGCTTATGGTCCCCACATTCGTGGAATGTGGGCATTGAGGAGAGATCCCCATCATGAAGATGATGGACAATGGTCCTTATACTCATGGAGTATAGGCTCTTGGTCCCTGTGCCAAAGGGCACAGGCAAGGGTATACATCGACGGTTGTATACCCCGTATTACCGGTAAAATGCGAAAAGAGATAAAGATTAAAAGATGCATTGCATGTTCGCATTACATAAGCATGGGAGTTATTATTAGTGTAATGCTGCTTTTGATATGTTGATGCCATATCTGTGTGTTTAATGCTTCTTTTATAGATACTTGCTCGAGTCATTAGACTCACCCTTGCTTTGTTGTGTTTTAGGTACCACAGCAAGAACGGTATGCATGGGAGGGAGTAGTTTTGTTGGAATGCACTCACTACCATTCATCCTAAAGGAAGAATATAATTTAGTTCATACTCTATAAATAAGCAAACCAATTGAGATTCACTCATAGCTTTGGTTGAGTGCTTTGGTTTATTTGTAATAATGAGATTAGCGAATTTGGATTATGCTTATTCTTGTTTTATCGGAATAGACTATCTTGCATGCTTGGATGAATTTGGATATTGAATTATTGTTAATGTTATATTTAATTGCTGAAACCTCGGTATAGTTAACTATACAAAGGAGGTTCTGCTGAAAAATTTGGTAAATGGTCTTAGTAGCATTGTTTAATTTTATTTTAGTAGCATTCTAGGCTCAATGTTGAGCTGGGGTGTTACAGATTTCCTGTCAATGACATCCAAGTAATAATTATTATCTCTGGACTCGATCCATTGATAGGCCTGTTGGAGTAGCTAATTTTGTATCGTTATGTAGGTGGCTTTGAAGTGCAAGATCCAAGTGAGAGATGTCTCTGTTGCCCTAGATGCTGCTTGGGGCCAGGTGTATCTATCCGGTGTTGGGGCTTTAGTGCACGGTATAAATCTAACGTTGGGTTTCGCAAAAGTGAATGTGGACGGTGTTTGTGCCAATTTCGGGGCCGTCCCGCTACATATTCCCCCAAACGACGAGGTCATGACTCTAGAGCAAGCCATTGAACATTCATCTAGTGGCCCAAGGGGGACATTTGCCTGGAGCTACCTGCTCCGGTGTCAACTTCACGGGAATATCCTGCAACGGTATCAAGTCCACGGGAGCTGACTGCACCGAAGCTACCTACACCGACGCGGTAAGGGCCCAGTGCATTAGATGCATCTACACCTCGTGCTCAGTCGACTCTTGTGAAGTCGACCTCTACAAAGCGAGGCAGCAAGGGCAAATCGAAGACGGTCGACGCCTATTCTGATATCCCCTTCTTGCCGTTGGCCCGAAAATTCGTGCTAGGCAAGCCATTGGTCGAGAGGTTAGACAGCCCTACCCTAGGATCGGCTTGCACGACATTGCATACATGGTACTGAAGTGCCACGGGTAGGCTACACTAGCGCAAATTAATAAAAATTCTACCCGTAAACCAAGATCACTGTAGTTATAGATCACGGTCTTACCACTAGACGCGCAGGTGCGGAATTGATGCAGCACGTCGGGGCAGAGTAGTCGTACTAAGTTGATGCAGCACGTCGGGGTAGAGTAGTCATACTACTTCCTCGTCCTCGTCGCGGCGTCCCACGTCTGACTCCTCTCTTGCGGTTCGTCCAAACGCTACTGATCTGGCGCCTCAAAGGTATCCACACGTGCGGGAGGAAGCGTCGCCTGCCGGACTACTAGATCCGCGAGCGATTAGGGCGTGGGAGGGTGGCGGCGAGGGTTTGATGGTGTCACGAAAAACTCATCATCAAACACAGGCGCCTTGCCCTCCTTTTATAGGCGCCCTTACAATGGGCTTCTACTAATAGAGGCCCATTAGGACTCAATGCCCGATCTAATTCGGATCCAATCCGAATTGAGGCTTCACCATAAGTGTGTGACCCTATAGGTTCACGTATGTTTAGACATGACGCGAGTATACATACTTGGTCAATAGTTGGTAGCGGTCTCTAGCAAGACGTGCCAACTCCTAAACGTACACAAAGATCATATCGGACGAACCATCACAACGTTATGTACATGCCAATCCCTTTGCCTCACGATATTCGGTCGAGCTCCAAGCTGACCACTCTTTCTCGATCCTGTGATTCGGAATCCCTTACTAGGTTAACTCTTAACCTTAAGTAGCATGGCCATGCATTTCTGGATCCGATCACTCGAGGGGCCCAGAGATATCTCTCTCAGGTAGAGAGGGGCAAATCCCATCTCGACTGACCATGCCTCGCAGCATGCTTCATGACAAACCCGAAAGCTACCTTTATAACTACCCTGTTACGGAGTAGCGTTTGATAGCCCCTAAGTAGGTCGATTCACATCTCAAGTACATGCGACAATCTCAGGTCTAAGGACAAGGCGTACACATTGTGTAGAGAGAACCATAAGTATAATTGTTATGTCTCATGTTGGGTCGGTCCAACCCCATGTTCTAAACATGTGTCCACATTATTGGTTTGACATCTCCATGTCTATGACCTATGAAACATGGTCATCAACCGATACATGTGCTAATCCATCATTCACATGTGTCCTCACATGAACTCTGACTAGGGACAATCTTTAGAATAACCATACAAGTGAAGAGTTTCACAAACAAGTCACATACTTGTTAATCAACACAAAGGCAATATTCAAGGAACATTTATTAAATCATGGATACAACGAAATATCATCATCTCTATGATTGCCTCTAGGGCATATTTCCAACAGGTACATGGAACAGGCCAACAAGACGGATGAACAACGATGCTCGGGTGTCACCGTCAAGTTCAAGAAGGTTCATTTTAACCACGAACTTCAAGACTGTGTCTTCACGGTGACCTTTGAGGACTTGTTCTGTCTCTTCAGCCTCGACCAGCTCGATGTCTCACTCATGCGATGCTGGACACTGTAAGTGTGTACAATCACGGTCAATGTTTGTGTAATACCGATAAATGTTATATATAACTCCTTGCTTTTGTATATAGATACATGATGTCTGAAGCTGAAAGAAGGAATTCACCGGTAGGTTTCCTTGACCCACACGTGGTCTCCGAGCAAACCATCAGGGCGAATGCAACATTCGTCGAGGATTACGTTATAGCATTTTTGCTGGATCGCCGCAACAAGGAATACATACTTTTTCCCTACAACCAGGAGTAAGCGTTGCACTACTGGCTATACTTGTTGATTTGTACTTTATAAGCAACACAAACTTAGGTTTAATGACCACGGTTACATACCTGTGTAGGTTCCACTGGATTCTAATTGTAATTATACCAAAATGGAGCTCGGTAATATACCTAGATTCCCTACAGAGGACCCCTCACAACTTCACAGTTATCCGTCATTTAATCAACAGGTAAACACATTTCCTCCATAGAAACTCTGTTGTAGTCTTTCCTTCCTTTGCAATGGCTAAGACTAACTTCTTGGAGTCACGTAGGACGTTCGGCATGTACTATGCTAAAGGAGCAAAAAACAAGGGAAGGAAGCTGTCACACGATCTAAAATTCTCGGTACTTACTAGCTAGTACACATTAATCCTATATAACACTTCGTAGTAATGCCTCTCGAACTAACCAATTCTATTTTTGCAGTACCACCAGTAGCCGTCGGGCCACAACGTCTGTGGATACTATGTTTGCCACAACATGGAACTATCATCGGTTCCGCGATCACCAATGATCCTCAGGTTTGTCAATCTTACAACAATTATTTCATATATACTCATCAAATTATATAAGCACGAATTTAATCTTCCTAGCGATAGGTTGCGACCATCACCGAAACTACGTTGGAACAGAGCAAGCTCATAAAAGTTCGATCACACCTTGCGTCATTCCTGAACAGTCAGGTCATAAATCCATATGGGAGTTTCCACAATGTAGATTGAACTTGATTGGGATAAGATTGAACTTAATGGTACATGTGTGTAAATGTACATTAATGATTAATTTTAGTTAATTGATTTGTGAATTGGATGTGCTTGTTTCTGAAATGAATGTGAATTTGATGTGCTTGCTTCTGAAATGAATGCGAATTGGATATGCTTGTTTCAGAGGGCATGGCTAGCATTTTCTGAGGCTAGCCAATAAACAGAATTAGATTTAGCAATGCAAAAGAATATCACAGACGGTTTGTAGATGAAACCGTATGTGATAGTCGATAGCCACTTTGATGTGTTTGACATTATGATTAGCACATTTTTACTTGTTGTCTTTTGGTCCAAACATTGTTTATAAAATGGCCTTTGTAAAATTAGAAAGTGTAGGAATAAAACTTATTGCTTTATGCAAAACTAATGCCAATATAACCTTTTGCTTTGGACAACCTTTAACATGTATAATCTCTAATCCTTTGGATAGGTTCTATTAAACACTTTCTTTTATTAGTTTGTATAAGTCTTGCGAGTACCTTCTGTACTCAGTGGATTTAACCACTTGTTGCAGGTGAGGACGTTTATGCTTATGATCCATCCGTTAGCGCCGATTATGGCAACACTAATGAATGATGCTATTTCTACCTCCACTCAGTTGCCTTCGGGTGTTGGGCGTACTTGGTGGTATCTTTTAGTGTTTATATTTGTTTCCGCTGCAAACTTTTGTTTTTAGTTGACCGTTGGTCACATATGTAACTTATGTATTGAAACATTGGTCTTGTAAATTACTGTTATAAATATATGACCTTTTATGACTGTGTAAAATGTTGTTTAGGATATTTGCACATTAGTCATTGATCTTGAGAACTAATGTGAAACCCATATCCGGGAACTTGAAATCGGGCTTGTTCCTTGTTAAAAATTATGTCTCTAGTATAATCTTTTAACTTGAAACGAATCCAATTCCAGGGGTCCCGACAATTAGGCTTCTCCAACTCTTCTTCCACTGCATTGCGTGTCTAGTGGTAACGATTTATTATCTTCTACTTGCATGTCTTCCTGGTTTACGTGGTAGAAATTTTAAATTGTTAGCTAGCGTAGCCTACCCGTATCCCTACATAGTGTACAATCTCTGCAGAGTCTAAACTGTTTAAACAACCGTGCCTACAGTCAAAGGCAGACATGGGAACTTAACTAGAGTTAGTTCTATTTCAAAACCTTGTGGGGTTGGGATGAAAATCAGGTCGGGCTCACCTAGCCCTGAGATTAGATTTTTTTCTGAGCCGTTGAGCTCAATGGTGTTAATAAATAGAGGTAGCTCCAATCAAAAGAAGCATAAGGTAGAGGTTTCGACGGAGGGGACCTCTACTGTTATTTAATATTGCACAATTACTCTATTTAATAAAATGCAATTTGGTTAAAATGCTAAGTGATAGGAATTTGTAATTACGATAATTGAAAATATTGCTTTAGTAAATAAAAGAACCCGAGCCATCATTGTTAAAGCCTTGCATGTTTATTATTGCACCTTGTGTGTTGGCTCGCGAGTACTGTAATACCCCGGCCTACTCGTAGTGCGGCCCATGTGGCCCATGAGGAGTCATGTGTTGGGATTAGCCCCATATTACTTGTCTAAAGGGAGTTGAAGTAGTATATAATGCCTGTTGGGTCCAAACTTAGCACATCCGGGTTAACCCTTTTACACGAAGCGAGGACGAAAGTGTAAGTGGGGTGCTATGTGTGCGCGGGTCCACCCCACGGTGGGCTATGCATTGAGCGGATTTTGGGCCAGGGTGTTACAAGCACGGAAGTTGTGCTCATTCTCACTCTCCCCTAAACCCTTCAGATAATGTGGATCAAGGGGGTTATGCATATTATGAAGACCCAGAAGCCGACGGACAAGGAAACGATGAAGAGTAATCTAATTCTGTAGTATAGGTCTCGCCTCAGTTTAGTGGACTCGTTCGGTACTTGTGTACAACCAATATTATCCAACTTCTTGGTTAATATCCATCGTACACAGGTTACCCCAGTCGCTTGCCTATGGAGAGATGAGCTCTACCCCCTTTTGATTCCACTGTAGTTTATGTTGCTTTCATGTAATGTAGTCAATTTGGCCTGTTCGGCCCTTTTGTAAAACTCGACCCGACATGGTCTATGTCACTTTGATATTTGTAATATATTTGAATGGTTTAGTTCACGCCATGTATGAAATGATTCAGCAATGTCCCTGTGAGTGCTATCTACCGATCTAGGGAATAGCATAGTGTTTTCACAGAGGATTTGGATTTGCGAAATCCGGGTCTGACGGAGCTGGTATCAGAGCATACGACTATAGAATTCTTAGTTAGATTGGTCGTTGCCTTAGGACTTGGGTCTTATTTTCAAAAGTTAAGAAAAGCTTTGACAAAATATAGAGTACTTATTGCTTCTGCTCATCACTCCTAGTTCTGTACTTATCTCTACTTTCATTAAGTTTTACTGATCCTTCTCCTGTTTCAAAATTTGTAGATGGCTACCCCGTCGTCCGATGGCCCATGGGACCATTGCTCTCATGGAGAGAATGAAGGAGGGTTCGCAGACATCCTTCACCAGCTGATGCAGTACCTTGGTTACACCCGCCCTCCTATCTTCAGGGGCCGGATGACGAAGATCATGACCCACGAGTCTTGGACCATGGAGGTTTACCTCTATGCTAGGGTTGGCGAGTTTGTTGCCACACCTTCAAGACCGAGGCACCTTGTCACAGCTGTCTTGATGCAATTCAGGATGCAGCCCGCTTCGCCTCCACCCGTTTGTGCTGGATGCACGAGGATCTCCTACTAAGGTCACCTTTCTGCTTCTACCTGTATCTTCCTGATGGAGAGCGTGTTTTGGAGGTCTTTGATGTCAGAGACGATGATCCCCGCCTAACCCACCAAGTGCAGCTCACGCAGACGATGAAAACTACCATCCACACCGCCACGGATGAGATCATGCAGCTTCGGATGCTTCTCACTGGCAGCTACGCCCACTCCGACACCCTCCACAACAACATGATCAGGAGTGATGAGGCCCACTTTGCCGCACTACGGGAGAGAGATGCCGCCGTTGCAGAGTTGGCACGCCTCACAACTGCCACTGCGATCACCGCTCCAGCTCCAGTTCCTCCTCCACCAGCCATCGCCTCCAGTGACAGGACGCTTGATCGACCACTCCGACCCAGAGGAGCCACACCAGGATGACTGCGCGCAAGAGCGTGCTACGCCCCAGTCCGCAGCCCTTCATCGAGTTTGGAGAGTCCAGCCGTGGACACAGTCTTAGTCGTTCCCGCTCCTGCTCCCACTCACCGAGCTTTAGTTAGAATCATTTCCGTTCCCGCTCCCCTGTGGAGTAGTCAGGCTAGTCTAGGTTAGCTAGCAGTGCTTGCTAGGCAGTCTTTTGGGTTGCAAGCACCTTCTGTTTCTTCTGTTGTAGGCGTTGTGTTTGTATCCTGTGTCGTGACTTAGCTTAGCCTATATGCTATGTTTTAGGAGTCATGTAACACCTAATCCCCTTAGTATAATGCAATCATTCTAGGCTTTGTATTGTAATTATTCGATCTTCTTGATTGGTTTAAAGTGCCTCTATGTGCGCTTAGAGGGTTAGTAAACCATCATATACTCCCTTTAGTTCTAAGCCTCAGCTTTTCTTCAGATGCTGCCTAGGAGAGTCGCCGCCCCAAGCCGTGGAGCTTTTGCAACTAGCCGAGGAAGAGGTCGTGGTAATGGCTGTGGTCGTGGCCGAGGACAAGATCTACCTCCCCCGCCACCAGCAAACCCAACAATGGCACAAGTTATGTTCCAACAGACGCAGATTCTTCAGGCTTTGCTAAACAATTAGCAGACTGGAGCAGCCGGTCGTAACTCCAAGCTTGCAGACTTCCTCAGGACAAGACCGCTCACCTTTGCTACAACCAATGAACCCTTAGAAGCTAAAGACTGGCTCAGAGATACTGAGAAGAAACTTCGACTGGCCCACTGCTCAGACGAAGACAAGGTGGACTTTGCCATCCATCAGCTGAAAGGAGCGGCCGCTGCATGGTGGGAGAACTAGCTCGCTGCCCGAGGTGGTGACAGTCTAGTGTCCAAGAAGAAGAAGAAGAAGAAGAAGAAGAAGAAGCAGAAGAACCAGAAGTAGCAGCATCTACAACTGGAGATCAACCAGACCCCACTGCCATAGAAGAGATTGCTGAAGTACCACTAGATGAAGATGAACCTGCATGGCAGTCAATTCCTTGGGCTGAATTCAAATCCACTTTTAGAACCAACTTCGTACCAGTCGTCACCATGAGAATGAAGAAGAATGAGTTCAAAGCTCTAAAGCAGGGTCATATGTCAATTAATGAATACTTGACAAAGTTCAACTAGCTTGCCCGCTACGCTCCCCATGACATAGCGGATGAAGAAGAAAAGATTGATTGCTTTGTGGAAGGGATGCGTGAAGACATGAGAGTCTAGCTTATCCTCCACGATTTCCCCAGCTTCCACCACCTAGTCAACAAATCCATAGTGCTAGAGAATGAGAAAAAGACTGCAGAAGTCAATCGCAAAAGGAAGATGGCATTTCAGAGGCCACAAGGCAACTTTCCCTAGAAGTCAACATTCCATGGCAGTTCATCATTCAGATCATCTGCAGCCTTGCCGCAAAGAAGTTCAGCTCTAGCCCCACGTCCCCAAGGAAGTGGTTTCCGCACTCTCCACCCTGCCGGGCAACCTGCAGCAGTCAACCCCGCAGCTAATCTCCACTGCTTTAGTTGTGGAGAGAAAGGACACTTCGCCAACAGGTGCCCTCAACGTCAGCATGTTGCCGCAAAGTTCAACTTAGGAGCTGCTCCAACTCAAGGCCAGGCATCAAATCAAAGCAAGAGTCATCAGACTTTGCAAGCTTCAAGGTCTACCCCGACACCAAGCCGCAGTCGTGTGAATCATATCATAGCCGAGGAAGCCCAGGATACCACAGGAGCGCTAATGGGTACATTCTCTGTTAATTCAGTACTCGCACAAGTTTTGTTTGATTCTGGAGCTTCGCACTCTTTTATTTTAAGAAAGTTTGTTGAAAGGCTTAAAATACCGACCTATAAGTTAAAGAAACCCGTGGTACTTAGTTCACTCGGGGGACCCTTATATGCTACCTCAGTTAGTCCCAGAGTAAAGATTGCTTTGGAAAATTCCGGATTCGTAGCAAACCTTCTTGTGCTAGAATCCCAAACTCTGGATATCATCCTAGGGATGAATTAGTTGGCCGACTACCAAAGATTAATAGATTGTGCCAACAAAAAAGTGGTGCTCACCAAGGATCCAGAATCCATAATAAAGGTTAGTGTGGATCGTACCTGTAGTCCAAGCTTATCCCGATGTCTTCCCAAAAGAATTACCAAGCATGCCACCTGGCAGAGATGTTGAGTTTGTAATCAACTTGAAACCAGGGACAGCCTCAATTGCCAAGAGACCATATAGAATGGCCGTCGACGAGCTTGAAGAGCTTAAGACACAAATTGAATACTTACAAGAAAAAAGATTTATTAGACCTAGTTCCTCTCCCTGGGGTTCGCCGATACTTTTTGTAAAGAAGAAAGATGGCACCGCCAGATTATGTGTGGATTATAGAGCACTCAATGATGTGACCATCAAGAACAAGTACCCCTTGCCTCGCATCGATGACCTGTTTGATCAGTTGTCAGGGCCAGCAGTTTTTTCTAAGATAGACCTAAGGTCAGGATACCATCAGCTCAAGATCAGGAATGAGGATATTCCTAAAACAGCTTTTACCACCTGGTATGGCCTGTACGAGTTCACAGTTATGTCGTTTGGCTTAACCAATGCACCAGCCTACTTCATGAACCTCATGAACAAAGTATTCATGGAATATCTGGACAAGTTTGTAATCGTGTTCATAGACGACATCTTGATCTATTCAAAGACCAATGAAGAACATGCTGAACATCTGCATTTGGTCTTAGAAAAGCTTAAAGAGCACGAGCTGTATGCCAAGTACAATAAATGTGAATTTTGGCTTCAAGAGATTAGTTTCCTCGGACACATTATATCTGCTGGAGGAATCGCAGTTGATCCATCTAAAGTAGAAGTTGTGATGGGATGGAAATAGCCTACATCAGTAACGGAAGTGCGTAGTTTTCTCGGTTTGACTGGATACTACAGACGCTTCATTGAAAGATTCTCTAAGCTTTCCAAACCGATGACTCATCTACTTAAAAAGGAAAAGAAGTATGAATGGACAGAAGCTTGTAAAAAGAGTTTCCAAGAATTAAAGAAGAAGTTAACTTCTGCACCAATGCTAATCCTGCTGGACATACACTAGGACTTTGAAGTCTACTGTGATGCTTCACGCCAAGGTCTTGGTTGCGTACTCATGCAAGGAGAAAAAGTTGTAGCTTATGCATCTAGACAACTCCGCCCTCACGAAGACAACTACCCAACTCATGATTTGGAATTTGCAACAGTAGTGCATGCCCTAAAGATTTGGCAGTATTACTTGATTGAAAATCATTGTGATATCTACACAGGCCATAAGAGTCTCAAGTATATTTTCACGCAAGCAGATCTTAACCTCTGACAAAGAAGATGGTTAGAACTGATAAAGAATTACAATTTGGATGTCCATTACCATCCTGGAAAGGCTAATGTAGTCACCGATGCATTAAGCCGTAAGTCCTACTGCAGTAATTTCATGATTCAAGAGCATCAACCTGAACTCTACAAGGAATTTGAGGCACTCAACCTTGGGCTAATAGAACAAGGCACTATAGACGCAGTGGAAGCACATCCAACTCTAGAAGAGCAGATCAAGACCGCTCAAGAAGGACATCCTAGAGTCCAGAGATTCAAACATCTCATGGCCAAAGGAAAAGCCTCCAAGATGATATCCTATGGTATGGGAAACGTCTCTTTGTTCCCCACCAGAAGAAACTCAAGGATTTGATTCTGAAAGAAGTGCATAGCTCAGCGTACACCCTACACCCAGGTAGCACCAAGATGTATCAAGACATGAAGATTCTATATTGGTGGCCACGAATGAAAAGAGACATCGCCGAGTTTGTAGCTTGTTGCGATGTATGCCAGCGAATCAAAGCCGAACACCAGAGGCCAGTAAGACTGCTTCAACCGCTACAGATCCCTCAGTGGAAATGAAAAGAAATTGGAATTGATTTCATTACAGGTCTGCCTCGAACCAAGTTCGGATGTGACTTAGTATGGGTTATAGTTGATAGATTGACTAAAGTCGCACATTTCATCCTAGTGCAGACAACTTACAAAGGAGACAAATTAGCAGAGTTGTATATGGCTCATATTGTATGCTTACATGTAGTACAGAAGAGGATAGTCTCGAATCGAGGTTCTCGGTCCACCTCGCATTTCTGGGCTAGTTTGCATGATGCCCTTGGAACACACCTTGCTTTCAACACAGTGTATCATCCTCAGACTGATGGTCAAACAGAAAGAACAAATCATATTCTAGAAGACATGCTTCGAGCTTGTGCTTTGGAATTGACTGTAAACTGGGAGAAATGTATACCGTATGCCGAGTTCGCATACAACAACAGTTTTCAGTCAAGCCTGAAAATGTCCCCGTTCGAAGCGCTATATGGAAGAAAATGTAGAACTCCTCTGCATAGGTCAGAATCAGGAGAAGGATAGATCTTCGGACCAGATACTCTCAAGCAAGCGGAAGAGAAAGTTCAACTGATAAGAGATCGCCTTCAAGTAGCTCAGTCCAGACAAAAGAGTTATGCCGACAACCGTTGAAGGGAATTAACCTTTAAAGTTAGAGATAATGTGTGTCTCAAGGTATCACCGCTTCGAGGAACTTGAAGATTTAAAGTAAAAGGTAAGATCGCACCAAGATACATAGGCCTATTTTCAATCACCGCTAAGCATGGAGAAGTTGACTATCAGCTAGAGCTACCTGAAAATTTGTCAGACATCCACAACGTGTTTCACGTCTCTCAGCTCAAGAAATATCTCAGAGTACTGGAAGAGTAGATGCCAGTTGAAGCCATCGCCCTTCAGAAAGATCTGACTTATCCGGAGCATCCGATCAAGATCCTCGACATTGTGGAGAAGCAAACAAGACGTCAGATCATCCTCTTTTGCAAAGTTCAATGGAGCAATCACTCAGCAAAAGAAGCCACCTGAGAACACGAAGATCAACTGAAGCTGGATTTTTCGTCCCTGTTCCCAGAGCAGCTCGAATCTCGGGGTGGAGATTCTGTTTAAGGTGGGTAGGTTTGTAACATTCCCGTTTTCGGACCTGAATAGTAATTATCCTTTGGCTTTTGGTTTTCAAACCGTATTTCAAATTATCTAGTTATTTCAATCTTCTAGCTTCTAGCTAAGTTCGAAATTGTGTTTCGGACCCCCTTGCAATTCTCGAATTCAAAATTCAAATTTGAATTCCCCTTTTCAAATTAGTGCCCTTCCCATTTTTGCCCTCCTCTTTTCTTGGGCTCAGCCCGTAACCACCCCTCCCCCCGGGCCCCGGCCTATTTCCCATTTCCTCCTCCCAGCCTGCTTGGCCCAAGCTCCCTTCCCATCCCCTTTGGCCCATCCGGTCGCCACCTCCCACCCTCCTGCTTTCTTCTTCCCCACCCAGTCGTCATGCCCACGCTGCCTACGCCACTCCTATGCGCCTGCCACCGCGCACGCTGCTCCCTGCCACCCCGTGCCTCGCCACGTGCTTCCTCTGCCGCTCGTGACTCAAGCGCCCTCCCTCCTCGTCAAGTCCCATCGCCTACTCACCTGCACCATGCCCGTGACGCCATGTCGTTCTCACCGCTCTAGAGCGCCGAGCCAAGCTACGCGCGCACACGAGCGTACCTACGTCGCCTGTGCGTCCGTCCAATGCCTGCGCCCACCTGCTCCTTGACCCCAGCGCCTAGCTCCCGCCTTATCGCCTCCTTGTGCAGAGCCCGTCCATGCCGCCCTCGGGACTGCGCGCGCACCCAAGCCCCTCCAATGGCTCCCTCACCCTCGAACGCCTATAAGAGCCCCCTGTGCCCCTTTGCTCTCCCTGCTCCGCCCTCTTCCCCCTGGTAAGTTCCATCGAAGCAAACACCCGAGAAAGCATCGTGCCCCATTTTCAGCCTCGCCATCCTCACCGGCTTTTCATCGCTTCGGTGAGAAAATCCCAGCACCTCCCCCGTCACGTTGCGTCCTGGGACCCCTGGAGTCTCCCCCCCCCCTCTCATTTTGATTTTGACCGACAGGATCACCCGGATTCAGTCATCCTCTTCACCTCCGACCGCCCACTTCTCCACCATCGATCTCCCTCCTCCGGTCACCTCCTGCCCCCTTCTTTGGCTTGGTGAGTCCCCCTAACCCTCCTCTAGTTCATGCTCTCACCCATTTGGTTCATGAATCACCAGGGCGCCATTTTGGCTTTTGTCGCCGCACCGCCACCGCTTCCCCACCACAGCACCGTCACTCCGGCGATCTTCCAGCCGCGCCACCCCCGTCACCGGCTCCGCCTTGCCAAGAACATTCCATTTCGGTCCTTGTGGGCCGCCACCGAGCCCGCCACCGCCGACGAGCCCAAGCCACGCGCGCTTGTGAGCCATGCTAGCGCGTTCCGACCGGAACAGTGCGCATGATTAACACCCCTTAATTGTTGTCTTAAACCTCTAATCAAATCATTGCTTAACCGGTTAATTAATGCCTTAACTTCAGCTTTGTGCCACTGCTGCGTGGGCCCATGAACAGTAATGGCAATCTTTTAATATCCGGTTCTCCCACCCCTTTGACCGACAGGTGGGCCCCTATGTACAGGATGCACCTGGTGCACCATGGACTGGTGCACAGTGCATGTTGACCTCCGGTCTATGCACTGTGCATATGGACCAGGCACTATTCCATGGGCCCCACATGTTAGTGGGCCATTTTCTCTCTCTCTCCTTTCTATTTTCCCGATTTAATTCAAATTTAAACTTTGGAAGCTCCGTTCTCCTCCATTATAACTCCAAAAATTATGAAATTTATTTCTAAAATTTTGTAAATTTAAGATCTTGCTAATGTCACTAGTCTTGTTTAATTTGGAGTTCATTTTTTTTTCTTTAGTATTTATTTGCTCTCTTTGCTTATTTATACCTTTTTTCGGTACGTTCATCTGATTAGGGTTCGAAGAAGCGGAGATCTCCAACTTGATCAAGCACAAGACTATTAAGACTCTCTTACCTTTAACCAAGGTGAGTCAATACTTTGATCATTTTGAGCCTACATTTTATGTAAATTATACTCGTTTAAATTACCAAAATTACATGCTTTAATTCTTTAATAAAATGTATATTAAATCTTAAGGTAGTTAAATACCCATTTGATGATTAATTAACTATTATGTCATCTATTGATAATTGAATCCATTATTCCATGTCACCTTTGTAACTATGTGGTAAATACTAGTATAGGTTGTACTTAAGCAACATGCTAGACTTGCTTAAGTACCAGGGCATTAAAATGTCCTAATCATCATCTCTTCAAACATGAAATGGATTTGGGCAGTCATTGTAGGTCCGTGACTGAAGTAAGTGAGATAATTTGCTTTTACTCCTCGAAACCCTAATAACTTGCTATTACCACATCTGGGCAGATGGAATGGTGGTGGGTGTCGTTGGGGCACGGGAGTGGTTGGTATGCGGTATGAACCGTCTGGATGTATTAAGGACTTAATCTTGTCATGACCTCCCGTGTAAAACAAGTACAACCACAAGTCTGCAAAGTGCAACTTGGCTTAGTAAATTATTAAACCCTGAATATCATCTCGCTGGTTGGATAATGGGAACGTGTAAGCGCTGGCTACTTCCAACTTGAATAGGACACCGATACAAGGTGAAGTTGCAAGTGTCGTTGTGTAGTCCAACTACTCCAGTCACCGAGGTGAACATCCCGCACAACGTATGGGCATAACCCCATATGGGTGAAATGACGGAATGGGCGAGGTAATTTGAAAGGTTACTGTGATGGTCGCTCAACTACATGACTAAGAAATCATGTGGGGCAACAAGTATGATTGTCTCTTTTGGGTACAGTGTACAACCTCTGCAGAGTTTAAACTGTTTAAACAGCTGTGCCTACGGTCAAAGACGAACATAGGAACTTAACTAGAATTAGTTCTATTTCAAAAACCTTGTGGGGTTGGGATGAAAATCAGGTCAGGCTCACCTAGCCCTGAGATTAGATTTTTCCTGAGTCGTCGAGTTCAGTGGTGTTAATAAATGGAGGTAGCTCCAATCAAAAGAAGCATAAGGTAGAGGTTCCGACGGAGGGGACCTCTGCTGTTATTTAATACTGCACAATTACTCTCTTTAATAAAATGCAATTTGGTTAAAATGCTAAGTGATAGGAATTTGTAATTACGATAATTGAAAATGTTGTTTTAGCAAATAAAAGAACCTAAGACATCCTTGTTAAAGCCTTGCATGTTTATTATTGCACCTTGTGTGTTGGCTCGCGAGCACGAAAGTTGTGCTCATTCTCGCTCTCCCTCAAACCCTTCAGATAATGTGGATCAAGAGTATTATGCATATTATGAACACCCAGAAGCCAACAGACAAGGAAACGATGAAGAGTAGTCTAGTTCTGTAGTATAGGTCTCGCCTCGGTCTAGTGGACTCGTTCGGTACTTGCATACAACCGATATTATCCAACCTCTTGGTTAATATCCGTCGTACACAGGTTACCCCAGTCGCTTGCCTATGGAGAGATGAGATCTACCCCTTTTGCTTCCGCTGTAGTTTACGTTGCTTTCATGTAATGTAGTCAATTTGGCATGTTCGGCCCTTTTGTAAAACTCGACCCGACGTGGTCTATGTTACTCTAATGTTTGTAATATATTTGAATGGTTTAGTTCACGCCATGTATGAAATGATTCAGCAATGTGCCTGTAAGTGCTATCTACTGATCCAGGGAATAGCATAGTATTTTTACAGAGGATTTGGATTTGCGAAATCCGGGTCCGACACATATAGCCCTTAAATCTGGAGTTATGTGAAATAATTGCTAAAACTTATAATTTTCTGATAGTTTGTAAAACAAACCTGTAATTTGACAAAATTTACTCAAAACTAAAATAACTTTACAAAACATACAAAGACATATCGATGAAGTTCACCCTCAGGCCTCAGCAACTCAGGGCGGACTAGGGAAAAATGAAGGGTATAAACAGTGGTTTATAGTCTGTGTGGTCAAATATATATGGAGTTACAAGTTTCGGTGGGGTTGATTCTTCAAAATTTTGGAGTTATGTATAAATTTTAGTAAGTATTAAGATGTTTTGCAAAAAGTTGTGGGGTTGATTGACCCTATAGCTAAGGGTGGATAATGAGTTGGCTCGGCTCGGCCAAACTCGTTAGTGAACACGATTTACCTCAGATCAACTTGTTAAGCGAACGAGCAAAAATACCTGCTCAGTTCGAATCAGCTTAAAAGCTCGAGGACGCAAGAGACCATGTAGATTCTCAAGGGAGAGTCATCAAAGGGAAAGACCATTGCTATGTGGCTCTTCGAGTTCACTCTATCCTGCTATTAAACCAATGGCTTCTTTAGCGACTTCATGTTCTCCTATTATAAGAGAGTTTGCATTGGATATTCTTTCTTGTTCAATGTATCGCCCTACAGCCTCCTCAAAAATCAAAATTCATAGTGTGTGTAGTAGATGCGCACATGTGTGTGCAATGTACGTGTAGCGTGAGTGGAGTGTGCATCCTCAAAAAACTCCCTTGACTAGCCATGGATATTTTCATATGGCAAGCAAGATTCGATTAACTTTTGAGTGGCTTACTCTTCGGTGCGAGTCATTCTCTGTGAGATCAGTTCTTAATTTGAACCGGTCGCTTTTAGTTCCTATGGCAAAGAAATTAAAGATTCCTATACTCTTCTGTCACCCTCAAACAAGTAAACAATTAGTCCATCTTCCCTCTTGCACACACACACCTCTAACAAAATCTTGACAGTGAGGTTTTCCATCGGAATAACACCACCAACAACAACAAACAACGAAGATGCCAACACGGCTGGCCACACTCAAGGAATAACCCAATGCATCATTTGTCGCTGGCACTATACAAAGACATGTCACACTATGATCATATCACACATGCAATTTCTATTAATTTCTTCGTTTCGACACGTCAGCTAATGGATAAACACAGACAAATGCAGCCGCTAATGGTATAATGACCTGACCCTACAACATTTTGGTGTAAAATGCATGTATAATGGTATGATGTCAGCTGTCTGTAAATCTTACCACGTAGAACACAAGATGATGTGGAGGAGAGAGGGGGTGCATAGAGAATTAGGCCGTTTCTCATGCAGTAGTCGATTGTAACACGAGAAACAAGACATATTGTTTATAGATGAGCTGTCTATAGAGACATGTAAAGAGACAATCCATATTGTAGAAGCTTTCTTTAGCGTTGTCTATAGATGACATGGATGAATACTATAGACAACAGTTGTCTATACCATTGTACATACCCTAAGTAGTAATCCACAGTGCTAGTTCCAAGCAATGATGTGACCCGAGACCCAAACCAAAAGACCATGCCATTAAAGTGTCTCATCACACTCCAATCACTTGTTTAAAGGGCAATCAGTATGCATGATTACACACAGCCTGATGCTGAGGCTCTCCTCTTTGCCCATTGCATCTTGCATGGTTCTGTTCAAACTTTGCATCAAAGATATGGTTAGCCGGAGTGGTCAATATAACAACCATGGTTAGGTCTAAAGGAGCTATGGTTATTCTATTTTGAGGCACCAAGTGATGCAATCATTAGTCACTGCACCTATTTTGAAGCAAAAATATATAATATTGGAACAAAATTATTAGTCAGCTAGCACTTGATGGCTTTGATGCTAGGATGCCTAAGTGGGATAGTGGGGTTACTTGACAGAAAAAATTTCGACGGGCTTACTTAACAGAAAAAACTGTGTTAATATATACCAGGTTGTGTGGAACTTAGTTGTTTTCCCAGTCTTATGACATATACCATTATGCGCATAGCAGGGGAAAGCATTTAGTTCGTTTTTGTTCTTCTGTGGTTAAATTTGTCCATGTTTTAATTGAGATAATTAATCAAGTGTCTAGATCAAGAATTCAAGACACAGCGATATTTGGCTGGCAACGTTGACATAGGTGATAGAACAAAGCATACTTTTATGTGCTGAACCAAAAAAAATGAGTTTGACAACAAACTTATAAAAAAATGGTGCAAACCTGCAATCAATAAGGAGATTTGGATTTTTTTTTGTAACAAATTTGTAGCTTCAAGCCGGGGAATTAGACCCTAAAAATCTTTGTAGCGTTCATTTTAGGACGGCGCATAGTATCTTCGGTTCTAGTTTTTGTTCTTCGCCGTAATTCAAATTACCAAACTAATTTCGAAAACTTCCTTTCTTCTCTTCGGTGTGTGTTTCAAATGTAATGTCCGTAACATTTGAAATTCAAATACCGGGTTGGAGTTTCCCCTCTCCTTTAATTTCCCAGGCCATCTCAAGTTGGGCCTCCTTCTTCTTTCGGGCTCAGCCCATTTCCCTCTGGGCTAAGCCCATCTCCCCTTGGCCCACTCGGCCCTTTCCCATAAAGTTTTTACCCATTGCTATTACTTTTTATGAAACCTAATTCTAAATTGATTTCCGACAGGTTTCTGATTATTTTTGTATGTAAGATACGCTTAGCTTCACCATTTTCCTTTTGAAAAGATCAACTCAATACTTAACTAGTATCCTCAGTTTCTTTGGAAGATGACCGGATTTTGGCTCTCTCATTGCAGCTGCTAGTTTTCATTTTTGGCTTTTGACACAGAATTTGGTTTCTGTATGTAGTACTGAATCAAAAGCTAGAAATGACTGTTGAATATCATCTGATTCAGCACTGATTTTATTGTTTCAGGATTCCACCTTGAATAACACAGGAAAAGACATATCAATCATTAGTTGTCCTTACTGCTTTAGTCCTTATATCAGAGTGTAAATGACAAGAAGCATGGAAATAGTGTGGACCAACAGAGCTATTTGATGATCAATTTCCATACAATGAAGCACTACCGACTTCTGGGAGACATTAACATATTGTGTACATATCATCAAGTAATACAGGCCCAAAGAATTAGCGATGAGTAACCACCAGACTCCAAATATCTCAAAATATAGAATAAATGTGAAAGCCTAACCAATCTAACGCAAAATAGTTTAATTGGATCCAGTTGTTTTTGGTCGCATCTATTGCATTATCATTGTACCACAGGTCCTGTAGGCTGCATCTTACAAAAAGGCATGTTGATCGTCGCATTAATGAACGTTAGCTCATGGTGTGGTTTGAGAGAATAGCTTATGGGCCTCTTGTTTGCAGGTCACCAACCAACCAAGTCGAGAAGTCCACCAGATTATATTACCTAGTCGTCGCCAGCCTGCTTTCATGACAAATGAAGCTAAGGCCTGACAATCATCAGCACCATGGGACAGACACAAAGGTAAGTTGCTGTATGTAATCCTTTTATTTGCACAGCAGCAATCCTTCCATGGTTGCTGATCCCTGTGTAATGAACTTTGTTGATACATAGATTATAACAATAGTAATATCCGGCAGGTAATTAACCATTCGACAACCAAGCTCAGGAGGAGGAAGACAAAGCCTTGATCCTTGAGATTCAATAGAAAACGAAAAAAAATGAAATCCTATTCTCAAATAGCAAAGGAAATAGACACGACAATTTGTATAGTTCCTACAAACAACTTCTTGTTCAGATCTCGTGGAGCTGCACCAAGCACCCAGCTTAAGTCCCTGTTTGGTACAATTCTAGATTCTCATTTTTTCAGCTCCTCCTCATGCTTCTCCGAGAATCCACTCGTCTGCTAATATGGAGCTGCATGAACAAAGTGTTTGGTCAGTAGATTGATTCCAAAAACCATAAAAGAGATGATTAGAGGCAAATGGATCATGATACCCTTGGTTATAACGTTTCAATTGTATTTGTGTCTTACTCCTTTGTATTTGTATATAAATTTATGTATGTTTTTTTGAAAATTTATCAAGACCATATGAACATATACAGATGAGACATTATCATTTGCCTTTCTTTTTCGGGAAATGAAATAAATGCATCGTGCGACACATAAGATTGATGCATATATATATATATATATATATATATATATATATATATATATATATATATATATAGAGAGAGAGAGAGAGAGAGAGAGAGAGAGAGAGAGATGCATCATTGAAAAAAAAAGACCCATTGTACGGACTATTGCAGACTCAAAAATTCATATCATAGCAAATAATAACCGCTTAATTACTAAAGTCTGAATCGCAACATAACATACATAGAAGTGATTGAAGGACAATTGAGTGCTAGTACATTGAGGTGTTCGAAGGATAAATGAGTGCTAACAAAAGACCGTAAAATATCACAAGTATTGTGTCCATCGGCCAAATTGAGCAATTCCCTTGTAAGGTCATCACGGAACCTATCCATGGATCTATCACTTGTTTGTGACATTGACGCATCTGATGCATCCTGAGAAATGACATATCTTACATATCTTGATGGTATTATGGCCATATAATTAGGATTATGATCGAACCTATGAAAATACTTGTCCATCGAAGCGTGTTCATGTATGAAGTTGTGGAGCCCCATAGTTGCTGCAACAATCATTTTTCGCTTGGACATTGTAAAGCTCGACATCTTGAGAAGAATTCCCTATTTCATCTTCCATACACCAAAGGACCTCTCAATGATATTGCAACGACTTGAGTGCAATTGGTTGAATTTCTCTTTCTCACCATTTGGAGTAGCACCTCTCCGAAATTCAAGAACATAGTACATTTGCCCCTTGTATGGCGCTAAGTACCCTGGCTGTTCGATAACCGGCATCAACAAGATAATATTTACCTATAACATGGGACACAAAAGGCATCTCTATCAACATCAGCACTACACGTAAATAATTTCATAAATGTTAGCAACAAAGAAAATTACCATGTGGAGGATGTGTAAAGATATCCCTGTCTACATCCAATGCACGATAAAGCACATTAGTATCATGCATAGCTCCTAGCTGACCAATAGATGCGTATGTGAAGCGTATGTCAAAATCACATATCCCCATGACATTATGTGTTGTACTTCCTGATCTACCAATATATCTAACTTGATCTTTTATGACAACAATTGCAAGGATGTGTGTACCATCGATAGCCCAAATGCAGTCTTTGAAATGTAGCCACATCCTACAATTATTTCTAATTCTACTGTGAAATAGAGAAGTTGGCCGCACAAAATCTTTAGACATCCTGACCACACACTGCAAAATCTCATCAAACTTTCTGCTAATTGTCTCACCAGAATGCTTGAACCGATTCTGCGTCTTCGGTTCGATTCACAACCTCTCCTCACTCAACTCAACAATTCGTCGTAGTTGGTCCTACATGACCACAAATCCACTCTTTGATTTGTTCCCCTTATCGTTGCTAGGACCACATGCATTCTTTCCTTTCCTACTAATTGGCGACTCATCTTCTTTGTCATAATTTTCATCTTCATGCTCTTCAACATCAATAGCTTGAGATGCATGCATAGGACTTTTTTTTACAGGACATGCATAGGACTTTGAGGCAAGTTTCTCATTGCAGGAGACCAATGGTCTTCATCGGTGTTGCGAATGTCTTCAAACATCCTGGACAACAATTCTTCATTTTGAGGTCCAGCCTTCTCAAACTTGCTACATCCTTTGTATTCCTGTCAACAAAAAAATGTTACAAGTTTAACTTTGACGAATAATGCAACTAGGAGTGTTGACAGATGCATGAAAAAAATGGATAATGATTAAGAACATACTTTTTTTTAATTTATTTCACAGTTCGGTGGTGGCCTTAATTGTCTTATTTTTAGAATCTCAACCTAAGCATGTCTCATTTATCCTCAATTTCCTCCAAATGTTGCAGTCATTCTTCAGTTTATCCCATTTGTTCTTAAATTGTCTCTTCGTGTACTTTAGTCCAGTATTCGCCGCAAATTTTGCAATGACTAAGGCATATCCAGGATTATTCAAATGGGTATTTGGGAACTTGTTCAACAAACAACTCACATACTATCCTGGCTTGCTCTTCATTCTACTCAGCATTATCATCCATCTGCTACTCAACATCAGCCAGCCATGAATACATAAGAATTAGCTATTGTGACAACATTACTAGCATTACCATTCATGGATTCATGGAGAAAAATATGAAGCAGTAACAAAATCATACATTCATGAGTTCATGGAAACATTCCAATTCTGACATGTATTTGCTAGGCTTCAACTACGCTAAAAATGTAGAATTCTCAATGCTTATACTTGTATTCAGTACTCTTTAACCAAACATGACAAATTCCATTCTCAAATACAACACTACAAACCTTTGCAATTTCATTTGGTTTGGACAGGAAAATGAAAGACTTGCATGCTCACATCGATTTAGAGCTAAGATATACAACAATCGTGTTAACAAGAGCTATATATTTCTAAAAGGCACTTAAACATTGCAGACCTTACATGCATTTTCTAGGCATCATCCTAATCATAATGTACAAGCAAACTATTCAGGGATTCCTGCAAAAAAAAACTACAAGACATCCTCTGTGGCCAATCATCCTAATCAGATTTGGAAATTCAGAACAATCCAAACAAAAAACGGAAATAAAAGGGGTGACTGGAGAAGAGGGGGAGACCAAGGGAGCGGTAGGGAGGGAAAGGGGGAGGGGCGACCAGCGAACTAACCTTCACGAGAGGGTGGCGGCGGTGCTCGGGGAATGGAAGCGGGGAAGATGTTGGTGGTATTAAGGATGTGGAAAATCGGGGGCCGTTAGTGTCGAGGCTCTCAGGGGTCGGTGGCGATGAACTCTGGGGCCAGCGGTGTAATACCACGACCTTCTCGTAGTACGGCTCATGTGGCCTATGTAGAGTCGTGTGGTGGAATTAGTCCTACATTGTTTGTCTAAAATGAGTTATAGTAGTATATAATGCATGTTAGGTTCAAACGTAACACCTCTGAGTTAATGCTTTTATACGAAGTGATGACGAAAGTGTAAGTGGGATGCTATATGTGCACAGGTCCGCCCCCATGGTCAGGGTGTTACAAACGGTGTCAAGGCTTTTGGGGTCAGCAGCGACGAACTTCGAGGCAATCGGTGGCGAACTCCGGACTGGCAGCACCTCCTAGGGTTTCCACCGAGGCCCCGAGCAATCGCCTTCTCCAGCCAGGCACGTAGGTGGGGAGGCGTGTTCAAAGGTCTACGCCTAGGGGCTCGAGGTGGGGAGGGATGAGGAGGGTTAGGTCAATAGCATTTTGTGGGTAATTAAGTCTAATTTTAAGGGCTATTTTTGTTTCTAACAGGCTTGCGAAAAGGTCGTTCCTTGTTACTCGCTGATTTTCGGGACACCTCCTCATGCGAGAAGAAGAATCGCGTCGTTTTAGCCGAAAATCTGAACCGACGTACAAGTGTGACGCCATTCCAGCCCAAGTCCAACTGAGCATTTTACGGGCCAAGCCACACATGGGCTCGCCTCATAGAACCATTTGGGCTGGGCTCCTTCGGATCCCCCATCCCAAGCCCCCGATAGTAAACCAATCTCAACCGCGAAACAAAGAATCAACGGTCCAGATTGTGCCGCACCCTACAACTCCGCCTGGGCGTGTGGCCCACTGTTTAGTCTCCATGCCCACACTTCGCAACTTCTCCATAATTGGATAGCACCTTCCAGCTTCCAGAGTCCCACCACTCCACGTCAATTTCACTTCACCCCACCCCACCGCACCTCGCGTCCCCTCCTCCTCGCCGGCGCCGGCCACCTTCTGCCTCCACTCTCCGGCCAGCCATGTCCAAGTACGGCACCATCCCCACCTCATCGTCCTCTTCCTCCGCTCCCCCGCCGCCCCCCGGCTCCTCCCCGCTCGACTTCATCTCCCGCGCCAAGGCCCGCGGCGCGTCGGCGCTGGCGACGCGCCGGCCCTGGCGCGAGCTCGGGGACCCGCGAGCGCTCTCCGTGCCACGGGGGATCGGCGACGCCTACCGCCGCGTGCGCGCCAACCTCGCGCACTTCGCCATGAACTACGCCATCGTCGTCCTAGGCGTCGTCTTCATCTCCCTGCTCTGGCACCCCGTCTCCCTCATTGTCTTCCTCGCCTGCATGGTCGCCTGGCTCTTCCTCTACTTCCTCCGCGACGAGCCGATCTCCCTCTTCGGCCGCATCGTCGGTGACGGCGTCGTGCTCGCCGTCCTCTCGCCGGTCACGCTCGTCCTGCTCCTGCTCACAGGCGCCACTGCCAACATCCTCACCTCGCTGCTCGTCGGCCTCGTGCTCATCCTGCTGCACGCCCTGCTGCACCGCCCTGCAGACAGCATCGACGAGGAGGCCGGGCGGTGGTACACGCCCGTCCCGCCGCAGCCCACGTACTAGTGTGAGCAGCTCCTCATCTTCTTGCTTCTTGTTGGTTCTTGGTTTGTGATCCGTCGGAGCAGCTGCTAATTCTTTGCCAAATTCACTGTAGCTGTTCTTGATCCATTTGTCATTTGTGCACTTGTTAATAAATAATAATGTGATGAATTGGTGTTCTTGTTATGATTTATCTTACAATTAGTTCGGTTGAATTGAAACATTTCTTATCTTTAGATGATTTGTTAGTGAAATTAATAAATTATCACCGATAATTCGGTTGTGTAGTAGATGAATTAGGCAATAAGTGATCAATTTGGAGTCAATTTGGGCTCAATTATGTGGTACTTGTATGATGGTTCAGAATGCGTCCTGAAGAAGGAATTGCATGGTCAAACTCAAAGAGCTTAATTTGCCTTGTGTTACACGGAGTGGCCAGAAACCGACGTTCCCTAGTGAGATGGAGACGTCGTGTGACCATATGAGCCACTTAAACCAACTATACTTTGTTAATAGTCTCTGACCAATAACAAAAGGACTCTTATGCTTATCCGCACAAACCATCCAGAATAATCGGGTGAGTTTGAGGTTTATATTGGGGATTAGTTAGCTCGTATAATCTAGTGCTGTTGTTAACATTATCCTTTTGGGAAGATCACAGGATAGTAAAAAAAAATGTTTTTATCAAATCAACTCGTCTTCATATCCAGTAAGGCAGTAATTTCTCACCAGTCAGCTAACAAGGGGCATCAGACATTACAATGTAGTTATCTTTAGCCATCAAATCAACTCTTCGTACGTAATGATTTATTTCTCATTAGCTGGCAGTTTTCTTGTTTATTTTTTGTGAGCGCACAATGATTGATGTGCCAGCTGTTGAAGAGAGAATAGTAGCATATCCTCATGGGATTTGTATGATTGCATTATCTCTGTGGTTCATGTAGGACAGTAGCAAACTATTGCTCTAGGTGTGTCCATCCAATGGAAAATCGAGATTCAAGATTCAGTTAAATGACATTCTGAAAAAATAATCTTGCTGAAAATGGACATCTGCAGTTAGAACAGGTTAATTCCATTTGGATTGCACAGAGGGGAACCCAAATCTGTGATAATTCTAAAAAACGTGTGTGGAAATGCCCTTGCCGCAGGACCTACTAATTTCATGGGAGAATGGTTGGTTTTGTCATGAGTGGTGGGGAACAAGCTGACAACTATCTTGTGACATGTTCGTGAATATCCCCACCTGCATCTGTCCACCATCTCTCTGCTTGTGCTCGCACATTAGAGAGTTACAGATAACTAATGATTGAAAGGTATTAGCTTCTGAATTTATTTGGGAGCAGAATCATACGATGGTAGGTATGATTTGTTTAGTTTTACATATTCTGAAAGTTTTTACTGCAAGTCAGCCATGTTGGGTACAATTTCTAATTTCCATATGGTATGACTTAATACTTCCCTTCGTACCTGGACAGGCTGGACTTGTTAATAAAATTTATTCCTTTGTCATTAGAAATCTATAATTTGTTGAATCTGTTCACTAAGCCTTCGAATTACAACAATTCCCTCTCGTCTAACTGTTGCAGACTATTGAATGTGAACTCCATGACATGTAGTTTCAGACTTTGCTTTGAAACCGATTTTGTTAGTGACTACTTCATCCCAGGTCATTTGTTTCTGGATATTTGAATTGCAATCTTCCTGCGTCACACGCTCACACTGTCACTAAGAAACTACTAAGCCTATTATTCATAATTCATATGTCATCTCCAAAAGTTGACGGTAAGATTAGTTCAATTCATGATTCTTTTGCCCAGTTTTCTGACAACTGCAATGTTCTTGGAACATGTGAATTGCATATTTTCTTTGTCATAGTGCTGATGTCTTTCTACTAAAAGTGCACCAGTGAAAATGTGAAACTACAGAATCTCATTCGTAATGACAAATGCTGGGCCAATAGTCTCATTCTTACAGGTGAATTCTGAGTTGATTAAGTATTTCAGTCTCATTCTTACAGATGAACTCTAAGCTCAAAGAGGTGACCTTGCATTCAGATGATGTTGTTTAAGATGATAAAGTTAGGTGGGATTAGTATCATGTACAATTGTATATTTGGATTTTGGAGAGAGTAATATAGAAAGAGTAGTGTGGGGTCATTGAACATTCAAGATAAGGTAACGTGGGAATGGATTCAGCCTGAAGAAAAGAAAAACTGTGATAGATACAACGAGTGGGAAGGTCAAGCGTGGAATTGCTTGCTGTTTGTTCCCTCACCAATTGTTTTCTATTAGCAACAGATTGACATTTTGATTTGGAGACTGAACCTTTGCTTCAACTCGTTTTTGCAGGACCTGTTGATGGTGCAGCAGCGCATGTATTGTGGTAGTGGACATGTCATGTAATCCTGGCGTTGTGACAGACAGTCTTGATTCTAGCCTGCAGAATGGACACCAAGAAGGATGGTTCGTGGTCAATTCGTGCAGAAAAACTTGTAGATTGTCCCATTGTGAAAATAACAATGTGGATTCTTGGGTGTGTAGATTCCGTTCGAAATGTCGCTCGCTCTTCAGGGTGATTGTGGACCCAATGATGTAGAATTATGACCACTGCAGGAGTGCAACCTTTCTGAACTGTATCAAGTTTTCCCTTTTTAGTTCGTATCTGTGTTCAGGTTGGGTTACCATCAGTGAAAACCCTGCATTTTTAGAGGTGACGAAGCTGAAGCTATGTCGTATATCCATTGTGCAGCAGTAAAAGTTGAGTGATTGTGCTAATAGGTGCCTTGTTTTCATTCGGATACCGTTCGGTAAATACTGTGTATGGTAAATACGGGGTATTGGTATTGTTAATTCGATACTATATTTACTAAAGTTGACACGAACGAATTGTGGAACGGTGCGACAACTTTTTTAATTTTTTACTAACTTATTTGCTTAGCTTCTTTTTTCATGATTTTTGCCAATAATGTTAATGCTTTTCATTGCTAAACTTAATTCACTCAGCAGACCAAGCATAGCAGTCAATTCTGAACCGCTATTTGGCCCAACATAGATCGTAGTAGATCCGAGTTAGCTCCAACTTGGCCCAAAAATAGACTAGGCCCAAGTTAGAATAGTTGGACCAAATGCAACCAACCGGTTGGGCTGTCATCAAACTTGAACTTGATTTTTGTATGTATGTATGTATGTACAGGCGCGCACACGGTCGGGGTGACCCACTGCGACAAGCTCGTCCGTCGGGACTGGGCTGCTCGTGGGCTTCCAGGATGTTTGAGTTTCAAACTGATAAGGATTTCCCTCGGTACCGTACCGAACATCAATTACCGATCAAATCGAGTTTACCGATTCAGTTCGGTATTTTCTGGCTCGGTTTGATTGCATAGCCCTACTTAAACCGAGTTGATCTACTTGTTCAGGAGCACATACTTTACGCAACATTTCTCGTGGATGTTCTCTGGTTGATAGGACCTAGCGTGCGGCGACGAGTGAAGCCAATGCTTGTTGAGGATTAAATATGTAGTTGAGGTTTTTATCAGTATTGAATGTTGTTTATTCATTAGAGGCTGAGAGGTTTGTCTCTGTCTGACTGTGTATAGAGTGTCAGAGCCCGATGGTCAGCTCAAGATTCCTCTAATTCAGACCTACTGGTAGGGTGTCCTGGGTTGTGACGGAATTCTATATTTTAAATGAAATAATTTTTTATTGTGTGCGGCGTACGTACAAAGATGAAGCTTTTTGAATCAACTCCCACTGAAAATTTTCAGTAGTAAGAAATGCAAAACAATTCTGCATTGTATTCTATGGCTCGAACAAAATCTCAAACTGTTGTTCAAAGCAAGCAAAAAAACACATATTTATATTGAAAATTTGTAAGCACGCATTTGAAGTTAAACCAAAACAATTATAGTAGCTTAAGTCATGTACACATTTGCAGCCAGAACTTAGAACCAATGATGTTTTTTAGGTAAACCAATCATAACATGTCTATGAATGAATTGATTCCCCGTATCGTTGTGTCTTAGTTAGATACTCGTGCATTGCAACGGATAAAAAAAAAATCATACATGAGATGGGACACGCTCCATGAGAGCGAGCAAAAGTGGGAGGAGGAGGAGCTGAGAACTGCAACGCGGGAGGGGGCCGCACACGTGCGGCCAAAGGAGCAGTTGCGGTGGGAGGCGACGCCATCATGGGCGGCGTTGCAGACATTGCGGAGTTTTGTTCATCAGTTTTCTCCTCTTTTTCCTTAGTGGGGGGTTTTTTTTTTGAGATCAGGAGGGTGTGTGGCGTGCATGGGAGGGGTGGGAGGAGTCGACGGGTGGGACGATCGTCCCGTGCAACGGGAGTAAGCTCTTTCTTTTATATATTCAAACCTATAACGGAATGTGCCATATCTCAAGTGACGGACCTAGAATTTTTAGAATGGGTGTTCGAATTTCGGAGCTAGATTGTCCAATACGCGATACCGTGAGATGTCACACACAAAAACACTGATACGATGATACGCTTATATATAATAAAATACAAAAAATATAGAAAATAATGATTTCATATGAGGAAATGGGCGATATAAGGTAAGCATAATGGCATGAATTAAATAATAAATTATATATATCAATGGCAGTGAAGGAGGTGAAAACTAGTAAAATATAGCTATTTTAACTCTAGGCTTCTTATTGTGATGAGTTATATTGTTGTTGCAGGGTGCGGCCAAGACTTGTGCTTGGTGCTTGTCTGTTGTTGTTTTCTCTATTTTTTTTTGTTCTAGGTTGTAGCAGCTATACCGCTAAAACTTATTTTCTTCCTTTAATAGTGATCAATAGAGCTTCTGTCTTGTTTTTCAAAAAAAAAAAGTTATGCTCGGTGCTTAGTCGTTGTTGTTTTCTCACTTTTTTCTATTCTAAGTTGTAACAGCTAGACTGCTAAAACATATTTTCTTCCTCTAATAGTGATCGGTAGAGCTCCTGCTTTCTTTTTAAAAAAAACTAACAGTTGCATACCTTGTTGATCCTGCTCTTTTTTGTTCTTTTTCCATCAGCAAGAACCCTATCTAAGAATGTTCCTTCCATAGAGCAAAAATCAGCATGTAAACATATGTAACAAGAGCTCAATTATTTGTTCATTGCCCAAGGCAAAGATTGTGTTTTTGTACAATATCCATTGGAAAGAACCAAGAAAGTAGATGAAGAGGCTAGACTCCAGAAAGAACCAGAGCTAAAGCAGAGCAAAGCCAGGGAGAAGAAGTAAAGTGCGCGGAACACATCTAGATCTAGAGAGAGTACAATGACAGTAAGTTGGATATGCTGCTCCCTTCCCGCCACCACGCTTCCTCCCAGCCACCGCGTGGCTCCCTTGGTGCCGCCCGCTCCCTTCCTCTCTGTTTGTCATGCTGCTATCTGCTTGCTCTCGTCGTATCTCTGTTCGCCTACGCAGGTGCGCTACCGCACGCTCGCCCTGCGCCTTCTCACGCCTACTTGCCGTCGCGTCGTAGCACCATGGAACGCCGTGTCCACTGACCGTCGCTTGCCTTTGTAGCCCGCGCCTCCGCTCGTTCGCCACTTAGAGGCCGGAGCCCCCCCCCCCCCCCCCCACACAGACAGCCACATGATAAGAGAGAGAATAGAGGTTAGGTTTGATGGGCTCAAGTAGGAAGGAAATAGGCCTAATGTGTTACATGACCGCGTGCGAGGTGTGGAAAGTGCGAGCTGAATTTATTTGTGGATATAAATATATAATTTTGGCCTAAGTAATAACATATACATCTAATATACATATTATATACTAGATATTTTGTAAAATAAAATAGGTGTTCAGCTGAACACCCATGACCCATTGAGGGTCCGCCCCTGCATCTCTACGTAGGGACAGAGATTCGGTACAGAGCCCGATTTTAGCACTTGTACCACTGACAGTTGGATCAAAAAGCTATGACCCAGATTCAATCCGAGTACCATAGCAGCCATGTGGCATTTGTACAGCAGAATGAACTCCTGTAGCTATGTGTTGTAGCATCGATCTAAGCCATCAGCTTCTGGATCGGACGGTGGAGAAAGTGCCTACTGCTAAAATTGCAGTTGCACTTGCAACTGCACTGGATCACTGTCTAGTGAAAATAAGAGGATGTAGATATTTAACCCTAAACAATAAGGTGAAAATTGGGTTGGTACTTGGTACCAACAAAAAATTTGCAGTTTAGAAAAATAGCCCCAAAGTCTCTAGGTTCAATATAATACCACCACAATATAATAGCACCATTCGCAAAGTACCACTCCCGTCAGAGGGGCGTAAAGGAGTGTATGCGTCTATATATGTATTCCTTGTGTCTTAGTATTTATTGAGTGTTCAAATTTTCGGCATGCATCATTAGAAACCTGCTACTGAAATCGATGGACCTATAATGGAATGTATCATATCTCTACGTTGATATTCGAGGCTTAACAATAAGGTTGAGACTAGAAACTTAAAAATGGAGAACAACAATGTTTCGTTTTATCGACAGTTTCTTACATTTATACTGGATTGCGCTCTATGGCGAATGTCTGGCACCTGCAATCTCTACGAATAGCATCCACCTCCACACGGCAATATTGTCCTTGTCCATGCCACTTTGAATTTTGATACCTTCATTGTCATAGATCTCATGAAGTCGACTCTGTCGCCAATTGCCAAACACACTGAGCTGCACCTTACCTAGTGAGTAAAAAGACCGGTCAGGTCAGTAAACCTTAGAGAACCACCCCGTATCTCTCTAATGTTGTCAAGGACATTATTTTTTAGACTGGACAGGAGCGGATGTCCGCTAGTAAGAGTTCGAAATTCCCAGGTTTCATTTTAGCATCTGTTACCTGTGCTGCCCAAGAAAAGAAAATATACTGTTGCCTACGCAAACTTGGATTGGAACCAGCCACTGACCACTGTCCATACCCCTGGGTGTAGAAGAATAGAATTGGTTTAATGTGGATTGTTGTATTACTGAGCTCGAGGGCAGATTATATAGAGTACAATGCTTACTGAGCTCGAGGGCAGATTATATAGAGTACAATGCTTAGAGGGCAAGAAGCCTCAGGTATTTGAGATTACAATCAATCCTAAACTACCATATCTGGAGATATTCTAATATACTCTAACATCCCCCCGCAGTCGTAGCGGTAGCGTCGCGGATGGTCAGACTGGAGAAGAAGCCGAAGGTAAAAAAAACCGATGGGCTGACATCCCCCCGCAGTCGCAGTGGGAGCGTCGTAGACAGCTGCAGCGTCGCGAACGCTATGACTGGAGAAACCGACGAGTTGCTCATGCAGATGGTAGCCCTTTGTGCCGATGTCAAGGAAGCCGAGAGCGAGGCGAGTAGCCGTGGTCAAAGATGCCGTGCGTGAGATAGCCGTGGTCGACGTAGCCATAATCGGGGTTGCCGGTGATGAAGTAGCCGCACATGAAGCCGTGGGCGCAAGGAGGCGCTATGGTGACGGGGCGCAAGGAGGCCCTAGGGAAGAAGACGGTGACGCAGTCGAGGCAATCGTTGAGGTAGAAGCTCGATGCCGAAGACGCTATCGAGGCCGCCACTGACGAGGCGTGCACCGGGTTTGCCAGGCCCGGGAACGCGTCGGGGATGAAGGCACGCACCGGTGTTGCCAATACCGAACGTGCTAGAGAGAGGGCCCAACCATGCGCCAATGTCTGTGGGACCAGCAGAGAAAGCCTCGAGACGGCAGTAGGCGGCAGCTGCGCGCGGGGTAGAAGATGCCGATGTAGCCCGCGGTTGCCGGAGTAGACGAACGTAGTCAGGGAAGAGACGGCGACGCCGGCGACGAGGTTGTGTTGGACGAAGGCGGAAGGGTGCAGGGGCCGGACGATCCGGAGGTGACGCGGCGGCGGTGCTCGAAGAAGCCGGCAAAGAACTCGATCAGCGTGACGAAGACCATGTGTGCCGACGACTGAGGCGATGACGCGCCGAAGAAAGGTGGCGTCGATCGACCGAAGGGTCGTTGATGCACGGGAATGACGATGTAGAGTGACGGCGAGAGCCACCGTTGGCTGGACCGCGCCTGGAAAGGCACGGTGGCCGTGAGTGGCGATGACCACGGGAGGCGACACTGCAGCCCGAGGAGGTGATGCAGCGGCAGCCTCGATACTTGGAGATGAGATGCGCGTACTCATGGACGAACATCACGGGAGCCAGGAGGAACCGCGCGTGATCGGTGATCGACCGAGGGCGCGCGAGGCGGTGCAAGTGGGGCGTCCGACATGCGGTAACGACGAACCGGTGTGGAGCGTCGTGGACGAAGTGGCGGGGCAGCGACGCGTGAGGGCGTCCCTTGGAGCGCCGCGAGCCCGACTATGCCGCACGGTCAGAGATGACCGGTGGAGTTGACGCAGATGTCGGAGTAGAGGCGCGCGAGATCGACGGGCAATGGGCGACACAAACCGATCTCTGATCGGAAAACCAAAGAAAAAATGTCGATCTGAAAATGATCGAAGAAAAAATCTAATTAGAAACCGATCGGATGATCGGCGACACAAACTCTAAACTACGGGTTGCGCAGCCCCCGGGAGAGATCATGGAGATCGAAGCATCTCCTAGTGCGGCATGCATGGCGGAAGTCAGTGGGCGGCAGAACTCAGAACTACGGCGGCTCGATACCATGTAGAAGAACAGAATTGGTTTAATGTGGATTGTTGTATTACTGAGCTCGAGGTCGGATTATATAGAGTACAATGCTTGAAGGACAAGAAACCTCTCCTAAAGATAAGGCAGGTATTTGAGATTACAATCAATCCTAAACAACAATATCTGAAGATATCCTAATATACTCTAACACTGGGCCCACTAACCGGTCGCACTCGCATCGTATCGCGGTCCCCGTAGACCTTTTTTTTGGCTGCCCAAAATGAAAATCAAATCTTCCCCATCCACGCGAAGAGCCATCCACCCCATCTCCGACTCCACCACCCCACACGGCTGGCCACACCCTCCTCCCTCCCTCCCCAGTTCCCACAACCAAGGAAGGCCGCGGCACGAGCCGACGAGCGCCCCATACTTCCCCTGCGTGCGCCGCCTCGGATGCTCCCGGAACCGGCGCCGAATACATCGGTGGCTGCGGCGATCTAGCGGTGCACGCTGGTGTTGTTGGCCCCGTCCCCTCCCGGAGCGAAGCGGGCTGGAGCAGAGCACATGGCCGAGGCCCTCCTCCCCCTCCCCCTCCCCCGCCGCTTCGTCGCCTCCACCGCGTCCCCGTCGTCCCAGTGGGTCCTCTCGCCCGCCTCGCGCGCCGAGCTGCGGCGGACGACCTTGGCGGCCGCTCCGCGGCCTCGCCGGCTCAAGGTGCGTGCCCGCTTCTGTCTCCTGTGCCTTCTGCGCCGAGCTCTTGGGGGATGGCGGGGTTGCAAAAGGCGTCTGCTAGCTTTGTAGGGATTTGGTTCTGGATTACGGAATAGAGAGTGTATACTGATTAATTTGTTGAATCATGCGGAACTGCGGAGATAATTGATTCATTGTGATTCTACAGCCCCAACAAGATGCATGTGCAAGCCGTAGCTTTGCAAATTGTGTTGCTTTTGGTATGGACTGTTACAGGCTAACTTTGCTTTTGGGGTGAGAATTGAGCCAGACAAGTTCCCAGGATTTTGCAAAATGGGTCTTTTCTTTCCTAGGGCTCGTTTTGCTTTGGATTAGATAAATGCCCACTGATTAATTCTTGATGTTGGTAAGTGTCTAGACTATGCCATTTATACACTATAAACTGCTTGCTTGATTTGGGTAATTGGGTGATAGCAATCACATTAATAATTAACATCCCCACCCCTCTCCACTATGATTTTACACACCGATTTGGCAATTTTGAATGGTATCAAACTTCAAACTGTGTTACTCCATCCATGGCTGAGGTTCTCGAGGATGTGCTAGAAACTAGAAAGGCTTCTTGAATTTACATGCTTGGGATGACTAGACATGGGTAGGGTTGCCGCTCTGCTCAGTGTTTGATGGTTTTAGTTGTTCTTGTGACAGGCCCATGCGACAACCTCAGAGACCGGTGAGCAACCAAAATGGTGGGAAAAGAATGCTGGTCCAAATATGATTGACATCCACTCCACGCAGGAGTTCTTGGATGCACTAAGGGATGCAGGTGACAGGCTTGTTATTGTGGAGTTTTATGGAACGTGGTGTGGTTCTTGTCGGGCACTCTTCCCAAGGGTAACTGCCACTAGTCCTTGCTGATATGTGTATAATTAAATGGTTTTTTGATTTTGCCTTTCCTTGAATACATTTTCTTCCTAATCTGTTTCTCACACGGGTAGTTTTGACCTTACGCAGTTATGTCGATGCATGATATTTACTGTTGTATAGATTTATATAGTGTTGGACCGGTATGGCAACAGAGGGGGGTGAATGGTGTCTTCAAATTTTCTTTCAAGTATTCACCTACTCTTCACTCCAATAGCTATGAGAAGCTATGAAGATCAAGAATGAAAAAAAAATCTGAAAATCAAATTGCTACAATATTTTCAGATTGTGAACAGTGAAAAACACAACAATATTTCAAATCCGAAAATCCATGTAACTTTTGATTTGTAGATCCAAAAGACTTGAAACTTGAACCAAGGCTGGGTCATGACCTTAAGAACCTATCCCAACCAAAAATCTTGAAAGAACTTAAGAGAAATAGGATCTTTTGGTTCGTGAAGCTATGTTGCACCAAAACCGAGTCAAAACCTAAAAATGAGCTAACTCTTAATACAAAACTCCAAATCACTTGAAATTTGGTATCCACCCTCTCCAGGATGTCATGAACCTATTCCAATCATCGATTAAGAAAATCATTGCCAAAGTTATGGCATTTTCCTGTTTGAGGAAAAGTTGCACAAAAACGGAGCAAAAATCGAAGATGGTGAATATAACTTGCTCATGGATGGATGATGGTCAAGATGGCTCTAGATATGTTCCCACATATCACAGCAAGCAAGAATACCAAAGAAATCGAGGCAAAAACAGCTAAATCAAGAAATCACCCGGAGAGGCCAAAGAGAGCAAAAACTGGGTTTCTTCATAAACTTGCCATGAAAGTGCCTAGATGGGTGGAGATTAATTTCCAGAGGTTATCTCCACATCTTACACGTCCTTGGTACAATATCAAGAAGGGAAGAAAGATGGGGAAAAAACCAACCAAATCAAGAGCAAATCAATCAACACAAAAGAGATTCATGGAGATGAACAAAGATTGATGTTTTGCTACTTGAGGATGAGGGTTTTACAGCCACTCCACTTGGAGGACAAGAGAGCACACCATAGCACTCAACTTCTCTCAAACCCTAACCCTAGAACTCATGAACCCTAGGTCTCAAGAGAGAATGATTGGATGAATGACCACAAGTCTCCATCCCAACCCCTTAAATAGATGAGCTAACTAGCCACATCCAATCCTTAGTGGATAATGTCCACTTAGCACAATGGGGGAAACTTGATAACCCCCCACACACGAGTTTTAACTCACAATCTACTCTTATGCACGTTTTTCAAAACACATAAGCCCGAATCCGTTAAGTCCTTAGCATTGATCCAACTTGATCATACCAGCTTCTCCATGACCTAAACCACCTTTCCAAACGCCGCGGTTTTTTCCGAAGCAGTTTCCGGTATTTTGGTCAAACTACCAAAAGACCCTTCCTTGACCCGGTTTTCTCCATCCATTGTAAGCAATCGCCATGGTTGCCACGTGTAGATGCACCACTGGCTTGCCGTCGTCGCTTCAAAGTCTCTCCTGTTCGAGCTCTCTCGACCACGCCTCACTTGGACCGACCAAGCCATATGGTGCAATCCCGCCATTCGAACTTCCCTTCAACATTTCCCGCCTTTCTCGTGCTATGCTTGAGATCACCACCTCACCCGGCATCCTCGATCGTTCTGCGCCTCAACTCCTCCATGAGCGTAGCCTCGATCCTTGCCGTTGACCGTGGTTGACTCCAGGCGGCCCTGCACATCCAAAGATAAAGAAATCGTTTTCGGGCACAAGTTCTTCACAACTTGATCTACGTTAGCAGTAACATATCTCATGTAACCTATAAACTCTGATAAATTTGCAAATCAATTTTTCGACCTTCCCAAATTGCAATAGTTCATTACAACATAATCCAGGACTCTCTCACATGGTCCTTCATATAGACATTCTTTACCATGCTAGCTCTAAGCTCTAAAGAAGTGTGTGAAAGCATAATGTATCATTAATGATTTTTTTAACTCATTGGCAAGAGACAAAAGTGATCTGTCACACACTTTAGCAATCCATCATTGGGATCTCAACAGGTTTCTGGTGAGTTCTCATATGTTATTGTGCTTTGAAATTTGAATAGAAGAGAAATGAGCAATTAATCACCAGAATACCATCATGTGTGGATGATGCTCAAAGTCAACAGAGAGGATGTGGACATATAGTAATACTGAGGAATCTAGAAATGTTAGCAATTATTGTAAGAACTATCCTGGGTCTACCTTAAATTTTCCATTGCAACAACTTCGAAGACAGTCATTGGCAGTTTACCATGGCCTGCAATTTTTGGAGTTATTGAGATAGGGCGCAAAGAAATATTTGAATCCTTGTAGAATGAGGAGAAGTTGAATACTTGTATGGATGTTATGTAACCACCCACCCACTCCAAACACTCGAACTCTAAGTGATTTAAGAGCCTTTATTTTTGTACAATCTGTACTTCCAACCATAGTTACCAGATTCGTGGTTCGGGTTCGTAATTCGTGGTACGCCAACAACAACAACAACAACTGCCAAGCCTTTGGTCCCAAACAAGTTGGGGTAGGCTACGAATGAAACCTCCTCAAGGTCAAAGAGACGAGAGCCTTGTAAAAAAACCTATAAGGTTAAAATCCTAAGCCGTACATCCTGCCATCTGAGCCGAGAGCCTAAAACACCGCCCCTAAACCTTCTTATGGTTCCGGTACGTGGATCACTAACTTCCATGCGCTCCTATCCAAAGCTAATTCTTTAGCTACATTCCAATCCTTCAAATATCTTTTAACTGCTTCCTCCTGTTAGATGTATATTTATGTTGTGTTATTCTTCCCTAGTTTAGGGTGTTTCCTGCATATTGCACCTATTGTGTACTTGTATATATAGGCCCATTGCCCCCTTGCAATACAACAAGTCTATTCCTAACATGGTATCAGACAGGTTAGGGTTAGGGTTTCTCCTACCCAACTCCTGATTCTCACCGCCTCTCCCTTTCTTTCGTGCGGCGCCTCTGTCCTCATCCCCCAAGGCGCCGCCGGGTCTCTCCTTGCTCTCCTCCTCGACGTGCCAGCGCCGCCTCGCTCTCTCTCGCCTCCGGATCCGCCCTCGACGTTGTCCGGCGCCTCACGAGCCTTCTCCCACTGGATCCGGCTCTCGACGTCGCTTGTCGCCGCCTAAGCCTCTCAGGTCGGGATCCGGCGCCGACGCCGCCGAAACTCTTCCTTGAGCTGCCATTGAAGCCGTGCGTCAGAAGCTTCGACGCAGTGCGCCTCGCCTGAATCTCGCTTCCCGACGCTGCCCGATGCTTGCGGCTCCTCCCCAACGTCGCCAGCGCCGTCCTGAGTTCCTCTAGTTCCGGTGCCTTGGCTTCCCGACGTCGTCCCGAGCTGCTTCGACGCCATCCCAAGCTACTCCACCTCGGATCCGGTCGCCACCACCGAGTACCTCTGCTTTCGGCTGCTGCTTTGAGCACCCTCGCCGCTAACGCCGGCTACTGCCGGGACCGACGAGGGGCTCGGCGTCTTCCATTTCTTGCCTCTAAGTCTTTGTGGACAACACTTCTCGCGTCACTCTGGCGTGCAACGACCATCACCCAAGATGGCACCCTTCGGAACCTCGAGTATGGGTATCGTTTCGGTTTCGAAGTCATCAGTCACCTTCAACGGCGTCAACTACCGCGAGTTCGTCCAGCACATGAGGATTCACCTGTGGGGACAGCGCCTGTGGGTCTACCTCACCGGTGAGCGACCTTGCCCACCCCACCCTATCCCGCCAGCCGAGCCTGTTTTCCCTGCTGATTCTACTAAGGATGTTCAGCGGGCTGCGGTTGCTGCCTTTGAGGATGCGCTCGAGGAGTACCAGACGCAGCTCCACGCCTACGAGGTGTGGAACGATGGGGATGCTAAGGCCTCTGCCATCGTGGTGGCCAGCATTGAGCCTGAGCACGCGTCCGATGTGCTTGGTTTGTGTACGGGCAAGGAGATGTGAGATCGTCTTCGTGCCCACTACGAGCTGAAGAGCGAGGCTTTGTACCTTTCCGCTCTTCGGGAGGAGCAGTCTCTCCAGCAGCAGGACGCCACCGTGGACGCCTTCTACCAGCAGTTGGCCGCGGTTTGGCGGCAGTTTGACTCTCTGGGGCCGGATGTCTGCCGGTCCTGCACCTGCTGTGTACACCAGCAGGCTCACTTGGAGACTCGTCGCCTCCGCGAGTTCCTCACCCGCCTTCGTCCAGAGTATGAGGTGGTTCGCTCTTAGTTGCTGACGAGACAACCCCTTCCCTCCATATTGGAGGCTCTTGCTGCTATTCGGGCTGAGGAGGCTCGTCTTCGCACGATAGGGATTCTCCAAGAGTCTCTTTAGTCTTGGTCGCTTCACGCCCAAAGACCGTGCCTCACGCCGCCTCTGCCTTGTGGTACTCATCGCTACTTCCACGGCCTTCACTGCGACTCATCAGGACTGCTTGGGCACACTATCCAAGATCTTGTCGCTGAGCGAAGGCTCGCCGTAGTAGTCAAGACTTAGAGAGCTAGCTCCTCCCAGGTTCACGCCAGAGTTCCTTGGAGCAGACGCACCAGGAGATGCTCACGCTGTGTCGACGCCTTGCTGCTTCTGCTCCTACACCAGGTTCTGCTACTCGGTCTTCTAGTCCTACGCCACCAGCTTCTTTAGGTATATTAGTTCCTTGGATTCTGGATTCCGGTGCCTCTTTCCATATGACACCGGACTCCGCTCATCTTTCTTTTGTGAGACAACCCAAGCTTCCTCTCACAGTTCAGACTGCGGATGGGACATCTCTTCCTGTTGCAGGACGAGGCACTCTTTCCACTTCATCTTTTCGCGTTCCTACTGTTTATCATGTTCCTAGTCTTACTATGTAGCTCATGTCAGCTGGTCAGATCACTGATCATGGCTGTCGTATCATCGTTGATTCTGACTCTTGTTGTGTTCAGGATCGTCGAACGGGGATTCTGATTGGGACTGGTCCTCGACGCCATAATTCTCAGCGTCTTTGGGAGCTCGATTGGCTGCATCTTCCTTCTGCTGCCTCTACCAGCCAATCAGCAAGTACCACCGCCTCGGCTTCCGCTATTTCTTCCACCACCACTTTTGTCCAATGGCACTATCGGTTAGGTCACATTAGTGGTTCTCGTCTTTCGTCACTAGTAGGGAGTGGTGTTCTAGGTTCTGTTTCTGGTGACATTACTTTACATTGTATGGGTTGCAAGCTTGGCAAGCAGCTGCAACTCTCTTATCCCTCTAGTGATTCTGAGTCTCAGCGCCCTTTTGATTTGATTCACTCTGATGTTTGGGGACCGACTCCATTCACTTCGAAAGGGGGTCAGATCTTTATTAATCATTATTCGAGATACACTTGACTCTATCTTATGTCTTTTCGCAGTCAGTTTCTTTCCATTTACCAGCAATTTACCACCATGGTTTGCACTAATTGAGTCGACCATTCGTATTTTCCGTGCAGATTCTGTTGGTGACTATCTCTTCACTTCACATCGTTGTTTTCTTGCTGAGCAGGGCACTCTCCCTCAGTATTCTTGTCCTGGTGCTCATGCTCAGAATGGTGTTGCTGAGCGTAAGCACCGTCATCTCCTTGAGACAGCCCATGCTCTCATGCTTACTGCTCATGTCCCACCTCATTTTTTGGTGGTCGCCTCTCTGCCGCTTTTGTTATCAATCGGCGACCTCTTACGCTTCTCAAGGATGCACCCTTTTGAGCGTCTCACCGGTTCGCCATCTCGATCTGATCATTATTTGTTTCGGTTGTGTTTGCTACGTGCTTCTTCCACCTCGTGAGCGCACCAAGCTGACTGCTCAGTCGGTTGAGTGTGTCTTTCTTGGCTACAGCTCTGAGCATAAGGGTTATCGTTGCTATGATCCTGTTGCTCGACGAATGAGGATCTCTTGAGACGTCACTTTTGATGAGTCTCGTCCTTACTATCCTTGTTCCTCTGCCACCAGCTCTGCTTCTGCTGAGCCGTTTTCCTTTTTGACTTTTCCTGATTCTTCGCCTCCAGTTCGAGTCTTACCACCCTCATCTCTGTCCCCACCGTCTCCTCTACCACAGTCTCGTTCGCCACAATCTCTCCCGTCTCCTTCGGTTTCCTCACCTCCTCCGGAGGTTACTACCGGCTCTCCTGTTGAGATCTCTCCTTTTCCGCTGCACTACTCTCGCCGTCCACGGCTTACTACTCCAGTTGAGCCTTCTACTCCTTTCACTACCTCGTTCTTGCTCGGTCCCACTCCAACCTCGCCTCCCAAGTATGATCTTCGTGATCGTTAGACTATCAGGCCCCTTGAGCGTTATGGCTTTGCAGACGCTGCCCTTGTTGAGCCTCTACGGCTTCACGATCATTACTCATCCGAAGTGGCGTGAAAGCGATGGTGAGAGATTGTTGCCCTAGAAATTTGGACTTGGGATCTTGTTCCCCTACCTGCTCGGGTTACTCCGATCACGTGCAAATGGGTCTACTAGATTAAGACTCGCTCCGATGGCTCTCTTGAGCGCTACAAGGCTCGTCTCTTGGGCCGTGGTTTTCAGCAGGAGCATGGTCATGAATACGATGAGACTTTTGCGCTTGTTGCTCACATGACCACTATTCGAACCCTTCTGACAGCTGCTTCTGTTCGCCAGTGGTCTATTTCTCAGCTGGACGTTAAGAATGCCTTCCTCAATGGCGAGCTGCGTGAGGAGGTTTACATGCAGCCGCCCCCTGGGTATTCTATCCCTGACAGCATGGTGTGTCGTCTTCGTCGCTCTCTCTACGGGCTCAAGCAAGCTCTTTGAGCCTGGTTTGAGCGCTTCTCTGTTGTCACTGAGGCCGGTTTCACCATCAGTGATCATGATCCTGCTCTTTTTGTTCATACCTCTCCTCGTGGTCGGACTCTTCTTCTGTATGTTGATGATATGATCATCACAGATGATGATCCTCAGTGCATTGATTTTGTGAAGAAGTGTCTTAGTGATAAGTTCTTGATGTCTGACATGGGTCCACTTCGCTATTTTCTTGGGATTGAGGTCACTTCTACGCCTGAGGGCTACTACCTCTCCCAAGAGAAGTACATTCAGGACCTTCTTGCTCGTGCTTGTCTCATTGATCAGCGCACAGTGGATACTCCCATGGAGCTTGGAGTTCACCTTCGACTCATTGATGGAGAGCCCCTTAAGGATCCCACTCGCTACCGTCACCTTGTTGGTAGTGTTGTCTATCTTGGGATCACTTGACCTGATATTTCTCACCCTGTTCACATTCTGAGTAAGTTTGTTTCGGCTCCCACTCAACTTCACTACAGTCACCATCTGCGTGTCCTTCGATATCTTCGTGGCACCATTTCTCATCGCCTTTTCTTTCCTTGCTCTAGCTCCTTGCAGCTCAAGGTGTACTCTGAACTTGGGCTAGTGATCACTCTGATCATCGATCTCTTTCTTCCTACTGTGTTTTTCTTGGATACTCTCTGATTGCCTGGAAGACCAAAAAGCAGACAACAGTTTCCCGCTCGAATGTTGAGGCTGAGTTGAGGGCTATGGCCTCTTTGACAGCTGAGGTTACTTGGTTACAGTGGCTCCTTCAAGACTTTGGTGTCTCTGTTTCGACACTGACCCCTCTTTTGTCTGACAGCACTGGTGCAATCAGTATTGCGCGAGATCCAGTGAAGCATGAACTCACCAAGCATATTGGAGTTGATGCTTCCTATATTAGATCATAGGTGCAGGCCCAGGTTGTGGCTCTTCAGTACGTGCCCTCGGAGCTTCAGCTAGCTGACTTCTTCACGACAACACAGACACGAGCTCAGCACAACCTATTCCTCTCCAAACCCAGTGTTGTTGATCCACCATGAGTTTGAGGGGGGAGTGTTAGATGTATATATATGCTGTGTTATTTTTCCCTAGTTTAGGGTGTTTTCTGCATATTGCACCTATTGTGTACTTGTATATATAGGCTCATTGGCCCCTTGCAATACAACAAGTCTATTCCTAACACCTCCCACGTCAGTCTTGGTCGACCTCTGCCTCTTCTTACGTCTTCAGTATGTCTTAAAATTCCACTACGTACCGGTGCCTCAGAAGGTCTCCATTGGAGATGTCTAAACCATCTCAAACGATGTTGGACAAGCTTCTCTTCAATTGGTGCTATCCCTACCCAATCACGTATATCATCATTGCGGATTCGATCCCGCCTTGTGTGGCCACATATCCACCATAGCATCCTCATCTCTGCTACACTCATCTTCTGTATATGTTGTCTTTTAGTCGCCCAACATTCTGCTCCATATAGTATCACAGGTCTGATCGCCGTTCTATATAACTTACCTTTTAACTTTTGAGGGATTTTTTTTGTCACACGGGACACCCGATGCTTGGCGTCATTTCACCCACCCTGCTCTAATCCTGTGGCTCATGTCTTCATCAATCTCGTCGTCCTACTGTAGCACCAATCCCAAATATCGAAACGTGTCCTTCATAGGCACTACTTGTCCGTCCAGGCTAACATCTCCATCATCTGCCCTAGCACCGTTGAAATCACACTTCATATACTTAGTTTTAGTCCTACTAAGTCTAAAGCCCTTCGATTCTAAGATCTTCATCCACATCTCCAGATTCCTATCGACATCTATCCTACTCTCATCAACTAACACTACATCATCAACGAAAAGCATACACTAAGGGATAACTCCTTGTATGTCCCGCGTGACCTCGCCCATCACTAGGGCAAAAATGCATGGGCTCAACGTTGACCCTTGGTGTAGTCCTATCTTAATAGGGAAGTCACTAGTATCACCAGCACATGTTCTGACATTAGTCACAACATCTTGGTACATATCCTTGATTAGGGTAATATACTTTGTTGGGACTTTTTTCCTTTGGAGCGTCCACCACATGATCCTTCTTGGCACTTTGTCATAGACTTTCTCTAAGTTGATAAACACCATGTGAAGATCCTTCTTTTGCTCCCTATACCTCTCCATCAACTGTCGTGTTAAGAAAATCGTTTCTGTGGTCGACCTCCCAGGCATAAAACCAAATTGGTTTGTCGTCACGCTAGTCACTCTTCTTAAACGGTGCTCGATCACTTGCTCCCAAAGCTTCATTGTGTGGCTCATGAGCTTAATTCCTCTATAATTAGTATAACTTTGAATGTCTCCTTTATTTTTGAAAATTGGTACTAATGTGCTCCTCCGCCACTCGTTAGGCATCTTGTTCGACCTAAAAGTGCTATTGAAAAAATTAGTTAGCCAAGCGATCGCCGCTTCTCCCAGTCATTTCCACACCTCGTAGGAATGTTATCAGGTGCCAACGCCTTACCCACTTTCATCCTTTTTAAGGTCTCTCTTACTTTCGACTCCTAGATTCTTCGAACAAACCGCCTATCGGTGTCATCAAAAGCATCATCCGGTTCAATCATACTATCGTCATTGTCATGATTGAACAGCTCATCAAAGTAATCTCTCGACCTATCCTTGGTCTCATCGTCTTTCACCAACAGTCTATTTGTGTCGTCTTTGATGCATTTAACTTGGTTGAAATCTCCCGTCTTCCTTTCTCGAAGTTTAGCCATCTTGTAGACACCCTTCTCGCCCTCCTTTGTACTTAGCTTCTGGTAAATTTCCTCATAGGCCTTGCATTGTGCCTCACTCACCGCTTTCTTTGCCTTCTTTTTTGCTACTTTGTATTTCTGTACGTTGTCGTCGCTCCTATCATGGTGCATATGCTTGTAGCATGTCTTCTTCTCCTCGATCGCCTTTTGCACTTCCTTGTTCCACCACCACATGTCTTTAGGATCGCATCTTGTCACTCGGGTCACTCCAAGCACCTCCGTAGCCACCTTCCTAATGTGAAATGCTATCTCTGTCTACATACTATTCGCTTCTCCCACGTTCCATATCTCTCCCGCGATCATCCTCTCCTTAAACGCCTGTGAGGCATCCCCTTTGAGTTTCCACCACTTTGTCCTCGTGGCTCTGGCGACCTTAGCCTGTCGAACCCATGTCCTAAAACGAAAGTTGGAGACTACCAACTTATGTTGCTGGACAACACACTCTCTAGGTATAACCTTACAGTTTATGCAGGCTCGTTTGTCCTCCCTCCTAACAAGGACAAAATTGATTTGGCTAGAATGCTGCCCACTCCTAAAGGTAACTAGATGGGAATGTCTCTTTCTAAAAAAAATGTGTTAGCTATCATATGATTATAGGCTACGGCAAAGTTTAAGATATCTTCTCCCTCTTGGTTCCTGTCACCATAACCAAAACCCCCATGCACCCTTTGAAACCCCCTACTAGTTGTACCGACATGACTATTGAAATCACCTCCTAAGAAAAGCTTCTCACTATTAGGCACATTTCTAACCATGTCATCTAGGTCTTCCCAAAATTGCCTTTTTGCGGCCTTATCTAGACCTACTTGTGGAGCATATGCGCTAACAACATTCAAAACCAAGTCACCAAATATTAGCTTGACTAGGATAATCCTACCCCCCTGTCTCCTCACTCGACAACTCCGCTCTTGAGGCGCTTATCGATTAAGATGCTCTTGACTAGGATATTGTAATGAAATTGGTGTGTAACTTTACTAACTGGACGTTCACTTCTTTTCTTTTTTTTGGTTTGGGGGTAATCTAGCTAATTTTTCAGAGGTCGTCTAATCATCGCCTAGGCGTCCTGGCCAAGGATCAAAGAACCGTTTCGAAGGAATCCCGACCGCCGATAGAATTAACCTCGATTCTTGGAATTCTGGAAAAATTCTGAATAAAATTCACATGAATTTGCTTAAAAACCAGCCGAATTTCGAAAATTGAAATTTAAATTTGCTAAACCGGAAAGAAACTGGCCGGGATTGGTTCTCCCGGTCCCCACCGGTACGACCAGTTACCGCCAGTAACCGGCCGGGATTTTTCCCCTGGTCCTAGCGCCTCCGGAGCGCCCCGCCTCGCCTTGTCGCCGTGACAACATAGATTTAATGGAATTGGACCATACTTGTTCATATGAGATAGAGCAGTACTATGTCTATCTAATAGGGGCAAGCATGGTCTAATTTCATTAAATATTGCTTAAATTTTGTGTCTTCTTGGTATGTGTGCCGGACAAATATTTTGTAACGGAGGGAGTATTTAACCAATCTTGGATGCATATGACCAACTTACGTCCTTAGCTGAACTCACCATTCTGTATAATAGATATTTGCTCTGTACCATGCACACTTGAAATTTAGGTCTTGTATTATGGAGCACAGGTTACCTATTCGTCTAGAAATCCCACCCATGTCCATCCCATGCTTATTGATGTGTAGCCCCACTTTCATTGGCTAGTGTGCGAATATTATTGGTGGAATTGCTTGGGTGTGGGAACTCACCTGCAAATAGTGCTGCTATTCAGTGATTTGCTATGCTTGTTAGTTGGCTAATGTGATAACTAGCTCGTAATCTGTTAGGTGGCTTCTATAAGATAGCCCCATCTAGTTAGGATTGCTTAACTATTGTATGAGCAATTGCCACGCATTTTGCTGCAGTGAAGTACCATACTCGGCAGAAAAAACTAGGAGTAATCAATGTCCTTTTTCCTGGACCATCAAGGTTGTGGATATGGAGGATATGCTTGTAAACATAAAGTGTCACTAAAGGAAAGAACAGAAACCGTTTGAGAGTTGTATGGTTTCTAATCAGAACATATGCATGGGTTGGGAATATAGTCATTATTAATCGATGTGCATGTCAAGTGAGGTTGTATAATTGCATCCATGTGCATGGTTTTATATCAATGGCACCAAATGAAATAGTGGCACATGTAATGGAAGGTGGCGTATGTGAAAGATTTGAGTCAGTACTATGAGTTTGATTGGTATAGGGCTTTTTTTGGAAATTTGTGATTGAGGTCTATTGTGGGGAAATCCTTAGCCCTTCCAACTTGGATGCTTCTGAAGACACCCAATTTTTTGCAAGTATTTAGGCTTCTGGCTGGGCTTTCTTGTAGAAACTTATGCCTCCATGGAGGCCCTAAGCCCCTAGAAGGTCTGTGTTCCAGGTTGTACAGGATTTATGAGGATACAATCTATTATATTATTTCCTGTATCTCCTAAACCCGCCATCTTACCATTACATTAGGGCTCTCACCTCTGTCTCACAATTAGGTCTCTTCCTTCTCTGCGTCATGATTAGGTATCTTATCTCCATGTGTGTATCCTCGTGACAGTTGTGCAGTTGGTAGACTGTTCATCAATATCAGCGGCGGTAAGCACGTGTGAGCTGCTTTTGCAAATGTTGTTAGTGCAGCAGGCCTTGCTTGGTGAATGGTGCTTCAGTGCAGGGATAAAAATCCCGGCCGGTAACCGCTGGTTACCGGTCAGTAACCGGCTACCGGAGGGTGGCCGGGAAACGGGATCCCGGCGGGTTTTTCAAATCTAAATTCAAAATTTCAGATTTCGAATGAATTTTAATCAAATTTGAACGAATTTTGACCTACTCAAATCCGGTTTGACCGGTAACCGGTCTGGTTACCGGTACCGGACCTCCGGCGGGAAATAACCCGGTAACGGGTTTTCAATCCTTGCTTCAGTGACTCACTGACTCGGCTGCATATCTCACAACCATGATTCGGGTTGCCCTAGCTAGAGAAAAAAGGCAACTCATTTGCCATCAGGAGGCAACTTGCAATGCTCTGGCCATGTAACTGGTGGTGACCTCATTTCCATTGACCTCAGTAGCAGTTTTGGCTTGGACTTTCTAGTTTATGATTGTACTATGGGCTGATTAATAATCTGCCTTTGGAGGATCACAGCATATTTAGAGTGTTTGAGCAAAGTGTTTTTTTCTTCCGGAGAGCACTTTTAGAAGCCATAATGAGGCATGTATAATTATTTTTGCCTTACTTTTAACATTGCCATCTGACCCTCCTGACTAGCTTTTATATTGTGTGGACTTCCTGTAAATCTGGTGTTCTAAAACTAATGCCTTCTCAATGATATTGCAGCTCTGCAGGACAGCTATGGAGAATGCTGATATCTTGCTTCTAAAAGTAAATTTTGATGAAAACAAACCTATGTGTAGACGACTGAATGTGAAAGTCCTTCCTTACTTTCATTTTTACCGTGGAGCTGATGGGCAGCTAGAGGCGTTCTCATGTTCCTTAGCTAAGGTAAGCTTACATCACCCCATTCACAGATTAATTCTGGTTTCACCTTTTAAAGGCCACATTTGGAACGCCGGAGTTTTTCCTGATTCCTCTAGGAAATAAATTGTTTCTTGTGAAATTCCTCTGTACAAACAAGACCTAAAGTGGTAATCTTCAGTCATCGGCTCAGATGATTTAAATATTCATTTGGATAGATGGTCACTGTTAATGCTCTTGCACAAAATTAGATATGGGCAAAATAGGAAAGAAAAACGTCAGCAAATAAATGGTTTAGGGAGAAAAGCCTTCTCTAGTGGAACACTCCAGCTTTATTGCTTCTGTGCGTGTTTGCACGATCAAATTCGGTTTCTCCTCTGCAGTTTCAGAAGCTGAAGGATGCCATTGCCATTCACAACACTGCTCGCTGCAGCATCGGTCCGCCGGTCGGAGTTGGGAATGTGCTGGATAGCTCGAGCCCACAGGAGAAGCCCGCAGAAGCTAGCCCCCGGTAGATTGGTTCCCGTTATATTGGTTCCCCCACACTGCATTGCTGTATCTGCTCATTTTTTTGCCCCGATAGATCTTTACTGTAATCAGCTCGGGAGAATCTTCAGTTTTCCTGGATAGGGGGTGTAAGCATCAGGTGTTATAAGGATTACTGTTTTGTTTTTAAGAAAGGAAAATGTATATTATAGTGTGTCAACTTTTCCTTATGCTTGACAGAAGAATCCCATTAAACATCGTTCTGGGATTGTTTCTGAAATCAATCCAACCCACGATCAAATCATTTAAGGAGGGGCATTTGTTTTCTTTTCTGAGGGGCATTTGTTTTCTTTTTTGCTTGATCACACCAGGATACAAGTTCCCTATTTGTTGGGACGCTATTTATAGTAAAACAAAATTTATCTCAATTAACAAGGAAATTTTGCTATTGGGGCTGTCTGGTTGCTATCTACATTTTGCCACAAAAATCGTGGCAAAGTGTGGAGTGCCACACATTTTGTGGCTCATGACTTTCTTACTATGGGAATCGAGCACGTTTGATTTGAATTGAAGCATATCGCACCGAAATTTTCGTATCATCGGTTTGCAACTTTGCGACATGCCCTGAATTTTCTTATGATTTGAATGGTACCACATCTTGATCTCGACCAAAGACAATTTTTAGATAATGGAAGTACAACTTCCAACCTATGCACCGACTAGAGATGCACGCATCCATTACACCACCATCAGCTAAAAGCTTAAAACAAAAAACGACAAAAAGCCAACAATGACAGACAAATTGTCATGCAAAGGCTAGTCTAAAAAAAGACCACCTAGCCCTGCCTCCAGGACCAACCAGGAGATCGTCCACACGCGAACAGCAGCTGCGCAGTAAAGAGGTAATGATGGACCAGTCTCTGTAGTGATGCCTCCAAGAAGGGATACGACTCACGTCGTCGTCGTGAGATCCAACCAGCGAAGGTTAGATCAGGAGTTTTCACTCCGGAGCTTAGGTGCTGGTTCTCCAAAGCAACGTCTTCAAGAAGGTAACACCACTAAGGTCGACGTTGTTGCCGGATCCAACCAGCAAAGATCAGATCAGGAGTTTTCACCCCGGATTGAAGGTACCAGCGCTTCAAGACCACGCCACAGTACGACCTTGTCACTGGATCCAACCAATGAAGGTGAGATCGTCAAGACGACGTCCGCAACATCCCCAACGGCCAACCGCCGTCAGCACCAAAGAAAGGCGACGTCCACCGCAACCCACGCGTCGGCCGGTTAAAAACCGCTCGCCGGGGAGGTGTCGAGCGCCGCACAAGCCACCGCCACTAGGCCATCACGATCTCTACTAACTACGCCAAATTTGGATCTGCACCACCCCACCCCTGTCGTCATGCTATCGACGAAGCCACGCCGTCGAAAGAAGCCAGTGAAGAAGGGCACCGGATCGCCACACCCGAAGATGAGTTGGCGAAGAAGGGCCCCAGATCCAACCTCGACGAAAGTCCACACCGTTGGAAATCAGCGGACAGACGTCGGGAGTCGAGAACACGATGCAGATCAGACGCCACCACTGAGAAGAAGAAGCCCCGCCGCCGCCGCTAGCCGGCCGACGGCCGCCGACAGCGGTGGCGAGGAGGAAGGGAGGAGAGGGGGGCTTGTTCGGTGGTGGCTAAGGTTTTTAGGAAGTTATGTTATTCTGTTAAGAAGATACCGGAAGTTCTGATTGCTAGCGCCTGGAAGTCACGAATTACTAGTCTGACCAAAGACAATTAGCAATATGGTTGCCTGAAGTGAAGGCCATCAGCCGAGATATAAGTCATTATTTTTCTTCATCGAAAATCAAAGTCTTGCAGGCTATGTTCGTTCATATTGAAATACTCTAACTGCATGTGCAAGTGGAATTCAGAACACCATGCAAGAACATATATTTGACCAAGTGCTCCCATTACACTATTCACTTTCATCTGATAGATTGCTGCTCTAATATGATAATAAGCACATCATGGATTGTTGCTTACGTCTATAAAAATTGTGCACATTTAGTTGGTAACCTTGGAGTTCACGCATTAATGCAATGGTCTCACTGCCCGTCATTGACCAACACAAAGGAATCCAGTGACTTTTCCATGTAATTGGGGATACCGTTAGCCATTTAATTTGATGATCTGTTGATTTTTCTTTTTGGGTTGATGTCATTGTCCATTTGTCCATCCGGGGTATTTTTCACAATGGAATTATTATTATTATTTAAAAAAGAAAAACGGTAGAAAAGAACGCTACGTATATGCATTTGTCACCATGGAATTCTTGACGCCTAGGTGCAGTAACTGCCTTACGGTATACTACAAGTATAAGATCGGCTGCTTCGAGTTGATAACAATCTAGTACATGCATGTGAGCCATGTATATGCAGATGCAGCCAGTAGGAGGAGATCCCTTTAGCAATGGTGGGTCAAATGGGGAATCGACTAGCTATGCTGGGAAGGAAATTTGCTGGCACCATCAGCCGTTGATCCCCTCGAGGTCCCCCCGGATGGACGGCGGATGGGGTAGGCAAATTTTCCCCTCTAGGCTGCTTGTAGTTGGCATGATGTTATCTGTCAGAAACAGTAACAACGCTAGCTGGTCTACACCCGTTGCGTGTAAGAAAGTATGGCACGCCACAACTTATTTAGATAACTGAACTTAGCTACACCGGCCGGCGGCCGGACCGGACCACGTGTACACATCAGGCTGCTAAGAGATAGTAGTAGCATTGTATTTGCACCTGTGGCTGTTTACAGATAAGGCTGCTGCTTGTAGGAGTGATCCGATCCAATTGATCATGCGATTCTTTTCTTTCTCAATTCAAACAAGGGCTGCCAGGGCCTGACCATTTGTTTGGCACGGTGGCGGCTGCCATGCCATGGACTCGTTACCTCTAAATTCTGAAGGCATGTGCATTTTCTCCATTCTGGTTTACACACCTTGCATTGCGTGTGACTCTGCTCTACTTACAGATACTTTTCCTGCTTCCCTCTTCTTCTTCTTCTTCTTCTTCCCTCTCTAAGTAGTAGCAGGGGCTCCGTTGCAGCTTTTTGAGACCTTAAAAGCGCGGGATGCAACGCCAACAAAACCCGCGGACATAGCTATAGCCACGAAATAGACCGTTGTTACCACTAGTCAGAATCTCAGTTAATTCAAGCCTCAGAGTCTTACCACTAGTCAGAATCTCAGTTAATTCAAGCCTCAGAGTCTTAATATTCTTTTCTGTTTTAGAAAAGAAAAATCTTAAGATTCTAGATTTAATGGAACAATCAATCTTAGGTAGAGCCTTGACTTGGTAGAATCTTAATATGGTTGTGATCCTAGCAAATTTTTTTTATAAAATCGTGATCACAATTTACATGCGATTCTACCAACTCTAGAAGTTGATTATAAATAATTACTTAGTGTGCCCTTTTAATCATAAAGTTTCACCTTTTATCTGTCTATATCTATTATTATTAGTATAAATTATCTCTAATTTGAACTATACTTCTGCAAGTAGAGGACATTAATTTTTTTCCCTTTTGCGAACAGTACGACATTACATTATAGCCAACCTGTGCATGGAAGCTGGTTATGCAATTATTCATCCAATTGGGTGTCAAATGATTAAATAAACACTAAAATCACTGTTGAAAGGCATGGTAGGTTTGAAAATGCATTATTTGATATTATTAGGTAGGATAGGAGATTCTACTATTCTATCCTATCAGAGTATCTCGGGTTTGATTCAAGATCTTGATCTCGAGAACGTTGCACGCTATAGCTAATACCTTGTAGCTAGCTGTAATTTGCAGACCATTTTGCGAGTATTTTTCCATTGTTTCTCACATTACTATATCAGATCTTGTCCAGACTCTATTTATATTAGGTTTCAAAATGAATTTCTTTTATTGAAATAAGGATGGTACATGAGATTTTATTGAGTACTCAATATCTCCAAGTGTGAAATCCATAATTTTTGTGCACATGTATAATTTTTAATGTTGTATTGGATTATATTATCCTTGCTTGCTTTATCTTGTAGATTATTAAATTAAATGATGATTATGTTGTTCATACTTAATAGAAAATGGTGCTTAGTATATGATTTGGGACCCAAATTTTAGGATTCTATATTATTATATTCAATTTCTAAGTTTAAGATCATCATATATTTGTTTTGATAGCATTCTTTTTAGTATTATACAGCATAAAATTTTAATCAAATACTTTTATAAAATAAAATCGCTATGTGCAGCATAGCTTTCGCGACTGCTGCTATAGTGCTATGGCCATTTGTCACATAAATTCGCCTTAATTTGGTTTTCTCTCCGTTTCAAATAAATTTTTTAGTGTATCTTTGTTACATACATGCCCCATCTTGAAAAGGAAATGGCGATCAGTTCTGGTGATTTGGAAAAAGACAAGGAGCTGCATCACCAATTCCGCCGTGGTCAACATGCACGGTACAGTTCTAACTTTCAACTACTAACAGTATTAATAATTCGGCCAAATTTATTTCTGTTTGAGGTCGTCGTTTTGCTTATATTCCATCCTTGTCTGCGTGTCCTTCCTGTAGAATTATAGAACAAGAACAGTATCGATCTCCACTGGATATAAGAGAACAAACGCAGGACTTCCTGCGCGCTAGTTCTTCCTTTTGATTGTTCACTTTCCTTCAAAGAAGACATTTGATTGTTCTTCCCTCGCCAATGATCAAAACGTACGGGAGTTGAATCGACGCTCTTTGTTCAGCGTATCAACGGAGCAACCGCGACAAGTTGGGAGATTTTTTTTCAGTTCATGAGTCGTGTTTACAACGTAAGTTGCGGATTCAACTGCCGTCAAGTTCATCTGAGGAGTAAACAAACTAATTAACGAAGTTGCTAGGAAATTTTCCGTTCAATCATGTGTGTTACGTTGTTTGCAACTTGACGTCGAAAGTAATATATGTCTGAGAGAAACTGTGTTCCAATTATTGGCTCACTTAACAGTTCATTGATCAATAATGGCGTGCTCCGATAGTAGCATGCACACAAGAAGAAAAAAAATCAACTTTTTACAGAACAGATTCAATACAATGTCTATTTAGCTGATGCAAATGCGAGAATAAATAGGAACGGTTCTTGATTCCTGAGCGCTGAAATTTTTTTCCTTTTTTTCTGTTCCCCTCAAAAAAAAAAATTTCTTGGGAGCAACTAGCGCTCAGACGTACGATGAGATTAGGTTTCCATCATACAGTCCCGACTCTTCTCGCGCAACATGTCCGATTCACATATGCAACAAACAATTTCAACATGTGCAACAAAAGTACTTGGATCTCGAAAAATAGAGAGGGGATCATATTATTAACAAATTCACTTAAAAGAATTAAAGATCTCGTTAGCATACATAGATATATACATGAAAAATTAGCACAAAAGTTTGGAAAAACATTAATTGATGATGCTATAACCTCTGCAACATTTTGAAAACACGTATGCAACATTTTAGGAGCACACTTACAACAAATTATTAGAACCCCTGCAACAAATTTCAGGTATCAAACTTCTCAAGAGGTCCAACATTTGAGGCTAACATGAAACATTTTGATTTCATTTTGTGCAACAACCAGCAGAACATTCAAAAAATTTCTGAAAAACTCGTTTCAATAATTTATTACCGCAACACTAAAAAATACAGTCCCAACATCTCTAATCACTTTTTGCAACGAGCGACATCCAAAATAACAGGCGCAACAACGTCGGCTCGTGAGGATGCAATATCTCAAAATTCCAGATGCAATATTCCAAAGAAGAGGATAGAACATCTAAAAAATCTCAGATGCAACATTTCAAAAAATTGTTGCAACAATCAAACAAATAGAGGAAACATCTGGAAACACCTATTGTAACATCTCATGTTTCTGATGGCGGGGGCTCCGCGTCATCGTCCGCCTCATGAACACGCAGGCCTTGGCGGGGTGGCGTCGGGGCCATACTGGCACCTCCTGACGAGCGGGCAGCGTTGGATGGAACAGACCTGCCGCTGTGCTCGGAGGAGTCGACGATGGAGTTGGACCAGCCAGGGGACACGAGGAAGAACCGGCGGGGCGCGACGGCGATGGACAGGTTGCCGGCCTCCGCCTTTGAGTCGTCGGGGTAGAGCGGCGCGAGCTCGTCGAGGAACGTTGAGGACGAGGTGGGCTATTGTCGCCACACCACAGTGCTCGAGAGGCCACGCCGCCACCGTCATTGCCATGCAGGGTGGATCGCGAGTGTGAAACATGGCAGCGCAGCGAGAGAATGAGACAGGGCCGAGTTGGAGTTGTATGCAGCGACCAAACGTGCGGAAGAGAAAAATTCAAAGGGGAAAGAGTATGCGTTGTGGACTTGGATAAAAAAACGAGTGGTGGAGAATGAACATGATGAGAAAGGGCTGGTTACTGATGTAGGCGTCTGATCTCCCCCCTCAAATCGGACGCACGGGGCATAGCCTTATCCTATTTTCTTTTGAACTCTGTCAAGCTAATTTCTTTAGGTGGTTGCTTCATCAATTGATATCGTATGGCATGACACAAACTAGATATGGTTGTATCAAAATTACTTAAGAGATGTTAAGCAAATTGGTGTCATTTGTGGATCGTAAATGGAAAAACCTTTTAATTAGGATAAGGTAAGATCATTCAGGCAGTGTACTTTCTTAAGAATATATTTATTACAGTTCCCTTTTCAAGCAGATTTTGTGAAACAGTATTTTTAAAAAAAAATCAAGATATTTTCTTCAGATTGTTGCATGATCAATGATATCGTACGGCATGACACAGGCTAGAAGTTGTTGTGTCTAATTTCTTTAAGGAAAAAACGAGGTAGATTGGTTTCGTCCGTGAATTTTCAGTGGTTTTACCTTTTAATGAGATATATTTCTATAATCAGGTTTGTGGGTTCAAACTTCAACTTGCGCATGTGTTTCTGAAAATGAAGCCCTCAAGGCTATCCGAAGATCTCAACGACCACTGACCATTCCATCAACTGAATGTAACATTACAGCCCAATAGCGAGCCTAGAATGTCATTTATACTTTTTTTTCACTCCTAATTTAAATAATATTTACTTATAATTCAAGCAACCAATGCATGGAATAAAACTCACAACAGGTTGCCTTTCAACAATTACAGCAATATAAATGCATAAACGATAAGCTTTTACACAGCTGGAGACCTCGCGTTCAAGAACGCTCGAAGCCACGCGTCCGAGAACGTCCAAAACCATACTCTTGGGAACATTGATTAGCAACAAAACAAAATAAACAAATCATAATTAAATCAATCAAGTTCCAATCATTAAGCTAATGAAATCCATGTCTACTAACCAACTCTAGATGAAAGCACAAAGTCTCTAGATTTAATTATAGCAACTAAATAGTGATAATTGTGTGATTGATAGTATGTGATACATATGTGCTACTTCCATCTCATGCATGCCACATTCATTGATCACCTAAAAGCAACAATAAAGCAAAAGTGAGTCCAAGACTCATTAAATACATAATAGAATAATAAACAAACAACTTATCATTTAAGTAGGTCATTATCATCATCATTCATGTACTCATTAAACATCATCATCTTTCATGTAATTATTTAACATCATTATCTTTTTATGAATGCAGTGCTTGGTTATACTACATGTCTGTATGCATATCTCTTAGCTTATACCGGTATAGCGGAGTGATCACCCGTTGATGAACCACTCTTGCTCCGTCCTCTTTCATACGGGGTCTATCCTCTACTCCTGCGGAGTCCCTACTAAAGTAGGTCTTTCTCTAGAATGCCCCGGACTAGTCATATAACTTTCTCAGCGACCGCACCGAATTAGTTATATGACTTCCTCGCCGACCTAGCTCATATACAATCCTTTCATGATGTGAATGCAGTTCATTCATTGTTTTCTATGATCCATTAACATGATCCATTATCAACATGTTATCATCATTACCATGCCACCACCGTGGTCATATCATCATCATGGCATTGTAATAAGCTGAATAAAATATAAATATATCATAGCAATTTAATTGTAAAGATAAATGGCAAACAAACTGATGTCTACCGCTTTACCACGCACCTGCCTTTTAGCCATGAAAACCGGAACAATGCAAAGGCGATACTGAACTTGAAGCAACACTCCCTGGACAAAGCCAATAATTCATCTCAAAAACATGCAACAACAGTACAAGAACATAAAACAGCTCAACATCGCTCCTACGCGCAAACCTGACATAATTAACTCCTCTTCACCGGACTACCCACATGTTGTCATGGTGATCAAACAGCCATAATTTTTTTATCTTGGATTCCAAACATAGCAAACTCTATGTTTTCTAGAAACTTAAAAAAAAAACACTTTACTAGTTATGCAAATTCTTTGATTAAATAATCTAAACTCTTGTTTTTAACCCCAAAGGTCAATCTGGAACATTACTGAACAACATGCTTAACAATTATATATATATATTTTTCTACCACATGAAAAATAGCAAACTCTTATCATTTCTGGAAACTGTGGAAAATTATATAACTATTCCTAGTTATGCCCATAATTTAATTCGACCATCTACTTCACGTAAATAAGCAAACCACACGACTGTTGTTAACGATGATGGAATTCTGGATAGCAGCTCTCCAGAAGTCATAACTTTTACACCGTTTAACCAAATCTAGTGATCTTGCACTCTGTTAGGGCTGGATTTCTGAATCCGAACCATCGGTGTATTTCTACATCAGTCTCTGGTCAGTAGCTAGTGCACACAGTGAATACATCGTTGATAACAAGTTTGAATCACGATTAACATAAAAGTAATAATAAAGCACCGGCTTTAAGGTCACTTATTACAATAAAGGCCGCATGACCTCAAGTTTTACAGCAGCGGAAACAATAAATCATAAACTCTGAGTGGTGGCCTATCAAATTGCCCACCGGCATTCGACCGGGGAGCGCAGCCTAGTACTCCGGGTGTTCTTCGTCGAACCCACATGCGTAGAAGTTGTAGTCGTCCTCGCCATCGTTGAAGGCTTTTAAGATTTGTTTTGAGTGTAGCACGTGAATACATAAAGTACTCCGCAAGTCTTGGGAAATATGCATATGCATAGCTTTAACAAATGGGCTTATAAGGTTCTTTTGCACAAAGTAATATTTTATGTTTCAACAATTTTCAACGAGCACATTTGACAAACAAAGTTTCATTAAATAAATTAAATTAACTCTATAGTAAAGGTTCTAGCTATCGGTCACTAGTATTGAGCCTATATCCGCCAAGATTTAACGAGTAGGGCTCTAGCTGCCAGCACAACAATCCAAGAGTTCCAACTACTCCCGGATCTTCCAAAATATTTCTTTGATAACAAAAAATCCACCATGTGAAAATGCACCTTGCTCGCCTTTGACCATAGGCACGGCTATTCGAATAGTTTTACACTCTGCAGAGGTTGTACAGCTTTACCTACATGAGATAATCGACTTATAATATCGGCCATGACACGCTTCCTTAGGGTGTGACTAAGTGATTATCACAAGGCTTTTACAATACTTAATCCTTACATTAGCCTGCCCGGTGAGCTTTATCCAAAGTCATGGACATCATTTACCATCGACCCAGAGCTCACCGTTCTGGGGGATAACCTGCCCGGAAATGGATGTCAATTACCATCGTTCGGCGCAAGCGCCGACAGACATGGACGTCAATTACCATCGTCTGCACTACCCAAGTAACTCCTACCATCTACAGTTTGCAGGCTAAATGTCTGGACTTAGTAAATTAATCAGTCAAGTCCTTTCCATTTAGGACATGTGGTTGTACGGTATTGCTTGGTTTGAATAGACACAAGCGTCGGTCCTTAATCGACCAAGGCGTGACAATCGAAACTCATGCCACTCGCCCCAATCTAAACAAACTTCCACCATTTTATTTTATTTTTTTCAAATACTGACATTACCTAATGTCGTACTCATACATTTCTCAAACTATTTTAGCATAAAGGGTAATAGTGGTTTCCCCCCAAAGGTGATCATGACCGAATAAGCATGTCTAAGCAATTCTACCGTTTTTATGTATTCCACAACATTGTAATCATTATTGCGGAAAGGCTATGCTAGGGTGACAAAGTTATATGGATAACAATTATCAAAGGAAGACATTAATAATTTTAGGTTTAACTAGCATTCTAGGATTGAAGCTCATCATTTTATGTAAATAGCAAATGCGTAATACTTTTGAAACTGAAAACATAATTTGGAAATCATAGGTACAAAATATTCAAAGGATACTTGCCTTCGTCAAAATTGGATGTTAACACGTCCAGTTGGTTCAAAGTGGCTTCAGCGGCGGCGGACTCTACACGCGTGAATCGAGACAAAATAAATAATAGAGAAACAAATAAAATCTAAAAATTATAAAATTAGTACCATTAGAGATATTATGAATTTAGAAACAAGAATCGACTGATTCTAAGTTCGTACGGAAGAGAACAAACTCTTGGGAGATTGGCCGGAAAGGAAAATCTCGAAAATTGGAAGAGAGGGAATATTCTGTTCGGTTTTAATATTGCTAAATCTCAGCGTATAACAAAAGGCACCCATATGCTAGTGAGAGAGAGATGAAAAGAGAAGGAAAGGACTATGTATGACAAGTGGGCCTCTATTCTTAGTGACACAAAGAGGAAATCACAGAGAGAGCACTAGACATGAAAAAAAAAAGCGAGAAGAAGGCAAGTGACACCAAATGGCCAGCGGCGCGAGGGCAGTTGACCTAAAAAATGGAACCCTGACAGGGTCCCCTACCTATGGGTGGCGGGCGGAGAACCTGAGGCGGCGACGGATTAGGCGCCTGAGTGCAGCCAGTCTTTGGTGGTGCAGCGGCACCTCGGGAAGGCGGTCTTGGCGCATGATGCGCCAGTGCAGGCACGGAGTCTTGGGTGGGTCGGGGCGACCGGAGGGCGGCTGAGGTGGCGGGACGACGGTGGTGGCGGCTTGGTTCGGGGATGATGCAGGCGAATGGAAAGGGGGAAAAGATGGAAAATCGTGGGGACAAAGCATGGCTTGGGGCTCACCAGAGAACAAGATCGAGCAACAAGGAAGTTTCGGACGAGAAGAACAAAACAACAAAATTTGGCAATGAACTGCAACCAAAAGTGAAATTGATTGAGGGGGATTGTTCATGGAGCTCGGGAACACGATGTGGTGTGGTTAGAAATCTAAAAATCTCACCAGAGCGACGAGAGCACGAAGAGAGGTGGCAGTCAGCGCTCGGGAAGACGATGAATTCGGCGACGACGGTGTGCGGGTGAGTATGAGAGTTAGAGGGGAGTGCAAAGGGGTGAATGAGGCGTTGAGACTCCACTTTATAGAGTTGGTCGAAGATTGAACGGCTGCGGCCGTAAGCGACATTGCCGGCGATGTTCTCGGCTCGGTTTGGAAACTGCCGAAATGGCAATGCATTGATGATGAAATGCGGTAACAGTGGCATTAACGAGCTCGGTGATGGTAGGACTTGATGACGACGCGGACGGCGCGGAGGCACGACACGGTCGACGCGACCAGGATAGGCACGGGCACACATGGCTCGGTGACATAGCCGGTAGGCGGCGGCGCAACCAGTCTTGGGTGTGGCGTGATGGGTCTTGGTGAGCTGAATTTGGCGCCTGCAGGCAGCATGCGACTTCGGGTGCATCACAAAGCAAGGGCAAGGAAGGAAGAAAGGAAAGAAAGAAAGAAAAAAAAAGGAAAAGAAGTGGAAGAAGGAAAAAGGAAAAGAAGTGGTCCGAAGAAATGGGCATCGACCCAGGAGAGAATTCGTGAAAAAAATTCAAGTTAGGGAATTTGGATTTGGGTTTTGGAGACGAGCTTTGAATTGAGAAGATGGGATTTGAATTTGGATTTTGGATTTGGATTTAAATAAATGCAAAACTCCAAAGGAAAATCCAATACTTTGAATTAATTAATTTAAAATAAATTTTCAAAGGGGCAAAATTTAGGATGTTACAAACTCTATGTAAATCTTAAATAATAACCTACAATTTTTTTAACAAAAAAAAGCTATGAAACAGGATGTAGATACCATAAAACTCTCTTGCAAGGCTTAACAAAACAAGTAACCGAAACAGTGTATAACTAAAACACCAATTTCCGCTATCTACCTTCAACTACGATTAAACGATAATGTAATAACATAGCGAAGATTTTCATAGACGACGAAAGAGATTTCCAGCAGCAGCAGCACCGACGGCAGCAAGCAGATCTAGCGGCGGCATTCGGTAGGGCAGCGGTTGGCGCGGCAGCCACGGGGCAGCCAAGCGGCAGCACTAGGCAAGCAGCGGCAGCGGCAGGCGATAAGAGGGCAGTAGGGCGTGCGACGCTAGGGCAAGGCAGCAGGCGGTGCGGTAGGGGCATGATAGAAGGGTATTCACATGACACAACTGATGTATGTGTCTTCTAGAAGATGATGAATGTTATCATGTAAATTAAATATGGTATGAGTCAACAAAGCGTTCAGCATCTTCCATGTATCCGTCAGTGACATGAGATAAAGATGGGATACTGCTCAAAACATGATTTCTTCCAAGTGATCTGTCATCATTGCTGTTAACTTGTCAAACTACTCGGACAGCTCAGTGTAAGGCTCAAGCTACTAGTACAATTGTACGAATACAATCATATATCTGCATAGATAAAGATTATTTTTATTTCATGTATGATTAATTCTTTTATAACTGTGTATGTACATACTTTCATTATATTTCAATGCTGTAATGTTTACAGCACTTCGCATACATGGTCCTCCCATGGTGCCAGTCCAAATTAAATGTCATCACATCACGAGCTTTTTCTTCAGTCCTCCATTGACCCCCCTTATTCAGCTTCAGGATTCAAAGCAAGCAGCTCCTTATCCTTGAAATGTCTATATGCTTGACATTATCGTTTTCATTCATTGCAGAGGTAGGTCCTAAATGCTTAACTCGATCCCTGAACAATCACGAAATTCAAGCCCATGAACATTTCCGGCTGAAGGATCGGCGAAGCTTACGGTGTCTTTCTCTCTGACTGCGTCACATCCTTGACAGCCTTAATTACAGATTCCTTCAGGAAATCCTCGTCGCAGCTGCTGGACTGCGGCAACAACAAAATTTGGGAAGAAATATTAGATTCAGTCTTTCAGAAATGCATAAGCCATAGGTACTAGTTATATATAAACAGTGTCTTTCTGAGTCATTGAAGACTGAAGAGTATCGTCCTTGCTAGCTAGTCATTTTCATTATATTTAAAAAAATGCTTTAGTAATGTGTTTAAATTGACATAAATTCAGATTTTGACTATTGGTCCTATATATTGATCCTTATGACGTGCATATTGGTACCAGTTTCTCCTGCAGCCCTGCTGCTGATAGCAACCGATTGACAGCGAAAACTCGCGACTAAACGAATTCTCTTTGCTGAAAACTGAAAAGGACATTGGATATACAATGACACAGCGAAAACCTGTGAAAAGTAGGCTATCAGAACCAGTTTGTCCAAGACAGTTTTTGACACAGGACAAGTATGAAATCATGGGTTTACTTTTCTTAGAATCTTGCATGCTGACAAGGAATAAATAACTTCTTTTTCACCATTTATCTTATGACAAAAAGACCTTTCCTTTTACACAAAAACGCAGTGAAATTAACATTGTCCTTCTTAATTAGAGCATCCTAATGAGCTAAACTCTACGAAGATGTCAATTCATCATATTTAAAACTTCGAGATTTTGCTCGGAAAATCGTAGTAAGTATATACCTTCAGCTGTAATGTTACGGTGGCTCGCGGAAAAGTTTTCGCTCGAGGAACACCACTGCTGTTGCTGTATATGTTCATGGCCACCAAGCTGACATTCCCCCTCTCTTTCAGACAATGAAGTATGCCAACTACAGCATCCATGACACTGCACCCTGACCTTAGCACTATCTTGAGATGAAATTCTTGACACTCTAGCGTGCTGACCTCTGCTATTGACCTACTGATATCGATTTCAATCTTATCGCTCGAATCATCGTCTTGTTTACCGTCGTCGTCATCGCCGCTGCGGTGGAGCTCCGATTCTAATAGCATTCTATTTTTCTCCTCCAGTTCAGATACTCTAGACTTGAGAGTGTTCACGTAGTCCTTTGCTCTGATCAGTATGGATGATTTATCTTTCTGTATTCATCGCAAAGACAGCAACATTAATTTACATAGAAAATTAACTGAAAATTAGAATTTAGAATGCACGAGGCATGTATATGATGAGATGAACTGAACATACGTACCTTGGAGGCAGGAGGGAGCACTGTCCGGAGAGCCTTGAAGCTGTCGTTGAGCTTCTCGCGGCGCTTGCGCTCCGACAAGACGTGCTGTAGCTGGTTGCAGTTGCTACCACCGGCCGGCGCCGACGGCCGCGTCTGCGCCGCCATCTCCATCTGGTAGTACTGGGCGAGCCTCGCCATGTGCATTCTCGATAGGACAGACATGGCCGTCTTGATGGCCCTCTGGCCGCAGGCCCCTGGCTTGACCTTCTTCTTCGGGCTGAGGCTCCGGGAGTACGGCCTAAACGCGCAGGCGGCAGCGCCGGCGGGGGTATCATGGCCTCTCGTGCATCGTGCTCGTTCCTGATGAGCTTCTTGGTACGTGAACTCCAGGTTAGGGATCATGTCATGGCTGGTATACTGATGGTGGCCATTGCCGTAGGCGATCGGAGACAAGGGTATCTGCGAGGGGACCTCCGGGTGGTGGTGGCAGGAAGTGGTGATGCTGGCCTCGGTGAGCATGAGCGACGAGTTGTCGTCGCGGCTCCCGGAGAAGGAGCGGAACGAGGAGGACGACGACGATGGCAGGCTGGTGCGGTGCGGCAGCGCGGCGGCGTACTCGTTGTCCTCCATGTCCATCAGCATGTAGATCTGCTCGTTCAACATGCACGCATGAACACGGTGAAACTAAGCAACAAAGCTCGAGAGTACGTAGCTAGATTGTTATTAACAATCGCATATGTAATTGAAGTGATTTGGTTAGTAATTGCCTGGCTTAGCTGCTGATGCAAAGCTTGAGAGCCGATCACCTCTTGCCCTTCCTGCTTGTGGTGTAGCCAAGCAGAGTCGTCACAGCTGCATGCATGCGCGCGCACAACAACTACAAACTGTCAAGATGGAGCAATCTATGTATAAAGTGATCACAACACTTGATCGATGATCGAATCAAACGCGTGTCCTCGTACCTAGCGGTGTACCGGCGCATGTCGCCGCCGTTGCCGCCGCCGCCCTGGAGCAGTAATCTGCTGCAGCCGTCGTCCATGGCGATCGAGTTCAATTCGCTGGTTGCTGGCAGCTCGATCCCCAATAATCAAGCAAAGCTAGCTCGCTCGGCTTGGAAAGAAAGGTCGTATATGCATGCGGTGACTAGCTAGCTAGATCGACCGAGTAGCTTAACTTGGTGCAAAAAGGGGGGCACTCCTGGTTCACCATTATATAGCTGCGCATGTAAGGATTGTTCGAGATAGCAACGTCAAATTAAGTTTGGACTGATTAACTGAAGTGACGTACGACCGATGCCGATCGAATCGATCGATCGATCAGCTACAACTAGCTAGCTGCGCGCATCCACCGGTTCTGCTTGTCCTCGCGGTCGTCTTGACCGCCTGTGAATATGTCGGACCAGATTTTTTAATCCTAAATTCTCTGTAAAAACACTGTGTTGTTTACTGGATCAGTAGATAGCACTCACAGACATATTGCTGAATTAATTCATACATGGCATAAAAGAAACCAAACCATTCATTAATTTAACACTTCAGAGTTTACATAGACCGCATCAGGTCAAGTTTTACAATAAAGACCGAACAGCCATCTGATTACATTACAAAAGTAGCGGAAGCGACAACGAAAGCAAAAGAATGAGAACACATCTCTCCACAGGCAAACGACTGGGGAAACCCGTGTACGTCGATATTACCCAAAGACTCAGATAATATAGGATGCATGCAAGCACCAACAGAGTCAACTAGACTGGGGCTAGACAAGAACAACTAAAGACTAAACTATGCTTCATCATCTCCTGGGCCTCCAACTTCTTGATCCTCGTGATAATCGTAATCTTCAGGATTTCCTGCTTCTGAGAGTTTTAGGGGAAAGAGCGAGAATGAGCACAACTTCCGTGCTCGCGAGCCAACACACAAGATGCAATAATATACATGCAAGCCTTAACAAGGATGGCTCGAGTTCTTTTATTTGCTAAAGCAATATTTTCAATTATCATAATTACAAATTCCTATTACTTAGCATTTTAACCAAATTGCATTTTATTAAAGAGAGTAATTGTGCAATATTTATTTCAGTAGAGGTCCCCTCCATCGGAACCTATACCGTATGCTTCTTTTGATTGGAGCTACCTCCACTCATTAACACCACTGAGTCTGAAAACCCAGGGAAAATCCAATCTCGGGGCTAGGTGAGCCCACCACATTTTCATACCACCCACAAGAGATTTTTGAAATGGAACTAACTCAAGTAAAGTTCCCATGTCCGCCTTTGATCGTAGGCACGGCTGTTTAAACAGTTTAGACTCTGCAGAGGTTGTATACTGTACCCACAAGAGATAGTCATACTTGTTACTCCACACGATTCCTTAGTCATGTAGTTGAGCAACTGTCACAGTAACCTTTCAAATTACCTCGCCCCTTCCATCATTTCACCCATATGGGTTTACGCCTATACGTTGTGTGGGATGTTCGCCTCGACGATCTGGAGTAGTTGAATTACCCCACAACGACTGGCTTACTTCAGCTTGCCTCGGTGTCCCATTCAAGCCGGAAACGTCACGTGCTTGCACGTTCCCATTATTCACCCCGCGAGATGACATCCAGGGTTTAATAAATTTACTAAGCCAAGTTGCAGTTTACAGACTTGTGGTTGTACTTGTTTTGTACGGGAGGTCATGACAAGATTAAATCCTTAGGGGTTATTTGGGCGGTTTATTCCATACACCATTCACAACCAACATTGTTTAGGCTACATTAGCACCCACTAATATACCATTAATCATATCATCCGCCTAGATAGTAACAGCAAGTTATAGGGTTTTTTAGGAGTAAAATACATCAACTCAACCATCTCAGTCATTTGCCCACAATAACTACCCAAAACCACTTTCATGTTTAAAAGATGATGATTGGGGTATTTAATACCCTGGTACTTAAGCAAGACTAGTATATCACTTAAGTATAACCTATAACTAGTATTTACCATATAGTTACTAGGGTGACATGGAATAATGGATTCAATTATCAAATGATGGCATAATAATTAATTAATCATCAAATGGGTATTTAACTACCTTAAGCTTTAACGTATATTTGATTAAAGAATTAAAGCATGCAATTTTGGAAATTTAAATGAATATAATTTACATAAAATGTAGGATCAATATGATCAAAGTATTGACTCACCTGCATTATAGGTAAGTGAGTCTTGACAATCTTGTGCTTGATCAAGATGGAGATCTTCCGCGTCTTCGAATCCTAATCGGACGAACGTACCGGAAAAAGGCACAAATAAGCAAAGAGAGCAAATAAATACAAAAGAAAAACAAATGAACTCCAAATTAAACAAGACCTATGCCATTAACAAGATCTTGAATTTACAAATTTTTAGAAAAAAATTCATAATTTTTGGAGTTACGACGAGGGAGAACGGAACTTCCAAAGTTTGAATTGGAATTAAATTGGAAAAGAAAGGAGAGAGTGAAAATGGCTCACTAACATGTGGGACCCAAGAATAGTGCTTGGTCCATGTGCACAGTGCATGGACCGGAGGTCAACATGCACTGTGCACCTGTCCATGATGCACCGGGTGCACACTGTGCGTGGGACCCACTTGTCGGTCAAAAGGGGAGGAGAATCCCGGGTTAAATGTCGGCATTTACTGTGCTTGGATCCACCCAGCAGAGAGGCAAAGCAGCTATTAAGGCATCACTTAAATAAGCAAATAATTGCTTGGACTTAAGGACAAAGATTAGGGGAAATAATTGTGGGGGAACAATGCTTATTCCAACCCGACATCACAGGGGGAGGTTTGGGTTTAATCAAACCGGCCATTACTGCTGCTCGGCCCACACGGTAGTGAAATGTGCGGCATTTAAACTGGTAATCAAAGCTAATTTAAACAAAGCTTTGGCTAATGAAGACCCGACAACAATTCGGTGCATTAACACGGGACAGTGTGTGTCCATCCTTTGGACCACAGAGGAGCTCTAGGGGGAAGCTTCTGGCCAAGCCCGCCGGTAGCGGAGGGAGGCTCGGCGGGGGCGGCCAAGCACCAAAACAAAATGCCCTTGGTGAGGAGAAGCTGATGACGGGGGTGGCGTGGCCGGGGGATGGCCGGAGCGACAGCGAGGTGGTAGGGAAGCGGCGGTGGTGCATGGCTTCAAGGCAAAAAGAAATCCGGCCATGCTCCGAGGGGCGGGAGTGGGAGCATGGGCAAGAGCACTCCATGGAAAACTCACTGAGACCAAGAAGGGGACTAGAGGTGGACGGATGGAGGAGATCAACGGAGGGGAAGCTCGCGGTCGGAGTTGGAGGAGATGGCCGAGTGCGACGGCGGTGGTGGTCCAAAGTCAAATCTCCTTTGGGGGGAGGTTCCTTGTCGTCGGGGGTGCGAGGTGACAGGGAAGCGTAGCGAAGGCAGCTCCGGAGCGGCGGATTGCCGGCGGAGGCGACTCGGCCAAAAAAAGGGGGGAAATGGTGGCTGCTTCGGTGAACTTACCCGGGAGCAAGGGAGGGCGAAGCGGGGGAGAACAAGGGCACAGGGGTCCATCTTATAGCCACACCAAGAGCTTGGGAGCCATTGGGGAGGGAGCTCGGTCCTGAGGCGGCCGCGGTGTCATGGGCGCACTGGCCCGGACACGACGGGGCGGAGGCAGGTGAGGCGCAGCGAGGGGCAAGACTTCGGGTGCCTTGCTGACGCGGTGGCGGACGTGGTGATGCGAGCGGCGAGGACGCATGGCGTCACGGCATGGGCGCGGCTGAGGCGACAAGGTGAGGAGGGCGTCAGGGTTGTAGTTGGCAGAAGGAGTGGGTGCGGTGCAAGTGGAGCTGCAAAGGACAGGCGGGCACGAGGCGGCGCAGGCGGTGGCAGAAGCACACGAGGTGGCAAAGGGAGTGGCGTGCGCACGAGAGGAGAAAAAGGGGGAGCTCGGGTGACCTGGCTGAGGAAGAAGAAGGCGGAGGAGGTCTTAAGAAGGCAAAGGGAAAGAAAAAAGCAATGGGTGAAATTTCTTTGGGCGAGGAGGGAAAAAGGCTGGGAGGAGGGGAAATGGGCCAAGGGGAGTTGGGCCAGCCCAATGAGAAATAGGGCTAAGCCCAAGAAGAGAATGGGGCCTAAAATCCGAAAAGGGAAAATTCAAACTTGAAATTTGAATTTGAGAATTCAAGGATGTTTGAAACACAAACCCGAGCTTAGAAGGAAAGCTAGAAGATTTTGAAATTATAGCTAATTTTAAATAAATTTTGAAAATTAAGAACCAAAGTAATTACTATTCACCATTTGAAAATAGAAATGTTACAGATCTACCCAACTTAAACGGAATCTCGACCCCGAGATTCGAGCTACTCGGATAAGATAGAGAACGTACCTTTCATTACTCCTGAAGCTTCTTGGGCTTCTTTGGCGGTGACATGGTTCACATGGCCTTGGTTTTGGCTTGGCGTGAAAGCGGCTCTGGATGCCTGCGAGGTTTGATGACTTTTGCTTGGGGCTAAGATATGACCTCGAGTTGGTAGGGTCCTGAAGTTGACCTTACCAGGGTGGCGGGTTGAGAGCACTTATTGGCAAGGTGTCCCTTTTCTTCATAGTTGAAACATCGAAGATGAGCTATCGGGTTGGCGGCTGCAGGTTGTTTAGCAGAGCGAGGAGCGTGGGAGATATTTTCACTGGGACGTGGGGTTGCGACTGGAGCGGGAGTCGAAATTGGAATTGGACAGCTGCAGTGGTAGCTCCAACTTGGTAAACTGACGCCAACTGCTGGTTCACAACCATGTACTGGAGTGCCAACTAAAAAGCTATCAATTTTGTCTTCCAAACTGCTGGATCCAAGTCTCACTTTTATTGAAATCCACCATTCCAGCATAGCATAAAGTATCCAATTAAAAAAATCCAGTCATTTAGTTAATCTCACATTCTATTGGTACAATAACGTAATTCCCAAATCTTTCTTAGGCATAAGCTTAAATAACCCAATAGATTCACCACTTTGATTGCACGATTTCTTCACTTCATAGATCCAAAAATCTAGTAGTAATAATTGCATCTTTTAATTCGATAAACTCCAAGATCATGCTAAATTTCATTCTATCCCTTTTTGGAACGAAATTCTTCAAAGATTATATTCGCGCAATTACTTCCTCCAAAATTCTTGACTAAATCCACGACATCATTCACTTAATTCCTCAAGCATATTTATCAATTGCAAACCTCCAGAATGTCTTTATATAAATCCAATGTCCTCATTATAGAACCTTCCAAAAGACTGCTTGTAATCCATAAATTCAAATTTAATCCACCGAATTATTTTATCACCATCTATCCAACAATTATTTAGTCCAACTCCCATACCAGTAAGTTGTCCTTCAATCATATATTCCAATATCCAACAATCATATGTTTGTATAATCCAACATCCCGAATTATACCCTTCTATAATCTGATCAAGACATATCTCTATAATCCAACCAAAATTTCTTTTAAATCCCAACTTCTCTATTCAATCATATCCAATTGAATCCAATGTTACCAACATACCCAAATAATTCCATATTTCTTGATTCAATCCACTCTACCAAAATCAACATCATGAATTGGTAATCCTATAATCCAATCTTCAATAATCATATAATTTTTTAATCAAAATCTAACAGTAATACATTTCTATAATCTAACATTCAACAATTATATTTCTATAATCCAATCAAGATTCAACTAACTCTTCCAAAATTAATATCATGAATCAACATGAAAATCCAATTTTCTTCGCATTCTACTCTCTGCCTTTACTGCACACATATCTCAATTCGACATCATAATCAACTTAAGATTCGATGAAAATCCAATTTCTCCTAATAATCAATTCGTTACTTCAGATTCCTATATTCTTCATGATCAATCAAAATTTTCCTCTAGGATCATTTTCTTTCTCCATAATCTATAAAATCCATCGATCTGCTATTTTTTAAACCATTCATAATCAAGGCTTATCCATCATCATGCTCTAGTATTCACAAGAACTTCTTATAACATCGGCAAATCTTAAAATTGTCAATTCCTAAAATCAGTCCTATTAATGACTTCCCAAAACTATCTAGCGTGTCATCCAAACACACTAGTTAATCCCAACAAGAATAGCTTCCATGCGACCTATCTGTTTGAACAATTTTCAACAATTCTTCACAGGTTTCATAGATGAGAGAAAGAAAGCACGATAGGCGAGAGGAAAAAAGCACACTAGACGAGAGAGAACAAGGGAGGAAGACAGAAGCATTCTACTGGTGGGTTGTCTTTGCCAACTTCATTTATGACAAGTCTCGTAGTGACTTGAAAACTTGTCCTTTGTAGCTCAGCTGCAAAGGTTAGTAGCAGGCGTAGGGAGCAATCTTTGGGGCAGTGATCTTGTCCTTTGCAGAGGAAGCACATAACTTTAAGCATCAGGTATTCACCTGGTTGATGGTCCTCATCGCAATTTGGGCGGTTTACATAACATTGGTCTGCATGATGTCCTTTTTCTCCACAACGCAAGCATGCTACTTGGTTCATAGGGCAGCTGTCTGGTTGATGGTGTTCCTCACAGCAGGGACAGTAGGGAACTAGGCCCGTGTAGTAATAGTGTCTGTATTGCCCACATGTGAAGCATGCTCCTCTTGCATCTTGTTGTACTAGAGGACATAATTGGGTGACATGTCTTGTCTTGCCACATTCAAAGCAAGCATTTGGCGGAGCTTCTGGGTCTGATGGTAGAACTTCGGCAGGCACAGCTTGCTTCTTGCTGGGGCTCTTGATGAGTTCTTCGTTGCCAAGGCTGAGGTTGGTGGTGATGACATTCCCTGCTGGTTCTCCAAGATTCCATTGGGGACAGCTGTTCATATAATGTCCCATGTTGCCGCAATGGAAACAATTGATCTTCTGGGCTTGCTTCTTCTGGGGGCATCTATTGGCGAAGTGCCCTTTTTCTCCACAGTGGAAACAGTGAAGGTTAGCTACTGGGTTGGATGCTGCAGATCGTTTGGCGGAGCGGAGAGTGCAGAGACGATTCCCACTGGAACATGGAGTTGGAGTTGGAGCTCTTGGTGGTTGGGCTGCTGACTGATTGAATGATGAGCTATCGAGAAATGCTGACTGCTGGGGTAGCTGTCTTGTGGCCTCTGCGCTGCCATCTTTTTGCGACTAGCACCACTTTTAGGGTTGTTGCTCTCTTTGGTGCCATCTGAGGGAACAACTCAGCTTAGAACAAGAGGAGTTATATGAGGGTTTAAATGCCCTCTAGAGCACAACAGAAGAATTTCAAACCAACGAGAAGAAACGATCAAATACAATACAAAGCCTAGAGTGACTGCATTATCTTAAGGGATTAGGTGTTACATGACTCCTGAACATAGCATATAGGCCATGCTAAGCCACGACACAAGATACAAACACATCGTCTACAAAAGAAGAAACAGAAAGTGTTTGCAACCAAAAGACTGCCTAGCAAGCACTGCTAGCTAACCTAGACTAGCCTGACTACTACAATACGATGATGAAGATCTCGTGGTCGAACTCTCTCTCCTGGAGAGGCAGGAAGTAGTGAAAGGGCGATTCTAGTAGAAGATCCTCGTGCATCTAGGTTAGGCGGGTGCAGGTGAAGCGTGCTGCTTCTTGGACTGCTTCAGAACAGCTGCTCTGGGGTGTCACGGGTCTGAAGGTGTGAGCGATGAACTCGCCCTCTCAGGCATAGAGGAAAACCTCCATGGCCCATGACTCTTGGTCCAAGGTCTGGGTCTTTCGGCCTCTGAAGATAGGCTTGTGGTTGTAATCCAGGTGCTGCATGAGTTGGCAGAGAATGTCCACGAACTCGCCTTCGTCTTCTTCGTGAGAGCAAAAGTCCCACGGGCCATTGGACGACGGGGTTGCCATCTACAATTTTTGAAACGAGAACGAGAGTCAGAACTGAGTAAAAACTCAAGCGAAGTCAAGGTAAGCGAAGAACTAAGAGTGATGAGAAGGAGCAATAAATACACTATATTTTGGCCAAAACTTTTCTTAGCTTTTGAAAATAAGACTCAAGTCCTTAGGCTTGACCCGTCTAGCTAAGGCTCCTACAGTTGTATGCTCTTATACCAGCTCTGTCGGACTCGGATTTTCTAATCTCGAATCCTCTGTGAAAATACCGTGCTATTCCCTAAATCAGTAGATAGCACTCACATACACATTGCTGAATCAATTCATACATGGCATAAAAGAAACCAAACCATTCATTAATTTAACACTTCGGAGTTTACATAAACCGCATCAGGTCAAGTTTTACAATAAGGGCTGAACAGGCCAACTGATTACATTACAAAAGTAGCGGAAGCGATAACGGAAGCAAAAGGGTGAGAGCACATCTCTCCACAGGCAAGCAACTGGGGAAACCCATGTGCGTCCGATATTACCCAAAGACTCAGATAATATAGGATGCACGCAAGTACCAACAGAGTCAACTAGACTAGAGCGAGACTAGAACAGCTAAGGACTAAACTATGCTTCATCATCTCCTGAGCCTCCAACTTTTGGATCCTCATGGTAGTCGTAATATTCAAGATTTCCTGCTTCTGAGGGTTTTGGGGGAAAGAGCGAGAATGAGCACAACTTCCGTGCTCGCGAGCCAACACACAAGATGCAATAATATACACATGCAAGGCTTAATAAGGATGGCTCGGGTTCTTTTATTTGCTAAAGCAGTGTTTTCAATTATCATAATTACAAATTCCTATCACTTAGCATTTTAACCAAATTGCATTTTATTAAAGAGAGTAATTGTGCAATATTATTTCAGTAGAGGTCCCCTCCGTCGGAACCTATACCGTATGCTTCTTTTGATTGGAGCTACCTCCACTCATTAACACCACAGATTCTCAAAACCCAGGGAAAATCCAATCTCGGGGCTAGGTGAGCCCACCACATTTTCATACCACCCACAAGAGATTTGAAATAGAACTAACTCAAGTAAAGTTCCCATGTCCACCTTTGACTATAGGCATGGCTGTTTAAACAGTTTAGACTCTGCAGAGGTTGTACACTATACTCATAAGAGATAGTCATACTCGTTACTCCACACGATTCCTTAGTCATGTAGTTGAGCGACCGTCACAGTAACCTTTCAAATTACCTCGTCCCTTCCGTCATTTCACCCATATGGGGTTACGCCCATACATTGTGCGGGATGTTTGTCTCGGCGATCTGGAGTAGTTGAACTACCCCACAGCAACTGGCTTACTTCACCTTACCTCGGTGTCCCGTTCAAGCTGGAAACATCATGTGCTTGCACGTTCCCATTATTCACCCCCGTGAGATGACATCCAGGATTTAATAAATTTACTAAGCCAAGTTGCAGTTTGCAGACTTGTGGTTGTACTTGTTTTACACGAGAGGCAATGACAAGATTAAGTCCTTAGGGGGTTATCTGGACGGTTTATTCCATATACCATTCACAACCAACATTCTTTGGGCTACATTAGCACCCACTAATATACCATTAATCATATCATCCTCCCAGATAGTAACAGCAAGTTATAGGGTTTTTGAGGAGTAAAATACATCAACTCAACCATCTCGGTCATTTGCCCACAATGACTACCCAAAACTACTTCTAGGTTTAAAAGATGATGATTGGTGTATTTAATACCCCGGTACTTAAGCAAGACTAGCATGTCGTTTAAGTACAACCTATAACTAGTATTTATCATATAGTTACTAGGGTGACATGGAATAATGGATTAAATTATCAAAGGATGGCATAATAATTTATTAATCATCAAATGGGTATTTAACTACCTTAAGCTTTAACATACATTTGATTAAAGAATTAAAGCATGCAATTTTGGTAATTTAAATGAATATAATTTACATAAAATATAGGATCAATATGATCAAAGTATTGACTCACCTGGATTATAGGTAAGAGAGTCTTAACAATCTTGTGCTTGATTAAGATGGAGATCTTTCGCGTCTTAGAATCCTAATCGGACGAACGTACCAGAAAAAGGCACAAACAAGCAAAGAGAGCAAATAAATACAAAAGAAAAACAAATGAACTCCAAATTAAACAAGACCTATGCCATTAGCAAGATCTTGAATTTACAAATTTTTAGAAACAATTTCATAATTTTTGGAGTTACGACGAGGTAGAACGGGACTTCTGAAGTTTGAATTGGAATTAAATCGGAAAAGAAAGGAGAGAGAAAATGGCCCACTGACATGTGGGACCCAAGAATAGTGCTTGGTCCATGTGCACAGTGCATGGACCGGAGGTCAACATGCACTGTGCACCGGTCCATGATGCACCGGGTGCACACTTTGCGTGGGACCCACTTGTCAGTCAAAGGGGGAGGAGAATCCTAGGTTAAATGCTAGCATTTAGTGTGATTGGATCCACCCGGTAGTGAGACAAAGCAGCTGTTAAGGCATCACTTAAATAAGCAAATGGTTGCTTGGACTTAAGGACAAAGATTAGGGGAAATAATTGCGGGGGAACAGTGCTTGTCCCAACCCGACAACACAGGGGGAGGTTTGGGTTTAATCAAACCGGCCATTACTGCTACTCAGCCCACACGGTATTGAAATGTGCGGCATTTAAACCGGTAATCAAAGCTAATTTAAACAATGCATTGGCTAATGAAGACCCGACAACAATTCGGTGCATTAACACGGGACAGTGTGTGTCCATCCTTTGGACCACAGAGGAGCTCCAGGGGGAGGCTTCTGGCCAAGCCCGGCGGCGGCGAAGGTAGGCTCAGCTGCGGCAGCCAAGCACCAAAACAAAATGCCCTTGGCCAGGGGAAGCTGATGACGGGGGTGGCGTGGCCGGGGGATGGCCGGAGCGACGGTGAGGTGGTGGGGAAGCGGCGGTGGCGCACAGCTTCAAGGCAAAAAGAAATCCAGCCATGCTCCGAGGGGCGGGAGTGGGAGCATGGGCAAGAGCACTCCATGGTGAACTCACTGAGACCAAGAAGGGAACCAGAGGTGGACGGATGGAGGAGATCAACGGAGGGGAAGCTCGCGGCCGGAGTTGGAGGAGATGGCCGAGTGCGACGGTGGTGGTGGTCCAAAGTCAAATCCCTTTGGGGGAGGTTCCTTGTCGTCGTGGGTGCGAGGTGACGGGGAAGCATGGCGAAGGCGGCGCTGGAGCGGCGAATTGCCGGCAGAGGCGGCTCGGCCAAAAAAAAATGGGGAAACAGTGGTTGCTTCGGTGAACTTACCCAGGAGCAAGAGAGGGTGAAGCGGGGGAGAACAAGGGCATAGGGGTCCTTCTTATAGCTACGCCAGGATCTTGGGAGCCGTTGGGGAAAGAGCTCGGTCCTAAGGCGGCCGTGGCGTCATGGGCCCACTAGCACGGACGCGACGGGGCGGAGACAGGTGAGGCACAGCGAGGGCAAGACTTCGAGCACCTTGCTGACGCGGTGGTGGAGGCAGTGACACGGGTGGCGAGGACGCCTAGCATCATGGCGTGGGCACGACTGAGGCGACAAGGCGAGGACGGCGTCAGGGTCATGGTTGGTAGTGGGAGTGGGTGCGGTGCAGGTGGAGCTGCAGAGGACAGGCGGGCACGAGGCGGCGCAGGCGGTGGCAGAAGCGCACGAGGTGTCAGAGGGAGTGGCGTGTGCATGAGAGAAGAAAAAGGGGGGCTCGGGTGACCCGACTGAGGAAGAAGAAGGCCAGAGGAGGTGCCGGGCCAAGGCAAGCTAAAGGAAAGAAACGAGTCGGGTGGGCTGCTGGGCCAGGGAGGGAAAAAGGCTGGGAGGAGGGGAAATGGGCCAAGGGGAGTTGGGCCGGCCCAAGGAGAAATAGGGTTGAGCCCAAGAAGAGAAAGGGGCCCAAAATCCAAAAAGGGAAAATTCAAACTTGAAATTTGAATTTGAGAATTCAAGGAAGTTTGAAACACAAACCCGAGCTTAGAAGGAAAGCTAGACTATTTTGAAATTATGGCTAATTTGAAATAAAGTTTGAAAATTAAGAACCAAATTAATTACTATTCGTCGTTTGAAAACGGGAATGTTACAGGATCGATCTAGCTAGACGCCAGTACGGCGAGATATTGGGATGCTGCTTGCAAGCTATGTGCGCCTGTCCACGATGTAACCATCAACTGCACATTCAGCCCAGGTACGTACAACTATACAAGTAGAGAGTTCGGTCAAGAAAAAGTACAAGTAGAGAGAGATATTACTCTCTTTAAGGCTGGAAGAATCGCCGGCCTCCTAGCGTGTCCACGTCGGCATTTCTCGAATTTGCACCAATCGCGTGCAAGCATGTCCATAGCCGTCCAATCGCGGCAAGCATAGCGGTTGTGTCCAGCAGAGCGAGCCTCTCGATTCTTCCCGTCCCTTCCCCTCCGTCTGCTCTTCTCGGTCTCGATTTCTTGCCTCGAGTTGCATCGGCTTCTCCGCAGTTGCACCTCTCGTCCCTTCGCCATCGCCCTCGCGCGGTGTCACTCCCCGTCGGCCATGCCACCCATTCCCTTTACACATGATGCCCCGTCGCTTGCCTCCTCGACTTCGCAGGTGCCGCCCCCGGTCGGCTCCTCCCCTTCGCCCGCAACGCCCCACCACCCCCTCCTCCCCTTCCACCCGTGTCGTCCCTGTCAGCCGCGTCCTGTTGTGAGATTGTGAGCGGTCCTCCAACAGGCTGAGAGGTAAACGACATCGAATTTTTGCTTATTTTAGTGTGCTTAGCGCAAATTGCGTGTGCCGCCCCTTCCCTTCGCACGCGCTACCCTACCGCTTGCCTCCTCGACTTCGCCTACGCTGCCCGCGGTCGGCTCCTCCCCTTCACCCACACCGCCCCCTTCTCCCCTTCCACCCCCTGCGCCCGTCGGTTGCATCCTGCTATGACAATTCGATTACAGTGCCCCCTCCTCCTGTTCCACCCGCGTCGCCCCCACCGGTTGTGTCCTGCTGTGAGATTGTGAGCAGTCCTCCGACAGGCTGAGAGGTAAATGACATGGAATTTTTGCTTATTTCAGTATGCTTAGCGTGGAATTTTTGCTTATTTCAGTATGCTTAGCGCAAAAAACGTTAGTTACCTGAGTCTTAGGTTTGACCTTGATTCGTTTCTGATTATTACATTTTACATTTTTGAGATGGTGCGGGAAATGGTCCTGAATCAAGAATCTGGGGTGGAAATGGAGGGAACCTGAACATGGAAGCGTGATGCCTCCATCAATTTCTAAGCTGCATCAGCGGCTTGCAGGTCCATTAGCCTCTGGTCAGGTTAAGACTTCAAAATGTTCTTTGCTATTTGAAGCTCCATCAGAGTCTCCAACTTTGAGCTTCTGTGCAATATTTATAAATGTTATTAGTCTAAATGATCCGTTTGCCCAATGGTTTTCCTGCTTGAAATAATGGGAGGGTTAGTGGGATTTACAAAATTACCATGCAACCTCCTTATTGTAATATCCCAAAGTTCTGTTACCAAAATAAAAATTAATAAAGTTATTATTTTATTGGATTTTCTAAAATTTGAAAGAGTTTTATTGCTTTATTTAAATTTCTGAAGTTTTAAAAGCCAAAAATAAAATTTATTGAAGTTTTTGAAGTTTGCTTGGATTTAAAGTGAAAAATAAAAATTTAATTAATTTTCTAGAAGTTTAAAAGCTTTCCTTAATTATTTTAAAGCCAAAATAAATTTATATGCAAAAACTATTACCAATTTTAAGTTGAAAATATTTTATTTAAGTCCAAAATAACTCTAGGAATTTTTGTGAATTTTTCTAGAATTTTTGGACTCTTTTTGCTATTTTCTAAAACAAAAATGATTTAACTCATTATTTAAAATTAGAAAATCAATTGAAAAATTCCAAAACGTCTTTTGGGCCAAATCTCACTGTTCGGCCAATTTCTCTGCGCGCTACCTTGGTAGAGAGGCTGCTCTCAACCATTGGATCAGGATCGGATGCCAGCCGCGCGCCTCTCTCTCTTTCCTTCTCTTCGGTCACTACCAGTGGGCCTGCACCTTTCTTCCTTCCTCGCTTCTTCTTTGCGTAGCCAAAGCCCGGCGCCGCCATAGCTGCACGCGGGAGCTCCATCTCTGCCGAGATTTCTGCACCCTCTCCTCACACGACCGGGCACATTGAAGCCCCTTATCACGTCGCGCCCATTCCGCCCAAACTCCCTCTCCGTCTTGCGCATAATCACCGGAATTTTGAAAACGGCCGCCGCACCTCTTGTGCCCGATCTCCCTACCCCGTCCTCCTCTGGCCCTATAAGAAGGGGCACGGTGCGCCCCTTTCATTCCTCATCCCACCCCCATTTTCGCCTCTCGACTTCCCTCTTAGAACCATCGTATTTCACATTTGAAGTTTCCCGGCCGGGCGCCCTTTGTTCTTCGATTCCGGCGCCATCGTCGACGCTCCGGCCCCGAATCCGCCACCATCAGCTTTGCCACATCGCCGCTGACACGGTGCTTGCGCCGCCTTCGCCGGAGCGTGACAGGAACCCCCGCGCCACTGTGACCCGATTTGCGCCACCGCCTAACTCCTCGCCGCCGGCTATCGCCGCAACCTCAGGTGACCAAACCGTGCGCATTTTAATCCCCATGTTCCCCCTCTCTCTCTTGATGCCCTCACCGACTGCCGCCGTGCAGCCCTTCGCCGGCGAGCCATGGGCCAGAGCGCCGTCGGTGCCAAGGTGACGTGGCCGCGCCACATCACTGCCACATGGCTGCCACGTAGACCATTTGAGCCTTGTCAACGCCTACGTGTCGCTGACGTGGCACATACTTTAACCGAAAAGAAAAATTGGGCGATGACGTCAGCACTACGCATTAATCCGATTTTCCTTTACAAGAATAATTCCAACATTCTGAAAAATCCTATTATTCATCATTTCATGTGTTTTAAAACTTCCCGGAGTTCGTTCGCCACTACTATAAAAATACTAATACTGGACGCCTGATCACAGACAGTTCATCAAAACCGTCTGTATTAAACACAATCTCAGACGATTTTTGTTTACCGACCGTCTGTGAAGAGGTCATATCACAAACGGTTCATGTTTAAGACCGTCTGTGAAGTATTACAGATGGTTCTGACAAAAAACCATCTGTGAAGAAACAATTCGACGGAGAGAAGGAGGACAGTTCAGCTCCAAGGCATTTAAGCAGAAAAGAGGTCTATGATATGGTTAAGGATTTAGATGTTGTGCTCAGAAAAGGATGTAAATCGAGGACCCGTAAGAAGAACATGTGGAAGAAGAGATCAATATTTTTGGACTTACCTTATTGGGAGCACCTAGAAGTTCGACACTGCTTGTTACACTTTCTCCAAGGCCGAGAGAACTGAACTGTGCCGGTGCTTGCATGGTGTGAAAGTTCTATCCGGTTACTCCACCAACATGAAGAAACTTGTTTCAATGGAAGATTTGAAGTTAATTGGCATGAAGTCTCATGATTGTCATGTGCTGATGACACAAATGCTCCCTGTTGCAATTAGAAGTATTTTGTCGATCAAGGTCCGAGTGACAATCATGAGGCTGTGTTATTTCTTTAACACAATTGCTCAGAAGGTCATTGATCCCGAAGGACTAGATGCTCTGCAGGACGAGGTGGTGACGACTCTATGTGATCTTGAGATGTATTTTCCTCCGTCGTTTTTCGATATCATGGTCCATCTCATTGTTCACATTGTGAGGAAGATAAAGATGTGCGGGCTCGTGTTTCTACGTAGCATGTACCCGTTCGAGAGGTTCATGAGAATTCTCAAGTCCTATATACGGAATTGATCTCGGCTGAAGGGCAGCATCGTCGAAGGTTATGCAACCGAAGAGGTCATTGAGTTCTGCGTCGATTACATGGCTCAGGTCGAACCGATAGGTGTGCTTCGATCTCGCCATGAGGGGATGCTCGAGGGTATCGGGACCATCGGAAGGAAAGCAATAACTCCAGATATGGATGCGTATGCTCAGGCCCATTTCACGGTCTTGCAACACATGACTGAAGTGTCCCCGTATATCGATCGGCACAAGGACGTGCTTCGGCAACAGAATCCGGAGCGGCCGGATGTTTGGATCATGAGACAACACAACAAACGGTTCAACCAATGGTTGAAGGGGCGACTCGCTAAGAGCTCGTCAAGTGATATGCTGACATGGTTGGCAAAAGGGCCAACATTTACAGTTGTGACATGGTGAGGATACAACATAAATGGGTACACATTCTATACGCAGGCTCAGGATATAAAGAGCACTAACCAGAACAGTGGTGTCCATATAGATGCATTCAGTACCGATGGGCTGATGAGCTCCTACTATGGGCAAAAAGAGGAGATATGGGAGCTCGACTACGTGCTTTTCAAGATCCCCCTATTTCGATGTCGTTGGGTCCATCTCCCACAGGTGAAGGTCGACAAGTATAGCGTCACTACCGTGGACCTCGAACGTGTCGGATACAAAGACGAACCATTCGTACTGGCTAACCAAGTTGTTCAAGTCTTCTATGTAACCGACCCGACAAATAAGAAGCAACACGTAGTTCTTCATGGAAAAAGGAGGATTGTCGGAGTTGAGAATGTAGTGGACGAGGAAGAATACAATCAATTTGATGAGTTGCCTCCCTTCGAAAATGGCATAAGGGTCGAGGAAGAAGAACGTGACGAAACTAGCTACATACACGCCGATCATCATGAAGGGCTAATTTTTAAAGATTAATTGAACAATGTGTGTATATGTACGTTCTGATGAATGGTTAATTTTAATTCATTTGAGTTAATTGATTTGTACTATGAAATCGATGTGATTGTTTCTGAAATAAATGTGAATTGGATGTATATACATGTACTTGTTGTGTTTTCTGCTTGTTTCAGAGGGCATGGCTAGCATTTCCTAAGGCTAGCCAATAAACAGAACTAGATTAACCAATACAAAATAATATCATAGACGGTTTGTAGATCAAACAGTCTGTGATTATATATCACAGACGGTTCCTTGGTAAAAACCGTCTGTGATACAATATATCACAGACGGTTCCTTCGTAAAAATCGTCTGTGATACAATATATCACAGACGGTTGTTGATTGGAACCATATGTGATACATCATATATCACAGACGGTTGTTGATTGGAACCGTCTGTGATACATCACATATCACAGACGGTTCTACTTTAGAACCATCTATGATGTCCATCCCTATTTATATTCGGACTCTAGGGTTTGCCCGTGCCCCCCACTCAAACGATTAAGTTTCTCAACTCCTCGCTCCCTCCTTCCCCGAGCCCGTCGCCGCCGTCCTCAACGCCGCCTCCTCCTCGAGCCCAGCGTGACTCCTCCTTCGAGCTCGTCGACACCGCCTCCTTCTCGAGCCCAGCGCACCTCCTCCCCCGAGCCTGCCGCGCCTCCTCCCCCGAGCCTGCCGCCTCTTCTCCTCCCCCGAGCCCGGCGCGCCTCCCCTTCGACGCCGCCCTACTGCTCCGGTATTGCTCCCTGCTCGTCCTTCTCCTCGACGCCCAAAGGTAACCAATGCCGAGTTGCCTACCTCGATGCCTCTTTCCCTCACTCTTTCTATCAATAATCTGTCATGCTGTCATGGTCCTCATTGACTCATGATAATTGTACTTGTTTTAAGAATTTGTATTTGTTCTAGTCAGTTATTCATATGGTATTTGTTTTGATACTACTACTGGAATATATTGCAATGTGGTGTGGTGGGATTGAGATGAATGCTCTGTGATGATAATAGTCTTGTACTGAAATTGTTTTGATAATCGGGTTTGAACTTGAGCTCTAATCGGAATGCTTACTCTACATTTGATAGCAATATCAAAATGTTAAATCTTAGCTTTACGCTGATTTCATTTGTTCACATGATGTTTGTGTTGAGCATATTATTCCTTTTAAATGACTTGGAGGATTTACATGTTTATGTCAATTATGTCATTGTATTGGTCCTAATTTCTTATGATAATATGTTCATGCGTGTCAGAACTTCTATTTCTTGTGAAGATGTCTTCCGCTCATTCTTCGTCATCGCCGCCTCGTGTGTCTGATGATGCACAATCCTCTGGAATATCCAACCGCGGTAGAAGAAGAGGAATATTGAAAAGGCCCGCTGGCCGATTTACCATCACGGAGGTCGATTAGTCTGGGACCCCTATCAATCCTGGCCGAGTAGCATCCGCACTCCAGAGAACGGTCGGAATAGTTGCACGGCAACGGGACAACATCACCTACGATTCGTGGAAGGAGTTGACCAAACAAGAGAAAGATGAGCTGCTGACGGATATTTTTTTATCGTTCGAGATCCCAGAACAACACCGGGACTCCGTACGACGACACGCGTTGCTACAGGCGTGCAAAGCGTAGAAGAAATTTAAGAGCACGCTTGTCAAGAACTGCATGGAGAAGGATCTGTCGCCCTTCCACAAGTATCCGTTCTTGGCGAAGAAGACAACAGATGAATTTTGGAGTGAAAGTGCGGTGCACACGGCCCTCCAGGCAAAAAAAACAAGCACCCTCACAGACTCGGCACCGCTGGGTATGCAGGTAAAATTCCGATATGGAGGGATCAGGACCAGTAGGTAAGCCATTCGAATGTCTCCCCGCCGTTTTCTGAGATCACTAATGTGCGTGCCCAATAGTGGTTATTTGGGAGGTTACGTACCCTGTCTACGGGGGAAGTCTCCTTTCGAAACCCCGCAGACCAGAAAGTGTCCCAACGCCTGGTAAGATATCGAACTACCTAGTGTGTAATTACTCCATAACTTCATAGGAAGTGAAATGACATGTCGGGCTATTGCAGGTAACGCTGAGTGCACAATCTTCCCAATGCTCATTCCAAGCAGACAAGGAGAGAGATATACTCTCCGCGGCCCTAGAAAACAATGAGTATCCGGGTCGCACGAGAGGCGCTGGTGTTTATGTTACATGGGCAGAATGGTTCCAAGCAGACTCCAGATCGTACCGGAGTAGGAAGAGAGCCAAAGTCGAGCGCGATGCAAAGCTACGAGAGGAGATTCGTGAATCCCTCAAAGATGAGATCACCAGTGAGATCGATGATCGCGTCAGAGTTGTGTCACAACGGCAGATGGAGAGCTTTGAGGAAAGGCTTAGGGAATTGCAACTCCCAAATCAGTTGCAAGCCCTTGCCCCTACTGTGCTAGCCAGCCCCCAAACTTCCGAGTAGCTGCGCGTCTAATCCTACTCCAATAGGCGATGACAGATTTTCTGTTGATGACATCCAGGTAATAATAATTATCTCTGGAATGCTCGATCCATTGATAGGCCTTTTGGAGTAGCTAATTTTGTATCATTATGTAGGCGGCTATGAAGTGCAAGCTCCAAGTGAGATATGCCTATGTTGCCTTAGATGCTGCTTGGGGCCAGGTGTATCCATCCGGTGTCGGGGCTTTGGTGCACGGTGAAAATCAAGCGCCGGGTTTCGCAAAAGTGAATGTGGACGGTGTTTGTGCTAATTTCGAGGCCGTCCCGCTTCATATTCCCCCAAACGACGAGGTCATGACTCTAGAGCAAGCCATTGGAACATTCATCCAGTGGCCTAAGGGGGACATCTGCCTGGAGCTACCTGCTCCGGTGTCAACTTCACGAGAATGTCCTGCAACGGTATCAAGTCCACGGGAGCTGACTGCACCGAAACTACCTGCATCGACACGGCTAGGGCCCAGTGCATCAGATGCATCTACACCTTGTGCTCAGTCGACTGATGCACCTACACCTCGTGCTCAGTCGACTCTTGTGAAGTCGACCTATACAAAGCGAGGCAAAGAAGGGCGAAGGCGGACTACGACTCGCTCGATATCCCCTTCTTGCCGTTGGCCCAGAAATTCATGCTAGGCGAGCTGTTGGTCAAGAGGTTAGACAGCCCTACCCTAGGACCGGCTTGAATAGCATTGCATACATGGTACATGGAACAATCCAACAAGTCGGCTGAACAACGACGCTTGGGTGCCACCGTCAAGTACAAGGAGGATCATTTTAACCACGAGCTTCAAGACTGTGTCTTCACGGTGACCTTCGAGGACTTGTTTTGCCTCTTCAACCTCGACGAGCTCGATGTCTCACTCATACGATGCTGGACACTGTAAGTGTGTACAATCACGGTCAATGTTCGTGTAATACCGATAAATGTTATATATAACTCCTTGCTTTTGTATATAGATACATGATGTCTGAAGCCGAAAGAAGGAATTCACCGGTAGGTTTCCTCGACCCACACGTGGTCTCCGAGCAAAGCATCAAGGCGAATGCAATATTGGTTGAGGATTACGTTATAGAGTTTTTCCTGGCTCACCGCAACAAGGAATACATACTTTTGCCCTACAACCAGGAGTAAGTGTTGTACTACTGGCTATACTTGTTGATTTGTACTTTATAAGCAACACGAACTTAGGTTTAATGACCATGCTAACATACCTGTGTAGCTTCCACTGGATTCTAATTGTAATTATACCAAAACGGAAATGGGTAATATACCTAGATTCCCTAAAGAGGACCACTCACAACTTCATAGTTATCTAGAATTTAATCAACAGGTAAACACATTTCCTCCATAGAAACTCTATTGTAGTCTTTCCTTCCTTTGCAATGGCTAAGGCTAACTTCTTGGAGTCACGTAGGGCGTTCGACGTGCTATATGCTAGAGGAGGGAAATGCAGGAGAAGGTCACTGCAACACGATCTAACTTTCCCGGTACTCGTTAGCTAGTACACATTAATCCTATATAACACTTCGTAGTAATGCCTCTCGAACTAACCAATTCTATTTTTGCAGTACCACCAAAGTGAGTCGGGCATAACATCTGTGGATACTATGTTTGCCACAACATGGAACTACTCATCGGTTCCGCGATCACCAATGATCCTCAGGTTTGTCAATCTTGCAACAATTATTTCATATATACTTACCAATTTATATAAGCACGAATTTAATCTTCCTATCGACAGGTTGCGACCATCGCCGAAACTGCGTTGGAATAGAGCAAGCTCATAAAAGCATTGGTGTGCTATGGAAGTTTATAAATGACTTTGAAAAATGAAATAAAAATTAAATGATGGTTTAGACTTGGGCAAAATGGATGGTTGGTGGGTGCAAGTTTATGCACGGGCTCAATCTTGGTAGGATTGAGACCTAGGGTTTTTGGAAGTTGTCTAAGCCAGTTAAGGACCGGTCTTCGAGCACATTTTGTTACGCCCCACTGTACTACCACAAGTCTGGAATGGGACAGACTTGGCTAACTAATTTATAAAATTCCATCGTGGTTGTGCCATGTTGATGTGTGGGTGTCAGAATGACCTACTTATATGTATTCCCACATGGTGCAAGAGGGGGCTGTAATCCGACGGGTGGTTAACCCAATAGAAGCGAAACCTTAGCGAGGCGGGACCACAATAGGATGATGCTTTATAAAGGCCTCATCACGTGTAACACCCTGGCTATGCGGAAGCCAAGATATCACCTAGAAGTCTAATATTCATCAACAATACGAAATAATTTCAGCAATCTATCAATTAACAACATGTAAGAATCAACAAGTGATAGAATGAATATAAGAATTGAATCATAATTCAATAACATATCAAACTCTTTCATCTAATCATATCGAATCAATTATGATGCAACTATCAGAAGTCTATACTAAGATCATAATCCAATGCCAATACAACCATATCATAAAGAATGATAATATCAACCATCAATCTCTTTTTATTACAACCCAATTATTATCGAAGGAAAGGTAATGACAAGTTCATCTAATTTATAAGTGAATATTGTGAAGTGAAAGGAAGATTGTGAAGTGGATGAAGTGATCCACGCGATTATACCCTCCCATGCATGCCGTCTCCAATGTTTACCTAAAACAAATAAACACGGCAAGAATGAGTCCACGACTCAAATAAGTACAATGAGAACAATACTAATAAAGATTGAATAAGAACATAATAGTCACGTAATATAATACTGAATGTAGAACGGATGAGTAATATCATTATATAACAGAATAGAATTCGAATGTGGAATGGAGGAATAAGAACATAACATCACACTAAAGAATATGAAGGTAGAATGGCAGAAAACATATGAATGAATGAAATGCGTGAACTCCACTTCTGCTTATACCGGTATAGCCAGTGACACACCCGTCGGTGTTCACTTAGACCCGTATTTAACAAAATATGGGGATCCAAGGCCCGTATGAAGAACGTTTCATACAGGGATCCAAATCTGCCCACATTGGAATGGTGGGTCATACGTGCCCATACTGGAATTGATGGGTCTTTACTTTCCACTCCCGTGGATGTAACATGAACAATGAATGAATGGAATGAATCATGAATAATGAAAGATGTCATCTTATTAAACATGGATTAACGAACGTGAAATGAACATGAAGCATTGAATCTACTCATAGATCATAGAAATAACAGTATGAACAACAAGCACTCAGCATTCACCAACAATAAGAATCACAAGGTACTTGCCCATATTGGAATGACGGGACTTCACTACCCACTTCCGTGGTGAATATGAAAGAAGGAACGAATGAATATATTGAACGTAAACATATTATCGAAGAATCATGGCATATCAATTATGAAGGGAAACAAGAAATACCAATATTACCCATTTGCATATTCAACAATCAAATGGAACAAACAACAAACTAGACAATTCAATTGTACTTGCCTCAACCGTGAGACGGAAGACAACGATGGAAAGCTCTAGCCCCGAGGTTTACCACCACCTGACAGCCGTAAAACAATATACTAAGTACACTAACTAACAGTGTACAACATAGCAATTGAACAAAACGAGAACAAGCATCCCTACCCGCAACCCGAACATTTAATCAATATACTCTCAAATTCCCAAATCTGCCCAAACAGACAACAATTAAGGAAAAATTCATAACTTTTGAGTAAAAACTCCAAAAGCCATGAATCCAATTTTACTAGAACCCACACAAGCCTAGCTACAACTTCTCAGGTGACTGAAAGATCAAAATAGTTCATCTAAGTCTTTGTTTTTAATCCCGAAGACCGATCTCTCATCTCCGGTACTACTAACTTGTGAATTTCATAACTTTTGTTTGGCTCAACCGAACACATTTTTCTAATACTCCCTGGAAACTAAAGGAAACCAGATATATCAATAAAATTATCTCAAATATTTCCGCTGTGCAACAAAGGTTGCAAACAGTCAAGTAAAACTCTTTTGTCCACAATAGAGAGACAGATTACAGCCTTAGCTTCTAAAATTCATATATTTTGATCTAGAAATCCAAAAATTATGAAATTTAACTTTCTGGAATCATAAGATCAAACTTACATATCTATGTTCGCTGCACAAGTCTTGAGACTGATTTAGCACTCAGTATTGCGAAATTCATAACTAAATCATAGTTTATCAAAAAATTATGATTTAAGACTTTCTGGAAAGCTAACGCAATTCCCCATCTAACTCCAGGAGACCCTAAATACATAATCTGCCTAGAACTACCTCAAACTTGCAAGTCACCAGATCACAGATTAAACCGATCTACTACAGCAGCTATCATCTAGCATATGGAAACAATACGCATAAGATCAATCTACCAAAACTAATTGGGATCACGAATTAACCCACAAGAATGACGCGAGATGCTGCTGAAACCTTCGCAAAGCCCTCGCGAAGATCACCCCCACCTTCTTCCTCTTCCTCTTCCTCTCCTCTCTTCTTCCCTCTCATTCCTCTTCCTTATGGCCGGCAACAATAGAGAAGCACCAGAGGGGAGGGGCATGCTATAGTAGCGCCGTGCTACAGTGACGGTGGCACTACAGTACTCATGCTATAGTACTTAGGTGCCAGGGTTTAGTTCCCCCCACATGGGCCCAAAGAGCTATGGGTCAAAGGCCCGAGTTCTAAAACTCCTTCAAAATTCTGAATTTTCCCTTTCTAATTATATTTAATTCTAATACTAGTCACTTATATGTTTCATATTTGAACGGGATATTACATCACGTCCTCTAGACTGCTTACCTAAGGTAGTGAGCAGTGGTATCAACGGATGCCAAACAAACTAGAGAAGTCGTGTCTTGTGGGTAAAGCTATACGACCTCTGCAGAGTGTTAAGAACTATTCGAATAGCCGTATCCACGGTCATGGATATGCTTAGCAAAGCCACTCAAAGTTAGACTTTGGTTTTTGTTTTCAAAAAGGTTTTGTAAAACAGTTTTTGACATGGATATGTGTCCATGAGAAAAGTTATGAGTTGAAGCCCCGGGTTGGTGCCCGTGTTTAAGTTAGTGTTAGGTTGGTGCCTACACTAGTTTTATTAATTCATTTAAAACTCAATTTTAGTTATTGTAAAATTTGAGCTTTTGAACTTAGTATTATATTTAAAAATGTCAAATATTGATTTTGCACAAATAACCCTATAAGCCTTCCTTGTTGATATCCATGCATGCATTAACTCTGTTATTGGGTGTAACTTGCGAGCACGGAAGTTGTGCTCTTCCTTGCTTAATGCAAATAAATTTCAGAGGAAAAGGACTTGCTACTGGTGTGGATCTCGACGACTAGGCCGCTACCCCAGTCGATTGCCTATGGCAGATCAGCTGGACCCACTACTTCTTAGTCTTCTGCTGTGTTCTTTATTATTGGCTTGTAAGCCTTTCTTGTAATAAACTCTGTTGATTATTAATAAAATTTTACGATTTATGGATGTTACCATATCTATTTACTGTGTGAACTAGCTACTGATTATGGGACTAGTTCGGAAATACACAGAGGATTTGGGGTGTTAGTCCCGAGTCCGACACTTATTTTCTTAGCAAAATCAAACATGCATAGATTTTAAAGATACAGTTCTTAGTGGATGCTACTTTCTAAACTGCAGTGTGGGATTCTGAGTCTTGTGAGAGGCATACAATCATCAAAAGGATTGTTGATTATGTGCTTAGCAAGCATTTGTCATAGAATTACCATGCAACCTCCTTCTTTTCTTAGCAAAATCAAACATGCATAGATTTAAAAGATACAGTTCTTAATGGATGCTACTTTCTAAACTACAGTGTGGGATTCTGAGTCTTGTGAGAAGCATACAATCATTAAAAGAACTACTGATTATGTGCTTAGCAAGCATTTGTCATTGCAGAAGGAAGATTTGATTCATGTTGTTGATCAGCTTAACTTTTGGCTCCTGTTTGGTGGACAAGGTAAGTTTCTGATCTTTCTATCTGGTGCTTTACATGTCATTGGTTGTGGGCTTAATTGGAAATATGCAAACACGGCCTCTTCTTCTGGAGCTTTGTTCAAAGTCTTCGATAGTTTACCTAAGCAGTTGCGTCTATTGGACAGTGTTCCTCTTAGAATATCCACCATGCACCATCTAAACTCAGGTTTGAGACAGAGCCTTTTTAATTCTTTTTATATCCTATTTATTATGTTTTTCATTATTTTCTTCATTGGATGTAACATCTCTTTTATTACACTTTTGCTTATGCCAACCTTTAGACATGCATCTGTGTTTCATCGTGAACCCCATTCATTTGCATATCGAAGATAATTCTTCTCGTAGCCTGCCGGAATTTACAGCAACTTGCATTCCATCTTCACAAGTCATGATTCAGGTATAAGCGTACAACCTATCTTTAGTTGTGTTATACCATAGTGGGATAATATTACTCCTCCTTTCTTTTATGGTGCTCGACCGCTCAGTATCTTGCATGTCATGTTTTGTAGCTGTTAGTTAGCCAATCTTCATTGTGGTGTTTTTTCCCACAAATCTTTTCCTTTAGCATCGTTTTGTTGTTAATTTCATTTCCTTTCTCTTTCACTACAGCATTGAGATTCCGATGGGTCGCCACCACACAAGATATTGATTTGTTTTCTTCTTCGATGTGTGTTCCTCTTGCTTATTTTTCTGCTGCGGCACTAGTAGCGGTGCTGCATCTGCTGCCTACTACCTATCGTTGGTAGAGGATGGAGGTGTCGTGCGACTGCTGTCCATGCTCAGCATCAACCATACCATCTCGCGATCCAGCCTTCCACCTTCACATCGTGCTGCTCCCTCTCGGTCTCAAGGTGGAATTTCTCAACACATTGAGCCATCGGTCTCCTAGAAGTTCCACAGGTTTGCAAATGGTGGATGATTGCCCAGGCTAAAATGGTGGCCTTATTCATTCCCATGTTTTCCTTTTAAGAATACTGTTATGTCCACCCGACAATTTTTTTTGGGCCAGGCCATCTACTTTTCTGTTTTTACTCCGTAGTTCACTTTTGCATCCTTTAGTGTGCCATCATCTTTCATACTAATAGGCCCGAATGATAGATTATCTTCTTTGCAGAGTAATATCCTGTTTTTGCACATGAGCAGAGACTCTATTCTTACCAGACAAAGAAATGTTTTTAGTGTTGTTGTCAGTCCTACTGAATCGTTGTATTTTGTAAGGGGGGAAAAAAACCCTGAATCATGAATTCATCGGCCTATCCTATGTTTCATTTTATTGTGTGCTTACACATGATTCTCAAGACACTAAATGTACATCTCTCTGTTATGTGTGTAGGGCTGTTAAATTCCAATCGTCTAGATGTCTATCTTTTTTGGTTTGTTCGAAATTCCAACAGTGTGATTAAGGTATAAATTTTAATATCTTCACATTGATTGCTACAATTTACACTAAATGTCTGTCTTTTTTGGATTGGTTTGAATTTGCCTTTTTTTCGTGTATAGGTTCATGAACGCCAGCAAAGTGCAGAGGTTGCTATCCTCCCAAAAGGTATCCATCATTTTTGTCAGAAATCAATTTAAACAATTTGTAATGCTCAGGACACAAGTAACCAAGTAGTCATATAGGACTTATAGCATGCCTTACTTGAGAATTGAGATTCAGTTCACATCTAAATAAATGGCAATGTATTGACACAATTGTTTTGCTCTTATCTTATGAAAACCAGCTTGAGAACCCATTAGCGAACAAAGACAAAGTTATTGCCACAGGCTTACTTGCATCACCTGGGGCTAGTGAGGGCCAAATTGTATTTACTACTAAAAATGTTGAAGCATGGCACGCCCAAGGGAAAGATGTTATTCTGGTACATGTCCTTTCAGTGGCGGAGCCAGGAATTTTTCAAAACCTGGGCAAGCCCGCGAGGAGGTGTTGATCGTCTTGTTTTGCCTGGGTGAGACGCTATTTTTTGGTCGTGATCGCCGTGGAACTTTATCGGGGCTACCATGGCGCATTGCTAGCAAGCCTGGGCAACTACCCAGGCTGGAGGGACACTAGATCCGCCCCTGTGTCCTTTTCATCCTCCATTTTAAGTCAAGAAGTCGTGTTTATGTCATTTTGGATTAGACTTTTGCTTTGTTCTAAAATGGTTGCTAATTATCATTGGAAGATCTATTTGTTTCCTTGTCCATGTTAGAATAGTTGCTCCCCATTATTCACAACTCTCTTTGAGCTGTACATGAAAAGCTCCATATTGTAATGCTTGAATTATTGTATCCTGATATTTTTCTTTTGTACTTTATGAATATAAAGGTGAGGACAGAGACCAAATTTCAGAGAATGTTTGGTGGAATACTGCAGACCATTGGAATTCTTACTGAAGAGGTGGTATGACCTATCATGTCATTGTTGTAGCTCGTGGGTGGGGCAAATGTTGTATCAGATGTTCAAGTCGCCGTAAACGATCTTTGAAGGTGATTGAACCTCATTTTGCATATATTTAATGATGCTTTATCGTATTACCTACGGCAACAAATCCATCTTGAAATTCATAATGAGATTGTGAGAATTGTATGTTTATCATTTTTGTATTATAGCCATTTCACTTGTTTACCGGAGAAAGAATTGTTTTTAATGTTGATATCAATCCTACTGAATCATTGTAATTTGTAAGGAAAAAACCCCTGAATCATTAATTCAACAGCATGTCCTATGTTTCATTCTATTGTGTGTTTACACATGATTCTCAAGACACTAAACATACATTTGTTTGTTATGTATGTAGGGCTGTTAAATTCCAATCGTCTAGATGTCCGTCTTTGTTGGGTTGGTTTGAAGTTCCAATAATGTGATTAAGGTATAAATTTTAATATCTTCACATCGATTGCTACAATTTACACTAAATGTCTATCTTTTTTTTTTTTGGTTTCAATTTTCCTTTTTTCCATGTATAGGTTCATGAACGCCAGCAAAGTGCAGAGGTTGATATCCTCTCAAAAGGTATCCATCATTTTTTTTCTTTAAGCATCAAAGGTTTCTATTTCCGCTAAAGCAGTTTGTATAGTCCTGCCGATAACAATCAACAGCTAGCAATGTATAATGTACAGTGGACGCAACTGCACTGTTCTGTCTGAACTGATGAACCGCCTTATGTGTCCTGTTTTTGTTCCATCCGTTGTTACTTCAGAGCATGCTTCTGCATAATTTCCAAGCATTTTGTCACATGATGTCTATAATCTTCTGCAAGCTAATGAACAGCTAGATTGTATGGATAAACATTATTGGTTTATCTCTACCGTTATCTTCAAGTATTCAGAGAAATATGTAGCCATCTATTTGAAACAGATAGATTGCAATGAACAGCTCCTCCATCCTTAGGAACCTACATTTTTTAATAATTACTAGATTGTAACACCCTAAATTTTCAATTTTGGTTAAAAATAAAATTTAATTATTTTCCTTGAGTTTTTTGATTTTTTTTTTGGAATTTTGAAAGCTTTTTCCTATTTATTTTAAAGCCAAAATAAGTTATTTGCAAAAATTAAATACCAATGTTAAGTTGGAATTATTTTATCTAAGTCCAAAATATCTTAGAAAATATTTGAGCCACGTTTCTTTTTGCCGGCATAGGTGGTGACTACAGAAAACCCTAGCAATGTAAACCCTAAGTGTCAAAAACATAAACCCTAGAATCAAAAACCCTAGAAACGAAAACCTAAAACCGAAATCTTGTTTGAAAGCCAATTAGAATTATTTAGCAGATATCAGATTTTATCAATCGCCAACAAGAATATTCTTAGCAAAATACTAGATTTTGTCCAATCATCGTATTTTCGATCTCATTTCCTTTCCGTCCTCTATTGTTCCTCTGGCCGAGAGCCACTCAAACTAGCCGTTGCAACCGAACCGGATCAGCAACATTCACCTTTCTTCTTCCACCAAACCATAACAGCGCTATCTATCTCTCCCGTCGTCATGGTCAGAAGTATTGCTCCACATCGCAGCCATGCGGAGAGGTGCTGTCGCACGCCGGTCAATCGCCCGACACTTGCTGTCGCTCAAAGCCACTGTGCCGCCAACCCATTGAGACCACTGCTGAACAACATCAAAGTCCATAGCCGACCTCCACTAAGAGTCATGTCAAGCTTCCTCCCGAGTGCATCGCCTGCCCATGCTGGCCTCATTGCCATCATTGCCCACATTGGCTATAAAGGCCATCTCCCAGCCACATTCCTATCTCCATTTGCCTCGGCCTCCTCCTTCCCTCTGCAGCACACTAGGAAGACAAAGCAAGCTAGCTCCAACCACAGCCGCCCTCGCCGTTCTGGATGCTTGCTGAAGCCCTGGCCATGCCTACGTGCTCTAGAGCACCGCCGTGGTCCCGTCCACCCCACATTTAACACCTTATTCCTCCTCCACGAGCTCGGAACCACTTGGAGCGGCCACGCCCCGACGTCTTCTCCGAAGCCGGCTGCCACCCCGCTTCCTGTTCTTGCTGCTCGGGTGAGCCACTTCCATTTTTGTTCGTGTCAAATCAGGTTTCGGCCTTTTCTCCTCAAAATCCCTCAATCTATTTCAGGGATTGTGCAGAGGGAGCTCGTCGCTTCGTCCTCTTCCTCCCGGCCGGCCAAAAGCCGCCACCGCCGCCACCGTCCTCCCTTTGTCGAGCTCTGCGCCAATCGCTCACGACCGAAGCACCTCTTTGCCCTCCCCGCTCATCCCTCGCCACCATCTCCAGCTTTCCTTCACCCCAACGCCACTGCCACAAAGCTCTTGCTGCGCCGCTGGTGGCCCATGCCGCCAGCTCGCTCCGGCCCTCTTCAACCTCCACCGGTTGCACAGGTGAGTCCTCCACATCCGGGCAGTGCTCGTGCTCCCCCTAGATCCCCTCCTCCCTCACCGGTGCGCCGATGTCCCGTTTCTCCTCTAGGTCCGGCCGGCGCACACTGCCGTCCGGTTGCTCCCATCCACCGTTGGCCACACCGTCACCACTCCTGGAACCGTCTCCTCGCTCTGGTCCTGTTTTACCCACGCACGGCCGCCGCTGGTGTCCCCATCGCCGGCGAAGCCATGCCCGAGCCTCCTTCTCAGCTGGCGTCGCCCTCACCATCAAGCCGCCTTGTTGTCCTCTATTGCCCTGTCTTAGCTCCTCTCTGTGTGTGTTGGTGTGTTAAGTATCAGAGGCTGACAGCAGGATTCATTTGTCAGGATGAATGGTCAGTAGTGCTTTAGGGAAAGACTAGCAGTGGCAGTAGAGTTGTTGATCAATGATAATGGACCTTGTGAGTTCAGTGGTTAATTAGAGTCCAGACAATAGGATTGATTAATAGTTGGATAGTTCAAATAACAAATCGTATGCCTAAATAAAGTGACAAGTCGTCAGGGGATCCTTTGTCAAGTTGGAGACTTATGACTATCAATGTTTAATTGAAAAGTGTCAGCCATTGATAAGTAAGTAAATAGCTAATCAAAACCAGTAAGGCCATTAGATGTTAGTCAAGTGACATTGGAAAGTCTGCTAGTGTATTACTAGCAGTTGGATGAAATACCAGCATCAAATTAGAAGCTTAAAATGAACCCTGAGCCAATGTCAGCAGGCCCCACTAAGACTTAAAGGTTTATTTGTAGTAATTCAGTATTAGATGTGCTCACATGATATTAGTTAATGACTGAGTCAAGTAAGTAAGATGCATCCTTAAATTGTGACAATTCGATGAATAAGACAGGGCTAATAGAAATGATTAATCTGTAACTAGCCAAATAGGGCATTACCAGTAAGGTACTTTGAGAAGTGTCAAAGATAAACAAATGACTGCATGAACATATTAAAGACAATGTATCCTAAATAAACATAGGATTATTGTAGGTCATTGAAAATAAACATAGGATCATTGTAGGTCATTGACAATACATGCAGTGTAGGTTTGGTTAGGGATAAGTTTACATGAAATAGTGAACTTTGTCCTAGGAGCATTGCAACCATAATTGATCTCCACTTAACAGTATGGCATAAGATCAAATACTATGTTAGTTCATATTAAAATGCAAGTCCATGGGATCCACCATCAGAAGTTAGTAAAATAATTAATAAGTTAGTAAAATAATTAGGAAGTTAATTAGTAAGGGTTTTGCAGAATAAATTGCAAGGACAAGATTAGTTAGAAATTTCCAATAGGTTGCTTATCATCTAGTAAGCATATGACAGTGCCCCAGTGACTAGTTTAATTAATGAGCCTAAAAGACATTAGAAGATAATATAGGTAAATATTGAATAATTTAAGCAATTAGTCTAAAGATATTAGAAGGTCAATTAGTTGTAGACATTCAGTTGGCCGACTGCACTTTCAGATAATGTCAGCAAGCCAAGTAACTAAAAGGATAATTACTTAGAGGTTAAATTAAAAGCAATAACTAAAATAATCATGAGATCATATAAGAAGATTGATTTTGACTATACAATCATCGTAGTTGTATACATAGAATGCTTGGAGAGAGTGCTTGTGAGTACTAGGTGGCATGTTAAGGAAAACAATATCACCTAGGTTCTAGGTATCGTCCGTCGTACATCCGTTCTCAGTAGCAGAACCCTTCATGATCTAAAAGCAAATCTGAGAGTATTACCTAACCAGGTAATCTCTCCTATCTAGATAACCAATGAGGAATGTTCCTGTGAACATTCTCTCTCTCTCTCTCTCTCCGTAGATTTATCTACTTTTGTCTGTAGTATTTACTTCATCAACTCCTTGGTTATAATCCGTCTGAAGTATTTCCTTCATTAACTTTATTTGATTTTACTTTTGTCTGCAGTATTTCTTTCATCAACTCCTTTGGATATACTTCGTCTGAAGTATTTCCTTCATCAACTCCACTAGGTATGATTAGTTTCATCTGGAATACTTCCGTCCTTCAAGATGTTGTTAGATATGTTTACCTTCATCCGAAGTGTTTCCTTTTATTTGAATATATTTAAGTGTGGTTTGTTTTTGCGTGTAGATTTTGATGACTCCGGGGAAACCTGAATTATTTGAAGAATCATATTCTGACACCGTTTAAGAACAACAACTAAATAAGCAAGGCAAGTTATATCCTTTGATCATATTTGATCCCAGTATTTTAAGCTATTTAAATTCTGTTTTAAATTATTATTGCATGTGTATTTCTATTCAATGTAATTTAAATACCTGTTTTAAAATTATAGTTATGCCTAAATCCTTTGTACTGCCAATCTTGATATTGAAATAAACCTACCTTGACACCTTAGATGAAAGTCTAGTTTATGCAATAGTACGAACTAGAACATTTTGGGAAAAAATTATGCTTAGCCATACTTAGAACTGAAATATTTGATTTGGGAATTTACAGCCAAAAATTAAATGTTGTTTAAATTGTATCTATGGCATTAATGTGTCATAGAAGTTTACAAATGCTTTGAAAAATGAAATAAAATCAAAATTTGGCTTGGACTTGGACGAAATGGATAGTTGGTGGGTGCAGGTTTATGCATGGGATCGAGTCATTTCTATGATCGAGGCCTAAGGGTTCTTTTGGAAAGTCGCCCAAGTCAGTTAAGGACCGGTCTTCGAGGCGCATCTTGCTACGCCCCAACGTACTACCACATGTCCTGAATGGGCGGAACTTGGCTAAATAATTTGTAATATTTCACAGTGATTGTGTCATCCGGTTGCGTGGGTATCATTATGACCTACTTTTATATATTCCCACATGGCGCAAGAGGGGGCTTAATCCGGCGGATGGTTCAATCCAAAGGAAGCGAAACCTTAGCGAGACGGGACTATGATGGGATGGTGCACTGTAAAGGCCTTGTGATAATCTCTTAGTCGCACACCTTCGAAAATGTGTGAGCGGACAGTACGAGTGATTATCTCTTGTGGGTAAAGCTGTACAACCTCTGCAGAGTGTAAAACTATTCAAATAGCCATGTCTATGGTCAAGGACATGCTAGCAAAGCCACTTAAAGTTAGACTTTGATTTTGTTTTCAAAAAACATTATCAAATGATTTATCCAAATGAAAAATTGGGCGGGTAGCCATGTGATAGGAGGGTATCCTTCACCTCTCTTGTGTGAATGTTATCTAACTATAAAACTGAGAATTTAGAAAAATAAATTTTAGTTATGGAATATCTGCCTTGGAACTTAGTACAAGTATTTAAAGAAAACATCAATTATGCAAAATAAACCCTATAAGCCATCCTTTGTTATACCCTCATGCATTATAATCTATTATTGAGTGTAACTTGCGGAGTACATTCATTTGTATTCACCTTGCTTAATAAAATATTGATCAGAGGAGAAGGACTTTGCAACTGCTGAAGATCTCGACGACTAGGCCGCTACCCTAGTTGATTGCCTATGGCAGATTAGCTAGGTTCTACTACTTTTTCTTCGTCTTCTGTTGTGTTTATCATTGTTAGCTCGTAAGCCTTCCTGGTAATAAAACTCTGATTATTATTCAATAAATGTGTGATATGGATTATTATCATTTTTCTTTAACTATGTACACTAGCTACTGATCACGGGACTAGTGTGGGATACACAGAGGATTTGGGAGTATTAATCCTGGGTCCTTACATAGATACCTGAAACCAATTAATTTTCCTATAAAATACAGGCAGATAAAATCATTTGTACCATATTAGTCAGGATTTAGGGTTTTGCAAGATACTTATGATCTACAATATCCACATCTATTAATTCCACCTGTTAGTTCACCGGCGCGGCGTAGCGCGCGCTTACCTCCTAGTAGATATATATAGGGTAATGATAATTCTTGCGTTCCGGAGGGAGCATTTTTTCCTGGACGGCTATGCCCCCATGTGGTCTGACCACATCCACACAAACATCATCTCACTCTTTCGTTCCTATAATCTCATAGCCACACAGGTAGTTCCTCAACAACTCACCATAGGTCATAGCTTAAACCACCACTACATATATGCTCCTCACTGGCGACTAGGAGCTTGCACTTGCATCCCCTCCCCCTGTATCCATTGGTCAGAGCTTGCTACCACTCACGCTCGACGAGGCCGTCCACTGCAACCGGAGCTCGTGTGGAGGTCTCTCCTTGTAAGGAGTGATTGGAGCTCATCGGATCTGACGAGGTAGAGGCCAGAGGAGGTGGGGAGGCCGATGGTGAGTGGATGATCAATGACGAGGTGGCACTGTGGGACGGAGACGAGGCACCGGGTCTCCTGCCTCACAGTGGAGCGGTGGGTGGAGTCGGAACAGGGAACAAAGAACAGAGGAGGGGGAGCATGGCAAGCCCACAGCGACATTCGAGAGCCTGAGGTCGAGCGTGTCACTACCACCATTGAGGCCGACACATGTGTCGAGTTTATGCTACATCTACAGTTTTCTTTGTTGAAAAAGGTGATCTAATATGATTTGGTTTCTCAAATATTGTCGGAAGATGTATTTGTTACAATTGTGTGTTTTTATTTGTTGCACAAGAGTTTTTTTCTATTGCAATGTCTCCTCAAATGTTGCCGCAAGAAGTATTTTTTGGCGAGGATTCTTAATCAGATCAAACTTTTTTGGTCAAAGTTAGACTTCCTATCAAAGGAGGCCCACTTAACATAGGCCCACTATATTACGATTATGAACCTACAACCAGTTTATAAGGGTAGTTTAAATTCCCTTTATTACGGTCAAACTAGTTGATGACCAGTTTAGATCACGAACGACCAACTATGGATATGGCACGACCAGCTATACGGCCTTGGACAATCACTAACCACCCAACTAGTCAGGAAACACCAACAGTTACCCACGTGACTGACGGGAAGGTGACTTTTGGTGCATTTAGCAACTTACGATAGTCGGTTAACGGACGCAACGATTCTAGACTCCCCTAGCGAACGTGTGTGAAGATTAGAGGCACATTTAGCAGCATTAACTGCCACCCTTTAAATATTATAAAGGGGTTAGCCCATGTTCTCTGTAAGATAACTGATAACAGGAGATAGGTTTTTAGCATTGCTTGTTTAGTCATGATCACTACGATCATATTGTAACATCCATTGTATTATCATACACACACTCAATGTGTCCAAAGCAATATACAGTCTTCATTTGATAGCGTTTTCACATTACATTCCTGAGTAAGTTCGATTAGGAACCCCGCGTTCTGATCATTGATAGCTTTGTTGCAATTTTGTTTTTGATTTGTTGCAGAAAAGTAATTTGTTGTTGCGGGTAGGTATATTTGGTGTCGTGTCTGTAACAGTATATTTGTTGCATCATATGGGGATTTGTTGCACGATTACTAAAAATAGTTGTGCCTCACAATTTTTTGTTGCGCCAGATTGAATGGCTGGGATCAACCCTTTTAAGTCAGATCCAACGGCGGAGATGAGCGTACGATGCAAAGCTTCCCATTATACGTTCGGACGCTAGTCGCCCCCATATATATATAAACCTGAAAGGAATAGATATATAGTTCACGCGCAGACGAATTGTTCTTGTTATAAACTCACGGCAAATAGTAGAAACAAGAGACATGAATTTTACATGGAAAATCCTTGCGGAAAAACTACGGACGCACAAAGACGGAATTCACTATGTGAGGAGAAATTACAAGGACGGGGAACTTCGGCTTATCTCAACCATGAGACTACAGGGGTACATATATAGGCTACGAAATAAGAGTCCCTAACGGAGAAAGAAAGTGAGTCAGAGTTAGTTGAGCCACTCGACACCATGTCTGGCATTGGTCGGCGCGTGTGCCATGTCCGGCACAGACACCATGATGAATCTGTACCATACTTTAACAATCTCCACCTTAAGACAAATTTGCTCTTGTAGTCGAAATATCAAATCTCCTCCAAATAAGTCTTCATCAATATATCTTGTGCCTTGAAATTCCATACGACTACTCTCAACGAGTAAGACTAGAACAATCTTATCCAAACGTTTCTTGTGAAGCTAAATTGAGCAAACCACCAGCAAGTCCAAACACACAACTATCAACAAAGCAGACAAATAAATCTGGATCTTCAATAATTCATAACCCCTGCAAAAGTCTGAGTCTGTACAACTGACCTCCTGAAATAAATGCTCAATCATTAAACGACATAAACCAAAACATCACCTTTGGTGCTGGATAGATAGCGAAGAACTCATCTCATAGATATTTGACATACTCCACCTGGAACATGAAACTCAGCAAACAATGATCGCTAAAAGAGCAACCTGCACACGTGGCCATCACACGTATCAAACTGCCGACTTCAAAGGTAACTGAAATCCATGATATGGTCAAAATTGCTCCTGTAAAACTATCTGGATGAAAGGAACTCAATGTGCCATCATTGAGTAGAAACTACAATAGACCCCTTATGTTAAGCTATGACAACTAGACAAACGTTGTAGTATCCACGCAAAAAATAAACTCCTTCTTACACTTAAATCCTTCATCTTGAACTAAAATTAGAGCAAAACATTCCTTTTCAAACAGCAAAACTCCAGAGAGTATCATGCTAGCTACCATCAGAGTGTCATCAAATTCCTAAGAATTAATGTTGCCAAAGTCTCCATAATGGCCAGCTTAAAAGTGATCCAAATTACAACATATCCAAACAGTGAACGAAACACCAAATTTAGTTGTCCCCACAGCTGACATCGTTTTTTTTCAATACCTCAAAATTTGGATATGTACAAACCTCCACCTTGGACCCCCACATGAGCGGATCTTGCTGCAATAACTTATAGAAAACGATGGATCATCGAAGAAATCACCAATAATTAATGATGGAATGAACTGAAGCAGACGCCGAGGTAGAACATGGGTCAGTACCGAGACGGAGTCGAGGTGAGGAATGGAACCTTCTTGGTACACCTTTTGTGTACGTGGAGCAGGGTCATGGGAGATTTCCCAGTGTTCTCTCGTGTGCACGTTGCACTTTGTGTGTCATTTTTTTCCTATTTTTTAAAGAGTATTTTCCTGTTAGAAACATCGTGACGCCTTTGGCTTGATGTGACCATTGCTTTTTTTTGGTGCATGGAGTAGTCAAATGATTCTCCTCTTTACTTTCACCTCGGAATTGGTGTCGTGGGACAGCTGCAAAGCAGATAGGTGTTAGCGTGGGACGTTGCTTCAGAGTCTGCGCATAGTTGCTGCTCTCTTATTGCTATTCGCCTTGCTCAGCTTCCAATATATTGTTGCAGCAGCCGGTTTCTATACTACTCGTACACGGACAGATACTTTATTCGAAGTGGTGGTGTGCTCAAGAATTCGAAGACAACAGTCTTGTTGTCCGACTAGGGTCCCGATTTGAGCAGCGACAGATGTCGTGAACTCACCAGAACAATTAGGTGAAAAAAAATTCCAAGGTCGCGGCGTATCCTCCCTGATGATGTCGAACTTATGCCGCGTGGGGTACTGCTTTGACACCGCGCGATGGCCACACTGGGAGTTGAGATCGCTCCTCCCAGGGCAACGACTTGGATTAAAAAAGGAGATCTGCCATTTGTTATAAAAATTTATGGTAAATAGAAGAAATAGGAGACACAAAATTTACATGAAAAACCATTGCGAGAAAAACCACGGACGCACAAAGATGGAATTTACTATGTGAGGAGATATTACAACCATGGAGAATTTCGACGTCTGTAATATCCCGTTTAATTAAGAAACTGAAATGAGAAATATGATTTTGCTATTAGGAAAGAATTAATAAATTAAGAGTAAAGGGGAAGGATTGGGCTGGCTGTGGGCCCCCAATCGAGTCTGAGTTGGACTCGGTAAGGGGGGCCAAGCCCCCAAATAAGGAGAGGGTGGGTCCACTGCCCAACCCTAGCCGCCCCAGTTCCTGGTGCCGCCCCTACGCCTGCACCCAAATCCTAGCCGCCAACCTCCTTGTGCCACCCTGCACCCCTGTCGCCTGCTCTGTCGTGCCCCCTGCCAACCCTGTGGCGCCCCTTGTTGCCCCTGCCACTTCTTTGTCACACGCCAGCTAGCTCTGTCGCGCGTCAACTTGCCTTACCGAGCCAAGTACTGTTGTCGGCTACTCCTTTGTTGTTGGTGCCACTGCCAACCAAAGGAGGATCAAGGGAGAAACAAGAAGGCCAGGAAGAGAAGGAGAAGAAAAACGAAGGAAGGAGAAGGAGAAGAGAAGGAAGGAGGAAAAATATAGGATTTTGCAATCCGTCTCTGACCGTCGTCTAAGTTTGTGGGGTAACAATCTGGACAATCTTGCTTCGATGTTATATTGGTGTTTAATTGAAGGTTAGTTGTACTCAGAACATTGTGGTGGAGTTTTGGGGTAATTAATTACGTCTAGATTCATAACTTTTCCATTTTATGAAAGTTGTAGATAATTTCCTAATATTTTTGTAGAGTACAAGATTATTAGATTTGGTAAATCGGTTGAAAAGTTATGGAATCTAGAGTACTACTGTCCAGAACTTCATCGCCATTAACAGCAGTTGGGTAGATTGCTTTATTACGTGCAGTAGATGATAGAATTAAATTGTGGTCATAACTAGGTTTAGCTAGATAATTCTCTTTAGTTTCCAGAAGTGGTATGGTTTGTTATTTTTCATATGGTAAAAATAGTTATAAAATTATGAAGACTGTTGTTCTGTGAAGTTCCAAATTAACATTTGGGTTGAAAACGGGGAGCTAGATAGCGTAATGAAAGAATTTGCATAACTATAAAAGTATAGAAATTTTGGTTTAGATTCCAAAAAAAAAAGAGTTTTCTATATTTGGAATTCAGAAGTAAAATTAATAAAGGTTTCACCACTAGGACAGCCGGTAGGTTGTCCAGTGAAGATGAGTTAATTATGTTGGGTTTGTGCGTAGGAGCGATATTGAGTTGCTTGATGTTTGTGTACTGTTATGGCATATTTTTTAGGTAGATTATTGACCTTTGTCCAGAGAGTGTTGCTTAGAGTTCAGTGTCATATTGTATCATTTTGACTTTCATGGCTAAAAGGCAAATGCGTGGTAGAGCAGTAGATATTGGTTTGTTTGCCCTTATCTTTACAATTAAATTGCCATGACATTTATTTATGTTTTACATATGTTTATTTAAATGCCATGATATAACGATGTTGATGATATAATGACGTTGATGATATAATGATGATATGACATGATAATAACATGATATCGTAAAGACATGATAATAATGATAATGGATAAGAGGTTGCATCATTTGCATGCATCATGATAAGAGTTGCACGAGCTAGGTCGGTGAGAAAGTCATATAATTATTCTGGTGAGGTCAGTGAGTAATGTTATATGACTAGTCCGAAGAGTTCTAGATAAAATCATGCTTCAGTAGGGACTTCGCGAGAGTCAGGGATAGCGTGGTTCACCGACGGGTGATCACTCCGCTATACCGGTATCAACTGATTGAGTTGCATATGAGCAGGGGCATATTTGAGTATTGCATACATGAGAAGTTAATTGTGCTAATTAACTACATGAAAGATTATATGATTAATTGAGTGTGAGAATGACGATGATAATGATAATGATTTAATTGAGTGATAAGTTGTTTGTTTGTTGTTCTATGATGTGCTTGCCGGGCCTTGGACTCATTTTTGTTTTGTTGTTGTTTTTAGGTGACTGTTGAAGGCGTTATACTTGGAATGGAGTAGCACATGTGCATCACATGCAATTGTTACACATACATTCTTTGTTTAGTTTGCTTTCACTAAATCTAGAGACATGATATTTCCTTTTAGAACTTATTATTAGACTTGGTTATTGTTAGTTTAATTATTAAAATTTTGGTTGATTTAATAATAATTTGATTATTATTACTTGCTGACATCCTATGTACCGGGATCATGGTTCTGGCGTTTCTCGAGCGCATGTGACTCGAGTGTTTCTCAGACGCATGTGACCTGAGCGTTCTTGGTGCGTGTGAACAAGCTGTGAAAGCTAATCATTTATGCATTTATATTGTTAAGTTGGCTATATTATGACCCATTGTGGGGTTTTATTTCATGCATAGCTTGCTAGAATTATTGGTAATTATGGTTTAAATTGTTAATAAGAATGATTTAGGTGACATTCTAGGCTCAGTGTTGGACCGGGATGTTACAACGTATCTCAACCGTGTGACTATAGGGGTACATATATAGGCTAGGGAATAAGAGTATCTAACAGAGAAGAAAATTGGGTCAGAATCGGTTCTGCCACTCGACGCCACGTTTGGCGCTTGTGCCACATCTGACTGAGACACCTTGAAATGAAGAATTTGTATAATACTTTAACATTGTTGTTGCTCAAAATATTTCACGATATTGAGTTCGTGCACCAAAAGGTTCACCCAAAATATTAAAACCTTATTTTCATTGAGGGTGAACAATTAATATACGGAATTGCTAAAAAACAGTCGAATGTTTTTTGAGGTAAAACAGTCGAATTCCTGACCTTTGATGCCTTGCGTGGAGATTCGTGCTCAGCCGGCAACGTCGTCTTCTCCGGTGGCGGCGACGGTGACGGATTATGGCTAGGGTTCACCGGGGCCCACCACAGAGGGAGGAGGCGGCGGAGGCACGGCAGGGGGGGGAGGGCGGGGCGAGGCGGCATGGCGCAACCCACGAGGGTTGGAGGAGGCGGTGGGTGGTGAAGGTCGAGAGGAGCACGGAATCAACTAAAAGTTTGGAGGCGGGGTGACGATGGCGGATCGGACGCATGAGTCACGGAGACGGGAAGAAGGCGGCCACGGGGGAGGCAAAGTAGGAGGAGGCCGACGGAAGAAATTAGAGGCGAGGTGGCGATGGCGGATTCAGCGGCAGAGTCACGGAGATGGGGAGGAAGGCGGCCGGGAGGCAGAGAGAGGAGGCCAGCGCAAAATAAAGATGGCGGGCGCGCGGCGGGTGGCGGCGGCGGCGGCACGCACTACTACGTAAAAGGTTTTCACTGACGGTTCGTAACGCCATCACGAGCGGTTTCGTGAGCCGCCCGAGTTTATGGGTCGATGATGACATGAGGTCATCACGCACGCGTTTTGAACCGCTCGTGATGTATACTTTCCTGCACGGTTTGTGGTTCAAACCGTCATGCGATAGCATATATCACGACGGTTTCATCCACAAACCGCTCGTGATATCACATATCACGAGCGGTTTGACCACAAACCGTCTCGTGATAATCACATATCATGAGCGGTTTTAGCCACAAACCGCTGCGTGATAAATGCATATCACTGAGCGGTTTGTGGTCAAACCATCGTGATGACTTTTTCTCTATAAAGGCCCAGCGGTGGTGCTTGTACCATTAAATCGGCATCATATATATATTACATATATATTGTTACGTAGTCTCTCGGCCACTTTGGGGATCGTCCACTTGACATGAGAGGATGAGGCGGTAGCGGGCAACCTCAGCGGTCGGACATCAATTACAGATTGGGCGTCGCTATGTTGAAAAATATCGTTGATCTTGCGAATACTCGGTGGGAAGTGGCATCATATATTAGCAACTAACCATTCTTGAGCATGTAATCGTTTTAAACCCAACAAGAACACCAAGCAACCATTCTCATATTTCAAAAGAATTCTCAACTTGTTGCTTGGTGTTCTTGTTGGCTTTAAAGATAATTACATGCTCAAGAATTGTTGGTTGCTAATACATGATGCCACTTCCTAGTCAGAGTAGTTGCGCATCAACGTCACTTTCTGAACATAGCGACGTCCAATCCAGGTAATTGGATGTCCGACCGCCTCTTTGCATCCATACTTTTATACTTGCAAGGGCTCAATGAGATTGCCCGTGATACCGCCTCGTTTTTCTCATGTCATGGACTACTTCCTAAAGTGGTCGAGGATCACTTAATAATATATATATAATATATATATGATGCCGGTTTTAATGGCACAAGCAACCAACGCTGGAGACTTTATAGAGAAGAGATTATGAATGGAATGGTAGGACGACTGCACGCAAGAGGTAGGAGAACTTGACCGCATGAACAAGGGGACTATTAATATGAACTAATTATCAATTCAATTTCAGATAAGACTATTGACACCATTACATCACGAGCAAGGAGACTATTAATATGAACTAATTATCAATTCAATTTCAGATAAGACTATTGACATCATTACATCACACAAAGAAGAGGACTATTAATATGAACTAATTATCAATTCAATTTCAAAGATAGGACTATTTACATCATTACATCACAGAGCAAGGGACTATTAATATGAACTAATTATTAATTCAATTTCAAAGATAGGACTATTTACATCATTACATCACAGAGCAAGGGACTATTAATATGAACTAATTATCAATTCAATTTCAAAGATAAGACTATTAACATCATTGAGCGCTTCATCGAGAAGAGAACAAGACCAAGGGTGTCCAAACCCACCACACCAAGAGTAGCCCTCAAGATCCATCGCAGAGCACTAGCTAGCCATTTTCATCACAGAGCAAGGAGGGTAGAGACAGAGAGGACCTTAGTACAACAAGAACCACTTGTGGCGACCCACCACCAAAGACAACCCTCATCCATTTCCTTTACCTTGCATAAATCACACAAACATCAGACACAACTTAAGGCTCATGCATAAAAATCAAACTCAACAAAAGACATTAAGCTAACAGATCTAGAGGAGAATAGAGGAGGATGGGAAAGCAAAGCAGGCCAGAGACCTAGCGGGCGCAAAGGGTCGGGCGGCGGCGACGAGGTCGGCGGGCGCCGAGGTGGGAGGAACGGAGTTAGGGCGGGCGCAAACCCTAGCGCCGGAGCTGGGAGTGACGAGAGTTTGGCGTCATCAGAAGTTAGAGTATTGGTGGTGACGCCGCAAAAGACACTCTTATCGCATTTAGTGTCTTTTGCGGGTCACCAGATGCTACAACCGTCGGCGACGGAAGAATGGCGGCGTCGGCCGACGAGGAGAGGAACGGACGAGAGTAAGGCGGTCAGGGAGTGACGAGTTAGAGCGCAAACCCTAACGGCAAGCTATGCTAGCTCCTACTTATAAAGACTTTATCGAGACGGTTCTATTATGGAACCGTCAAGGATATCATCACGAGACGTTCCATAATGGAACCGTCGTGATATGTTCTATATCACGACGGTTCCATTATGGAACCGTCTGTGAAATGTTTTTTCTCAAGTATATACACTTACATGACATGTGAAGAAATTACATGTTTATATTAAAAAGCGTAAACCTATAATTAAACAAGGTTTTTCTAGTGGCGAAGGTAGGTCGCTATCTCCATCTGCAATACTTCATAGGCGGCGGTGTCGGCATCGGACGGTTCTCGATCGTGACGAAGCCTCAAATGCGCCCACCTACCTGCTGACGCTTGCTCGATATAATTAATATTAATTGTAACTTCACCTCCAAACTAGATTTTGTTTTTCCACAAAACCGTCTCGATATATATATATATATATATATATATATATATATATATAGAGAGAGAGAGAGAGAGAGAGAGAGCAATAATTCAACATATAATTAAATATAGTAACTTCACCTCCAAACTTTTTTTTTTCATTTTGGAATTTTCATATATATGGCCAAACAAATGGCGTTAAACATAAAAAGATTTAAAAAGTAAAACCTATAAATAAAACAAAGTTTTTCTAGTGGCGGAGGTAGGTCGCTATCTCCGCCTTCAATACTTTCATAAGCGGCGGCGTCGGCATTGGACGGTTCTCGATCATCGTGAATGAAGCTCGAATCGCCCACTCACGACGCTCGCTCAAGTGTCTCCAAGACCCTCGATCGTTGAACCAAGAAGAATTGAGCCCATAGGCTCTTTCCTTGCTTGAGGGTATCGGCCCGGTCAGACGGATGCGCCGCCTCGATTTCACAAATCCAAGTGACGGCAAGCCTCCGAGACGTGCAACGCCGCTTTTGGAGGACTACGCCGATGACGCCAGAACGCTACGAAAGTGGGAGATCACCCGAAGACACGGCGGAGGAGGATGTTAAGACGGCGGAAGGTGGCCGTCCACCGCTCCGCAAATTCTCCGCCGGCAGAGGAGTGAAGACACTGCTGATCAAACAAGTGTTCTTCCGCAAAGACAGCTCAACCTACACCGAGAGAGGTGCTCATGCTGAGGCCGAAGGCCATCGCGCTTGCGACAGGAAGAGGCACCATTTACGTTTTTTAATTTTATAAGTATGTGGGGATGATCATCTTGGATGGCGGATGATCCTTTTATCAAACAAGGAATAAATTCGAGCGTGAGATTTAAGAGACGATCGGGAGCCGGGCGGATTGGCGATTTAACGACGCGCAAGATCGGCGATGAAGAGACGACGGGGAGCCGGGCGATGGCGACGACCGTGGAGTCAGAGCGATATTATCACGAGCGGTTATTGTTAAGAACCGCTCGGATACTAATTAATATCACGAGACGGTTCTTGTTGAAACCGTCGTGATACTTCACGACGGTTGTGTTTAAAACCGCTCAGGATATCGATAATATCACGAGGCGGTTAGAAGTTGTAACCGCTCGTGATACTTCACGACGGTTTTCAAAATGAACCGCTCGTGATATTGCCTTTCACGCGGTTTTTAGCGCGCTAAAGAAGAGATGCATTTGGTCTAAACCAAAACCATCTGTGATTGAATGTAATACCGACGGTTTTGGTCAACCGTCTGTGATGAGGCGTCCAGTATTAGCCTTTCTGTAGTAGTGGGGGTGGCAGCGCGTCTTGGTGGCGGTGGGGTGAGAGGGAGACGGGAGCAGCTAGAGAGGGTTGTGCTTTAATAGGGAAGTTAGGAGAGGGGATGGTCTTTAGATCTCAATCTAACAACTAAGAAATCTGAATTATTTTAATCTTAAAAATAGTCCATTGATGGGTAGACAGATCCATTAATATATGCTCTCGTACATAAACGAGAACAGCCAGGCATGCACGGAGATATTGAAGGCCGAAGCTACCTGCAGGCTACTGCACCGTGCTGCGGGCATCCGGCAAGTAATTAAGCTGGCCAACGAATTTATAGGTGACCGGAGAAATTAAACGAAATTCAAGAGGTGTAGACGTGCTGGAGTTAGAGGCCGGCGGGCAGGCCAATACACGTGTTGAAGACTGCCCACGGCCGCTACCGCGCGCACGCGCGTACGTACATACCTAGTAGGTATGTTTCGTTGTCGTACAAGGACGATTCTTGTGTTGGAAGATATGCGCTACAGTGGAGTAGGCCACCGCACGTCTAGATCGATTCGCCGCCCTGCGGCCGCCGTCGATGATCATGTCTTGTCAGCTATTGAATTCAGCAAGCTCATCAAAGGTACGTCGGTAACAGGGCCACACAGCTCGTTGCAAAAGCCCAGCGGTAGGAGGACTCCGGGAATTTGTAGACTGACCAACAGGATGCAGAGGCGTAGAGGCTATTAGATATCTCTAATAGTGTATTTGTTGTCGTCTTTTAGCTATATCACATCAATAAAATTCTATGTAAAGGAGAGAGCACAGATCGTCTCTTTCTTAAAAGACGGTCGTGCACGTGAAACAAGATATGATACATTAATCTACTCTAGTTGATATGTAGGATCGTTTCAAAGAAAATTTATAAAATACAAATATTAGAGAATGTGCTAGAGACTATCTATTGGAGATGTTGTCTTTAAAGATGACATGGTATATGTTAGAGATAAGGTTATCTCTAACTATTGAAGATGCCCTTAAGAGTGTTATTTGAATGGTATTTAGGCCAGCTACCGGCCCGTCCTTTTAACGTACATGTTGTCGATCAAGATATGAAAAATTTAAGATGATAAAAGATTAAAAAAACTGTTCGGAATTTTAATTCAGAACTTAGATAAGGCTCCTGTCAATTTAGAACGGTCATAAAAGTAGAGATGTGATGATCCTTAAAAATTCCACAGCCTTGTTCATGATGCTAATTTAACCTACGCGTTCATAAGTACCATACGAGTTTAGTTAACATATATTTCAAGTCAGGCGATGTGTCGCTCTCAACATCTTTTTTCGTTTCTTAAACGAATTTTACCATACCGCTTTAATTGCCGTCATAAAACCTTCATTTTATAAAGTTAGCTATGTGGAATTAGAGTTTATTTTAAGCTCAACTATCTTGGATTAGAGAAAGAGCTCATAATTAAAACCTTCGGCTAGTCCCTTTGACACAATATTTGTTGAATTGTGTTTGGTAGAGTTTCTTAAGCAAGGGTATGTATGGTTCTCATCATTAGACATTTGGCAAGTTAGCATAGTACAAGTTTTTTAATTATGTTTCGGAAGAGTTCTTGTTTATTAAACAGAAAAGTAGACGCCAATAAATAGAGATGATAAACCAAAAGCTCTAGTCAATTAACCATGTCGATTCCAATACCTCTTAGCTCCCATTAAACTAAACTAGCGGATTGGCCTGCACAATTACAAGGTGTAGTGTGGAGTGTGGTACATTATAGCGTATAAAATTTTCTTTGTGAATTCTGAATGATTAAAATATTATTTCGCAAAAAAATACATTTTGGGTAATTGATTCCATATGTAATTGGCACGGTTTATTTTGATATCTCTCCCTTATGTACACGCAAGAGAAGACCGGAAGGCGAGCTCCTATAGTAAATTTACGTGCTCTCAACTTTTGAATTATATGTAGTAATACTGGTTTATTTTTTATTTTTTTAATTTATTTTTTTTTTGAAAAGGAGGATAATCCCAGCTTTTGATAGAAAGCAACATTATAAAGTCTCAAATCGAACAGAAAGAAAAAGATGACTGGGAACACCATTACAGACCACAATAACCAACACTAACAACAAACCAAACAGAGACTAAAACCAACAGCAAAATATCACTGATTACAAAGGGTCTTGGTCCAAATCTCGACTCGCATTAGAAAACGATTCATATTGTCTTTGTCGCCGCTTTTGACGAGGACACTCCAGTGCTGCAAACAAGATAGAAAATTGAAGATAACTTCCATTGGTTGCTTAGGGAAATGCTTGTCAAAAACCATTCGGTTCCTACATTTCCAAATATTCCAAACTGAAGCTGCAAAATTAAACAGAACAAGATTGTAATCATTAGCTCCCCTACTCTCTAACCAGTTCAGATGAAAGTCATCTAAAGAACTAGGAGCCCTCTCCCAGCTTAAAATCTCCTTCATGTCAAGCCAGAAAAATCTAGCCAAACAACAAGTAAACATGACATGTTCAAGATTTTCATCAGACCCACAAAGAGCACAAACATTGTCCCCCTTTTAATAAGTTGATCAAGGGTCTGAACTCTACCATGAAAACATAACCACAAAAAAAATTCACTTTCAAAGGAAGCTTGCTTTTCCATAACTTTTGAAACTTTCTATTGATCACACCCCCAAACGTCAAATGTCTATATAAAGATTTAACCGAAAAAATACCAGATTTCTCAAAGCACCAGAACAAAGAGTCTCTATTATGAATGAGCTCTACCTCCAAGAGGTCAATTTTAAGATCTTCCCACTGAAGAGATTCCTCAAAACCCAAACTTCTTTTAAAAGGAATGTTCCACATACCTTCCAACAGACAATTAGCCACACTCACATCAGAAACCTGATAGCAAAGAAAAAGCTTATCATACTTAATCCTTAAAGGGCAATCATCCAGCCAAATATCTCCCCAAAAAGAAGTATTACAGCCATCTCCAATCTTAAAAGCACCCCCCTTGAAAAACAAACATTTAACCTTCTGAATACCCTTCCAAAATTGAGAACCATTAAGCATATTAGCATCCCTAAAGGCACCCATTGGAAAATACTTAGCTTTAATAATACGAAACCAAAGTTCATTATCGACATAATGTATTTTCCAAATCCATTTAGCTAGAAGACAATCGTTCATCACCCGAGTGTTAATAATCCCTAAGCCTCCAAAATCTTTAGGTCTACAAATAGCCCCTCAACCCATCATATGATATTTGAACTTATTACTGGTACCTCTCCAGAAAAATTTAGATCTAATAGAGTCCATTTTCTTATACACCCCCTCATTAAATCTGTAGAAACCCATAGTATACAGAGGGAGACTACTTAAGCTGCTGTTTGTCAACATAAGTCTACCACCAGAGGACAAGAGTTTGTTTCTCCAATTATCAAGTCTTTTGTTCAATTTAGTAATTACATTCTCTGCAGCCTTCATCCCCATATGTCTATCTCCAACCAGAATCCCCAGGTAAGTCATAGGAAGCTGCGCCAGTTTGCAATCAAAAACACTAGCCACTCTGTTAGCCTCCTCTTGATTCACACCCAACACATAAAATCTCACTCTTATGGTAATTAATTTTCAAACCCGACATCCACTCAAAGCAGTAAAGCAAAAACTTGAGGTGTAAATAGTATTCATCCTCACATTCCATCATTATAACAGTGTCATCTGCATATTGCAGAATGGGCACCCCTCCTGGAACCAAATGGGAAATGACCCCCTTGACTAGACCTTTCTCCTAGGCTATACCAATAATTTCTGCCAAAGCATTTGCAGCTAAGTTAAAGAGAAGAGGGGAGATAGGGTCTCCTTGTCTCATACCTCTATAAGTTCTAAAATAAGGTCCAACCTCCCCATTGATGTTAATACTAACTCTACCCCCCTCCTCACAGAACTCATAACTATTTTAATCCAATTGTTCGAAAAACCTTTTCTTAACATCACCTCTTCCAAAAAAATTCCAATGGATCTTATCATAAGCTTTCTCAAAGTCAGGTTTCAGAATAAACTCCTTTCCTTTTAGAATACCTCATCTCATGAACAATGTCATGTAAAGCTACCACGCCATCCAGAATGTTTCTACCTTTAATAAAAGCCGATTGACTTTCATTTACAATTATGTTTGCAATCACCCCCGGTCTGTTAGCCTAAAGTTTAGTAAGAATTTTAAAACTGATATTGAGCAAGCATATGGCCTGAATTGTATAATGCTGCTGACCTCTTTGAGTTTAGGAATAAGAGTAATCACCCTATACTTAAGTCTCTTTATATCCAGGGTCCCCTTACTAAAATCTTTCATTAACTCAAGAAAAGGTTTTTTAATCACCCCCAAAACTCTTTATAAAAAAGATTAGGAAAACCATCTAGACCAGGAGCCGAATTAGTTGATAACTCCTTAATAACTTTACACACTTCATCTTCAATAAAATTCTGAAACACAAACAAATTGTCACTTTCCATGACTCTAAGGTTATTGCTTTTTCAATTCACTATATCTCAAAGACAACTATTAAATCTGAGCCTTTTTAAATTAGGGTTCACCAAATTCAGGCTAGATGAATTTTTAGAATTATTTTAAATTCTTATATCTCTAAAAGCAACTATCATCGAAGCCTTTACAATTATGGTCATCAAATTAAGAGCCAGATATAATTGTCTGATTGTCTCTCTCGAATTAATTTGAACCGGAAGTCGTACAAGTACAACTAGATGGTCCAAAACATGTATTGGTATGAGTAGAGCAAAAACTGTCAAATCAACCCAAGTCCAGTAGTTGGAGTGAAGTGTGTATCAAGCAAAGCTTAGCACTGCTCAGACACATAATACGGCCAGATCAGATCAAACCATCTCAACCTCCCACAAGACTTGCTTACTCTCCCCCACCTTCTAGAACCTTCTAGAACCTTCCAATGCCGCTCCACCACCCCAAGCACCACCACCACCGCCACCACGACGGCGACGACGTCCTCCCCTACCACCGCCCCGACGACGAGGCCAAGCCGCGCCGCCCCTATGCGCCCTCCGCCTCCGCCCACCGCCTGCTCCTCCTCCTCGCCGTCGCCTGCCTCGTCCTCGCCGCGGCCTCCCTCGCCTTCGCCGTCTTCGCCCGCCGCCGCCCCGAGCCACCCCAGCCGGCCCCCGCCTCCGTCGCCTTCCGCTGCGGCCGCGCCGAGGACTCCCTCCGATCCTTCCTCTCCTCCTCCCGGAACTACACCGCCGGCGACAGGGAGAAGGTGCTCGCCGTCGTCGGCGTCCACACGGAGCTCGGATCCGCCGACCGCCGCGCCGCGCTCCGCGCCACCTGGTTCCCGCCCAACCCCGAAGGCATCGTAAGGTTCCACATGCTTCCCCATTCCTACTACCTGGATCTGGTTAGATGCTTGCTTTAGGTTGCTGCTACTCGTGCTAAGCTTACAGTAGAAGCTTCTAGCTGTGTGTGTAGCTTATACCGCCATGGGGATCTGTTGAGACGATGCTTCTAGGTTGCTGTTACCTGCGTTGTTCTTCCTAAAGTCTCTATGTAGCTTAGACCAATGCGGGATCTGTTTCAATCGCTAAAGATTCCCGCACTCTTACAAACCTTGGAAATGTGCGGCTGCATTCTTTTGATAACCAGTGAATTTGATCTAATTTTTGTGATTGTGGTTCTTGCAAGCTTCAATGTGTCTAGGTTTTCAATATGGCAGATTGGGGGCGGTCTTACATATAGGGGCTGCCACAATTTGCCGCAATTTGGCTTAGGCAGTTAGGCGGGTACCAAGTATGGGCTGTTCAGTCTGCAGCCTTTTTTCTGTTCTAATATGTTTCACAAAGTAGTACTATTGTAAGATTACTTACATTAAGAATAGTGTAAGAAAAATTGTAGGGAAACTACTACTGTCAATGATCACTAACATGACCTACATCACAAGAGGTTATGATGTTCAACCAAATAAAGCAGAACTGAGCAAATAAGAATTGACAACTCGAAATTCCAATACTAATTTGCAATTCCATCATTTGATTCACATTAACAAATTATGTCCGTACATTAGAACTGGAATTTCACATTTGCACCTCACATCAAATGAATTGTATCCCAAGCAAAAGTTCCAATGTGCTCACACATTACAAACTGCACTATATTAAAATTTCCCTGAAACTCATAACGTTTGTACATACTCAATGACAGAAGTAAAATATACATCCATTGAGCAAAAATCATTTCCTATTCAAACTAGATCACGTATGAAACAATTTCTTACTTTCTACATTGGTGAAATTGTATATCAGAGGCTTGTTACAAGGACGGTGCCATGTCTAATTTTCAGCGTTCAGTTCAAAATTTTTGCAACTGGTACTCAAATCGGTCACCACACCTTGTAGTGAGTATACGGAAATTGGCTTTGTATTCGTCCCTGTAACAGGTTTTACTATTTAAATTTTAGCTTTGTATATGTATATTTGTATAGCAACAAAAAAAAACACATCCAGTTCGTCTTTCTTTATGTGTATTGTTGGAGAGTTCGTCTTAGATCCAAATTATGAGTTGTATTAGGATTGGACTCTACTTCGAGACTATAAATAAAGGGTGTGAGATCCTACGGGACACACACAATTATTCCGTAAATAACAACATGGTATCAGAGCTAAACCCTAATACCTGAGATCCAGATCCACCGCCGCCACCCATCCACAGCCGCCGCCGCCGTCCACACCGCCGCCATCGCCGGGCCGTGTCGCAAGACGACTACGCCATGGCCGTCTGGTCGCCGTCGCCTCCGCCACGCGTCTTCTGGTTGCTGGCACCCGACGCCGCTTGAAGCGCTTGCCGACGCTTCGATTCTTGCTGGGGTTGTTGCCACAAGACCACGCCTTCTGGCGCGAGCCTCATTGCCTCCTCTAGGGGGGTGTTGAGGAGGCGGGAAGGAGAGAGAAGCCGACGGGCCGGGAGGAGAGAAGCGAAGCGTCGGCCGATTTTGGAGGAGGAAGAAAGCCCTAGGAGCGGCCGAGCTTTGTTCGGCTGGAAAAAAATCGGCCGAGAAGTGAACATAAAATTTGGCCGAGCTTGTTCGGTTGAAAAAAAATACAGTTATGTATGATTGGGTAAAGGTAGACATCGAGATTCGATGGAACGTTGATGCGTGAAGGGTTGCCGTGATCGTGGGAGATACGCGCGGCATATCTTAGTGATTTGCATTGCTTCAGTTGTTCGAGAAGATGACCTCTGAGGAAATAGAGACTGCGAGGAAGGAGGAGGAAGAAGCCGCAATGAGAGCAGTAGAAGAGAAAAGGAAAACAGTTGTTGAGACTACTTCTCTATTAGTAAGTCACGGTGACATGAGAAGCATATTATAGGACCTCTTCGCGGCGGGTATGATAGGTCCGAGGGCTGGTGCAGGGTCATCTGACCTAAAGCTGGAGCTGATGTCGAATGATGTAAAGTTGGAAGGAAGTAAGAATTACCTGAGTTGGTCTAAAAAGGCTCAGTTAATTCTGAGAACGAAGGGGGTAGAGTACTACCTGCGGGAGACTTGTGTTGAGCCTGCAGATTAGGCGAGCATGGATTGGAAGATGTGGAACACCACCAACTCTGTGGTGGTAGCTTGGTTACTAACTTCAATGTCTCCGTCCATCGCTCGGATGGTGGAGATGATGCAGAGTGCATCGACGATATGGAAGAGGCTGAGCAACATGTACTCCGGGGCAGGAAATGTGATGATGATGGTGGAGGTCCAGGGCAAGGTGGAGGCCCTGAAACAGGAGGAGAATACTGTCCAGGAATATGCTAGTGAACTGCAGCAACTGTGGGCAGATTTAGATCACTATGATCCACTGCAGTTAACATGTGCTGGTGATATTGAGGCTGATAAAGTGTGGCTGCAACGCAAACGGGTTACACACTTGCTAAAGGGATTAAACCTGAAATTTGAGAGTAGAAGGGCTGCCATATTTCACTTGGCAAACTTGCCTACTATAGAGGAGGCTATTTCGGCAATGGTGCAGGAGGAGATTCGACTACGAGTAATGGGGGACAACAACCCGGTCCGATCTGCATATGTCATACCAGATGATAGGGAGTGCTACAATTGTGGGATGAGAGGACATTTGAGTCGTGCTTGTCCTCCACAGAATGGAGGTCGAGGTGGAGGTCGTGGTGGTCGTGGAGGCCGAGTTGGAGATTATCGAGGCCGAGGTGGAGATCGTGGAGATGGAGGTCGAGGAAGGGGTCGAGCTGGCCCCAAAGCTAATATGGCCCTAACAGAGCACGTCTGTCACTCTGACAAGCGAGCAAGCTATGCAATGGGAGAAGTGGCAGCAGGGAAAGGCATTGGAGACTTCTCATGATTCCACTTCCTTTGGTAACTTTGCAAATTACGCCCATGTGGGCGAAGGTACTCAAGCACATGCACTTGCATCCACATATAAGCACTCTCATATTGATTGGATCATAGATTCGGGGCCATCCAAGCATGTCACAGGTTTACTTAATGCATTTGCATCTTACACCCCATATACTCATTCTGAAACTGTCCAAACAGCGGATGGAACCTCTCAGCTTATTCAAGGTGTAGGATCTGTAGAGTGTACACCATCTATTGCTTTGCCCTCCGTCTTGCATGTTCCCTCCTTTCCAGTCAACCTCCTTTCAGTTAGTTCTATCATTGACCAATTCAAATATACTGTCACATTTGATGAGGATTCGTGTTTGTTCCAGGAGAAGAGAACTAGGAAGAGGATTGGGACTGACATAAGGCGTAATGGGCTATAGTACATTGATCAGGTTGATGCGGCATTGGCTGTAGCTGTTGGAGGAATCGAGAGAGAAGTTTTGTTATATCATCGTCGCTTAGGACATTTATCATTTAAGAGTTTAAGTCAGTTATACCCTGATTTGTTCAAAAGGGTGGACAAGAGCAAACTTGTGTGTGATGCTTGTGAGTTTGGAAAGCATACACGGACTACATATAGTAGTATTAGCCTTCGGAGTTATGAACCTTTTATATTAATACATTCGGATGTTTAGGGTCCGTGCTCAGTTACTTCTGTGAGTGGTTTTAAGTGGTTTGTTACATTTATTGATTGCTATACTCGTATGACTTGGATTTATATGATGAAGCATAAGAACGAGGTCCTTTGGTGTTTTCAGGACTTTCATAGGATGGTTGCTACTCAGTTTGACGTAAAGGTTCGAATTCTTCGATCAGATAATGGAACTGAGTATGTTAATAAGGAGTTTGCAGCGTATCTCTCAGAAGAGGGGATACTTCATCAGACCACTTGTCCAGGAACCCCACCTCAGAATGGAGTGGCTGCAAGAAAGAATCGACATTTGTTGGAGGTAGCACGTTCACTCATGTTTCAGATGAATGTGCCAAAGGGATTGTAGAGCGAGGTAGTAATGACGGCAGTGTATCTCATCAATCGCATGCCATCTCGAATACTTGGGATGAAGTCTCCAGCTGAACTTCTTTTGGGTCAACGGGTGTTCAAGGTGCCTCCCAAGGTGTTTGGCTGTGTGTGTTTTGTACGAGATCACCGATCAGCGGTTGGCAAGCTGGATCCACAGGCATTGAAATGTATCTTTATAGGCTATTCATCAGGTCAGAAGGGCTATAAATGCTGGAATCCAGTTGAACGAAAGTTGTTCGTAAGTATGGATGTAACATTCCGGGAGTTTGAGCCTTACTACACGAGTGGAGGTACTCTTGATCAGTTTTTGGAGTTCTCTCTTATCACTGAGGGTGCCAATCGAGAGGGGGAGACCAAGTGTAGAGTCAACGAGAAGAAGAAGTCATTGTGGGGATAATTCCGTGCCCAAACCTAACGGAATATGCGAGAGATGTGAGAGCCCCAAAAGAATTAAAAGTTTATCAGCAAAGACACTTTGGAAAACAGGGGGAGAAGCAGAGAGACAAGCGATCAAGACTGAGCCACCAACGACGAGCTTTACGAATAATCGATATTGCCACGGCTGAACGACCTTCCGAATGACCACCTTGCCGATTGATCCAGTCCCAAATTCCTCCTCGGGTCTCTCTCCATCAAGTTCCTTGTCTCCCCTTGGGGCGAGTGGTAATGTTCATTCTAATCACTCCCGTCTAGAGTTACCATTTGCACAACGTAGGGAAACTAGAGCTAATGCAGGAAAACCTCCGGTCCGGTATGGCTTTGAGCATGACAATACAAATTTCATCTCATATTCCCATATCTCACCTGCATACAAAGCATTCATTGCATCTCTTCAGACAGTGCATGTTCCAAAGGATTGGCAAGTTGCTAAGCATGATCCTAAGTGGAAGGATGCCATGAAGGAGGAACTTAGTGCATTTCAGAAGAACAAGATATGGGATCTTGTTCCACTTCCAGCAGGAAAAAGGGCAGTAGGATGCAAATGGGTGTTTACAATTAAGCAAACTCCTGAGGGCAAGATAGAGAGATACAAGGCACGGTTGGTTACAAAAGGTTATAGTCAAACATATGGGATAGACTATGATGAGACCTTTGCACCTGTGGCGAAGATGAGCACGGTAAGAACGTTGATCTCCTGTGCAACTAACTTTGGATGGCCCATACATCAGTTGGATGTGAAGAATGCTTTTCTACATGGTGATTTACAAGAGAAGGTATACATGGAGATTCCTTTAGGCTTTGAGAATAGACAGACTGAAAGGAAGGTGTGTAAACTCAAGAAGTCTTTATATGGTCTGAAGCAATCTCCAAGAGCGTGGTTTGATAGATTCAGGCATGCAGTCTGTAGTATGGGCTATTCTCAGTGCAATGGAGATCATACTGTGTTTTACAGGCATAGAGGATCACATATCACCATATTGGCAGTCTATGTTGATAATATTGTGATTACTGGAGACGATGCTGAGGAAATCAAGTCCTTGAAGAAAAAACTTCGAGAGGCATTTGAGGTGAAAGATCTTCGACCTCTTCGATACTTTCTTGGGATTGAGATTGCCCGTTCTTCGAATGGTATAGTTCTCTCCTAGAGAAAGTATGTCCTTGATTTGCTGGCAGAAACAGGTATGCTTGGGTGTCGCCCTATTGCTTCATCTATTGATAGGAATCACAAGTTATGTGCCGAGTCGGGAGATCCAGTTGACAAGGAAGCTTATCAAAGGCTTGTTGGGCGTCTCATCTATTTGTGCCATACAAGACCTGATATGTCATATGCAGGGAGTGTGGTTAGTCGATATATGCATGATCCCAGAACAGGACACATGGATGTTGTCTATCGAATCCTACGGTATTTGAAGAGTAGCCCTGGGAAAGGCCTTTGGTTCAGGAAGAATCAACATCTGAATGTGGAAGGGTATTGCAATACTGATTGGGCGAGCAGTGTGGATGACAGGAGGTCTACCTCTGGGTATTGCATCTTTATAGGAGGTAACCTTGTGTCATGGAGAAGCAAAAAGCAGGAGGTTGTGGCTCGGTCTACTGCAGAAGCAGAGTATAGAGCAATGGCATTGAGTGTGAGTGAAATGATATAGATGAAGGGGTTATTGTCCGAGCTTCGAATATGGAGGAATAATCTCTTGGTGTTGCATTGTGACAATAAATCTGCAATCAACATTGCTAACAATCCAGTTCAGGATGATCGTACCAAGCACGTTGAGATTGATAGGTTTTTCATCAAGGAAAAACTCAATGGCGGAATATTGAAGTTGGAGTATGTCAAGTCTGGTGAACAGTTGGCTGACTGTTTTACTAAAGGGTTAGGTCCTACTGAGGGTTTTACAATAACAAGATGTGCATGATTGATATCTTCGGCCCATCTTGAGGGGGAGTGTTGGAGAGTTCGTGTTAGATCCAAATTATGAGTTGTATTAGGATTGGACTCTACTTCGAGACTATAAATAAAAGGTGTGAGATCCTACGGGATACACACAATTATTCCCTAAAAAACAACATGTATAAGCTTCAAAACTAAGAGGTGTTCAACAATGGGTGCTAAAAGGATGAAAAGAAAAGTCACATACATGGAGAATATTCAATCAACATATGTATACAGTTAGACAGTGGTTATAATGTTATATACTTGACTACTTCTATGCACGAACTTGAGCAAAAGTTGATGTAATCATGTAAATATAATTCAACACATTGGCTTGGTGTGGAACTGTGGAAGGGGAGGTAATTGGGTGTCTTGTATGGGCCAACTAAGCCCACCTATTTGTAACACCAAGTGAGCAACCTAGAATGAACCGATTATTCAGCCTAGTAATCCGTAACCGCCCCACTTATCTATATAACCAGCCCATTTACTGAGGACAACCTGTTAATTTTGCTCGTTTTGCAATATTTGGAACGTGGAGGGGGCCCAGTCCTGCAATTTTTCCAAATTTTTTTTATATCTAAGTGTTGCAGTGTACATGATCTGGTGAAATCTCCCCATTTGGAATGCGGGAGTACTTCCCGATTCCTGTGAGAATTGAACTGTTTCCTGTGAAATTCTGCAAAATTCCTGCGTTCCAAACAGGGCCTTAGTGTTTTTCCCAAGTTGCATTAAGGTGCATCAACCGTTTATTGGACAGTGTATACATGTCAAAGTGTCTTGCTACAGTAGTTATGCTTTCAATACACAAGCAGACAGGGTTTCTTAGATGAGAAATAACTTCAGATTTCAGGATGAGCTTCCATTAACTGAGGCTATTTACTTCTTTCTCATGGACAAACTATATTGGAATTGCTATGGAAGCGCAATACATACATTGCTTGAAATGGATGTAAAATGTTGTTGTACAAATTACTGCTCATAAAAATAACCTATTGTGGTATAGGGGTCTGTATGTTTCTTTGATAACATTAACTTTCCTACTTCTGTTTGGAGCTTACCATATACGTCCTATTTGTGTGATATTGTTGATGCTGTGCACACTATCTTGTAACTATTACTCAGAATTGAAAAACAGTCATATCTAGTTAAGACCATTAATTGGCTAAACGATTCAATAGGGCACACAATTTTTCTCTTTTCAACATTTTTGTAGTAAACATCATGCTGAACCATTTTGAGGCTTATGACGGCCTTCTATCTTGCAGTTTGGAGCATGGAACTGGTTTATCTTTTAGGTTTGTCATTGGACGGACAAAGGACAAAGAAAAAATGGCTGATCTTCAGACAGAGGTAGACATGTATCATGACTTCTTGTTTGTTGATGCTGACGAGGATACAAAGCCCCCACAGAAGATGTAAGCTTGTGTACCCTTGTATTTCTACCTGTGAACTTACATGTGATTAATCTATAATCTACCCCCTTACACTTCCATTTGATAGGTTAGCATTTTTCAAAGCAGCTTATGACATGTTCGACGCAGAATTCTACGTCAAAGCTAATGATGAGATCTACCTGCGCCCAGGTAAAGTTGGTGATTTACAGTGTACAAAAACTTATACTTAGATCTATTATATGACCCTGTCATACTTGTACGCCAGATAGACTTGCTGCTCTTCTTGCAAAGGACAGACCTCATCACCGGGCCTACATTGGTTGCATGAAGAAGGGACCTGTAGTCAATGATCCAAACATGAAATGGTCAGTTCAAATTTTGAGATATACATTGGTTCTAAATTGATTTACATACTAAAGTTTGACATACACACACTATTTTCTAAAAGATATTAAATTTGCTATGTCCAAATCACACCAGCACCCATGACTTGTATTGATATATTGGCATCTCATAATCTCAACCATGTAGGTCTTCAATTACTCTGTTCAGTGGCCATGTTATTATTTCATATTTTCATGATGCAAATGCTTTGTCTACCTAAATTTCAGGTATGAAAGTTCGTGGGAGTTGTTAGGCAGCGAGTACTTTGTGCATGCATCTGGTTCCCTATATGCTCTTTCTTCAGAGGTGGTTGGAGCTCTAGCTACTGCAAAAAATGATAGGTTGGTCGGTTATCCTTTTTTCCATCCGTAGCAAAGAATGAAAGCTCTGGAAGAATTTAGTTGACCTTTCTTTGTCATGTAAATCAAGGAAAACATTGAGGCCTTATTTGGATGCACCGGGATTCCGTGCCATCCTAGCCCATTCAAACAAGGCCTAACTCAAGGATTCTGTCCCTCCAAAAATCATGTAGTTTTTTTAATATGTATGTATATTTGCATTTAAAGAGATGCAAGCTACACCCAAATTTCCATCTGGCATTAGTGGTGGAATTGTTTTTTGTTATAAATTATAAGCACCGGAATGAAATATAGGATCTTGAGAATAAAGAGTACCAACAGAATATTAGTTTAATCCATCATTGTTTTCTCCTGTTACAATCTTTTTCCATGCTGTTTGTTTCTTGTATTTTCCACATAGTCATCATTCCTTTTTCTTTATGCATTTCCTAGCTTAAGGATGTTTGATTATGAAGATGTTACCATTGGCTCATGGATGCTTGCCATGAATGTAAAGCATGAAGACAACCGTGCAATGTGTGATTCAACATGTACTCCTACCTCCATTGCTGTATGGGACAGTAAGAAATGTTCAGGTATGTCGTCAGTAGACCATTTGTCTCAATCATTGTGATAGAAAATCTGAAGGGGGAAATTACCAGATTTTTTTACATAATACATTTTTTATTAATATTACGTAAATAATGGCTCGAAAAAAATCACAAATATATACCTCTGTCGCCGTTTGAAATGGCGATTGCATGTTGTCACTGTTTGAAAAGGCGATAGATGATGGGGAGCTTGTCTGTGTCCTACGTGGCAGCAAGCAGCTCTCTGTCACCATTTCAAACGGCGACAAAGTTCTATCACCGTTTGAAATGGCGGCATACCTCTGTTTGAAATGTTTCAAGGTGTGTCCCACAATATCAATATGGGTCCTAGGATTCCTTTGCTGTATGACTCGGAGCAGACCGGGCAGGTTGTGGTAAGAGTCTTCAAACGTATCAAACCTTGCTTCCAGAGCCTTCTACTTCGCCCTCCAATCCTTAGCATAGTTGATTGTGTACTGAAATCTCTCCTCTATTGCTGGAATTATGGAACGTGGCTCAAAATCCTGGTTACCCACAATCTCGCCGTACATAATATTTGCAATAAAGCCTGAATACATGTTTTATGTGGGATTGAATGGACTCTGTCACCATGCATGTGTGTGGAACGACTATGGAACATTTCCAATGGGTGTCCCACATAGGTTGGTATGCATGCACTCGCTAAGGGCATCCCTCCATCTCACACTTCACGTCATACACACGCGGGTTGGACTTCACTACCTTGAATGTTCTCCTCAGTGACACCGCCCAGAACTTAATGGTTTCCCACACTTTCTCCTTACTTTTGTACAACGCTTTTTGCTTGACCTCATTCTGCTGATAATCCCAGGCCACCCGCCCACCTTCATTCATTACATGGTTGTCGAATTGGTAATGTGTTCCACTCTGACGAAACGGCCTAATCACCTCCACCTTGCTCGCCATCAGAACATTCATCATCTGACAATGCCTCGTAGTCAGGATCTTCGAGCTCCATCCTTTCCGCTAACGCTTTGATCTGCTCACCTTCGTCTGCAATGCCTATAGGTTCCTACGCCTCGGCCATGGGAAGGTCTATAGTCTCAGCTTCAACTGTATCGGTACCAACTACCCCTTCGTGGCTCATACAATAGGTGTCATTGCGGCTGGATTGCCTAACTTCTTCGACATCACAACTGGTGGCATCTTCCTGTGTCAAAATAGCCAGAGAAACTTTCTCAAAGGTCTGGGCTAGCAAGACTAGCGACCATCCACGCTCCTTTGGAGCTCCACAAATTTGGGCCTTTGAGTTACACTAACTCCCAGTACGTGCTTTGTCGTGCCCGAATGGCAATGTCATGCAACTTCAGATCGTGCAACACACGGTCCAACGAGAATAACTGGTACAACCATTGCATCACAGTGCCCCATGGACATTGCTCTGGACTTGACAAATTGGCCATCATGGATGGAAAATCGCACAGATCAACTCCTTCTGCGCCCATCCGTGGAACCTCTTCTCCATAGTATATTTTGCAAGATACTCGTTCAGTCATACCTATCGGTCCATTCGACAAATAATCTGATGTTAATGTCAGGTGCTCAACCTAAATACCGCGAAATAGACCTCAGAGCAACAAATAAACTTTCATAGGAGGGGATTTCCTTAACGTGCAAAACCAAAAAAGGCAAAAAAAAATTCACACATTTTCTACAAATCCAAATTACCATTCATGCTTAATCGATGTAGCACATAGAAATAATAATGGATGCTACACACTCTGTTCTAACTATGTACTACAGGAATAAATAGATCTATAAAAAAATCATTCTACTCTCTACACAAATACAGTTCCATATTGACTTAATTAGCCGATCTAATATCCTAAAACTAATCGGTGTACTATAACTAAATACTAAAAGAGATGAATAGATCTACAACAATACATCCTACGACAAACTACTCTAAATAACTACATATCGAAAACTAAAGTATCTACCCATCTACCTACTACCCAATACAACTATAGATCTAATCGTTTTATTTGCTAACCTACCATGATTTCAAAATGAAATTTACAAAGAAACAAAAAACTCACATCTAGGATAGAGAGATCCCCTCTTTCTCCCCCTTCCCTTCGCTTCTCCTCTCCTCTCTTCTCCTCGTCTCTCTTCTCACCTCTTTCTCTTTTTTCCAAATAAAAGTGAATTTGGCTGGTTTTTTGTAGCTTAAATAGGGCGGCTTCTATCACCATTTGGAATGACGACAGAGGGCGCGGGGCCTTTGTCGCCATTTCAAACGACGATTCGATTGGCGACATGCGCCTTGGCAGGCGACGTGGCACTCTATCGTCCATTCATTGGGTGACGGAGCCTCTGTCGCCGTTTCAAATGGCGACATGCTTATTATCGTCATTTCAAACGGCAACAGTGTTATATTTACGTAAAAAAAATTCGAGCTATTATTTTTGTAATATTAATGAATAGATGTATTATTTAAAAAAAAGTTTGAAATTACCATACACTCGGTTAATCTTGTCATCTTATATTGATATTTCTGATAACAGCAAATTGCCAAGTACGACAGTCTTTCAATCTTGCATCAATATCTATGTAGATGCACTTGCTATGCAATTCCAGTATTGCTATTGTGTAGGGAAATATATTTGATATCTCAAGACTATTGATGTTAAATAATTATCTTTGGGTGATACAAAATAACTTTGATTAACCATAAACTAATGCCTCTCTTTTCTTTTCTTTTTTGCTCAAGCCCATGCATGGAGATTTCAACATATGCTTAAAGTAGTGCTTATTGAATTCCAGGTACCTGTAACCCAACTGACAAAATAAAGGAGCTTCACAACACCACCATGTGCTCAAAGAGCCCAACATTGCCACCTGAGGTGGAGGAAGAGTAAAATATTTTCTCAATGTGGTTTTGCCCTTGAAAGGGTTATTGCGCTGATTCCAGGTGCTCGCCTATTGGAATATTGATTCGTCGCCCACTGCAGTTCTATGCAGCTGTATCCATTGGGGGCCTTCTGACAGCAGTCCTGTTATAGCTTCTTGTTGCTGGAGTTCCTGGAGAAGCGTGTACGTACCATCACAGGAACAATGTAGCATTTGAGTGTATACGCCCGATTGAGATATGCAACTGCAAACAACGAATATTGTAGGTTCAGGCAAAAATGATATACTTTCGAACTGATAGGGATGGAGCTTTTGTTCCATCCTGTCGCTGCAAGAACGACTTTCATTTATTTTTTTCAATTTCTTCATTGGGTCTGATGCTCATTGATGTATATAACAATATATGCCTCTGCATGCATTGTTGATCAGGCACTTGGTCTCATGATCTAGGATGATTATGGTTGCTCGGATTGATGTGTTTCTATCATCGTAGCCCCGTTTTATGGTCAGGGTTACTCTGGCTGGTGACTAGACACCTGACTGCATCATCAGATGGATCTGCTTTTCTTTTTCTTTTTCCATTTTTAGCTACAGCTCTTGCTTGTTACTTTTTAGATAATGGAAGAGAAAAATCTCTCCCGGCCTCTGCATCAACGATGCACACAGCCCACTTTATTTAAGAGTCGAATGTAACAACCAAAACACGATATAAAAAAGGCTTGCAGCCTTACAACCAAAAGGTAATTGAAACTTCAATTTAGGTATTGCAAATCCTATGACTAAGCTTCTACCCATGAAAATTGAGGATTTGCTTTGCCACAAACTCCAATCTCTGGCTCCCCACCAGCATGGACTCCTTCTGGTCTGATTTCTGTAGGTTTGCCCATGCATTCAGCCAATATCCACTTAATAAGATAACCTGCAAGGGATTAGTTATATTCTTGTTGTCAAATACAACATCATTACGACAAAACCAAATAGACCAACATAACGCACTAACCCCCACTAGGAGTTGTGACTTTAACCCTTTTGGAATACCATGTAACCAATTCCCAAACATATTAGCCATGCTTACTGGAGGAACTAAATTGAACGCACATTGCACAACCCACCAAGCTAGACGTGCAAAGGGACAATCAAAGAAAATATGTTGAATTGTTTCCTCTTTAATACAGAAAGAACATTTTGTGTTTCCTCTCTAATTCCTTTTAAGCAGGTTGTCTTTAGTTAACACAATCCCTTTCTTGAGATACCGCAGGAAGATTTTAACTTTTAGTGGAATTTTAATACACCAAAACCAACTCCTAATGGGTGCTTGAAAGTTGCCGATAAGCGCCGCATAAAAAGACTGCACCAAAAAAAGACCAGACTTATTTAACTGCCAAATGAAAACATCATTTTGCATGCCTAATTGCACATTAGAAATTTTCAACAGTAACTCAGTCCAAGCAAGCAATTTAGTCCCAACAAGAGGTCTTCGAAAAGAAATACTTAAAGGATTCGATCTCAAAACATTTGCTACTAAATCGTCCTTTCTCCTTACCACATTGTAAAGCATTGGAAATTGCCTTTGCAATGGAGAGTTTCCCACCCAACTATCTTCCCAAAACCGAGTTTGCATTCCGTTCTTAACCTGGAATGTACCATAGCGAAAAAAATGATCTTTAATTTTCATAATTCCCGACCAAAAATGAGAAGTCCCAGGTTTAGTAACCACCTGTGAAAGACTCTTCCCCCCCCCAAAAAAAAAAATATTTCTTTATTAGCAAAGATTGCCACACACCTTCTTCATTAAGCAACTTAAACAACCACTTCCCTAATAGGCTTTTATTCTTTAAGTCTAAGTTCTGAACACCTAGACCTCCATGCTCTTTGAGAGAACACACTAGACTCCACTTAGCAAGCCTATACTTACGCATATAACTGTCACTCTGCCAGAAAAATCTAGATTGATAAAAATCTAGCCTTTTGAGAACCTCTCTAGGAACCTCAAAAAAAGAAAACATAAACATAGGAATGCTACTCAGTACCGAGTTAATAAGCACTAAGCGACCACCAACCGACAAATTTTTACCTTTCCAACTGCTAAGCTTTTTCTCAACTCGTTCTTCAACCCCTTTCCAATCACTATTCCTTAACTTCCTGAAGTGGATGGGAATACCTAAATACCTAAAAGGAAACACACCCACTTCACAACCAAATAATTGAGTATACTGTAGTTCGACATCTTTGGCAGCACCAAAACAGAAAATCTCACTCTTATGAAAATTAATCTTTAACCCAGATAAATGCTCAAAGACACATAAAATAAATTTAAGATTTCTGGCTTGTTCCAAATCATGATTTAAGAAGAGGATCGTGTCATCAGCATACTGTAAAATTGACAACCCATCATCAATAAGGTGAGGAACTACTCCCGTTAAAAGACCAACTTCTTTAGCTCTTGAAATAAAGATGGCAAGCATATCCGCAACGATATTAAAAAGAATAGGAGACAAAGGATCACCTTGTCTAAGACCCTTATAGGTTTGAAAAAAAATCACCAAGGTCATCATTTACTTTTATCCCAACACTCCCTCCCTTGATCATACTTTCCACCCAAGAACACCACTTAGGGGAAAAGCCTTTCATCCTCAAAGTTTGAAGTAAAAACGGCCATTTTACTTTGTCATAGACTTTCTCAAAATCAACCTTAAAGACAATACCATCTAAATTCTGTTTATGAAGCTCATGAATGGTTTCATGGAGGATAACAACTCCATCAAGAATAAATCTCCCCTGCATGAACGCAGACTGGGAAGGTCGAACAACCTTTTGAGCTACTCTCATCAGCCTATTTGTAACTACTTTAGTAAAAATTTTAAAGCTAACATTAAGCATACATATAGGCCTATATTGTTGAATTTGCTTAGCTTCAGCTATTTTGGGAAGCAATGTAATGATCCCAAAATTCAAACTAAAAAGAGACAAGGAGCCACTATGAAAAGCATGAAACAAGGCCATCAAATCATTTTTAATATCTTCCCAAAACACCTAATAGAACTCTGCGGGAAACCCATCTGGCCCAGATGCTTTGTTATGATCCATTTGAAAAATGGCTTCTTTCACCTCCTTTTCAACAAAAGGCCCAGTAAGAATATCGTTTTCCTCATCTGATATTTGAGCTATATCATCATCAAAAGCCTCAATCATAGTTAAATAATTTACTTCGGCTGGTCCAAACAAATCTTTATAATAGTTGGTGATATACTTTTTTAATTGTACATCTCCCCTAATGATTCCTTCGGCTTGTTCAAGTAAAATTTTTTTTTGTCTTCTATGCTTCCCATTTGCAATCAAATGATAATAACGCGTATTCCTATCACCCTCCAACAGAAATTTTGCTTTGGCCCGTTGATACCATTTAATTTCTTCTTCTCTTAAAAGTTGAGCCAATCTCACATTAGCATCTTTTTTAAGATTTAGTTCTTTATTAGACAACCTCAAGAACTCAGCCTTTTTATCGAGCTTATCAATTAACAAGTTAAGCTCCATCTTTTCCTTTTTATACGTCCCACTAGTATTCTTAGCCCAACCCCGAAGATAACGTCTAAGATATCTAATCTTACACTGCCAGCTATGTAAAGCCGACTGACCATCATTCACCTTTCTCCACACGTCCGCTACCATCTCTCTAAACCCCTCCTTACATAACCAGCCTAATTCAAATTTAAAAATAGGAATACTGCCTCTATAGGGAGCCACTTTTGTATTTAACAGCAGAGGTGTGTGATCAGACAAAGACCTTTCAAGAGCAACAACCGAGACCAAAGGAAACTTCTGTTCCCAATCTGTACTCATTAGAATTCTATCCAACTTCTCAAAGGTTGGGTTATCTAACGAATTGGCCCAAGTAAACTGTCTACCAGACAAAGCTACTTCTCTTAGATCCAAATTATTAATCACAGTATTAAACAAAAAAGGCCATCTAAAGTCTACGTTATCATTATTTTTTTCACTCGAATGCCTTATGATATTAAAATCACCCCCAATTAAAATGGGAAGTGACTCTTTCCTACAAGCATGAACAAGTTCATTAAGGAACTTCTCCTTGAACTGAGGTTGAGCCGCACCGTAAACAGCCACTAGAATCAACTGGAAATCATCCTCTCTATTTTTTAAGTGAAACTCCACATAAAAATCACCCACATCAATAGATCCAATGTCAAAGACTTGAGTATCCACCCCAAGAAGAATACCTCCCGACCTTCCTTGAGGAGGAGAAAAGTGCCACAAAAAGTCCCGTCCCCCGCATAGATGATTAAGACAAGCCATCGAGAAATCATTTTTAACAGTTTCAAGAATGGCTATCTTGCTTGTTACTACATTGTTCTTACTTTTGGAATGGCTATGGCCTATGGTACAGGTAACATGTGCTTGGTTTTCGTATGTACTCTAGAAAATGTGATCTTCAACTGTTACGTGTCTACTTCAACTATCTCCCGTCGGTAGATGACCAGACCACCATGATGTCCTTTTGTTATCGGTTGAGCCTGAAGTTTATTTCTTTCTTTTTAGACTACCTGAAGTTTCTTTCTTTTCAGACTATGGTATTAAGCCTGAAGCTTCTGCAGGAGTACTCATTGCTAGTTGTTATCCATTCTGACCAGAGAGCAAAATGCATGTCACTACGTGTGCATCAGCAGATGGGAGTAGGCGGCAGCAAATGCGAAGAAGGAAGCTTCTTGTTGGGACAAACCAGCCGCCAAAGGCGTGGCCCATGCGTCCGCTGATACTCCATTCCACCGACGCGGCGGTGGTGCCCGCCATGACTGCGGCTTCGCTCGCCATCCACACTGTATTGAACTGTGAAACACAAAGGGTTTGTTTGGTTGGTGCTCTGAATTTCATGTCTGAGAAAAAGTGGTGTCTGAAGGTAACCTGAAAAGTAAATGATTTTTGCTTGGCCAGACAAATCTAAAGATAAGTTGCTTGGTTGGAAGCCTGTGTCTAAAATTGGTTAATAAAAGACAGACCGCTGGATGAAGCTATTAATGGGAGATCGCAGCTGCCTGGAGGCCGGGCGCTGTTTTTGAGCGTCTGGAATCGCTGCTCGCGCCTGGGCCTAGAGGTTACGTAGGAAAGTAAACAAACACCCATCTGGTAACAGCTAGGTTGACTCTGGCCAGGCTGCAAAGCAAACGCGCTCAAACCCCGTGGATCCATGCAAGTTCAGCTGGACCCACCTCTGTGGCTGCTTGTAAGTTGTAACGATTTAGACCTACGTGGCGGTAACAAGTTTGAAACCCGGGAATTTTCTCTAATTCCTATGAGATTAAACTGTTTCCAATGAAATTCTCGCAGTCCAAACAGATCTGAAGACCAAAAAAAAATCCTTACAAGCGGAGCATCTGGGCTCCGTTACTCATACAACCCTACCTGGGACTCCTGGGAGGCTGGGAGGGAGCGAGGGAGGGTGGGAAGGAGGGGTTTGCGTTTGCCACGTGAGGTGTGTCGGTGCGCGACACCTGCCGGCTGCCGACCGGTGGGTTGGATCGCCGCACGGTTTTGTCGAGCAAAAGCTGGAGGAGGAAGCAACGCGGGTGTGTCGTGCGCACGTACGGGTGCAGTGCACGTACGGGTACTACGTTGCATACAATTACAAACAGGGGGAAGGGAGATGAATCACCCAACGTACACGACAGTGTCCCTCTGGGTAGCTCTAGTCGACCATCAATTTGGCGATCAAGCTTACAATTGTGACGTTAAAAAAAGTGCGCCTCAACAGCTCAATCCTGTACTCAACAGGCTCGCTGCATGGTTTGCCACTTGAGTGGGTTCAGCCAGCCATTAATTAGCTAGCTAGGCGTGACTCGTGAGACCATGGTACATGCACCACACTTCCCGGATCCGGATCCTCCGTATACCGCGGAGGGCACCGTGTAAACGAGCGGGTTGCAAGGGGATAGACAGCGGCGGGCGGGCGTGTGTGCGCGCACCGTAACAAATATTGTAGCATCGGTGTCGTATTTACTGCACTAAAAAACATCGTAGCGGTTGATTTGAATCTTGAGATCGCTTCTAATGCCACGCTATCAATGCAGATGATCCCAATCCCACACATCCCTTGAGAAAAACATTGCATTTCTGCTCTACTATTTTTGTGCGTTGCTAATATGGTGCAGAAAGCGTTCAACCTAAGACGTTTCTAATTGCGTAAGCCCAAACACACGGTGAGAGTTGGTTTTTCAACTGTAATTAACTTGATCTATTGGGAGTCTAAGACTGTTTTTATGCAATAAAATGAGCTCGGGCACACAAGTAAGTACTACTGATCATGAATATCACAACTATTTTTTTGGCCATATATTGTAGGACTAGTACTTTGCATGTTGAACATGATCAGGAGTTGGCCCTCGGTTGGAGTTTGGAGTTTGGACCCTTTCTCTTCACGCTCTCCACTCCCCTCCCCCACCTTCTCCTTCCTTTGATTTTTCCAGATCTGTGCCCCCCCTCCCCATCCTCCGGCGGCTGTGCCAGCGGCGAGAGGGGAGGGGGATCCACCCCGCTGGTAGTTAGTATTAGTACTAGGTTAGTTGTTTTCTTCCCTTTCTTTTCTTTGTGAGCTCTCCGCTCGGTTCCGTCCTCACCCTGGCCATGGCGACGGCGGCGGCGGTTTTCCCCTCCAGCACCGGTGCCCAGGAGACTCCAATCCCCCTAAATAAACTTGTTCCCCTAGCTCTCTTCTCCCTGATTCCAGAGTATAAGCATAACTGTCCCAAGCAAAAGGGAATTGATTATTTACCCTAGCTTAGATCGCTTTCAAGAATATAGCTTCTTTCTTGGTGTAATTGTTTTTATACCCTCGTTTAGTATGATCCTTGGTAAAATACCTTGTTTTCATTATTACAATAATATCCGGTGTTTTTTTTTCCCTTCTAGCCACTCTAAAAGTCTAAAATGCCCTCGCCCAAAAAGCAGGTAGGGTGCAGCAGCTCGGAGACCACCTCCGCTTCACTTCGGCATCGACCCCGCAGCCCTCCTTCACCACCTCCACCCACCGCCTGACTCTGTACCCTCCAAGCACCACTGCATCGGTGCTGGCGTGGGTGGGGAGGCAAGGAGCAGAGGTGGAGGCAGCGGGCAGGGGTTCTTCGTCAACGACACTTCATATCTGGTGGGGTGGTGAGTTGGGAAAGACTAGAGGGAGATAGTACACAAGCAAGGGCATTTCAGACTTTTCGCTTGGCTAGAACGGAAAAAAAAACATTGGATATTATTATAATAATAAAAACGGGATATTTTATCAAGAATCACATTAAGCGAGGGTTATAAAAACAATTACATCGGGAAAGAGAGTATATTCTTGAAAGAAACCTAAGTGAGGGGTAATCCTCCTTTGCAACCAGTAGAAGCTCATTGGCCATCCCTGTCAAACATAACCCTAGGTAGGATCAAGAGGAGAAGAATAGGACTCTTGCTAGTATCATGACCTCTCGACAAGAGAATGAAACCATTAGACTAGTGCTGATGCGACAACGGGTGTCCCGACCTTTCGATGAGAATGATAACTCGATTTGGTGGAGACGACTCTCATGATTCGGCTACCAATCGTACACAACAAATATGCCCACAATCACTGAACCAACTCAGTGATTGTTATCGACCTTGCTAGAAGCACGATCGACCTGACCATGAACGATTTTGGGGCCCCTAGAGGGCTACTAGCACTTGCTAGTTGGGCTTTTTTGGATGTGCCTCATCGTTAGCTTTCCAACAAGTACAAGAACGTCAAAAACGGACACAGTATGCAAAAGTAATGCCCGTTTTGCTGAAGATATCTCGGAAACGAAATCAACTTGAACTCGAATTCGTCTCGGGCTCAAATTGAAACTGCTATATATTTCAAACCTGTGGGCCAAACTTTCTGAACTTTTTTGTGGAAGCTTTTCATTATATGTAGAAAGACTCCACCAATTTTCACTGGTTTTGGCGAAAGTTTGACAAGTTTTTAATTTTCGAGAAGGTAAACACTTTTGTTCTTCTCTTGAACCCGAAACCAACTCTTTTGCCAAATAGAAATATTCTTTTATCTTCTCTTTCAAAAGCCAAAACCAATGTAATTAGGGTTTGGTTGTCGCGGCAGCAAAACCCTAGCGGCGACAGGCGTTTTTGGTTGCCGCGACAGCAATGTGGCAGCGACGGTAGGAATCAAGCTAGGTGTCGCGGCAGCGCGAGGCGGCGGCGGCAGGCCTTTTTCGGTGCCGTGGCAGCGATGGATTGCGGCGGCCGGGATCAAGGTGGGTGCCGCAGTAGCGCCAGGCAGCGGCGCTAGACCATTTTTGGTGCCGCGGCAATGATGGGTTCTTGATGGTGAGATCAAGGTAGGTGTCATGGCGGCCAGCAAAATGGCGAGCCGTTTTGGTGCTACTGGCGAGGATCAAGATGCGTGCCACGGCAACGAGAGGCAGCGGTGGTAGGGCGTTTTTGGTGACGCGGCAGGGGATGGTGGCAGGGCAGCGAGGGGTTGCTGCGGCAGCACTGTAGTAGTGGTGGCAAAAGATTGTGGGTGCCGCGACAGCGATGGCAAGAGATTGTGGTTGCCGCGGCAGCGATGGCAGGAGGTTGTGGTTGCTGCGGCAGAGACAAAGGGGCTGCGGCAAGGGATGGTGACCTGAGGTAGGAATAAAAAACACACAGATGCAAACTAGACGACGACTAACTAAACAATAACTAGAACTAGAATCAGCACTTGACACGACGATGCAACCAAGGATTCAACAAGCAAATTACCGAAAAGAAAATTGCAAGGCACAGATTGGTTTGGACAGGATGAACTAACCCTAATATTTTTTGATTTTTCGTGGACTGTAGGTAGAGGAAAAAAATTCACCGATGAACGTAAGCTCTGATACCACCTGATGCGACAATGGGTGTCTCGATCTTTCGATGAGAAGGATAACTTGATTTGGTAGAGACGACTCTCACGATTCGGCTATCAATCGTACATAACCAATATGCCCGCAATCACTGAACCAACTCCGTGATTGTTATCGACCTTGCTAGAAACACGATCGGCCTGTCCATGGAGGTCTATTCTTGCATGCAATCGAAGAACAAGCAAAAACACGATAAATAAGCAATCTGAAATTGCGAATAGGAAATAGTTTCGTATTGATATGTGGAGTTCCGAAGACAATGTCGTTGTTGATCTCGTCGAACAAGAGGAGAAAGTGTAAAGTAGCAAAGCTAAACTTCAATCTAACAAAACCCACCAAACCCTAAGAGTGGCGACCACTATGTATAGGAGAAAGAGGAGAATGGAGGGGCGGTGTTACTGTTCACGCATGAACAATAACCTCGTTTGCAGCACGGGCTTAGGGTTTTTATCTGAATTACAAGGCTCACGGCCCAAATAGGTGACGCAACACCTTCTTTTGATGGTTTTGAAGTGCTTCAAACAAATTTGGAGGTGGGGTTGGATCCGTTGGAAAGAGAACGAGATAAGATTTCCATTAAGTACTCGTGGACCTCCAACGGACTCCGTATGTGAAAGTTATGTATGTTTGAAGTCGGTGTTGTTTCCGAAGGCCGAATTGGATTTCAGAACGTGTCCAGCTTAAACTCTTGCAAATCAGCCACTCTGTCTTTTATTCCCGAAAATAACAACATATTTATTAGGCAATATCTTATAGCTCGTGTAATATAAAAGCACTTCTAAAAACAAACTCATTTAATAATTTAAGTGAAGTGTACGAGCTCTTGTAATTGGAACAGTAAACATAGCAAATGTGATGGTATCTATAGAGATCGTATCCTCATCAAGTGCATATAGTAAAGAATGGGAAGAAAGCAGCCAAGGGCAAGGTGATCCCATTCCTAGGACTAGGCTCAGTCGATGGATCACTTTATTGGTAATAAATAACAGTTGTTTTAAACCTTGACGCCATGTTAATTGCAAGTTTTTGATAGCTAATTTTCGTTGTAATCGATGTTTATTAAGAAAAGTTACAAAATAATACAATATCGTGAAATCGCGCTTGACAACAAATCCACCAATATTATTTTTCACGCGGACAATATAAAACCTATTGTGTATAATATAGCGATTAAAATCCAGAAATTTAATACTAGCATGCACTAAAATAACATGTACTTAGGGGTAGGTATAGTGTGAATTATCCTCTAAGTTAACGCTAACATAGTGCCAAAAGGGAACAAAAATACGGAATTAACAAACCTCATTTTACATCGCAGTTGATGCGTCGGAACACTCACATACTAGTATGAGCTAATTAAAATGTGCTCCAAATTCCTTATCCAAGTTCTTTTTTTTTCCTTAAGACTGAAATCCAAATTTCTTTAATTCTGTCGGTGGGCCAAAGTGTTGCGTCAGTGCTTCAGCCCGAGCCACATGATGTTTAATTCCGTGTACTTGCGTGATAATTTGTCCATACGAGAAACTTGACGTTTTGCCACAATTAAACCACAACTGCGCCGAATTATGAAACCTTCCTAGTACAAGCTGTCTACGGCTGACCTTCACCTCTTACCGATCCAAACATGCCACAGTTAAATTCAGTTAGGTAGTCGCTGCCACAATGCGCACATGTATTCATTTTCTAAATGTACGTACCAGCATCATGCTCGCATGTACTGCACATGCAAAAATTGTTCCATAAACATAATATTGGTACTAATTTCTCTTGGTTTTTTTTAAACGGTGGCCAGGTCAATCCACAGGGTTGATTTTGACCCCTTGTACTGGAGCTCTTGCCATGCACAGCACAGCACTGCACTGCACTGCACACGCGTCACGAATTTGAGCGACACCGACGGGAAACCATGTGACCACGTGTCCACGTACGAGCATCTCAGCGTGTTCCAGCGGCGACAACGCCTCCCATCCCGCGGGGTCTTGTCAAAACGAAGCATGTTTCACTCATTGGCTTCGAGTGTTTGTTCTAAACGGTACTATTTAGAGTAGCATCAGCAAAACTATCGTTCCCATAATTGTAATTATAAATATGATGTTCTTCACCGTTTTTAGGTAGCACGAACAGACATCATCCTTGTTCATATCACCATGGAACGGAACCTCATCCTTCGCACCACTATAGAACGGAACCCCTCGTCTATACCACTACAGGACGGACAAGCCACGTGTCGCCTTGTCCGAAGCAGGACACGTTTTGTCCGTCCCATGGTAGTGTGGACGAGGGGCCACATGTATTCCCGCACCTTGTTCAACCTATGGTGGTGCGAATAAGGGTGATGTGACGGTATAAGAGCCGTTCGTACCACCCAAAAACGGTAGAAAACGTTATTTTTGTAATTACGATTATGAGGACACTATTTTTGATAATACCGCTCTAAATAATGTCGTTTAGACAAAAGAACTCAATGGCTTCACGTTTGCCAATTCTGATTCAGATGGTGCCTCTCACTTGCTGAAAAATTCGCTAGAAATTCTGCTGCAAGGGCCAAGAAACAGGACTTGTATTTCCGTCCAAAAAGAGAGCAAGACGGGAAGAATGATGGTGCGTTTGACCCTATTTCTATCTTATATTATATGGATCGATTAGCAGTATAAGGGCATCTCTAATAGTTAGAGATGACATTGTTTCTAACATATACGGTAACATCTTCAATAAATAGTCTCTAACACACTCTTCAATATTTATATTTTATAATTTTGCTTTGAAATGGACCTACATGTCAACAAAAGTAGATTAATGTATCATATCTTGTTTCGCGTGCACTATAGTCTCTTCAGGAAAAGACGACATGTGCTCTCTCTTCTCCTCATCTTTTCTCTATATAAAATTTTGTTAACATGGTATAGGTAAAAGACGATAATAGATACACTATTAGAGATATCCTAAGAGCCCATCGAAAGAAAGAAACTTGGTAGAAACCAGTTCAATTTCGGAAGGAAGCAAGGATACTTCCGTGCCAGTGGATCACCGTGTATTTACGGGTGAATATAGGTTCAGGAGTACCCTTTATTAGAGGAAATGGAAATGGACAAAAAAAAGAGGCGTAACTACGGGAGAGGTGGGTGCCCACTAAGCATACATACAGTAGAGTGATATCAGTCGACTATAATTTTTATCATGTAAGATCTTTTATAATATAGATAAAAAGAGGAGAGAGGTAGAAACTATATGACATGTCTATAAGACTCTTATAGATATTATTTTTTGCTGTTGTATCTATATCATCTGTAACTCATATGTTTTGTGGTCTTATTTTGTGAAGGATCATATCTAGACAATTTAGATTTTAGAGATAATATATTATATAAATTGTGTTTAGTTGTATCTATAACTAACATGGAAGATAGATCTATACTACTGGACATGCCCAGAGCAGTGGCAGAGGCTGGGCTGTTCTAGTGTTCTGATCCGTGGGTCCCAGCGGCATGGTTGGATTCGGCCTGTTTCCAGGCGGGGGAGGCGCGCTATGCTGCCAGCAGGACGCCCTCGTGGCGTCCAATAATTTGCTCCGCCCCGTCTGAGTTCTGACCGACCGACAGAACATGCATGGTCTTCTTGTGCTGCTACTAATTACTCCCACTTGCACTTTGCAAGTCTCCTCCCCCACTAGTTAATCTGCAAGGAATTAGTGTGGTGCCACTTGAATTTTAATGGCAAAATGTAACACAATTTGCCACGATGAAACGTTCTTCTTAATTCTTAGAGAGTAAATCTGTGACCTATCCCTTGCTTCTTATTCCCCAGTCCTCACTTGGAGCCTGTTCGTTTCTAACGTACGAATTTCGCAGATATTTGTAGAAAACGGTTTAATTTTTGTCGGATAAAAAAATTCTCATATTTCAAACAGGTATATAGGTGCAGATAATAATCTTCAGCATCACGACAACACCTACCCCTTATTAACCTACTGAAAGCGGCTCCAAGCACTAAAGTCAAAGGACATAACTAATCTCACTCTTCTTTCATCGTTAAGATACTGCAAATGAGAAACAGATGGCTACAGGAGGAATGGAGGATACACGTCAAGATGCAGTGTTTTACACACTGATCCGCACACTTCGATAATAACTGAAAAAACCGCATGAACCCTGCACAACTACTGAAAGTTTAGAACATAAACCATTGGGGTTACTGCATAATAATTGTGGTTTACTCCATAAAACAAGCTGAAAGTAAAATTGGTATGCTCTGGAACATGGGATTTTGAAGAATTCTAGTAAATATTACTTTGTTTTCAATAAAATTAGTCAGTTTTATCACGCAATTTTTCGCAGCGGCATGATACAATACATTATGAAAATAAAGTTGTACTCGTGACACTATTCTAATATCTAAACAAAATATAATAGTTGGACTTATTCATTCCGTCCCGCAATATAAGTCCCTATTCTTGAGAAACATCATCCCATAAATATAAGTCTATTGCGGAGATCAAATGTGTAGTTATTGTAATATTTTAACCATATACCACTCATTTAATGTTGACAAAAGTGGATGCGTAGTTGTATTATATCATCTAATAGGGTTGTGCATGGTCCAATTGCATTAACTTTTTTTAGTTGATTTAGTGCAACATTTGTCTGTGTGTATAGTGGGATTTGAACTTATATTGTGGGACGATAGAGTACCATTCCTTACGAGATCCTTCCTTTGGTGGCTATTGTAGAGGGAGTGCTACGCGGTACTACTAAGTATTTTGTTGATCGGAACGTCATGGCGTCGCTCTCTACGAGTAATCCACGGCTAAAATATTCGACTATAGTCAAGAAGTACAAGAAAGCAAAAAGAGGGAGATGCATTAAGCATTCAAAATAGGCATCCAACGAGCTTGAAAGAAAATATGATAGGAGAGAGTCTAGCGTGAGACCCTCCTTATCAACAGTTTGTTTTGTTGATAGAGATAAAATCAACAGCAGATAGAGAGAGGTCTCAAGCGAGACCCTTCCAGCAAATTTCCTTCCAAAAGCTTCATTTCCTGATATTGTACAGCACACTTGGCGACGCAGTTGTAGCCGCACGCCTGCACATACAACAAGCCCCGTCCATGCGCGCATTATGTTCAACAATTGCCGAATTTTTGTCAGGCTATTTCAGGAAGGAAACTGTGATGGCCAACTAGCAAAGTACCAAATCATTTGGTGAGGTAAAAGCCATCGCGCGTAAGGTGACGCGTCTCTTTTCATCTAATTCTCACCTCACCACTCCCCTCTCTCTCTCTCTCTCTCTCTCCTTCCCTTATTAGATCTCTGTGAGTCAGAGGTCGCCTCCGCCTCCAGCACCCACACCACCACCCAACACCACCGCGTCAGAGGTCGCCTCCGCCTCCGCATCCTCGTCGGCCACGGAATGGCCGACCGCGTCTACCCCTCCGCGAAGCCCAACCCGCCTCCGGCAATGGCCAACGGCGGTGGCGCGACGGCGTCGTTCCCTGCACCCAAGTCGCAGATGTACCAGCGCCCCATCTACCGGCCGCAGGCGCCAGCGAAGCGCCGGTGCAGCTGCAGCTGCTGCTGCTGCTTCTGCTGGGCGCTGCTGGTGGTCATCCTCCTCGCGCTCCTCGCCGCCGTCGCCGGCGGCGCGTTCTACCTGCTCTACCGCCCGCACCGGCCCAGCTTCACCGTCTCCTCCGTCCGCCTCACCACGCTCAACCTGTCCTCCTCCGCCACGGCGCCCGTCCTCACCGACTCCATCCAGCTCACCGTCGCCGCCAAGAACCCCAACAAGAAGATTGTATTCCTCTACGACGACTTCTCCCTCTCCGCCGCCACCGCCGCCAACGCCATCCCGCTCGGGGATGCCACCGTGCCCGGCTTCGCGCACGAGGCCGGCAACACCACCGTCTTCACCGCCACCATCGCCGCCGCCGGCGTCACCGTCGACCCCACCGCCGCCGGCTCCGACATCAAGAAGTCCGGCGGGTTCTCCATCGCCGTCGACGCCGAGACGCGGGCCGGCGTCAGGGTCGGCAGCCTGAAGACCAAGAAGATTGGCATCCAGGTGCACTGCGAGGGCATCAAGGTGACGCCGCCCCCTCCGCCTCCGCCGCCACCGAAGAAGGTGAAGGGGAAGAACGGCACTGTCCTGGCTCCAGCGCTGGCGCCGGCCGCCGCCGACACGACCGCGACGGTGAGCACCGCCGCGCACTCGTGCAGTGTCAGAGTCCGTGTCAAGATCTGGAAGTGGACCCTCTAGGTATAAAATGTCAACCCGTACTCGTAGGGGCTGGAGCGCAAAATTTTCAGGAAAAAAAAACGATTTTCGCGTTATATATTGCAGTAGAAACCACGCGTCGGTCGATGTAAATTCCCTCAGACATTTGCTTTTTAATATATTTTGTGTTTTGAATCTTCTTAAACAATTTTTTGTCTTTTTAGTGGATGTATAATCTGGTGATTTGTTATTTGTAACATTATAATTCGAATTTATTTAAGTTTGCCACTTGCCAGTACCTGTTGATCTTGGCAGTATGAGTATCCCTTGCTTGTGTTTGAGTACTATGAGTAGTGCTATACTGCTAGCACAAATTATTATTATTATTATGCAGTTTGTTTAATTAGACACAGAAAAGTAGGCGTAGCACGCGAACGACTAATCACCGTGGCGAGAAGATTCACGAGTGTGTCGGTAAGGCGAAATGGCGAATCATGCAGCTCGTGTGTGGCTCGTTTTAGCCTAATTAAGCAAATAAAAACTTTGATAATAAATTAGCCCGAGCCACGAGTCCATGGCAGACGTGTTCGTTTCCGTCATGTGTATGACAGCGAGGAAGGGACGCGCGGGTTTTATAGCTGTGTTTCGCTGGGCGTGACGTGCGGATAGGGGCGCACAGCTGTAGCGCACGCCTTGTAAGACTCCGGTGCCAGAGCTGCTTTAGAATATGTTTAGGGCATCTACCGTAGTCTCTATTATTTATTATTAAGAGATGAACATATCAGTATTTAGATGATATAAAAGAGAGAAGGTGAATTTATTTTTAGACAAAAAAACAAGCAAATTATTGATAACTAGACAAGAAACAACAAAATTGTTATTGAAGACTTGCTTATTACCTAAAAACTTGTTTTATGGGTAGCAATTGAAGTATTAGATATAAGCTCAAGAAATAATCCACTGAAAGATTTGTTTTTTTTATTAGATCAAGTACTCTCACTCCTCTTAATAACAAGCTAAGAAACAGACTATTGTAGATGTTCTTAGAAAAAAGAAGTATGTAACCAAACATTCATCTAAGAGTCTAATCCTTTAATGCAAGCATTTTTCTTACTAGTACTTAGTTACTTCTCTTTGTAAAGGTTGAATGGACAGTTACCAGCGGAGCACTTCTCAAGCATTGACTTCTAGCCAAACCGGAAGTTATCTTAGATGATAAAGAAAACCGGATTTTTTTAATCTCTAAATACCCATCTAAGCACCTGCGTTGGAGATGGTCTAACCAAGCAATCAGAGGCGCTCGGGGTTGGATTAGTAAAGCAACAGCATGTTTTGCGAGTAAAGGTCAACACAATCATTAAAGAGCAGGATGCCACGGTGGCGCCTCCCTCTCCCCGGCAGAACACGGAGGGGTCTCTCTGTCTCGGTACACGTGTCCACGCAGCATTGGATGTTTGGATGGGATCCGGTGCGGCGGCGGGTCGGGGAATCGACCGACCAGATTAACCCACCCTGTCGACGATGGAGATACGTGGTCTCCTATCCAGTTCTACGGAGTTTACTGGAAAAATAATATAAATGAATACATTTACAGTCTTGCTATTTTTAAGTCATATAAAATTTTTTAAGTTTAAGCTAATTGTTATTAGCATTGGATTGTGTAGAGATTGGTGTGTCATATGATTAATATTGATCAATAGATGAAAAAAGATGACTTATACTTAAGAAAATTTCAGTCACCCTATGAATAGACAATCCCATACATTTATTGCCGTGGCCATAATGAGTGTTTGTATAATAATACAATAATATTGTGATTATGGATGTATTGAGAATGTAATGACTGTGTTCAGAGAATAACTTTACAGAATACGTGAGCTATCTGTTTTATAATTATTGAAGGGGTGATAGTTAATGCCGTTAAAGACGCATTATATCTTCACGTACGTTCCTTTGTTGAGTTTTGAACCGTCAAGTCTCTTAGCCAACTGTCGTAAGTTGCAAAATGCTTGCAGACAAGTTACGAAAACAGCCTTGCGTCTCTTGTCAGAGTGCATGTATTATCAACGAGTCTGGAACTCCATGACAGAATGGTAGGGCTGTGCGCCGCTCAAGCCATCTCATTGGGCCTCTAGCTACAACATCGGGGACGGGTGGACGCATACTTGTAATTTGGATCACCGGCCAAGGAGAGTGACGGTTACGGTGGTCATTCTAACCACCTGAGATATCTGGAAGGAACATAATGCTAGAACTTTCAACATAAGGTACTCCTCGCCTCTAGCTCTGGAGCTATTTGCTAAGCTCGTGTTAGGCCTTCGGCCTTTTTGTCTTTGTTTTCTGCTTCCGCTTTATTAATATAATAGGAAGTTCTCTTGTCTGTTTCTTCAACAAAAAAAAAGATAGATGCGTCACGTGGAAAACTGTCATGTCCCCCAACCACCAAACTGGGTCGATGGTGACCCAAACTGTATAGCTGTTCGTGTAAAAGCAGGCTATTTTTGGTATGTTTGGGACAGCTTCAGCTTCCGGAATTCGATCGGAAAAGCCAGAAGCTGGCCCAAACAGAGGGCTTTTCACACTGCTTCAGCCATAATGTGCGAAAGCTTGAGCGAAAGCCACCATGAGCTTCAGAGCTTCTCAGAACCTCCATAAAGCCCCCCCACCGCCCCTCCTCTCCCATCCAGCCCCCCCCCCCCCCGGGGTCTCGCTTGCCCGCTCAATTCCCTCCTCACACGCCCGCCCGACCACCTCCTCCCCCGGCTCCATCCTCCCCGGCGCCCTCCTCCCTAGCGCACCTCCTCCTAGATCTAGATCCCGGTTTCGATCACCTGCTCCACCCTCCTCCACCCCTCTTCTCCACGCCGTCCTCCTCCACCCCTTCTCCTCGACGCACCTCCTACCCGGTGCACCTTCTTTCAGGGCGCCTCCTCCTCAGGCTCCCTCCCTCGGCGCCTCCTCCTCCGGCTCCATCCCCTACCGCTGGGAGAGGAGCGACACCGACGAGGTGGCCAAGGAGATGGCGGACACAAGGGAGATGGGCATGAGGCAGAGGCCCTTCCCCTGTAGGTACAGCATGGCGGTGCCCATGTCCTCATCCATCATCTTTGCCACTTGTTGCTCCTTTGCCGCTGCCCTTGGCGACCGTGCCATTCCCGCCGCTGTTGTTGCTCTTCCCGTTGCTATTGCCCTGTATGCATGTTTATGCATTTCAGAATTGAGACTACAAGTAACTGATTACTGATCGTCGTTCCATTCAACTCCTATATTCTTGCTGAATCATTTGGCCCGGTGGTAGTGACTATTGATTACCTCCGAGGACATGCTCGCGACCAGAGGCGCCATGCCGGCTGCTCCGCCCAGCCGGCTCATGCTGAGAACCTGCAATGCTCAAGAGGTTAGCACTGCCTGCAGCCGGCTACGGATCTTAACTATCAGCAACATTCAGTTCACACGCTCTGTTCGGAAATAGTGTCACCTTGACTTGCAGCTGCAGAAACTTCAAGTAGTCGATGATCTCGTCCAGCATCGACGCTTGTCCGTCTGCAGAAAAGGATGCCACGTTGAAATTTTCAGCGACAAACCACACGTTTACTGCATTTACAGTGAGAGTTACCGAGTAAGAGCGCGCAAGGAAGACATTGATCTGCTAAGTATACTAGCTCATGACCCCCATGCCCAGCACACACACGGTATTGATCAGCTCTGATGATACTTGGGAAAACTATGAAGAACTCAGCTGTCCGGACATGACATTTCTATGGATAGATCATGTTGAAATCCTCCTGCTGTTGTTCCATGTACCATACATTATTGAACATATGGATCAAGACACACAAAGTTAAAGTTCATTTGTAAAGTTTCAGATCATTTCAGAGCTTGTATTGTAAAAAAAAATGCTGTTCCCAAATGAAAATTCACAGTAAAAAATTGTGACCAGTAAAAAAATGCTTGGTGTCTGATACTTGCAGCCCTGCAAAAAAATGTTAAACTCATAGGAATGAGAGTGACTCTGTATTGATCTCTGAATGCTACTTTAGCTGTTTTTCTGTTGAAGAATATGCTAACTTAGCTGTAATGATCCTTATGTGCTTGATTGTATCTTTTATGATTCTGCCAGTGCTGAAAACTTAGCTACTTATTGTACTATCTTCCTCACAGTATATGAACTTGTGACCAGTAAATGTTGTTTCTTGCATACCTTTCATAGATGCTTTGATCTAGATAAATTCTACTTTGGAACAAACCGTAAGATTGTGGCCAGGAGAATCAGTTTGGACATTGTAGCATCTGGAACTGGATGCAACTTCTTGGCTGCAGTTCAGTGAAATTGCAAATGCACGGTGGCAGACTCAAATGATCTAAATCAGCACCTAACATTGGCATACATCACTCTTTAACATCTGTGAATTGAATTTTTCGCGAAGTATCAGCCGTGTTAGTAGATATTTTGTGCTAGTGCTACTGTTATATATTGGAGAAATGGGTACTCTTGAATTAGAGAAATGATCCATTCTCTATGGCACAGATGGTGCGATATACGGGATTATGACGACTAACATGTTCGAGGTGTACAACAGCGTCCTCAAAGGTGTGCGGTGCCTCCCTATCACCGCGATCGTCGATGAAACATGGACTAACACTGTTGGTTATTTAGTCAATAGAGCCACCGCAGCCAAGCGACAGATGGAGGAATGCAAATAGTGATTCGAGAACATGCAGAGGCTGAACCAGAAGATGGAGAAGGCCCGAATACACGACATCTGGGTGATCGATGGGCTCAGGAGGAAGTACAAGATCAGACTTCGGCAGAAAATATGTCAACAGTCATGCCAAGCGGGAAAGGAAACAGACATGCACTCTAGGTGATGTGGCGACATACACCTGTAACAAACCGAAACTCTTGCACAAGCTATGCTCGCATGTGTACAAAGCGCGCACACTTTTTTGAGCGTGCGTCTTTGGGAGAAAGGAAACAGAAATGCACAGTGTGCGTTTTTGGGCGTTTTGGGAGAGAAATGCCCGATCACCGTGCGGTTTTGGGTACGTATCAACCATTTTTGTAAATACGGGGGGAGCTCACCATTTTCGCTAAAACGTGCCGAAGCAGTGCTAATACGGCCAAAAACTCATTAGGATACAACAAATGATACAATTTTATAAACCGTAGTATGCCAAATACTATAGTATTTTTGTAGTTTTAAAAATATACTCTTAAACTGTGAGAATCCGCGTAATTAAACTAAGCTAAGCAACAGTAATCGGTAATTAGCACAAGTAAAAAATTTCTTAAACCAATATCAAGCATAATCTCAATTAATATTCAATTTCATAATTAACGCAATGGACATTGTAAATTATGCAAACATCAGTTCACCACACCACAGTTTTACAACAGTCCATTTACAAAACGGAATTAAAATATTACAACCCAACGCTTATTACAGAATTAATGTTACAACTCATTTACAACATTAATTACAAGAAGTAAATAATTTACAGTTTAATGTGCTTGCATTCATTTCATCGAAGCCTACCATCTCATCCAACCATCCTTCACCTTTCTTTTTCGTGCAACAAAAAGCTTAAAAAGTAGTTAGCAAAAACCGAAGGCAGTAGTTGCTAGCTAGAATGAAGAAGGGGGATTGCCGTTAGTTTCCTCGAAGTCCAGAAAGATTACCTTATTAACCTAGGTCAACCGGTCCCTCGATCACCAAGATAACCTGACCAACCGGAGTTAGTCGGCCCCTGTGGTAACCAAGATAGCCAGGCCAACCAAAGTGAATAGGCACCTGTTACTTCCGAGGGTCTCATCATTCGGCATCATTAGAGCCAACACCCACTTTCTTTCAGTTCACCTCAACAATCTTAGAATCCAACAGTGCATTCCCTCTTTATTTCCACCCTCTGTTCAAAACATCATCGGGCGTACCGAACCCAACACCCATAGGATACCCACTTATTCCGACCACCGGAAAACCCATAGTGCTAGCCAAATTACCCATTGCATCAATAGTTTAGCTCATATAGATCACAGTGAAGGGCAGTCATGAATATAAGCATGGTAATAGGATTAGGGTAAATAGGATCAAGGTAAATAGGAATAGGGTCATGGTAAAAAAGAATTGCATAGGCTAAGGATAAGCATAACCAAGCTTTCACCCTTAAGTTCCCAACACAGCCAAAGCCATTCCCCCATTCCCAGCTTCACAGCCACAAGAGAAGGGGAAAAAGCAAGGAGCTCCCCCAGCACGGCCGAAGCCTGCAGCCAGCATCAAGCCACCGTTGGGGAAGGGAAGGCACAAGGGAAAGGAGAGCACCAGCGTGCGGTCATCCCCACTACGACAACGACCAGCACCGCCGACACTACCATCCTAGCCCCAATCGAACCCAGCAAGGTAGCCATCTCCCCCATTCCACTAATATTTTACACAATCAGTAATACATCATGTTGAGCCGAATAATGCATGCATTAATCACCATTTCACCACAGCCACACTACCATTCATCCAAAGCTCTCCATTTAAGCTAGCCCCTGTAAGCATCAAGACATAGCCCCCAGTTCTTCGCATCACATAGCAAGGGGAGGAAGTTAGGGAGTAGAGAGGAAAGGGAGCGATACCTCTGTGCTAACCACCACCATCATCATACATGTGCATCAACTAAGCATCAATCAGCACAAGTAAAAGGAACCAACCCAATCTGGAAATCTGAGATAAAAGAAGATGGGTTAAGGGAGGAAGGGAACCAGGGTGAGCACGGCGAACTGGAGGGAGAGCCAAGGCGGCGCTGGCCTCCCGGCCGCACTGGGGAAAGCCAGGGGAGAGCCAGCAGAGGCGGCGGCAACAGGAGCCGTTGGGGCGGCGGCAGCAACAGGGACCGAGAGGCAGCATAAGCCGACGGGTCGACGGCGGCCGAAGGCCAAGCCGCCGGGCTAGGCCGAGCCGAGGGGGGATAGGCCGAGTGGTGCCGGAGGGCTGGAGGTGAGCCGACACACAGTGGGGAGGCCATGGTTGAACCAGGAGGCGTAGGGCCCAGTGGCGGCAGCGGGGATAAGCCAGCCGAGAGAGAGAAGGCGCTAGGGGGAGCGTGGGGCCAAGCAGTAGTGGCGGTGTTAGGAGCTGGGTTGCCCAGGGAGGAGTCGTGGGGGAAAGCAGTGGCGCTAGGAGGGAGGTGAGATGAGTGTTGGAGTGGAGATGGGGATGAGGTGAGGAAGAAGAAGCATAGAGATAGGGACCTCCTGGAGGGTGTCAGCCGGTTGCATAGGAATCGGAGGGGTAGATTAGGAAGCAAAAAAGATGGGGGTAAAAAAATTAGGATTAAAATGTTAGCTTTTGAGCATATCTGTGTTAGACTAACAATCTGACACGTTAGCAACCGTTTAGTCATATTAGAATAATTAAGATAATCAATTTTGTGTTTATTTAAAAAGTTAAAGATTTACTTACGCACTTAAATAAAATCAACTAGGAGTATGGGCGCGAATAAAATTTGTTAGACTTAATAGCATGCGGTTATGTGTAGTTTATTCTCTTCGTGCAATAAGGCGAATATCAACAATCCTAACCCTAGAACCGATATACTAGAATGACAGTAGCAGGGACTGCTAACATAGCGAGAACCGAAAAGGATTGTTAACTAAAATCTGCTACAAAAGAGAACCAGGTGACTATCGTACTCTTAATAGCACCCTAAAACTACAAAGTATTGGCTTAATTAATTATTGTCCGCTTCGTCGCATATTTGCAGCAAGCGAGCCGACGCAAGCAGCAGTATTTGATACAGTCTTATTCAGCAGCGATCTTTTCTACAATTTTACAGGCAAGCTACTCCCATGTTCATTAATATATCTATATTAAATGTAAATCGTATTTTACTCTATCTTATATGTATTGCATCAAAACTATTTCTCAAAAATCAAATCAAATAAATGAGATGAAGATGAAGATGAAAAAGATAAGAAAGATGAAAGAAAAGAAGATAATTGAGGAGTGAGAAATGAAAAGAAAGCAAAGTAATATTATGGCTGGTAAAGGGGACCTGTGGTAAGGAAGAGATAGGGCAAGAGGTAGGACCCCTTTACATAGGGTTATAATATAAGGAACAACAAAACTCTTACTCGGTCAGAGGCCGTAAATTCAGTACCAACTATTTTCCTGTTTCGACGGGCAGAAAATGCTACCTTATTACGTGATTTTTCTCTCCACGTCGGGTATGTAATAGGTGTGAGTGTGGTGTAAGAAGCACATGCTATAGCACTAGGTGGAGTGTTGGGTGTGGAGGGCATGAACTGGCCCAACCAACATTACCTGAACTCGGTGGTGGTCAGGCCAGCACCGACGGAAAGTAATGGGTGGAGATATTAATTCACGTAACCTGGAAAACGTTCTGTATTCTGAACTCGAAGTTGCATCAAAGGAAATGCGGTGGACCCAGTTCAAAGAGAGTTCGGGGTAGCTGTGGGTACAGTGGTACAAAGCCTGCGCAGTGCTATATAAAATCATGAATTCATGCCAGTCTCCTGGATTGGAGTCTACGGGAACCACTGGGAGTCTATCTTCTCTCCGAGTAATCCAGTAGTCTTTTTAGAATTAAAATTTTCAACCTAAGTTTTAATGTCTATTTTCAGAATAAGAGAAGAGGTAGGAATTTTGCTAAGGACGAAAAGTAGAGTCATCAGATGCATTTTGCTATTAATGCTTGCTGAGTACACTACAGTACTCACTCTTGCTATCTCTTTCCTTGCTTGGATCCTAGTTCTGCCGAGAGTTATCCCGAGTAGGATGAGGGTTTTGCAGGTACCGAGGAGGCTACTGGTGATGAGGACGCTGATTTCAATGAGCAAGGTCAGATGGACGCCTCTTTTGACTCGTGGGACGAGTAGTTCGCTGGAGAGACCCAGCTGGCAGACTCAGGGGAATGTGTTACCCCCTTCTGTAACTAAATAATTGTAATTAGAACCTTAGATTTATATGGCTACAGTTGTAATAAAGAATAGTTTCTATCTTATTGCTCTGTTGCGTAACTCTGGTAAAGACTTACTATTCGTTGGAGCAGTGTTCTACTGAGCAAACGAATAGCAATCCGTATGCCTAAATGTGATTACCCCCGAAGTAATAACATAGGGCGCCGCATAGACCTTTTTTTTTTTAAATAGAGCTCACTCTTTTGGAGTTCTGTCTCCGTAGTACTATTATTTTCTTCTTCTCCGCTCTCTTTTATCACTTATATACAGCTAGCACCTCAAAGACGTATTCCTCTCCACAATATTCATGGCTAGCCGATGGTGTCGACACGTACGGTAAAGAGCTACATCATCATCGCATAGCATCAGCACGTACATCAGCGCGTCGATGTACCAATAAGCTTATAAAATTTGATGAATAAAATCTAGCAACCAAATACATGTACGAACTTTCTTCAAAATAATACGTGTGCGAACAATCACCTAGACGTAACCACTTTTCTTAGTAACATCTAGTTAGCATAACATGTATTTTTAAAACAAAACACTGTATGAAATACTGCAATTCCCAAACACATCATAGATTTTTGCAAAACTGTAAAATACAGTAGTATTCACAAACCGAAGCATCTTATAAATAGTACATAAAACTATGGTTTCAAATACTGTGGTTTATAAATATGGTAACATCCAAACATGCCCTAAGTTGTTTGGATACAACAAACAATACATTCTTTATAAACCATAGCTTAATACCACAATATATTTGGAGTTTTAAAAAATCCGCTTGAGACCTTTGTAACATCCCAAAAATTTGATCTGTTTTAAAGTTTTCAAAGAAAAATAACCATTTGAATTTTCCTGCTAAAGTTAAAAGCTTAATTGGAATTTTCAGAGTCAAAAACAATTTAATGTGATTAATGTCAACATCAACTATTATCAAAACTATTTTATTTGGATTCTATGAGCTTGGATATATTTTCTGGAATTTTCTAAAAAAATTTCCAAGTTCATTTGCTATTCTCTAAGCCTTATTTGGATTTTTAGCTATTTTCTAAAAAGAAAAACTATTAATAAATCTCAGAATAGTAGGTGGGCCGAAACCCAGTTCCTTTCATGCTGCTGCTCTGTCTGTGCCCATTTCCTTGCTTTGGCCCGTTCCCACCGCAGCTCGTCCTCTCTCTCTCACGCTGCGTCTAAGGACCCACCGCCACCACCGTCGGGTCTGGCGCCCGTCGGCTTGAGCATTGTCATTGCCGCTGTGTGGGACCGCTTCGCCACGCCAAGATCGTCAACCTCCGGGACTCCTGAGTCCGAGTCGAAGCCGCCTCGCCGTCGCGCTGCGTTCCTCACGTAGCCGCCCCGGACTCTCCCGGCCAGGGCTTTAAAGGGGACCAGGGGCCCGCATCCTCCGCATCCCATACCCAGCCGCCTCGACCTCGGAGCGAAGCCCTAGCCGCCAGGTTCCACCAAGGAAGCTTTGCATCACCGCAACTCCATTGAGCTCATTCTTTGCCGTCGAAGCCGCTCAAGCCTCGCCGCCTCCTCCTTCGAGTTCGCAAGGATGAGGATTACCTCCCGGTGACCTCGGTTTCGCCGCAAGCCCACCAGAGCCCTAGATCCGTCGCGCCCGAGGCCCAAGCTCCGCCTAATCATCGTTGCCGACCGCCACGATCGTTCGCGAGCACCCGTGAGCACACCGTTGTGATCCCCACCTCGCCCTCTACCTCCCCGTAGCACCCGCCGCCGTTCGCCGGGACCGTCGGGATCCGAGCGCCACCAACCTCGCCGCTTGCGCCGTGTCACCTGCCAGCTCAGCCACCACCACCACCACCTCACTGCTCATTGTCACCAGCGTGGAGCCCAACGATCTTGCCACGTGGCGGTCCAGATCCAATCCCAACCGCCCGGCTCGGTGAACCAAGTCCACCGTGAGCCATCTCACTTCCAAAGGGGCCCACAGTCCAAAGTTGAGTTCACCCACTGGCGCCCTCGCTGATGTCAGCACCACGTCGTAAATCCAGATTTTTCTATTAAGAAATAATTCGGGTAATTCCATAATTAGGGTTTCTTTTAGATTCATTCTTCCAAAGCCCATATCTTTTGCATCCGAACTCCGATTCAGTCCATTCAAATTCCTAAAATCATCTAAATTCAAGATCTAGCTATCTGAGATTTTTATTTAAATTTTTGGAGTTTGTATTGCCTCTGTTATTTATTTATTTGGTTTATTTGCCTTGTTTGCGATTAGACATTGATACTTCGGGAAGCTTTGAGCAAGGAGGAGTCTACCAAGATCAAGATCAATCTCAAGATTTATTCCAAGAAAAGCCGTAGTCCTTTGATCATATTGAGCCTATGATTTCAAAAGTATATTGTTTTATACAATTGCATGCTATCTTTTTATAAATTGTTTCGGGGTTAGTTATTACCTGGTGTCATTATGCCTCCTTTGATTATTTGATTGCCATGAATCCTTTGTCACCCTAGCATGGATAATTTTAGGTGGACATATCTATATCACCAACATGGGTATCGTATAGATGCTTAGTTATGCTTAGTTGCGATGGGTTCATCATCACATGTGTCATAATGATTAATCTTGACTTAATGATATATGGAATCGTGGTGGTATGCCTGAAGAATCTAGACCCGCCATTATGTGTTAATGGAGTTTTGGTTATTAATGACAAATCTATTTTTGAGACCAACACTCTTATTGATATATCTATTGTTTAGTCTCAGCTTGGATATAAAACGAAAAATCCAAACAGGTATGCATTCATTTTGATCAATCTAATTGTGAGACTAACATGTTTATTGATATACCTATTGTTTAGTCTCAAATTGGATATAAAGGTGAAAATCAAAGAGGTATGCATTCTACATTATATTTCTATATATTGTTGCATTCCTCGGATCCAAAATATAGGATGAATTCCACCAAAAGTCTAACTTGAATATGTGCATATGTTCTTATTACACATTTGTGTATGCACACATTTAGGGGGAGTTCACACTATGTTTTGTGGTTTCATTAGTATTGATCCATATTCCCGTTTCCATATATATTAAGGATCTTTACTTTGAAACATATCCTTGAGTATATATAACTTGTGTAGTTAATATATTCATATGAATATATGAGACTTGTGTAGCTCATACATGCTCATATATCCTTAGAGTATATACAACTTGTGTAGTTCATATATACTCATACCAATCTACATTCAATTATTTGTAATTGAAGTGGTTGTCATCAATTACCAAAGAGGGAAAGATTGTGGTATCTTGTCCCACCATTATGAGTTAATGGTATGTTATGGTAATTAATGACAATCACATTGTGGAACTAACATTTTCCATGAGTTGGATGAATAGGCTGTGTTCCATGAGGATAGAGACTTTGGATGACATCATGAGTTGATTATCATCAAGTCAAGACTCGGGATGAAGGAAATTATCATGTGTTGATGATGTTCAAGTCAGGATACCGAAGTGAAGAAAAACATCATGTGTTGATGATATTGAAGAGCTTGAGTAAAGGATGCATCATGTGTTGATGTGTATCAAGTTCAAGAAGAGGAGATGATCATGAGTTGAGCATCAAGTCAAAAGAAGACCCATCATGTGTTGATGGAAGTCAAGTGAAGGATGCATCATGAGTTGATGCATATCAAGTCAATGACCTGGACTTGAAGCGAAGATGTGCGTCATCAAGCTTCAAGTGGTTCGCAAGGCAAAGGTATGACTAGCTAGGGCTAAGGATGTGTTCCTAGTCTTTTACCTGTCTCGGTGTTTGGTTAGGAGACCGGGTTGCTAGTATAGGTTACCGTACTATTAAGAGGGTCTGTCTAGTAGCTTGAGTCTCATCATGTGTTGATAGCTCAATCTCACTTGCTCTAGCTCTCCGAGGCATGATGCTATTATTTGCAAATGTGTTTTGCAAATAGTCGAGGCTCATGCATTTAATCCTTGTAGCATGTGACTATACTTTGCAAATGTGTTTTGCAAATGGTTGAAGTCCATGTACCTACTCCTTGTGGCATGATCTAAGTTTGCAAATGTGTTTTGCAAATTGTTGGGATTCATGTATTTTCCTTGGCATGGTCTAAGATTGCTTGTTGCTAATACTTTGCACTTAGACCATGGTAGTAACTCTTTGAGTTGTGCTTTTGATTTGATAAAATGTGTTTGTGATCAAATCAAATAGGTGGGTTGTGTAGCCCTCTGAATAAGCTTTCCATAGAGTCCAAGATCACTCAATTCCGACATCGGAGTCAAAAGTTATGACCGTTTTTCCGAGTGTCGCCTGTGCTGAAATCCAAGGCCGGACTGACCGCCCACATGCCTATGGATGATCGCCCACATGCTGTGGGTCGACCGCCCACATGCTCATGGACGACCGCCCTTATAAGGCCGGTCAACATTTTCGAGAGGGCATATTTTTCGGTTTTCTTGCACCTGAAGGCCTGAATCGATCGGGGTCCGTCGAGACCGACCTGTGAGGGCGGATCGATCGAATTGCATCTAACGGCTATTTTATAGCCGTTGCCTCAGAGGGCCGGACCGACCGGCCCTATGCTCTGATCCCGACCGTTTCCCGATTTTCAGCAGATTCTCCTCCAACGGTTAGTTTTTGTGTGTGGGCTATAAATACTCACCTTGGCTAGTTGAAGGGCAACCTTTGGTATCCCATTTCACTCTCTTGAGCTAGTGTGAGCTTCTCCTCTCCATTGTGCATGTGTTGCACCTTGTGAGCAAGGAGAGAGGTCTCTAGTTGCATGTGTTGCATCTAGAGGTGGATTTCGTATCCACTTGAGCTTGTGCATTCGCTTGCACGTGGTGAGAGTCAAGCAAGGGCTTGGCTTATTACTCTTGGTGTTTGCCGACACCTAGACGGCGTGGGCGTCGTGGACCGGTGATCTTCTCAAGAAGCTTGTGAGAAGGCCCTGCGTGTTGTGAAGGTTGAGCTCACCTACCCGAGAGGGGAAAGAGCTACCACTAGTGGAATCGAGGTATTTGGCTTAATTCGTGGAGCCGGTCCAATTAGTTTGGGCTTACCTCAATGTGGATTAGGGGAGACCGGCAAGTCTCCGATCACCACGGTAAAACATTGCCGTGTCAATTGTGGTTTGCATTCTTGTGATTTACATATTGCAATTTATATTCCTTGTATTAAATTGCTTATTTATTGTGTATGAATGCTTGCTTGCTTTGTGCTATTCATATTGCTAATTGAATTGATTACAAGTCATATGCTTAATTGTTACTCTTGTCATTAGACTTGTATTGTTGGTGCACTTAGGTGAACCTAGTTGATTTAGGCTTTAATTGTGCAAAACCGTATTTGTATTAGCTTCCGCATTAGAAATCGGTTTTAGCCAAAGAAGTTTTTAAAACGCCTATTCACCCCCCCTCTAGTCGGCCTCCTCGATCTTACAAGTGGTATCAGAGCTTGGTCTCTCATTTATTAGACTTAACCGTCTAGAGAGTAAAGGATGGCGACTAGAGATTTAGTGCACCTTGGTGAAGCATCTCTATTTGATGGCACAAATTATGCTAATTGGAAAATACGCATGTCATGTTATTTTAAGGCCATGGGCCTAAATATATGGCGGATTGTAGATGTTGGCTTTTCTCCTCCTTTGGATCAACTTGCTCCAACAAATGAGGAAGAGAAATGCTTACATCTCGACGCTCAAGCAATTAACACCTTATTTAGTGCTTTGAGTGTAGATGTGTTTGATGCCATATGCGATCTCAAGAACGTTCATGAGATGTGGACCCATCTTCAAGAATATTATGAAAGGTCCACTTCCACTAGTGATGATTGCATAGAAGAGTGGACGTCGGGAGAAGAATGCTCAACATCTAGCTCCGACGATGATGAATCCTCAACTCCATCAATATCGCCTCATTGCCTTATGGCAAAAGGTAAAAAGAAGGTATATAATGATGATGATAATGGTGAGCCTTCATATGATGAGTTGATTGATATACTAGAAGAGCAAAATGTTTTTATGGGAAAGGAGGTTTCAAAATTCAAAGTTTTGAAGAAAGAATTTAACTTGCTTCAAAATAATTATGATGTTCTAAAGAATGAACATGAAACCCTCCTTAAAAGTTATACTAGCTCTAAAGTGGATATAGGAATTACATGTGATCTATTAGATGATTTGCCTTGTATTGCTCCTACTCCTTGCAATTCATTTAAAATTAATGTATCCACTTCTTGTGATGATTTAATTGATCTGCCTTGTTGCTTAAAATTAGATGTACCTATTTCCTCTATACTTGTTGAGACTAACCTTGTAGAGGAAAACAAAAAGCTCAAGGCCCAAGTCTCAAGTTTGAAAAATGACTTGGATAGAAGCTATAAAGAGAAGGCTACTCTCGATGAAATATTGAACAAGCAAATATGCTTACAATATAAGAGTGGCATTGGATTTACTCCCAAGAAGAAGAAGGAAAATAGCAAGATGAGGCACAATGCAAGACACACGAAGAATATTAAGTGCCTTAATTGTCATGAGAAGGGTCACATTGCCTCCGTATGCCCAATGCCCAAACAAGATAAATGAAAAGAGAGGACTTGGTTTCACCACCAAGAAGGTGAAGAGCATCCCAAAGCAAAATGGAAGACAATTCAAAAATGTCAAGTGCTTTGGATGTAAGAAGAATGGTCACATTGCCTCGGTGTGCCCAAATCAAATGGATGACAAGTCAATGTCATCAAAGAAGAGGCAAACCGGAATTGAGCAAGATAAGAAGACATCAAAGAGAAGCAAAAGCCCTACTTGCTACAATTGTCGGGAAAAAGGACATTTTAGTAAGGAATGTCCCAAATGTATCACTCCTAAGCCAATTATTTATAATAATCATTATTTGCTTAGGAAAGATAAAAATAACAATGTGTTTGCTAAGAATGTTAGCTCACATAAAACTATTGTTAGGGCCATTTGGGTGCCTAAATCTATTGTGACTAACATTCAAGGACCCAACCGAGTGTGGGTACCAAAAGGTGCTTAAATGTTAAATAGGTACTTGGAGAAGCATTGGAGGTTTGGCTCACTCATAAAGAGGTGGATTCCATCATATGCAAAATATGGAGCCAAGCTTGAGGACGATCACTTAATATCATAAACCAATGCTATCTCGGTAACAAGTATTTACATTGAAGTATCTAGCCCTTTATACCTTGTGTAGGTTGCATTCATGAAAGTCTTATAAAAGGGTGTTCTTGCTCTTGTGCTAAATCTTTATTGTTGAAATCTTGAGCAAGAAAGTAGTGGCACATTAAGGTGGAGTGTTAAATCATAACCATGTGTATCACATCCCTCATTGTGCCCAAAGAAATTAAGTGCTAGTAATGTTTTTAAAAAATAAGCCTTTTAGCCAAAAGTCAAAAATTTCATAACTATTAGTAATTCTTTGAAAAATTAGTTGCAAAATGTATACAAATGCTTTTCAAAGGTTTCTCAAAGGTTTTGGCTCAAGAAAAAACTATTTTAAATGAAAATGAGTTTCTAGCCAAAATTGTAGATCATAGTATCTTGTTTTTGACCTAAACTAGATCTTTATGTAAAATCTATTCTAAAAGGATTTTGTAATTGATCTCAAAATAAAAAAACCTAGAGTTGGCCATTCTAAACATTTTTTGTATTCAAAAGATTTCCAAAAGACCAACTCAACAAAAGTTATTTGATTTTGAAACTCGTCCAAAATACTAGTTTGACCTAAGTGGTCACATTCTAGCACTTAAGTGAGTTTCGCCATATGAGCCAAAACTATTCACATGAATAGGTCCATAATGGTATTTACGACTCATACATGCAATTGGATGCTCTAGATTTCTTCATTTGTAAAATTTGGCTCTTTTTGTGAAAGTTATCGAAAATACTATTTCAATTGCGAAAACTAAAGCTTAATTTATAAAAACTATTTGAAAGTTGGATTTTTATAAGCTATATAAGTTGGAAATGCTCCAAATATGTTCAGTTGATGTTTGTGTGAGAATTTGGAGCAAAATACAACAAATCACTCTTTTCTCCAATTCTCGGCCGAAATCAAATTTCATCAATTCCAACAAGGCCTTTATACAATACGGTATGCAATGGTACGTAGTGCGCAACTTCATTTAAGGGAGTATTTTTGGCCGAAATCGCAGTATTTGCTGATGTAACTCTTAATGAGTGTCTCTTACCTAGAGTAGTCATGTGGTACTAAACTTCCCACATTCCAAGTCACATGAAATCATGAAACCACAATTTCTGAAACCTAAAATCCTAATTTTTGAGACCTAAACATTTAATTTTTTAGACAATTTCAAAACATATAAAATTCTATAAAAATTACACAATCAAGTTCACTGTGTAAGGAGCCTAAAAAAAATCAAAATGTTTGGACCTCATTTTCTATATTAAAAAATTCCTACAAACAGTATACTTAAATGAATTTTCGAGAAAAAAATCAGAATGGATAAAATTATGAAAACTTTACACAAGAAAGTAAACTGTATCTGAAGGCTCCAAAAAAAATTCATAATTTTTAAAGATCATTTACCATATTTACAAATTTTGATAAAAAGTGGTTGTGCTGTTATGGGGCCACCGCACGATGGCCGTGCAGTTTTGGCTAATCTGCATGGCAGCCATGCGGCAGCATTTACGTGTTGGCTCGTCGTTCATTCCGCGCGGTGGTCGTGCGGTGGAGACGTCATTTCTACAAATTCCGCATGACAAATGTTATTTTTACTATTACGCCGGCAAATACTGCCATTTCGGCCAAAAACTCCATTTATGGTATCCAGTTACATTTTCTAAGCTCTACAATATGAAGGCTTATAAGTAAAGCTATTATGTATTGTAACGTGTACTTGTTTAATTTCTATTTTCAAAAACAAAGTACCACACCAAAAACTGCAATTACCAAACGCTTAACTGTTTTTCAAAACATTGTAAAAAATGGTGGTATTCACATTTTGAAGTATTTCATGTATAGGCCTAAAAAATTGTAGTTTTCAGTCAACGAGTTTTTGGCTGTCTTAGTGTGATTTTGTTTTGTATTTACAAAAATAGCTACAACTGATTTTTTTTTGTTGGAAAATTGACACCCCAGCCCGCCACGTCGCTACTGCCGCACGACCGCTGTGTGGAGGCATTGCCGCACGGCCGTCGTGCGGTGGCGTTGCCACACGGCCACTGTGCGGTGGCCCCGACATCCACCACGTGTTAGGGTTAGAGTTTCAACCGATAATCTGCGGATTTCGTAGCATTTTAAAAATATAGCAAATTAGTTCTAAAAATTCTGAAATTTTACTTGAATGCTCGTACCACGGTGTACTTTTTGTGTAATTTTTCTATAATTTTTCTCATTCTGATTTTACCTCGCAATTTCATTTAAGTATACTTAATTTATCCCGCAGCGTGTAACCCCATTCCGGTGGTCCAACTGGGGGAATTATGTCATCGGAGGTGCGTTACGTGGCATCGAGACCTGATGATATTGTTGTGCGTTCGCTCGTACGGCCGCAAGAAGAAGGCTCCCACTAGGGGTTTGATGTCGAAACCCTCTTAGTAGAGCAGTGCTTCCCTAGCAAGGAGGTCGTGTAACAAGCTATAGCATAGTACGCCTTGTCCATCAACCGTGTGTACCGAGTGCACCGGTCCAACCCCACACATTACGCAGTGGGGTGCGTAGTGGAAGGCCACCCTGGCAAGGTCAATGCTCACTGAGCAAAGATCTTCGGCTCGGTATTTGCGATCAAGGCTGTGACCGACCACACTTGCGAGCTTAGCGAGCCCCTACGGCAGCATCGGAACGTGACTTCCGCATATGTGGCGAACCTCATCAAGCACCTAGTTGTGGCGGACGTGTCCATCTCCCCCAAGCTGCTGATGTTAGAAGTCGCCAATTAGGTTGGCTATCCAGTCAGCTACAACAAGGTCCGACGAGCTAAACAGAAGGTCATCGAGTCCATGTACGAGACATATGAAGAGGCCTACAACCTTGTGCCGAGATTGCTTCACCAAATTGTCGAATCAAACCCCGGCACATACATAAACAAGCCTGAGCGTGAAGATGCTAAGAAAGGGCCCAACAGCTTCGTACTAGACCGGGTGTTCTGGGCTTTCGCTCAAGCTATCGGGGGCTTTCAATTCTATCGTCACGTGATGACGATTGTTGGAAGAATAATTCATCTATTCACTAGTGGGACCTACCCAACAAAATTAACACCTGCTTAACAGATCCTGAAATATAATTACCTGGCAAAGGCCGATTGTACCCCTCACTTGTACTCATAGTGTAGCTATCCCCCAAGGGGTATTTCAGTCATTTGTACAGGCCCAACAGCCTATAAATATCCCATGTATCCCTCATTTTGAGGGGGCTCTTTTGAGCAATGCAGAAGCATATTAAAACTGGTGAGCCCTCGGGGGCTCCCTCCCCAGAGGTTACCCCCCCTTGGCTTACCAATAGGAGTAGGGCAATCCTCTCGGACCCTCGAACCTGTATAAACCCTCGTGTTATTTTTTACTCTCGTAGACGATGGCCCGCCAGACGGCCGACGTCCAACCCCTCACCCGTATTCGATTTTTACACCTACAACATTATGGCCCGTCAGACGGCCGACGTCCACCCCCTCACCCATGTTCGGTTTTTACACCTACAATATTGGCGTTGACCCTAGGGAACGTAGGTAATCGACAAAACGCTATGTCTCGTACCATAAAATACTATAAGTCCTCGAAAGCTTCTCCAGCTCTGAAGGGCAATGATCTCATGGATGACCCATCTGCTCTTTGAAGGAGCCCCAGCCGAGCACCCTCGTCGGAGATCAGGGCCATCCACCTCAGGATGGACAACGTCCTACATGCCCTGGGGCACCCACGCGCGTCCTCCTCCCTTGTACGGGTCGATGCGAGGCCCAGGCAAGGGCGAGCAGCTCAATGCACCCTCGTAGCCAGAAGGCTAAGGATTCTAAGGCCAACCATCACCCTCAGGACACATGACGTCCATGCGGCGCGAACGATGAAGGCTCACTACGAGGACTATCCCCTAACGCGCTACTGTTAGGGGACAGTCCTGACATATATATCTCATATGAGCTCTCGAGACACTTTCCCTCCAAGGGATTTCACCCACGTGGTGCATAGGGCGTATGACCTCCGCAGTCTCCCCTAGCAAAAGTCCAAGGTGGCTTGGGCATCCATTACCTCCACCATGGCGGCCCGTGTCCTACTGGACCTAGGGCATGAGCGACCACCCTCGTGGTGCATAGGGTGTACGACCTCCGTGGTCTCACCTAGAAAAATTCTATGGTGGCTTGGACGTCCGTCGCCTCCACCATGGCGGCTCATGTCCTACTAGACCAAGGGCATGAGCGACCACCCTCGTGGTGCATAGGGCGTACGACCTCTGTGGTCTCCCCAACAAAAGTCTATGGTGGCTTGGGTGCCCATTGCCTCCACCATGGCGGCTTATGTCCTACTAGACCATAGGCATGAGCGACCACCCTCGCAGTGCATAGGGCGTACGACCTCCGTAGTCTCCCCTAGCAAAAGTCCATAGTGGCTTGGGCGTCCGTCGTCTCTCCACCATGGCGGCTCGTGTCCTATTGGACCAAGGGCATGAGCGACCACCCTCGCGGTACATAGGGTGTATGACCTCCGCAGTCTCCCCTAGCAAAAGTCCATGGTGGCTTGGGCGTCCGTCACCTCCACCATGGCGGCTTGTGTCCTACTGGACCGAGGGCATGAGCAACCACCCTCGCGGTGCATAGGGCATACGACCTCCGCTGTCTCCCCTAGCAAAAGTCCAAGGTGGCTTGAGCATCCGTCGCCTCCACTATGGCGGCTCGTGTCCTACTAGACCTAAGGCATGAGCGACCACCCTTGTGGTGCATAGGGTGTATGACCTCCGTGGTCTCCCCTAGCAAAAGTCCATGGTGGCTTAGGCGTCTATCGCCTCCACCATGGCAGCTTGTGTCCTACTAGACTTAGGGTATGAGCGACAACTTAGGTCCAGTACCAAGTTGATGGATGTGCTAAGGACTCGTCTACCTTAGGTTTACATTAGACTCTAGGCCATGCGCCGAACGACCACCGGGTCCCCGCAAGCCTAGCTCTGTTGCTTGGCAAGGGTTAACCATTCTCGTGGACTCCCGATCAACATAAAAAAACCACCTATGGGGTAAAAAGGCTCTATCGCCCTTATAATTCGGTGCCCCATGACTTAGCCTCGTGGGCGCCATCGGTGTGCCTGTGACTTACTGTCAAGGACACACGCCCAAGGTTCCGATAAGATAGCCTCATGGGCACCTCCAAGTCCATTGGGGGCTACCACCCCTAGTGGCCATTCGGTGCCCCGCGACTTAGCCTCGTGGGCATCACCGGTGTGCTCGTGACTTACTACCAAGGGCACACATCTAAGGTGCCCATAAATTAGCCTCATGGGCACCTCCAAGCCCACTGGGGGACTACAACACCTAGTGGCCATTCGGTGCCCACGACTTAGTCTCGTGGGTGCCCCTCCGGTGTGTCTATGACTTACTGTAATGGGCACACCTACTAGGTGCCCACGACTTAGCCTTATGGGCACTTCCAAGTCCACTAGGAGGCTACCGCCCCTAGTGGCCATTCGGTGCCCCACGACTTAGTATTGTGGATGCCCATCCGATGTGTCTATGACTTACTGTCATGGGCACACCTCCAAGGTGCCCATGACTTAGAATTATGGGCTCAAGAACCGGTAGTACCAATTTTCATGACTGAGTTCTAGGGCAAGCAATAGATTGGATTTTTCGATGTTTTTCATGGATTGAATCTATGGTAGAGATGCGCAAACATCATATGACATCAAATTAGCTATTTTGCCCAACTAGAACTAACTAAATCATTCACATTCACAATTAACCCTAAAACGATACCTAGGGTTCCAAATTTGGTAAAACTAGAATCAAAGGAAGTTTTACCTTAAGATTTGAAGGAGGTGAACCCTAGAGATGCAGGAAACAACAAGAGAACGAAGAAACACAGGAGATTTGAGTGGATTTGAGAGGCAGTTTTGGGGGTCCTTTGGATCGGCGAGAGAACAGCCGAGACGAAGCGAAGCAGTGCGAAAAACGGTCAAACCGTCGCGGGGGGGGAGGCATAAGAGAATAGTAACCGCAAGGAGTTACTGCTTTTTACAAACCGACACGGTCGTACCGCTAACAGACCACCGGTAGTACCGCACTGCGGTCATACCATTGTTATAACGCCGGTCGTACCGCGCTTAACACGTCGGTTGTTCCGATTTTCCTAGAACTTCAAGGATTTTTCTTGGATTTGAGAATTCATGCAAATGATCCTTAGTTTTGCACTCAAATAAATATCATTGAGGATCATTATGCATTAAATAGACTAATGTCTATCTAAGAACATAATTTTTATGAACATGGTATTCTTTAATAAATAATTTTGAAAATACTTTCATAAGAGGGTCAAATAACATCAAATGAAGTAAAATGCATGAGGCAAGAGTTCAACCAATATTTGAATAGTCTATGACATTTAACTCATTCCTTGATTGGCAAAAACGGCCTTTATCTAATGGTTTGGTAAAAATATCCGCTAATTGGTCTTCGGTTCTTATGTGGTTGATTTCAATGTCTCACTTGCTCACATGATCTCTCAAGAAATGGTGGTGAATATCTATATGCTTGGTTCTTGAGTGTTGAACAGAGTTATTAGCTATTTTCACCGCACTATCATTATCACACAAAAGAGGTATTTTATCAAATTTAATTCCATAATCCATCAATGTTTGCCTCATCCATAGCAATTGAGCACAACAACTTCCCGCGGAAACATATTCGGCTTCGGCGATGGATAAAGCTACAGAGTTTTGTTTCTTGGATGACCATGATACTAAAGATCTTCCTAAGAATTGACAACTACCCGAGGTGCTTTTTCTATCCACTTTACAACCCGCATAATCGAAGTCCGAATATCTAATTAAATCAAATTTAGCACCTTTGGGGTACCATAGGCCAATGCTAGAGGAATGCTTTAAATATCTTAGTATTCTTTTAACGGCCATCAAAAGGCACTCTTTTGGAGTTGCTTGAAAACATGCACACATGCAAATACTAAACATGATATCAGGCCTAGATGCGGTAAGATAAAGCAAGCTACCAATCATAGACCAATCAAGAGGAACAATTCATGGAGTTTATGGATTTGCCCCAAATCCCATTGTTATGGCAAGAAGTTGGTGGACACTGATTTGCTGTGGCATCACAAGTGCAGCCAGCATCAAGATGAGCGCTGCGAGAAGCTATAGTCAATTTTGGACCCCAAAACTCTGCAAAAATACAAAAGGTGGTAATCCCTTGGATGGGATAACTCTCTGTCAAGATTCAGGCCAGCATGGCATCTTCCTTTTAATAAAGATACAAGATATGTTTAACTCCTTGCTTCTTCGGCTATCTAGCGGAATAGAAGCAGAGCCCTTTGTAGAAATGGGAAAGAAGAAACACAGAGAAGGAACTCAGATCCTTGAGGGCATCAAGGATTAGTCAAGAACTTTGCCTATAGATATATCTAGCACTGAGTTTGATGGGGCTCGTTCTGGGATACAAGACTTGTGGCTTAAGTTCCTGGACGTTTCTATTTTGGATTATCGTGAAGTCATCTTGCTCCTTGCGAGATCATTCCAATGGGTTTGTTTACGCCCTGCGGCTGCGACCGCCTAGCACCCTCGTGCGCCTTGCGCCTATGGACGCCTATGCCCTCGAGGCCGACGAGCCCTGCGCCCTCGTGCGTCCTGCGCCCTCGGACGCCTTGGCCCCCATGTGCCCACGCCGCCGTGCGCCCTCGTAGCCTCGCACCCTCGCAGCGACCTACGCCCGCGCGCCCTCGCATCCTCGCGGCCCTCACTCTATCGTGCCCTCGCCCCCTGGCAACCCTCATGTCCTCGTGGCGCCCCGCACCTTCTGTGCCCTTTGCGAAGTTTGTAATCAACATACAATGATAAGAATTCAGATCAAGAAGAGTGTCAAGCAGCCGGCCATGGATCATGGGTTAGTGAATTATCTAATCCCTCCCCAAATTCAGACTGAGCACATGAATAGGTGTCGTATGGGATGTTGGGACATAAGTCCGATCCATGTACATTAGAATATCTCGGATCATCTCCAACGCCTTGTTGTGATCCATCCACTTTGTCCTCGTGGTGCCCTCGGGCCCTCGTGGTGGCCTCGTGGCATCGTGTCCTCGCGCTTCGGGGCCTCGGCGCCTCGAGCCCTCGAGGCCTTGCGCCTCATGGCCTCACACCCTCGGGACCTCACGCCTCGGGGTCTCACACCCTCATCGTCTCGTGCCCTCTCGACATCGCGCCCTTGCTCCCTCGGGGCCTCACAGCCTCGCGCCCTCCTGGCGTTGTGCATGCGTAGTCAAAAACGCAGGGGGGGCTACTACACTAGGAAGGGAGCAACATTGTGCCAAGCATTGTAACATGTGAAGTCAAGAAGAAGCAAAGGTGCTGGCTTCTAGCATCGCGTTAAAGCAGCAGGAAGCAAACACATGCGCTGCTACAAGCGCCCTAGTAGGCTCATACCGCAGCGGCCGTGCCTCGGCGCCCGGCACCACTTCTGCATACCAGCATGCCTACACTCCAGCGGCGCCCTGCACCTTGTGCAACCGCCTGTTTACTGACACCTGCTACTGAAGCGCCCGTACTCAAAGACATCCACAAGACTTCGGCACATCCCCGGCGCCCAGTGACCTAACACCCCAATGCCTCACTTAAGCTCGTCGTCGGTCGTCGGCTTCCCGTGACCGCCGGTGGTAGCGCCCTTGGCCGCACGACTCCTTTCCCAGGTGTCTTGGACTTTGTCCTTGCCCAGGCCGCGTGAGCCTCGCCGGTGCCCTCCCGCTCGCCTCAAGCTGAAGCCGCCCCATGTCGTCCTCTTGAGCCCATGACCATCTCCTTGGCTTCGGAGAGGAAGGGCAGCGCCGGCAAGAAAACCCAAGAAGCAAAGTCTGTGGAAGGAGCAGGTAGGTGGTAGATATTTAAGGGCATCAGTGAGAAAGCTATTCGAGCCAATCGGCTGATAAGGCTGATGATAAAGGTGCCGGTTGCTAAGGCCCGCCTGGAAATAGCTAGAATGGGCTGGCCAACCCTGCCATCAATTTTACAATGGTCCAAGAATGGAAATATGGCTTAAACGTATGGCGTGTCACAGATATGGCGCCTTCGAGACACAACTTTAAGAAACGGCTACCAACAGAATGCCTCGTGATCGGTCGCAAAGACTGCCTCGTGAGCTGTGGCGCCCAGCTGCCGAAGTGCCCAGACGCTCATGAGCCTTGTGCCCGTCGTCGTCCCCGCTGTGTCAGGCGCCTGTGCCTTCCAGTGTGTGCCTTGGTCCCAAGCGTCCGGCGCCCCGCTAGCGTGTCTGCAGACACCCAGCGCCGGCGATCTTTGCCGCCCTCTGGCGCCCTTCGCGTCACATACGCCTGCTCGCGAAGCATGTCCGTACGTGTCGTGCTCAGAGTCGTTCAAAACCGCCAGGACTTTTTTTGGGATATCAACCTCAGCATGAAAAGCATAGTTCAAGACTGCCCCTTTTGGTGTTTCTTTTCAAAATGCCAGGGGGCAGGAGGGGTACTGTTGGAATAATAATTCATCTATTCACTGGTGGAACTCACCCCACAAAATTAACACCTGCTTAACGGATCTCGAAATATAATTACCTGACAAAGGCCGATTGTACTCCTCACTTGTACTCATAGTGGCATTTGCAATTGTGGAGAGCGAGAACACATCCAGTTGGCTGTGGTTCCTTTTGAACGTGAAGACAGCGGTGGTGGGAGACCGGTCCAACGTATACCTTATCACAGACTGCAATGCTGGGTTGTTGGCGGCCATCAACACCATGCAGTATGGGATCAAGGTAGTTAGAATCTCGATCCTACTCGTAGAGTCTTACGATTCTACGAACCCACGACAGCCTGTCGATCCTACTCGTAGAGACTTAGGGTAATTTTTTTAGAGGCCGGGCTTTGTTGATATTTTGTTTTAGGGCAAATTTTGTTGATATTAATTTCTAAGAATGAAACTATAAATAAACAAGGAGAATGCAAAATATTATACCAGTGTGTGCTAGTACAAATATCTATATTATGGCATGAGCAATATTGAGCTTGATAATGATAAGCTATTTTTATTCCTGAAGTATGTCAAGCTACTTTTAAGGAACATGCAAGCGTTGCAATTAGATATTGATTTACAAAAGTTGTGAATATTTCTCATGTAATTGTAGTAAACTAGTCATGGTCATTGGCTGTTCTCCAGTAGTTCAGAACTATATCACCCATGATGTCAGTACCATTATACTTTTCTGTTGTGCGATAAAAAGTGATTTGTCCCTTTTTCAGTTATAAGTAAGTGGTAAACCATATAAGAATCATACAAACTTATAGTATAGATGTTCAATATGTGTATTTTTACAATTCCGTAGAATCGCCGATTCTACGTTTCGATCCAACTGGAGGCAAATTGATCCGACTTAAGATCTCGACTCTGACTACCTTGCATAGGATGACCCCCCCCTTACCGGTGGAACGATGTACAATCCAGGTGGTTCATGAGGCATCTTGCATCTAACTTGTTCAAGCGGTTCCGCAGTCAGGACATTATGAAGACGTTCAAGGCATTGTGTTTGCATGACCAAAGGCGGAAGTTTGACTCCATTTGGAGAGACATCGAACACCGGACTACGAGACATACAAGGGAGCCTACTCTGGAGGTACTAGAGGGAGAGCAACTCTATAGTGCCATAAGTTTCTCTTAGTGGATTAATGGGCACACTCCTGGATTGGATAAATGGTGTCATCTGTATGACACAGACGGTGCGAGGTACGGGATTATGACGACCAACATATCCGAGGTGTACAACAACATCATCAAAGGTGTGCGGTGCATCTCTATCACTGTGATCATCGAGGAGACATGGACTCGCACTGTTGGTTATTTCGTCAATAGAGCCACCGTAGCCATGCGAGAGATGAAGGAAGGCAAGCAGTGGTCCGAGAACATGCAGAAGCACATGAACCAGAATATGGAGAGGGCCCAGATGCATGGCATCTGGGTGATTGATGGCCTCAGGAGAAAGTATGAGATCAGGATTCGGCAGAAACACGTCAACAGTTATGCCAGGGGGGGAAGGAAATAGGCATGCACTCTGGGTGATGTGGCGACATGCACCTGCAACAAGCCAAAGCTCCTGCACAAGCCATACTCGCACGTGTACAAGGTGTGTGCGCAAATGAGGCAGACCTGTACATCGTACATCTCCGAGTACTACGACATGCAACACCTTTTTGGTACATAGAGTGCGGAGTATCACTTGTACGACCTGGAAATGAAATACAAGGATCTTTGGCCGAATATGGTGCAATGGGGTCCGAACAAGGACTTAAAGACAACAGCGAAGGGGCGACAGCAGACGCGACGCTTTCAGAATGACATGGATGCTAGCCAACGTACCAGTATTAGCCGCACAAGCAAGTATCGAATATACAAGACCCTTGGACACTCAGCGAAGGATTGTCCCAACAGACCGAGCTCGTCTGGTCGTTATTCGGTGTCGTAATGTAATGTTTTGGCAGCCTTATTTTCTTATGTACAATGAAATTTGTACGAGTTATGCATAATTTGCATCCTTGCTACGTTCTTCACTATATAGTGCACTGATAGCCTTGCTACGTTTTTGTTATGTCGCAGGAAGACAGTGAAGGTGCTACAGGCTTGAAGAGAGTACAAACACCAATCAACTTATTTGAAGATGAATGTGTTTTCTGCCATTCATTTAGAATCAGTCAGGTAATACAATCGAATCATTTACATCTATCAAGTTAGATGTGATGTGTTGAAGTATTCTTAGCTCTTACTGTTATGAACTTAGAGTCAGAAATCAATCTTGCTTCAAAATTTCCTATTTCTCATCACTACTGTAATGTTCTAACATGCCTATTTTTATGCTATAGTATAATGGTCATGTTTTGTGCCATGAACATGTATTGAAGGTGCTACTATGTGATGAGGTGAGCTCAGCAAGAAAAGAGATTGCCGCGGAGACTAGTTGCATACACCTATTTTTTATTCTATAGGACGCTTTTTATTAATTTATCAGTTTTTTGTGGATGATATTATTTAATATTGTATTGTACCACATGCTAGATAACATTGCGCATGAACCAACTGAGAAAAATATATGGCGTGCAGATCATATAACAATGTACCGTAGCCTTAGAAACGCACACGAGTTGGAGGTTACGATACATCGTTATATGATCCGCATGCCACGAATTTCCCTAAGTAGGTTCATGTGCACAACCTTATCTAGCCTGTCGTACAATACAGTATTAAAGGACATTATCCACATTAAACCGATAAATAAACAAAGAGTATTCTATTTGATCGGGTTACTCGTGATAATACCCCTTCTCCTACATCCCGATTGTAATAAACCCGTGTGTGTTTTATGTAATGCTTGTAACGCTTGAATTGTCGATAATTATATGTATGAAAGTGTACATTGCAACTTCATTGCAAACCTTAATTCATTGCAAACCCTAATATGTCTTGCATGTCTCCAGAAAGCAACATATTGTATATCGATGTCTTCAACAGAGTTTAGCACAGCTTTTTTTTTCATATATTCCAAGTAACATAAAATCATGAAACCCTAATTTCTGAAACCTAAATTCCTAATCTTCGCGACCTAAATCTTTCATTTTTTAGACATGTAAAATTGTTGAAACAGTACGCAATTAAGTCCACTGCGTGAGGAGCAAAAAAAAACATAATTTTTGGACCTCATTTTCCACATTTACAAATTCGTGCAAACAGTACACTTATATGAAATTGCGGGAAAATTTTTGAAAGAATAAAATTATGAAAAAATTACACAAGAAAGTAGACCGTGTTACGAGCATTCACGTGAAATTTCATAATTTTTTGAACTAATTTACTGTATTTTTAAAATGCTACGAAATTTGCGAAATCTTAACCCTAATCGGCACCGAGGGGGCACGTCGCGGATCGACACCGAGGGTCACGTGGCGGTTGTCGGGGCCACCGTACGGCGGCCATGCGGTAGCGGCGACGTGATGGGCACGGATGTCTCCGCATGGCAGCCGTGAGGACACGGCGTTATTTTTGCCAAATTTTTTGGAAGAACATCATTTCTATAAATACGGTACAAAAAATTGTTAATACCGCCAAAAATGCGTTTTCAGATACTATGGTTTTGAAATACTGCGACATCCCGCCAGGCCCTACACCGACTTATACGCCGAGCATCTAAATGAAGTTATGACAAATAACGTGCTGGAAATTCATTAGAGCTCCTATTCATGGAGAGCTACTTCATCCTTACAGAGGCTCGGCCGACATTGCAGGCGAGAAAACCGGCATTACGAATTCCAATAATACCCCTGAGGCTGCGTTGGCGTGAGAGGCACGTCCCGGGCGGATCCGATGTGATCTGACCGCAGATATCATTACACCTGTAGTGCCTGTGGACGGACAAGACTCTACCCTGACCTGGTGTAGGCTACGCTCATCACCAGCCGCTGCAGCAGTGTTGCACAAAAACTCGCTGCGCCATGAAAAGAGCAGACGGAGCAGGAAGGAAGTTTTCTGCGGAGCGTGTCCGTGAGACATCTCTTTCGTCATCGTTGGATTTATATAATATTATTGTAGCATATAAAAATTGATCAGACGGCCGTAAGAAGGGGCCGGCCCTCCCCCCACAAAATTTATTTTCGACGGAGCATGCCTATGCCTGCGTGATAGAGATGACAACATCCCGGATGGTGTGGTGCCTGCCTGCCTGCCGCGTGTGTGCGTGCGCGTGTCGGGTGCATGCAATGGTGCTAGGCGCCAGTATGTCAGGAGCGGATGCGCATGGCGTGCTGAGCCCTATCCCGATTTCGAATTCAATGCGGCGGATTCGTTCCTTCCAGGCTAGCTATGATAAATGTAGCAGCAGCTACCAAGGAGAGCAAATGCACGCCTACTTGCTCTCGTGCTCTGTATTTGCACCCGGCCGGCGATATCGTCCGTACTTGCCATTCAGTGCTCGTACTCTACCTGCATCGCTTGGCCTTGGAACTACCGGTCAATGGGAAGTAAGTGCACTAGCACGAGGCGGCATTGGATTGAGATCGATGGGGATTGGGTTCTTATCCGTTGGCATTAGCAGCAGCCTCTACTATTCGATCAAAAAATCAAAGTCCGATGCTAAGTGTTACATTGTTTTTTGCTGTGTTTTTCACTACTATTATTTTTCCAAAGTAATATGATACTGTTCACTTTCTCGTAAAAAATACTGTTCATACGATAGACCTCTGCAACATCGGAAAGGATACGGATCACGTGTTTGCAAATTTGCAGGTCCAATCCAAGCTAGCTCTGACACCCATCTGCCTCCTAGAAAAGCGCAGTTTCCCGAAACACACAGCCATCCAAGAGAACACCCTATACCCCTCTCTTGCAGACCTAAAGCAACAGGGGCAGAATCGTCTTTTCCTTGGATCGGACCGATGGGTGAACCAAAAAACCAGACCTTTGCCGGGCCGGGTACAATTACAAGACCGAAGGTATAATTAATCTGGAAAAATCTGGTCGACTTGACTGTGTTTCCATTGACTCGATCGGTTTTGTTTATTCGGGTTTTACTCATGAGCTCAATTTTTAAAAAACCACTCGAATCAAAGAGTTTTTGAAGACGAAGCTGAAAAACATGCTCATACTTTGAGTGCTTTTATATTTTAGTAGTATTCCTCTTGTGAAATTAGCGACTACATAAAAATACTTTTCATCTTTCTCATTCTCTCTTTCCGATTGGTATCTTCTCTCCATTCTCTACTTAGCTTCGCCTCCATCAGTAATATAGGATGCATTTCCTTACTTACTTACTTTGCTTGTCTCTACTCTCTAGTATTTGTTTAGATGTAAACATTCGATTTTTACCGTTCTATTTTCTAATCAGAGGAATATATAGTTAGATCTAAGATATATATGGTAAGATGTAAATTGGAAATTCAAGTATCAAAACAAACATGTAGTGCATCCGGATGTGAGAGGAATTGAAGCATATTAAAATATATTTATTCCAAGAAGAAAAATAGGCTAGAACATTAATTGTTCGAATGATCTCGTTATTGTGTGGGTATATGTTGCCCTTCTTTCACTGACTTAATTTGTTAGTTAGAATTCAGATTATTTAATTATTATTGGTTTTTTTGTGTATCGTTGATTTTTCTTCTATTTGTTTTTGTTATATATATATATATATATATATATAACATCTAAAAACATACGGTCCAACAGTTGATGCACCGATCCGATAACTACGAGTACAACTGTACCACGTGAATAGTACGTCGCGCCTCGCCTCCGACCCGATCGCGGCACGAATCTCTGGCCATGATCCGACGGCCCGGGATTTGGCTCTGCCGCGTCGCCCGGGGCGTATATAACGCGCCCCTCACCCCACACACACCGTGGCCGCACATCGACCCGCTTTGCAGCTGCAGATCAGATCGTTTTCTTTTCCACTTGTGCGAGAGGAGGAATGGAGAGCAACGCCAGCGTGCGGAAGCGGGAGGGCGACGCCGGCAGCAAGCGGAAGCGGAAGCGCGGCGGGGGCAAGGCGGAGCGGGAGAAGGCCGCCGCGGCGGTGGTGGGGAAGGTGGCGGAGTCCGTGCAGCAGGAGGTGGAGGAGGATTACGAGGGCATCACGGAGGAGTCCATCGCTGAGGTCATGAGCTGGCTCGAGCTCGAGATCAAGCTCGCCTCACCGCCCCTGTCAACCTCTCAGGCGGGCTACGTGACGTTGAAAGGGAGCGTGGAGAGCTGCGGGCCGTCCTTCTCGGGGTCGGAGTCGACGGTGATGGCCTCGGTGGACGTGCGCGCCGGAGCGCCGGCGCCTCCCGCGGTGCCGTGGCCGCGCCCAGGTGCGGCCGAGGCGCCGGAGGAGGAGGTGGACGATGAGTGGGTGGCGCAGCTGCTGACAGATGGGCCCGTGGCGGAGGGGCAGGACATTGGCCAGTAGCCCGTAGACAGTAGCAGTGTGCAGGCGTAGGTATTTCTTTTGGCTTCTAGTGTAGTACGACTAGGTTGGGACGGTAGCGTGGGCCGTGGGGCCGCGGCGTTAAGAGATTTGTACTTGCGGTAGTAGTGACTGGCCTGTGGGGCCGTGGCGTTATGAGATTTGTACTTGCGGTAGTAGTGACTGGCCTGTGGGGCCGTGGCGTTATGAGATTTGTACTTGCGGTAGTAGTGACTGGCCTGTGGGGCCGTATCTGTGCTGTACTCCTTGTCGAATGGGACCAACTCGTTTTGTTGTTGTAGAGAAATTATGGAGGCAGTGAGATGAACAATGTGATGTGGCTTTACTTTTCTTTTTCTTTTTCTTTTTCTCGCAATCGGCAACTTCCACCACTGCTGGTTCACGGTTGGCTCCGCCCATTTGGTTGCGACCTATGTTCTGCCACGTCTATTCTTGTCATAGGAAAATTGGAATTTTTGGCATAAATGATATTATTTAAAACGGTATTAGAAAAAATAACATCATATTAGTCGCAATTGACGCTATTGTTGGTCCCGACCATGGATGGACAAGCTACGAGTCGATATGTGGTGCTTCGTCCGTCTGGTCGAAATGTGGTGCTTTGTCCGTCTGATCATAGGACATCTAAGCCATGGCTGACACATCGTGTCTTGTCCGGCGTCACCTGTGACTTGTCCGTGTCGGCCTATGGCTTGTTTGTGAGAGCGCTATTTTTGTAAATGTGGGTTTAAGGGTGTCATTTTTTATGCTAATATCATTTTAAACAGTATCATGTAAGGGAAAAAAAAGGAAAAAAAACTATAGGCAATTGGATGATTTGGTTTTGAAAAACGCTCGCGCGTGTCCAAATTCGTTTCCTTCATCTCCAAAACTTTCAAGTGTCATTTACCCAAATTGTCTCCCACCCATGGGCGCTCGTCCCTAGGGTCCAGAGCCACCATGTTTGGCACGTGCGATGATCGTACTATTTGCGCGGAAATTATATTGCCCTGTGTACAAAAAGAAATACGGGGGAGGTCCAGTGTTCCAATTGACGTCTAAGATTGTTGCGAAATCTATGCGAACTTCGCATGCTCCAAATAGGCATTCAGCTGTTTGGTGGATATATCTGTTTCCGGAACCAAAGCAAGTCCATTGGTCGTTCCAATGGAGTCCGGACGCCGGAGTACAAATCCACAAATTAAGAGGCGAGAAATGCCGAAATAGTATCATGGCATGAGAAAGGTTACGGATTACTAATTTCCTCCCTCTAGAATTCGGTGGACAGGCCATAAAGTCCTAAACCAAAATCATTGGGAGACATCTGGCCGACCAGAGTTCCGCCGTGTCGGAAAGAAGAGTTTGTACGAAGTTTACCACTGGGCTTGGGCGGACATGGAGTAGGCTGGCTGCTACCGCGAGCGCGGATGGGCGGCCCAGCTGAGCAAACTCGCCGAAACTTTGATGGGCCGATTACGCCGGAGGCTCGAGCTTTAATTCGCGGAAGCTCCTGAGTAGGCCCAAACATGGTCAAAATAGGCCGAAAAGAATCCTTGGAGCCACACTGCTATCACAACGTTGTCCTGTTTGAGGGGCACCAAGTCTGCCATTTAAGGACACCGACAAGCCACGTGTCGTATTTCTGTTTGTCCGCGATGTTATTTTTACAATTAATTCAAAGAAAGAAATGTTACTTTTATTAATTCTCACGCCAACAATGTCAAAGAGGGGAAAAGCTGCTATTGCATGTACGAAATGGAGATAGTGGAATATATTAAAGCTTAAAGGTTTGAAACCTTAAAGAACGGCCAGGGGAGAAAGTCTAAAAGGCAACAAAAAGTATTCAATGCACTTGTGAAGCTGTCATTTTTTTTCTACCTTCACTATGTGAGGACCGCAGCAATGGCAGCTTCGTGTCGCGGAAACCACGGCTCCATCTCCAGTTAAGAGCCGACTAGGACAATCACAAGGACATACAGAAAAGCAACACAAAATACGGAACGCATAACTCTGTTTCTAGTACTAGTATTGTTATGTACTAGCCTTCCATTAAGAACATCGTAGTCGGCGTGTCTCTCATGGTTAACGACATGCGCCTCGCACAGATCTTCCCACTAAAAACATTTACATGTTTTTTCCTTCTATAAGTGATCCTGTGATGTTCAGAAACGAATTGTGCTCTCAGACATGGATGGTAAAATCAAAGTGCTTGCGTAGTGCAAAGAAACAAGTTGCATATCGAACTCAACCATAATTTAGCCCAAGGAGTACAACTCGTATCAAGAATCTAAGGTAATTTTATCGGAATCATTCATAGTCTTCAAATAATCTATTGCAGTACTTAGTTCAACTCAAAGCACAGGGCGATCGCGCGCGACGACGTCCTCGATCGCATCGCCATTGGTTCACAACGGAAGAGGTTCTGCCGATTGTTTCACTCGCCATGATGTCCAAGTGGCACACGTCCGCGCTCGTCCCCCATGGTCATTAATTAACACTTTGCATTGGTTCGGCTGCTGGTGATTCAGGGGCAGTACAGAGTACTGGTGTACTGCCAAGCCACAGCGTACACATCAAATTGCTGGTTATGCAAGCCAGAAGCAGATGCAGCTTCAGTCACATTTCAGTAATTCAACTTTCAGGTTTCAGCTCCTAGTTTCAAAAAGAGACACTGCAGTTTAAACCCAGCCAACACAATTTGATGATCATCACCAACTCAGATCAGCAACCGCAGGTGTGGTGATTCAACAGTGGGGCAGCAGCAGCTGCCTACAAGGCTACAAGCCAGAGATACAATACACACAATGCCCCGGTTTTTCCGTCAGCGGTGTGTTCTTCTCATGCCCTTCAAAAACAGGGCATGTTATCCTATGAAGAATCGGAGACGAACTACAGCTACAACTCCTGCGACGAGCAGACCACAAAGCGTAATGCACTGTACACGTAGCGTAGACAGTATCTTGGAACGTCGGCATTTCGTTGCCTTTACCTGATCAGAGGCCTCTGGTTCAGGCCCAGATTGCAAGCGACGACATGGAGAGCGCGCCGAGGAACAGGGCGACGTACGCCATCACCTGCTGCCGCAGCGTCCCTGTGATTTTCCCACCCAAGAAGTCCGCGGCGATGAGATCCACCAGGGACATGTATATGAGGATGCCGGCTGACACGGAGTCGAGGATGCCCTCCACCACTAGAGCCCTGGGGCTGTTGGCGTTGTAGAATGAGGCCACACCCGCCCCAGCAGCGATCCCTGCCGGTGTTGTAATGGCAAAGAAAGACCCCATTAAAGCTGCCGAAAGGGTCTTGAGTTGTGCCTGTGGGAAGCAAATTTGGTAGTGTGTCAAATTTGATCATCTAGATGAAAAAAAGCACCATCACCAATTAACCATAAAGCCAACTAGAGAAAACAATGAAGCAAAGTATGGAAGAATGATACAGTCAGTAGATGCTACCCCACTTAATTGTCATGAATAGTTCCGTATACTTAAATCTTATTGGCAGAGTAGTTGGCAGTTATAGGAAAAGTAATAGAAGCCTATTTATTTGAATTGACCGATAAAAAAATTGAAGTAAAGGAAGATATAATCTCAAACCAATAAGAAGTACGTCGCATAATCATCTATATTATTGGAGTCAACTGTTTGAACTGTGATATATCAATACCATCTTAGAATAATTTAAAAGGTATAAACAAGTAATGCCAAAACAATATTTTTGGAAACATCGAAGGATGATATGGAGGCATGTAGATGGTGCAGATGAGGTCAAAACTCCTGATGTTTCATATACTGGTATAAAAGCAAGCTATTGGGAAGCTCCGGACACTGAACAATGGAACCCATGATAGAAACACACTAAAGGCATATTTGCCGAATATCGTATTAGGTGTGATTATCAATTGGACTATTCCACAAATTAAAATCTACCCAAAAGAGTTCGACAGCATCCAGTTGCCGCTGGAGGTGATGGCCAACTTAAAAGGTGGGGACCTAGAATTTGATAAGCATACTGACACCAAAAGGATTTAATAGTACCACCTAATTATGTGGAATAGTTTTTTAGCTAAGTGCCCCATCACAGAAAGTGAGATAGATACTGAAATTTTCACAAAAGTTAGCTGCTTCAAATAAACTCACTGTACTGGGAGCCAAGTAATACACATTAAAACGATGATTTACTCAAATGGTAAATGCAACATATGTAAAAGTCTATGTTCATATGAAGGTGTGCAATTATTGGTCGTTGATTTCAACAGGAAATACCACCTGGACAAAGATTAATTTCGCTGTCAAAAATCTGATTTTCGCACAATAATTTCAACAAACTTTGAAAAGCTCAAGATGGAACATGGACCCAATATTCGTAAATGCCAATTCCTTGTCTATCCAAAATTCCAAATAATAAAGGAGCAAGCCCTGATAACATGAACATAGAACCGCATGCAAATTAACATCATCTAAATAATTTCATTTCCATTTCAGTTGTCACACACAATCATGCATCATAGTCGCATACTAGAGAATTCCTATACACCAATCCACTGAATTCCTCACCTGCGCAATGCACCCACCAAGCGCAAACCCCTCGAAGAACTGGTGGAACGAGAGCGCCGCCACCAGCGGCCTGATTGTGCTGGGGCTCCGCGACACCCCCAGCGACAACCCAATGATCACCGAGTGCGACACGATCCCCATCTCCAGTATCTACAAGAAACAAAATCATTATAGATCATAGTGATGCATTGCAGTAAACAACACAGTGAACCCAATGAACAGATGAACCACCTGTGACACAACGACGGAGCGCACGTGCGCCGCCACCTCCCCCTCGCTGCCTTCTGGTTGCACCACCTCGTGCCCGTGCGAGTGCGCGTGGGAGTGGGAGTGCCTTTGCAGGAGCGGGGCCATGTGCTCCTCCTCGGGGACGGGGACCACGGTGATGTCCTCGTCGCTGGCGGCGGCGGCGGCGAGCGCGGCGGCGGCGTCGGCCTTGACGCGGTCGGTCTCGGCGCGGTGCTTGCGCTCGTAGAACCTTGTGGCCAGGAAGTCGAGCACGAGCGTGGCGAGCGCGGCGGCCATGGCGACGAACCCGGGGAACGGGAAGCGGCGCCAGGGCATTGCGGGGAGGCAGGGGCTGGAGAGCGCGCGCTCGGCGTCGTGCAGCATGTGGACGAACCCCGTGGCGAGGATGACCCCTGCCGCAAACGCCTTCGCGGCGACGAACGCGGCGCCGTCGGTGCGCAGCGCGCGCCGCTTCCGCCCCGCCAGCGGCAGGCCCACCCCGACCACCCCGGCCACCAGTATCGTCGCCATGGCCACCAATTTGAGCCTGAGCGCCGCCGCGTGGTCCCGGCACCCCGCCCCCTCCGCCTTCGCCACCTCGTCCGCGCAGCTCGCCGCCGACAGCGACGCCGCCATCAACCCTACACACACAAACACACACCACACAAAGCCATCATCAACCTCGCAAGAAACACCACAAGAAAACAGAATGGCCCAAAGAAACCTCCAAAAGCAATCCAATTTACCATTGCTTCTACTCAAGAACTGGCCAGAGTGCCGGCGGAATCCGGCGAGACTCATGGTCGGAGAATCCCGAGCTGAACTGAATTCGAATTCTGCCAGGACAGAAAAAATCTTGGGAAGATCGGTTCCTTAACCGCTTTCCCCCCGTCCTCCTGTTGCTGCGGTGGATGCCTTGCTCCCTTCGCACGTAAAAGCGCCGCGCTGAGTGAAGAGAGAGAGAGAGGGCAAGTCGAAGTCGTAGGGGAGAAGGAGAAGGAGAGAGAGAGAGTGAAGATGTCGTCATGGTGAGAGTGCGCCGAACAGCGGGGGTGGGGGCGGAGGCGATGCGCCTACGCGCACGGCCGCGATCTCACCCGGGGGTGGAACGTCGGCTTCCGCTGACCTGTGGGGCCGGGGGTCTTGGCCGGTGGGAATCGAGTTCTCGAGGGCATAAAAAACGCGAGGGAGAAGGGATTACGAGAACTGGGTCCATGCACCGGGGGAGCTGAAAACCGTCGATTCTGGAGATGAACGGTGGAGTTCGGCCTCGGAGGGCGTGGGGTTAGTCCGCGGATCTCGCGGGGGTTTGAATTCCTGGGGCCGACGTACGGATTGCCTTCTGTTTGCCACGCGGTCCTGGTCAAACTACTGAGACTTGCACGTGGGGCACGGTTTTATGGGCCCCGCGGGTCAGTGTGTGTGAGGTGCGATAGTAGAGGCTGGGGCTGGTCGAGGTGGAGGGAGTCGTGAGAGGGTGGGAAATGATGTCGACATAGTTTGGTGAGGATGTTCGCGGAGCCCACGCGGCCATAGGTCAGCTTTGTGGGCTTCTGTGCCGTGCGATGTCCGACAAGTCGACAACGGTATGTCACCTGGCCAGCACGCGCCCCTCGACCGCCGGCCCATCTGTTGCCCGGCGGCCGCTCCATCGCTTCGCTTGGGTGGCCCGTGCGCCACCGACCAGAGCGAAACTAAGAGCAGCCGTCCTGTCGTCACGATGTCACCTGAGCACACCATGGAACCTAGGTGGAGGTGGCCATGGATGCAAGCTCGGAGTGGCCATGCAGGTCTCAGCGCCCGCAGCCCCCATCCCCTCTGTCCACCTCCACCTCCGGCGCCGATCCCGCACTCCCGCTGCTGTCAAAACTTGTCTTAAGTAATCCTATTGTGAGAACTTGTAGTGTGCTATTACGAGAACCCGTAACTAGTACGTACTTCACTTGTCAGTGCTGTTACGAGAACTTGGAGCGTTGGTACTGTCAGAAATTGGTCTGCTGTTAATTTGGGATGCCACATCATGTTATGAATAACAACTTGTATTACGAAGGAGTCAAAGGACTAGTATATATATACAAAGTACAGGAGGTGAATATACAAATAACCTCTCATAATAATGGGGAATAACACACTATACATATATCTCTAACATCTCTCCTCAAACTCATAGTAGATCAACAACATTGAGTTTGGAGAGGTAACAGCCGTGCTGTGCTCGAGTCTAGGCCTTCGTGAAGAAATCCGCTATCTGAAGCTCTGAAGACATATACTGAAGAGCAATCACCTGATCATGCACACAAGACCTCATGAAAGAAGCATCAAACACCAATATTCTTAGTGAGCTCATACTTCACAGGGTCACGGGCAATATTGATAGTACCTGTACTGTCTGACAAGAGAGGAGTCGGTGTAGTGACAGAAACACCAAAATCCTCAAGTAACCACCGTAACCAAGTAATCTCTGCTGTCAAGAGAGCCATAGCTTGCAACTCAGCCTCTACACTCGAACGGATATTGCGATCTGCTTTCTTCGCCTTCCGTGCAATGAGAGAACCACCAAGAAAAACACAAGAAGCAGAGATAGATCGCGCGATCGAGGGATCGTTGCCCAAGTAGCATCCGAATAAGCTTGAAGTCAGAACGAGCCGGAGTGTAGAAAGAAGAGACGGCGAGAGATAGTCCCACGAAGGTATCGCAGAACTCGAAGAAAGTGGCTGTAGTGGACCCGAGTGGGAGCAGAGACAAACTAACTCAGAATGTGGACTGGATAAGTGATATCCGGACGAGTAACACCAAGGTAGACAAGACTCCCAACAAGATGACGATAGCGAGTCAGATCAGAGGGTCGGAGGTGAACATTGAGCTCCATGGGAGTCTCAACAGTACGCTGATCAGTGAGAGAGGCGCGATCAAGAAGATCCTGGATATACTTCTCTTGGGACATGAAAAAACCATCTGGAGTGGAAGTAACCTCAATCCCAAGGAAGTAACGAAGAGGACCAAGATCCGACATAAGGAACTGCTCACTAAGACGAGCCTTGACAAAGGCAATATACTCATAATCATCTCCAGTAATGATCATATCATCAACATATAGAAGAAGAAGAGTCCGACCACAAGACGAAATGTGGACAAAGAGCGCAAGATGATGATCACTAGCTAAAAAGCCTACAGCAGTGACCACAGAGGAGAAGCGCTCAAACCAAGCACGAGGAGCTTGCTTAAGGCTATAGAGAGAGCGATGAAGGCGACAGACCATGGCCTTAGGAACAGAATACCCAGGTGGCGGATGCATGTAGACCTCCTCGCGCAAGTCGCCATTAAGAAAGGCATTCTTTACATCAAGCTGAGAAATAGACCAGTGACGAACAGACGCCACTGAAAGAAGAGTGCGGACAGTGGTCATGTGGGCCACAGGAGCAAAAGTCTCGTCATAATGACAACCATGCTCTTGCTGGAAGCTACGAGCAACAAAACGCGCCTTATAGCGCTCAAGAGAGCCATCAGAGCGAGTCTTAATCTTATAGACCCACTTACATGTGATGGGATGAGAGTGAGATGGAAAAGGAACAAGATCCCAAGTACCAGTACGCTCGAGGGCAGCAATCTCCTCGGCCATGGCATGCTGCCACTCAGGGTGAGTAACAGCATTCCAGTAGGAGACAGGCTCATGAGTAGCTGCACCAGCAAAAGCAAAACGGGTAGGGGGCCGAATCGACTGGCGATCGCGGAGAGCGTAGCGAGGAGAAGATAACCCATCAAGGGAAGATGGAGCATCAGGAGAAGATGGAACATCAGGAGAATATGGCTCTTCTGGAAGATCCTCAATACAAGGTCAACGAGTGTAGAAGAGAGGGGAAAAAGGTACTGTAGTGGGAGGAGCCTGAGGAGCTGAAGAAGACGAAGCAGGCGGCGACAACGGCGGAGAGGCCAGAGGAGGAATATGTGGAGACTCAGTGGAACGGGTGGACGAGGGCAAGACAGATATAGGTGTATCTGAAAAGGTAAAAAAAAGACAGAGACTCCACAGAGGTAGTCGAAGGAGAGGTAGGACGTGGGTAGAAGGGACGAGACTCGTCGAAAGTCACATCCCGAGAAATCCGTATCCGGCGACCAACAAGATCCCAGCACGGATAGCCCTTGTGCTTGGCATCAGATCCCGTAAAGACACACTCAACAGATCGAAAGCGGTCGGTTTAGCGCGTTCGAGGGCGAGAAGAACGAGCAAACGCAACCAAACAAAGCGGCGGGCGAGTAGTCGAAGAAGACCACAGAGACGCTCAATAGGGATCGCACCCTGAAGAGCAGAAGAGGGTTGGATGTTGACGAGATAGGTGGCAGTGGAAACAGCCTCAGCCCAAAAGTGATGTGGAATAAAGGCGGCAATCATCAGTGCACGAGCCGTCTCAAGGAGGTGACGATGCTTGCGCTCAGCGACACCATTCTGAGCATGAGCACCAGGACAAGAGAACTGAGTGAGAGTGCCCTGCTCAGCAAGGAAGCTGCGTAGGTAACAAGAGAGGTACTCGCCAACAGAGTCAGCACGAAAGACACAAATAGGAGCAGAGAGCTGTGTGCGAACCATAGTGGCAAATTGTTTATAGATAGACAAGGCCTCACTACAAGAAGACATGAAATATATCCAAGTGTGGCGAGAGAAATCATCTATAAATATGATATAATATCGATGACCCCTTTTCGAAATGAAGGGAGCTGGACCCAAACATCTGAATGAACAAGATCAAAGGGACGCTGAGACACTGACTCACTATGAGGATAAGGAAGCTGAATTTGTTTACCTAACTTACAATCCTGACAATCTAAAGACATGTCTCCTGAAACAGACCCCAGAAGGCCACGACGAACTAAAGTCGACAGACGAGATCCACACAGATAACCAAGACGGTGATGCCACTGCTGGAAAGAGCCAGTAGACGGAGTGGCAGAAGCGGAGAGACTGGTGGCGATGGTGGCAGTGGAAGGAAGGTGAAGCCAGTCAAACTCCCAGAGACGCTGTGAGTCAAGGCGCCAAGGGTCAGAACCAACCAGAGCTCCCGTGTGGAGGTTCTGAACACAAAAAGAGTCAGAGTCAAGAATGATCCGACAACCAAGGTCGGTAATCTGCCTAGCAGAAAGAAGCTGTATGGTAAGGCGAGGAACACGAGCAACAGAAGAAACATGAAAAGGTGAGTTGCTAAGAGGTCCTTGACCAGAGATAGAAAGAGATGTACCATCAGCAGTAAGAACACTAACAAGAGAATCAAAAGGTGTAATGAAAGACAGAGTGGAAGAATCAGAAGTCATGTAAAAAGATGCCCCATAATCAAGAATCCATGGGGAGGTACCGGATTGTGTAGGGGGTGGTTTCGCAGTGCCCGAAGAGTTAGTAGCAGAAACTGCAGAACCTGTCGAGGGAGAACTTGAAGCGCAAGTAGGCGTCAAAGGCTGTCTATCTCCTGCTGAGTGAGAGAAACTGCTGAAGGAGTCGATACAGATGTCGATGTAGAAGCACCAGTGCCAGTGCTAGTAGAAGAACAACGTGAAAGATGCCGCTGCTTCTTATAGCACTGGGACTCAATATGGCTGACCTTGTCGCAGTAGAAGCAGTGAGGACGGCCACCGCGAGATGGAGGGTAGCCACCACCACCTATGGCAGCCGCTGGAGGAGGCAGTGCGCTGAAGCGTGGAGCAATCGGTGTAGCAGGTGGACGAGCGGCGAGCACAGAGGGGAGTGGCATCAGACCAGCACCACTCAGGCGAGGGAGGGAAACAATACCCATTGGTAGGATGTTGTATGTGCGCCCTATAGGCATGGCAAGCAAGTTGCCGCCTCACACCCTTCATTGACTATGGCCATGACTGACGGACCAGGACAGTTGCTTCACATGGATACTGTTGGTTCTGCTAGGGTTCGATCAGTTGGTAGCAAATGGTATACTCTTGTCATAGTTGATGATTTTTCGAGATACTCTTGGGTGCTCTTTCTTGTTTTGAAGGATGAGGTTTTTGATCATTATCATGATCTTGTTCTTCGTTTGGCTTCTGAACTTCCTAGTGCCTTAAGAGCGATCCACAGTGATAATGACACGGAGTTCAAGAATGCTTCTTTTGCCTCTTTTTGTGCTGAGTACGGTATTGAGCATCAGTTCTCTTCTCCACACGTCCCTCAACAAAATGACGTTGTGAAAAGGAAGAACAAAACCTTAGTCGAGATGGCTAGGACTATGCTAGATGAGTATAGCACACCGATGAAGTTTTGGGCCGAAGCTATTGCTACAGCTTGTCATATTTCAAATTGTGTCTTCTTGAAACCGTCTTTGGGAAAGACTTCATATAAGCTTCGATTTGGCAGAAAACCCTCTGTCTCTCACTTTCGAGTCTTTGGATCAAAGTGTTTTATTCTCAAGATATGAAACCTAGATAAATTTGAATCAAGGACTTGTGATGGTTTATTTCTGGGTTATCCTGCTCATTCGAGGGGTTTTCGAGTTTTCAATGTTGAAACTAACATTGTCCAGGAGACATGCAATATCACTTTTGATGAGACTAGCTCTAGAGCTAGATCCGATGTTTCAGGTGACTTACAGGTGATAGAGAGTATTTTTGTTGAAGAAGAAGAGGATGATTTCGATACTACTCCACCTGTTGCTGATGCTCCTGTCCAAGCACCAGAACCTATGACGACTGCTTCACCTCCAATTGAGGCTCTCGCCAGATTATCTTCATCGCCAGATCATGGAGGTTGAGGAGATGCTATCTCCCCCAAGCGCTCCACTGCACATTCAGAAGCAACACCCTCCGGATCAGATGATTGGTAATCTTCATGAGTGAGTCACTCGCTCTAGGTATCATGATCCGAGTCTCTTCTCTCATTCTGCATTTGTAGTTTCTTTTGAACCCCACGATATATCACATGCTTTATCTTATTCTAGCTGGGTCAATGCCATGGATGAGGAGTTAGAGAATTTTGAAAGAAACAAAGTCTGGAACCTTGTAGAACCTCCTAGTGGTCATAATGTGATAGGAACCCGTTGGGTGTTAAAAAATAAATAAAATGAGGATGGTTCTGTGGTTAGAAACAAGGCTAGGTTGGTAGCTCAGGGCTTTAGCCAAGTTGAGGGGTTAGACTTTGATGAGACCTTTGCTCCTGTTGCTAGATTAGAAGCCATTCGCATTCTGCTTGCTTTTGCTACTTCTAAGGGATTTAGGTTGCATCAAATGGATGTTAAAAGTGCCTTTCTGAATGGTTTTATAGAGGAGGAAGTGTATGTTAGGCAACCCCCTGGCTTTGAGGATCCCAAGCACCCTGATCGTGTTTTTAAGCTATGCAAAGTCTTGTATGGTCTTAAGCAAGCCCCTAGAGCCTGGTATGATAGACTTAAGATCTTCTTGCTCAAGAATGATTTTGAAATGGGAAAGGTGAATAAGACTCTTTTCATTCTTAGGCATGGCAATGACTTCTTGCTTGTTTACATTTACGTGGATGATATTATCTTTGGTGGTTCTTCTCATGCTCTTGTCTCCAGTTTTTCTGAGACCTTGTCCAGGGAATTTGAGATGAGTGTGATGGGAGAGCTCAACTACTTTTGGGGGCTTCAAATCAAGCAATGCAAGGAATGGACCTTCATCCATCAGACGAAGTACACCAAGGATCTGCTTAAGCGCTTCGAGATGGGTGACTGCAAGCCGATCGCCACTCCCATGGCGACTTTGACTACTTTGGATCCAGATGAGGAAGGAGAAGCCGTGGATCAAAGCGAGTACCGCAGCATGATAGGCTCCCTTCTATACCTGACGGCCTCAAGACCGGACATCCACTTCGTGGTCTGCCTATGTATGAGGTTTCAGGCGTCTCCGAGGACTTCACATCGCCAAGCCGTCAAGCGCATTTTCAGGTACCTTCACTCTACACTCCAGTATGGCATTTGGTATTTCTGCTCTTTTTCTTTCTCCATTCGGGGGTTTTCTGGTTCTAATTTTGCGGGCTGTCGGCTAGATAGAAAGAGTACCTCAGGCACTTGTCATTTCTTAGGGACTTATCTTGTCTCTTGGTCTTCTAGGAAGTAGTTCTCTGTTGCACAATCCATTGTCAAGTTTAATATGTAGTCAGCGCTAGTTGTCAGAGTCGATTTTGTGGATGGTGTCCACTCTTAAGGATTTTGGGTTAAACTTTGCTACTGTTCCTTTTTTTCTGTGATAACACTTCTGCTATTAACATTCCTAAAAACCCAGTGCAACATTCTAGGACCAAGCACATAGACATTTGCTATCATTTTCTTAGAAACCATGTCGATAAGGGTGATATTGTGCTGCATTTTGTGGAGTCCGAGGCTCAGTTAGCCGATATCCTTACCAAGCCTTTAGACCCAATAAGGTTTGCCATCTTGAGGGGTGAGTTAGGGGTAATTTATCCCTATGGGTTGGTTTGAGGGGGAGTTGGATCTTTTCTGATCTTACCTTGTTCATCTGATCTTTTCCTGATCTTCTTTTGAACTTTTTGAACTTTTTAGGCTTTTTGAGCTTTTCTTGCATCTCATTGTATCATATTGCATTCATATGAAAAACACAAAAAGATGCATTGTAATATAAGCTTTTCTGCTTATCTTTTTAAATTGATGAAGCTTTGCTTATTGCCCTTTGGATCTTTAGTATTTCAATTCTTGCTCAATGCCATGTCTAGTTCTTTGACTTGCTAGAATTATCATACTCTCACATGTGTAGCTAAGTCTTTGTTGAATGAGCTTGAACTTTAAAAACAACTTGAACTAAAACTGCAATCTGTGGATGTTTTATCTAGTTGCGCAATTAGTGCTCCTTTTGTGATATTGACCCTATCAAAATTGCTTTGTTAGCTCTTGAATCTACAATTGATCATTACTTGAGCTTCTTGTTCTTCTAAGAATCTAAAAACTGCTCTTGTACAAAATGGAAAATGAAAAATCAATTTCAAGATTGTCATGTGGTTAAAATGTGCCAAACTACTCTCACGAGACTACATGTCATAGACATGAACTTGGAGATAGTTTGATGATCCAGACGATCTCATGGGGATTGCTTGTCAAAACTGACATAAACCTCAAGATTTGTCGCCCTGGTAGAAGCTTAGGAAGAGTTTGTGGATGGCTCCTAGTCTAGGATCTTCTTCACTAAGATATACCTTTAATCAACTTCTGGTCGAAGCTTAGGAAGAGTTTGTGGATGGCTCCTAGTCTAGGATCTTCTTCACTAAGTTAGATCATTAGTCAACTTCAATATTCATTGCAAATGAAAAAACTGTTGAAAAATGAGCGTTTGAGAATATTGAGTAATCTGATTCAATTCAGGACTTGTTTGTCTCTTAATGTGGTCTTTTTTAGCGTTTTGATCTCACATTGACATTTTGACATGGTCATTATCATTTTAGGATCCCTGTTGATGAACTTGCTAAATTTGAAGCTTTGCTTAAATAGATCAAATTCATTGCTTTATATTGAGCCTTTGAGCTTAGCTTTGATATATATGTATTATCATGATCTTGCTAGCGCTGTTAGGCTTGATATGTTGTTTGTGCAATATTAAAAATGCTAGCTTGTTCTTTTGGGTAATCTCCAAAGCTTCTTGTAATCAAAAATTGAAAAATACAAAAACATAAGCCACTTCATTGCTTTTCATGCATGCTCTTTCTTATACTTTTTCCTCAATTCTGCATTTGTCATCTCTGGATGAGAGGAAGGTGTGATTGCTTGATGACTCCATTGTCAAAGGGGGAGAAGATATATCCAAGATGTATAAAGGGGAGAAGATATAAAAATATTACAAAGGGGGAGAAAATAGGAGAATTTAAAATTTTTCTGAAATTTGAGGATCATAGTGAGGGGGAGTTTCTTTTGTGCATTCTTCTGGTCTTATTGCCATTTCTGAACTTACATTGTAATTTTTGCAACCTCACAATGATCAAAGGTCAATTTGAACAATTGTTCTTTTATATGGACCTTAAGTAAGATTTTGACCCTTTTCTGGAAAATAAAGCTTTCTCGCTTTTTTTTTGCCTTATCTCACTTGCCTATGATATTCTGAAGCCAACTTGGTCATTTCCTTTGCTTTCTCTTGCATTTGGACCAAGTTGTGCCTTTGTGCGAAAATGTCGAGTTTTTACTTTTCAAACCTCAAAATTTGCATTTGTTGGAAATTGCTAATGTGTTCATTAAGGGGAGATTGTAGATATCATGGGAATATTCTCATGATCTTAGGATGATGTTACAATTGGCAATGTCGTTAGCGGTTTGTCGAAACACGCGTTTTCGTCAAAGGTTGAAATGTTGTCAAGTCAAGTGCGGTCAGACCGGCCAGCGGTTTGACCGGCCATTGAATGGTGGTCTGACCGATTTTGCTATTGTTCGTCGGTCAAAAGTGGTGATGAGTGTTAGGTTAGATCAAGTTCATGGGTTTCAGTGCATATGTGTTGCATGATGCATGTTTTGACTAACGTGGGTCAAGTTGTGAAGAACTTGTTCCCGGGATCGATTTCTTTGTCTATTGTTGTGCAGGTTGCTTGGAAGTCAATGACGGTCAACAGCGAGGATAATCGGGACCAAGCTTGGAGAGCTGAGGTCTAGAACGATCGGCGCCGGGTGAGGTCAATGGAGTCAAGCATGGCGCAAGAGGGACAAAGGTGACCGAATGGGCAGTTCGGTGCGATGGGTTGGATCAAACGGCGCGGGTGTCGGTGCAAGTGTCATAGTGGTTTCGGTGGGAGCCGGATGGGAGAGACTTGCCGACATAATGAGAGCCGCTAGATCAACCTACACGTGGCGAAGCATGGAAGTGCTTCACGAAGATGGGACTCGATCTTTGCAAAAAGATCGAGAAGGGGTATTTTGGTAATTTTACCAAATACCGCCTTGGTGACATTTTGCTAACCCGCGGCGCAAGACGGTGCATGGAAAAGTGGATTAGGTTAAGAGGAGATGAAGACGACGCTTTAAAATGCATACGTGTGTGACTCGTTTGTGTGTTTGCCTTAACGGGAGCCCATTAGGGTTCAATCTTCTAGAAGCTCTAAGCCTCCACTATAAATAGAGGAGGGAGGTGGCTGCACCCCCTTCAACCCTTTCATTATTGAAAACCCTAGTTTTGCTCTTATGCTTAGGGAGAAGATAGTTGGAGGTTAGGGTTCTAGAGAGTTGGATTTGATTTCGTGCTCATGTATTAAGTCTTTGTCCTTCATTGATGGAGTGGCTGTAAACCAATACCATAATAAATCAATCCAAAGAAAGTTCTCTCAAAGATGAGTCTATTTACTTTCTTTCTATTTACTTTCTTTCTCTCTATTTGGTGATTTTGAGTCTTTCTTTGATCCGCGAGTTTTTGCTTGGTTTCTTGCCTTGATCTAACTTGCTGTGACATATGGGAACCCATCTAGGATCATCTTGATCATCAATCATCCACGAGCAAGTCTCTAGATCATATTTCGTTTTTCACTAGGTTTTGGAGCACCCTTCGTTCAAACTGAAAAAGATAGGAACTTTGGCATGGATCTCTGCAATCTTTGATTGGAATATGTTCCTAATATCTTTAAGAAGGTGTGGTTCAAGTTTCGTGGAGTTTGGCCGTGTAGATCAAAAGTTAGACCGATTTGAGTTTGATTTTTCGGGTTGTATCCACTGTTCTGTGTCAGGTCCGGTCAAACCGATCTTACAATGTCGGGTCGACCGCCAATGGTCGATCGCGATTTTGCCTCCTGTCAGAGACACCACGGTCCGACCGCGTAATACACACTGGTCTGACCGCCCTCTGGATTTGAGTTCCTATTTGGTCTTTTGCTTTGGGGATTTTGGATTGGATTCAATACTAGTCTTCCGCTGTACTGATATATTGATCTTTATAGCTTCCATAGCTATTGGAGTGAAATTTGTGTTGAATCTGATCAAAGTGAAAAAGTGAGCGTGCGCCTATTCACCCCCCTCTAGTCGCCTTTTCGGTCCAACATCAATAATTGATTATCTGTGATGTATGTGTTTTCTGCATGCTTGTTTTCAAAGGGTATGGCTAGCAATTCCTGAGGCTAGCCAAAAATCAGCAAAAAGTAGTTAGGGTAATGAACTATCACAGACGGTTTTACAAAAAACCATCTGTGTATGGCATAGTATCACAGACGATTTTCATTAAAAACCGTCTGTGATATGTAGAATATCACAGATGGTTCTATTTAAGAACCGCCTGTGGTACGTAGAAATATCACAGACGGTTCTATTTACAAACCGTCTGTGATGACGGTTTCGAACCGTCTGTGATAACCGCCTGTTATCACAGACGAACATATTCAGACGGTTCGAAAACCGTCTGTGATGACGGTTCCGGACCGTTTGTGACGAGATGATTCGTAGTAGTGTTATCATACGGTTATATTAGTAAAAAATATAAAATTATTATATTATAAAAATATTTATCATGACAAATCTAATGGTACTATTCTTTTATGACCAATCTAAATAATTTGTCATATATTATTAGTCGAGTTAGAGAAATTTGACATGTTTTTTAAAACGTCGTGCATTTTCGGACGGAGGGTGCATGTACTCCCGAACTACAGTACTGTTTGAGCAAAAAAAACCTTACGTGACCAAGTATAGTACCCTTGTCTCTTGCAACCAGACCAGGATATGAACCAAATCTTGGCAGTGATATATATTTTGACGCTAATTTGCAGCATTTGTTCAAACATACTTAGATCGTCTTCCACATCGAACTAGCTTACCTAATTTACTGTGATCAGCAGCGCCGCTTACCTAATTTACTGTGATCAGCAGCGCCGACTAGCTCTTTGGTTTTTTACGTCGTCCATGCATCGCTAATTGGCTCATCAGTTGCACCAATGCCAGAACTGATTAAGCATGCCATGGCCCTCTTGTTCCGAAGCTCGCCTTGCTCATGTCCCAACGCCGCCGACTCCATGCAAGAATCGAGCCCCACTATGCCGAGCATGTCCTCCCGGCGGGAGAACGCCCTCAACCCCAAGAAATCCCTCGTAAGATCGCCGTCGTTTCCGCCGCCGCTGATATGGCCAAAGCCATCGCCGACGTGATGACCACTAGTACCGCCATGATGAGCACCCGCCATCTGGCCGTGGCTCGACGGACGGCTCAGCGTCGCGCCCATCTCCGCAGCCTTCTGAAGCAGCGCCGTGGCCGACATGTGCGGCGCCGGCGCCACCGCCGTAGCCACGGTCCCGAATAAGGCGGCGGACTCCTGCACAAGCTGCCGCACTCGCTGGCCACGACACGACTCTTGGATCCATCCAATATTGCAGCTTGTGGGCTGTGACGTGTCCACCACCATCGGCAATTGCGACGACGCCGCCGCCGCCGCCCTCTCGCTCTCCTCCGCCAGCGCGTCGCAGAACGCCCTGTGCGTGACGAAGCTATCTCTCCTGCACGCAGGAATTGATCAATGGCAGAATCAACTGATTAATTAAGCTCACGGTATATGCATGCGTACGAATGTACTACTACATGTCTAGTTGTCTACATCATTCATGGATGCGTATATATTACCGTGAGAAGATGGTGCCGCAGTCGCAGCGGTATTGGCGCGTGCCGCAGGCCTTGGCGTGCGCCCTGAGGTCGGCCTGCACGGCGTAGCGCCTCCCGCAGCGGTCGCACCGCCACCGCCTCTCGGTGCCGTGCTTGCGACTGAAGTGCTTCTTGACGCCCGTCAGGTCGCCGAGCGCGTGCGCCGGGTCGTGGTGCGGGCACGATGGCTCCGGGCACACGTACACCTTCCGACGGACGACAGCTGCGCCGCCCTTGGGGCTAATGCGCTGCTTGAGCTTCCACGGCAGGTTGTGGCCTCGCCGGTGCAGCTGCAGGTTCTGCTCGCGCTGGAACCCCTTCCCGCACGCCTCACACACGAACCGGTGCGTCGCCGTCAGGGTGCCCGGCGACAGCGCGACCACCTCCGCGTCAGGGTCTGCCATGCATGGATCAGGAGCCGACCAAGAAAGAAAAGGAACCGAGATTTTCTCGTGCGGTTAATTACCGTGTTTGCGCGGGTGGCCGCGCCTCTTCTGGGCCGGAGGAGGGAGGGGATGACCGGAGGAGACGCTGCTGGCCTGGTCGCCGGAGGCCGCCGACCTGAGGTTGGACTTGGACATGTTCTCATCCTGCGGCTGAACCGTCGAGCCTTTCATCGTCGATCTCTCGATAGTGTTTGGGCAGCTAAGGAAACCCAGATGAGGGCAGCAATTGCAGTAAGTGTTTAGAGTTGTTTAGTTGGATGAAATTAAGCTAGGAGAAAGACCAATCCCAGGAGGAAGATGTGTGTGTGAGAGAGAGAGACGCCTCTTGCCGTCATCGATACCTGCAACTAACCGTACTACTGATGAACAATCACTTTGTAAGGCCGAGCCTACATCCCGCAGTACGCGACGTTGCGCTTGATCCGTCTTTTCCTTGTGCTTTCACTGGTCACTACCACACTTTTCCTTGATCCTACTACACTTTTTGTAACAGTCCCAGGACCGTAAAACCTTTCACAGCCGTTCAGGATGTGTAGTTGTGAAGTAAATAGCATTTCAAGCAAGCTTTCGATTACAATAAAAATCAGACTTTTATTACATAAGATTAAGGCTTAATAGCCAATTTTAACCTAACACAGGCATCCAAGCCTAAAGTTAATATAATACAAGACAAAAGAACTTTAAACCACAGGCACGTTTGAGCGCGGTCGAGACCTAATAACAGTAGTCGCTGCCATCTAGGGGCCACCAAAACCTTCCTTATTAAGATTATCTGTATTTTTCCAGATTTCCTCTATAGATGTTTTACAGATATTGCAAGAATGAGTACTACTACCGTACTCAACAAGCCATATGGAAATCCTAATTAATTACATGCTAGGATTTATCAAAAGAACGGTACAGTTTTACCATAATAGACATATGTGGATGCATTTTTGTATTTAAAACAGCTTATCTTTAAAACCATAAAACAATAATAAATAATAACATCAGGGGTTTCTCAACAATTTCACAAACCAACTTAACATCTCAAAAACTCTACTTATGCCTTTGTATTGGAATCACCCATTAACACAGCTCCATTAACCGAAAGCACGGCGTATTCGAATACCTTTAATTATACACTTCGCAGAGTTGTCCAACTTTACCGACAAGATATCTCAAACTCATACTGTCAGAACATAGACACGCAACCCGTTAGCGTGTGGTTGAGCTGAGATAACAAAACCTTTTTACTGATCATCGTTTTTAGCCTCTACCCGGTAGGTCTATGGACCATACAGTCCTCAGGAGACCATCAACCAATAGTGGAACTTGCACCTCGATGCTGACGGCACCCACTGTTGTGTAGACCAACGAGTGTCCCTTACCATCCCACTCATGTCCCATTCTAGATTCTGTAGATATTCAATCGGAGGAGCAGTGTACTATGCCAGGGAGGAATGACCACACCTATGGTTGAGCGATTTCTATGTCTGTTACTTAGCACAAGGTTCTTGTCCTTACCCGTCTTACAATAAGGCGATGGGTCAACACCAACACGTGGTTGTTCACCCTCTAGGCCTCAACTTTGACTCGCTTTGATCAAGTCTATTGGGTTGTCCAACTTCTTGGACTCAACCCTTAACCCTCCTCCAAAACCATTGGCAACAGCCAATACTCTTTTGATATTCAATCGGAGGAGCAGTGTACTATGCTAGGGAGGAATGACCACACCTATGGTTGAGCGATTTCTGTGTCTGTTACTTGGCACAAGGTTCTTGTCCTTACCCATCTTACAATAAGGCGATGGACCAACACCAACACGTGGTTGTTCACCCTCCAGGCCTCAACTTTGACTCGCTTTGATCAAGTCTATTGGGTTGTCCAACTTCTTGACTCAACCTCAATCCTCCTCCAAAACCATTGGCAATGTACCAATACTCTTTTGATATTCAATCGGAGGAGCAAGTACTATGCCAGGGAGGAATGACCACACCTATGGTTGAGCAATTTCTGTGTCTGTTACTTGGCACAAGGTTCTTGTCCTTACCCGTCTTACAATAAGGCGACGGACCAAAACCAACACGTGGTTGTTCACCTCCAGGCCTCAACTTTGACTCGCTTTGATCAAGTCTATTGGGTTGTCCAACTTCTTGGACTCAACCCTCAACCCTCCTCCAAAACCATTGGCAACAGCCAATACTCTTTTGATGATTTTATAAACACATTGTGACAAAGCTAATTATATAGCTATCATTTTATGTGAACTTGTCAAGGTGAATATAGCTTACAAAGGATGTAAACTTGTTAGAGTGAATATGGCCTACAAGTGCTAGGTGGGTTTGTATGTGGGGTAATGGGATTTATCTATTTATCATGGCATTCAAAAATATTATTTGAATATTAAAGTAATTGGCATAAATACAGTAATGAAAGTAATTGACGAGAATATAATAATCCTCATTTTATCTTTTATCTATAATTCTTATTATGGGTAAATATGATGTCATGTGGTCCCTAGGTATACCTCTTATATTTACAAGAGAGAAGCCTACCAGGTGGTCATAAGTTCTTCTACGACCACCCCCATAGTCGTAAGTCTTGCTATGACTACCTTATGATCGTAAGTTCTTCTACGATCATTATCCAGTCGTAAGTTATTCTATGACTACCCCATGGTCATAAGCTCTTCTACGACCAGGTCAGCTACGACCACCTTATGATCAATAAAACCTACAGACGAGTGGGTCCAATTGATTAAGGAATCCAAGCAGTCAACATACGCTGCTATTCTACGGAGTAATAGCACGTAATACCCCATTATCTCTGACAAATAACTGCCAGGCGGCATGAAGGAGTTAACACTCCGGTGATTACTGCAAACATGCGCCCGTTACAGGACATGATGAGGCGCCTCTTCACCTGGAGAAACGGCTACTCCTTCACGATTATATAAAGGCTGCGATCAGAGATGAAAGAGGAGGGCAATCGGAGAACACAGCAAGCAACCGGGAAGACAGGCATTGTCTTCTGTAATAGTTTTAGCCTTTTCTCCCGATTGTACAAGATACACTCAATATCATACACACACAGGAGTAGGGTTGTTATTCTCTCCGGAGAAGGCCCGAACCTGTATAAAAATACCTGTGTCAATCTCTCTGCGTGATTTCATTCTAGGAGACCCCCCGAATCAAACAATCTTTACGTAAGATCGGTTCTAAAACACCGACAGTAATAATATAAATATGTGCAAAAATGGGCCCAAAATGATCAAAGGAATGAGACTTGCCTCCTTGCACAAATTCTTCTAGATACTGGTCTTGTCCGGCGTCTTCTGGAGTCTGGTCACCAAAGTCGTGACTTAACGTGAAATAAAATAAAATAATCCAAAAAAAATCTAGCTGGACAAAGAATGAGCTGGGAACAACATGCAAGTAAAGAAAATCAAGAAGAATCATAAAGAAAGGAGGTGTGGAGTGGTAGAGATTTATTAGGAGTTTGATTTGGTGAAAGGGAGTTGATAAAAGGATTCACAGGCTCGAAACGGTTGAAAGGAGTATAAAATGTCAAATTAGGGCTTCGTGCGAAAAAGTGTCGGATGATGAATAGTGCTAGTTTACTATTCATGAACGAAAAATGGATGTGAACAGTAATTTGAAATTACTGTTTTGGATTAGGAATAATAATTCATTTTTACTGTGCAATGAACAGTGAAAACCCGCATTTAGAACAGTACTAGGTTGAGCTCAGCACTGTGGTGGGCCAAAGGCCCAAAAGACCAGCCCTTTTAAGGCCCAGCTCTTGGGCAGCCTTAAGGTGCGCTCGGCTCGTTCGAGCCAGCGGCAGTGGCGACTCCAGCGACGGTGGTGGTCGGCAGCGGCGGGGGAGGGTGCAGTGAGCACCACTGAGGTACAAGGGTCCCATTTGGGGGGGGGGTTTGAGGAGCAGCGGAGGTGCTGAGGTAGGGCGGCGGCGGCCATGGCGCACGGCCAAGATAGGGCTGCGGTGCGGCGGCGCTCCAATGGGATTAAGGAGGGAAGATGGTGGGGAAAAGCTACGGAAGGGTGAGGGGGAGCTTACCGCGGGCTCAATTGGGAGGTTGGGTGGGTGGAGGTGGCGAATCAGCGTCGGGTTCGTTGGAGGAGAAGTGTAGGGGTGGCAGCGGGTTCTTAGAAATTGGTCGGCCTTGGGGCGGGGGGGTGGGTGATGGGGAGGTGGCGGAGGTGGGAGATGGAGATGATGGCTTCCACGGGGTGGCTTTATATAGGCTCGGAGATGCGGTGGGAGCAGAGAGGCGGTGCGGTAGTGGCGGCGACGTGGTTAGCCACGCGCGGTTGGGCGACCATGGGCGGCACTTGGGCGAGCAAGGTGGCGGTGGAGATGCGCGCCGCATTCAAGGCGAGGCGAGGTGGCTTGACGAGGTGGCGGCTGATGGAGGCAGCGCCGACGGTGATGGCGTCGGGGAGTTGACGCATGGGAGGAGGAGGAAGGGAGAAGGCACACGGGGAGGAAGGTGCCTCCGGGTGGGGAAAGACGGAAACGCCCAAAAAGGAAATCTGAAAAAGGAGAGGAATTTCTGAATTGGGAAGGTTTTCGAATTCAAACTACAAAGATTCAAAAATTTTGAAAACCCGAAATTTCTAGTTGTTTCACTTTTCCTACTTTCTTCTGGTTTCAGCCACCTGGCCGGGTGAACTGTTGCACTTATGCAGTGTGCATGTACATTGCGTAGCAGCGTACGTGTACAAATAACTGACAGCAATACTAACGTATCAAAAAGGTCATTTTTAAAAAAAGAAAAAAGGTCAATAACAACAGACTATTATGACGTACTAACCACCTACTACTTCAATATAATCTCTACATGCTTACTTGGGTTCTACAGGACACCAACTACTGTACAAGGTGTTTGACATTCTCGCCAGAATATATATTGCGTCCTGAACAGACTCAGGAGTAGTGGTGGATATCGAGCTAAGTAATCATGTTACCGAGTTTTTTTTTTCCGAAATTGACACAGTTTGATTCAATATTATTGTATTTATAGTTTGGTAGTATTTTTAGAACCAAACTAATGAGCTGAGCAAAGCCGAGCCAGAGTGAAATCCAATTTCATTTGAAATCGACTTATTTCAATGTTTAACCAATTAACAAGCGTAATTAAACCAATTTTGAATTGAGCTAACGAGCCTCACTAATGAGCTTTTTTCCACACCTACTCAGGAGTAAGGACAATAAGAGAGGCACCTACGTAACTTTGCACTAGTCACTAGTAATGGCCTTGCCAATTGCCATCCATATGTGTATTTCAGAATGTCTTTTGTACTACCTTTGGGTTTTGGTCTCTCACAATTGTGGGCACGTCTTTTAGGTGGGGCATTAAGCTTAGGGAGATGATAGCTGCTCTGTCTTAAAGAAAGGGGAAATTAATGCTTTGTTTGATCAAAAGAGGAGTATATATGATGCATGATGGGCACTTCACCTTAGGTCCTTAGCTGTGTTGTCAAGGAGGAAAAGGACCAGGCAGCGAGTGATAATCGGTAAAGCAGCCTGACCCCAAACAAGTCAGCCAGCCTTCTGCATTTACACATGAGTGGTTGGCCCGTTGATTGAACCCATTCATGTGCAGGTAGTAGAGCTTGGCGATTAAATTTTGCTGTACCATCTGTTCAGTTTCCTGTCTTCCTTTGAACAGGTGACGAGAGAGTTTCAACTTGTTAATAACGCAAACACTGGCGAAACGAATAACATTTTGATCTTTGTAAAGATATTATTACCAATGCGAGCTTTCTTGTTCTCTGAAATTCAGTAGTCTTTACTCTCCACGAATAAGTGGTGTCTATTCCGTGGAAAACTACAATACGGAAGCTAGTCTTTACATAGTAGTAGTAAATGTATAAGAGAGGGGGGAAAATATTTTTTACTCGAAACAGTGGCCTTCACAGACCACTTCAAAGTTCAAATCAGTAGATGTAGTACGTTGGCCAATGGGAGTAGTGACCTAACCTGGTGATAAGGAAGCAATCACTTTGTCATGTCGATTTGCTGCCATGGCAAGGTTGACAAACAGTAGTAGTAAGCAGCAAACCACACACTTCGATGCAAATGGATACACCACCGCCTTTAATTTTGGCACCGAAGCAGGAAAGCAACTGAACTCTGCCCTGCTGCTTGTATCTGACAGCTACTCCACTTTTCTGCAGGCTGCAGCTGTACAGTCCGAGTCGTCAGCTGGGCCGAAAACCATTTCTCTTCAAGGGTGTCGTCCGGAACAAACATGGGATCAATTTCGAATTAGCTAGGGCGAGGAGATTGCACCGCGACTCTCTAAACTTGCTTCTCGTGGGTCGCCAAATCCATTGTTAGTTACTTAATGGGCCGAGTCTCCTTCATTGGTATCTCACAAATCCCTGCACCGTCGGAGATTCTTCAACATTTGGATTGGAGAGTCGGCGTACCACCGGACAGAGACGCTGACGGGACGACCGGCGTACGTACGTGTCCGACGTAGCTGCCGAGGAATCCATCCAAGAACAGGTATGTACACTAGGTGCTCACAAGTAGGAACAAACACTAGCTGCTGCTGCTGCTGCTTTGTTTTATTTCTTCTCATTTCGTTTTTGATGAGGCTTATTTTGCATTGGTGGCCTGGGCACGGGAGAACAGTAGCTAGCTAGGGCAGCAACGCACGGCACGGGAAACTTAACAACCTTTATTAGCAGCAGCCAGCAGCTCAGCCTTCTTTTTGGTGACGCGACGTCTACACCAACACCATCCATCTGGGTCCCACCCTCCTCTTTTAAGAATTTTTTTTAAAATAGAATTACATAAATAAAATTTTAAAAATAGAATTACATAAATAAATGCTAATTTAATAAATTTACAAAAATAAGCTTGTGTCGCTGGTTGGACTGGCAGCTGGAGCGCTACCGCTAGTCAAACCGGGGTCAAAGCCTCTGTCACCATTCTAAATGGCGATTGACACCAAAACTGCCATTTAGAATAACGATAGGTACCTCGCAGCCCCCTAATGCATGAGCATTGAAGCACATCCAACCAACTAAACTCTATGACCTTCTCTTCTCATGTACTTGTGCTTGCCACACTACTCTCCTCAGCGCTAAGTCTCAGTTGTCTAGTTCGGTGAACCAAAAAGTTGTGGCGCTGGCGAATGCAAGGCGCATCAACTGCCCAACCCGCACGGTGCAAGCAAATGCCATGTACGCCAACACCGAAGAGAACAGAGGGTGTTAGTTTTTGTATTTTTGGTTTGCTTCGTCCCTTCCATTTTGACTGTTCGGTACGCAGGACTCAGGCCGACAGATGCCAGTACTTTCAGTGGGCGGACACTGTTGGTGCTGTGGTGGAAAAAGTAGTTGAACGTCCACCTGTAGCTCCATCTGGTCCGACAGTGAACATGTCACCCGAAGACGAGCACCTGTGATTCTTGACCACCTGAAGTGGCTCAAGAAACTTATGTGTGTGTGTATCCTACTAGTAGTATGTGCAATATGTATGAAGTAGTTTTCGTACACTGCATAAGGGATTCGTGTATCCATGATGTTGTATGCTTGTTTATGAATTGCAAGATGTCTTTAACTTTTGGCTACTAGATTTGTACGAATGTAATATGACAACGGACAATTGTGTTACAACATTAAGAATATAGTAATATGTTGTATACCATTACAGTACCAAAATCATACTAAGTTATGTCTACACACAGCCACACCACCTTTTGAGACAGAAAAGTACACACCATATCCCGCCACACTGCCACCTTTTTAGACTAAAATAACAACACTATGCCACGCCAATTTTCAGACCGAAATGACCACACTCTGCCACGCCACCAATTTAGACCAAAATGACGACACTTTGCCACGCCACCTTTTTAGATCGAAATGACCACACTATGCCACGCCGGCTTTTCAAACCGAAATACTATGCCACGCCACCTTTTTAGACCGAAATAGCAACACTCTGCCGCATCACATTTTTAGACCAAAATGACGACATTCTGCCATGCCACCTTTTCACACTGAAATAACCACACTATGTCATGCCACCTTTTTAGACCAAAACAACCACACTCTGCCACTGTGACACACCACCTTTTCAGACTGAAATGATCAACTCACCCGCCATCAGCATTACACCTTATCTATTTATAAAAGGACGGGGAAGAGAGCTTGAGGAGAACACTACAATACCACATCCAACACTCATTCCAACTTATTTCGCAAAACAAAGAGGAAGGAGGAAAACTGTGGATATCATGGGGATATGCCCATGATCTTAGGATGATGAGACAATTGGCAATGGCGTTGAGGGTTTGCGGAATCATCCGTTTTCGGCGAGGTTCACCTTGTCAGCCTCTGGGCGGTCTGACCGCCATGCCTCGGCCATTTTTTCGAATGTGCCGGGCGGTCCGACCGCCAGAGTGGCGGTCGATCGCCAGAGGAGCGGTCTGATCTCATCACGAAGCGGTCGGACCGGCCCTTTTAGGATCTTTGGATTTTTGAGTTGGGCCAAAAATAGATGGTATAGGCAAGAGAGGAGGTTCTACTACTCTTGGTCTCATAATTTTTGGAGCCTCTAGGCAAAAGTTCTATTCGATTGAAAATTCCAGAGAGCTCTCGGGTTTCCTGCATGGAAAATTGGCTAAGTCCCAAGTGAACGGTCGACCGCCTTCCTTGTGGCGGTCGAGACCGCCATGGAACCATCGACCGCCAAGGGTGGCGGTCTGACTGGTTTTGACTTGTTTCGCTCGTCAGTGTGGCGCGATATGTGTTCGTTAGGTCAAGTTCATGGATTTCATTGCATTTGTGTTGCATATTGCATGTTTTGGCTAACGTGGGTCAAGTTGTGAAGAACTTGTTCCCGGAAACGATTTCTTGGTCTATTGTTGTGCAGGTGGCTTGCAGGTCAACGACGAGGATGATCGGGACTAAGTTAGGAGAGCTGAGGTCCAGAATGATCGAGGATGCCGGGTGAGGTCAGGAGACTCAAGCATGGCGCAGAATGGACAAGGATGATCGAATCGGCGCTTGGTGCGACGGTTAGATCAAGCGGCGGTCGGTGCAAGTGCCTTGGTGGTTTCGGCGGAGCCGGACGGAGAGACTTGCCGACATGATGAGCCATTGATCAACCTACACGTATGGAGTAGGCGAGTGCTTCACCAAGATTGGACTTGGTCTTCGGAGAAAGATCAAGAAGGGGTATTTTGGTAATTTCACCAAATACCGCCTTTGTGACCTTGGGCTAAACCACGGCGCAAGACGGTGCGTGGAGAAACGGTTTAGGTCAAGAGAAGATGAAGACGACGCTTTAAGATGCGTGCGTGTGTCCCATTTGTGTTGGGCCTTAACGGGAGCCTATTAGGGTTAACTCTTCTAGAAGCTAAGCCTCACTATAAATAGGAGGGGTGCTGTCAAGCAGCCTTGAAGCACTTCGTTTGCAAAACCCTAGTTTGTCTTAGGGCTTAGAGAGGAAAGGAGAGGCTTAGGGTTTTAGAGAGTTGGATTGATTTGAGTGCTCATGTTGTGAGTTTTGTCCTCCTTGAGGAGTGGTCAGAACAAAGAACAATCGCGAATCAATCTATGAATGATTATTCAAAGATCAGTCTTCTTGTGTTCTTCCTTCTCATTTGATGATTTTGGGTGTTTCTTTGATCCAATGAGTTTCTAGTGGTTTCTTCCCCCCATCTACCTTGCTGTGATATGTGGGAATACAACTAGGATCATCTTGATCATCAATCTCCCACGAGCAAGTTTTGGATCAAGTTTTTCATTTTTGCCCGGTCTTGTATCCACCTTCGTTCAAATTGAAAAAGGTTAGGACCTTGACATAGATCTGGATGATCGTTGCTTGCAATAGATTCCTGATATCCTTAGGAAAGTGTGTCTCAAGTTTGGTCAAGTTTCATCGTGTAGATCAAAAGTTAGACCGATTTTCGTTTTGGATTTCGTGTTGTCGTGACTGCTTCGTCGTACGATCGGTCCGATTTACAACGCCGGTCCGATCGACCTTCTTGGCTCGACCGCCATTTGTCACGGCCCGACCGCTCCACCAGATCACTTAGAGCCTTTTGTGTTTTATGCTGGGGTTTTGTTTTGGTTCAACACAAGTCCTCTACAAGATTTGAATGTTGATCTTCATAGCTTCTGTAGCTATTGGAGTGATATTGATGTTGAATCTGATCAAGGTGAAGAATTAGACGAGCACCTATTCACCCCCCCTCTAGGCGCCTTTTCGGTCCTACAAAAACGCTAGGTCGGCCTTGGAGATATCGGGCTACTATACGAAGATGCTGCGGAAACACAAGTAGCTTACCGGGAAGGCTAAAACCAACTCAGGTTGTTTGATGAAAGATGCACCGATACCACTAGAGTTTTCACATCCGTAGTGCGACTGCGAAGAACCGAGTTAGATCATTCAATCCATACACCCGCGATCGCCGCCTGGGTGTACTACACGTACGGGAATATCCTCGCAAGAGAATCTAACGTACACATCGATTTTTCACATCTTGCGTTGCATTCCACATATCGCTAACTTCATCTGTGTATAATGGCAGCCGGAGATGCGTTGCTACTTCTTCCAATGGATCGACAACCCGGACAAGTACGAGATGTCGTTCTTCCAACAGAAGTACATGTTCAACTACACGCTGCCACCAGAGCAATACAAGCGTTGGAAACCTTACGTGCTCGAGAGCGGGGAAGACAATGGAAACGCAACGATGGAGCCCAAGAGCAGACGGTCGAGCCAAGTGCGTGGCGAACAAGGAAAGACCCCTACTAGTGAGACCGCCGTTCGTCCTAGCGCTCCCCGTCGCTCATGCGTATTTTGGATTGAAGAGGTAAGTTATGTTCAATTTGCTTCCTTATTGTTGATTTGGCCTTAGCTTCTGCTAACATGATTCCATCTTCCAGTTTGTCTTGTAGTACGGGATTGCCATCGGGACTGACCGCGCCCATGGGTCTGCAGGAGACAATGGGAAGGCACCGATTGTTCCATCGGGGGCTGGTTGAACCCCTGATGCTCCTGCAGGGTGGGAGATCTTCAAAGCCAAGTGGTGGGATGCCTTCGGGACTGGTCACACTCGTGGGTCTGCAGGAGACAAGAGGAAGACACTAATTGTCCCATCGGGGGCTGGCTGAGTTCCCGATGCTCCTTCGGGGTGGGAGATCTTCGAAGTCTAGTGGTGGGATGCCTTCGGGACTGACCGCTCCTGCGGGTCTGTAGGAAACAAAGGGAAGGTGCCGAAGGGCCATTAAGACCGACTTTGTTCCCATCCACCAGCTTTTCTGATTCCAAAAGGCGCACATGTATCATAAGTATAGATCGGGTTGCTGATTCGTGCATGCTGTTGTTTGTAATGCACGTAACCAAACCATGCACGCCATGTAATTCGAAAGTACATTACAAAGTCTTATTGTCGCAGGTGAAATCACATCTTCTAAGTTGTACTCCTAAATTGTACTCTATTATATATTTCGTTCTATTTTTTTAAAAATAATCAGTTCGATAGATACTTAAAAATATTACCAAAGAACCAAGTTAAATCCTGATAAATTTGAAGCATCATTCTTTGCCAAAAATATTCAAAAAACAAGTCTCTATCTCCATTTCAATTGGTCAACATTCCAAATGGCTACAGAGACATTTCACACTGTTTTGATGGCGACAGGGCTCCTGTCGCCAGTCCAACTAGCGACAAAAGTCCATTTTTGTCATTTTATTAAACGGACATTTATTTATGTAGTTCTATTTTTAAAAATGTATTATTAAAAAAAATCCCTATTCTAAAACATTATCCCGCCTCCATAACATATGCCACTCCAACCAAGGATCAAAATCCCGGTACCAGAGAGAATACCACCCGACGGTCGTTTTCTGTTACCGACTGGTAACCGGAAAAATCGCTCAAAATTCGACTGCTGAGGTTTGAATTTGGGATCTAATCGTCGGAATTTTGAATTTAAATTTAAATTTGAAAAATTTCGGCCGATTTTTTGGATCCTGGTTCCCACCAGGAATTCCGGTAACCGGCGGGACCCTCGACTCCAACTACACAAGAAAGCAATAAGAGGAGAGAAATTAACGGCTGTAAAAGAGTATTAATTACATTTAGACCCAGACATTTATCACAGAGGCTCTCCACTTTATCCCACATTCCCACCTCTCACCTCAGCCCCCCACGGTTCGGACTAGTGCAGCAGTACAACTTCTTCTTATTCGCCGTGCCATTTTGCACCCGACCCCCCCGCCTTGCTCCAAATTACGTAACGTACGGTGTATCTACAGAAACTAAGGGACACAGAACGGAGCGGAGCGGCGGCGCGCGCGCCACGTGGCCGGCCGGCCGGCGACGCTAGCCACAGAGGGCGCCGACCTCCCTGAGGCGCGGGACGAGGCGGCCGGTGAGGTGGAGCCCCACGAGGCCGTCGAGCCCGCCCACCGGCGCGCCGCCGACGAAGAGCGCCGGCACGGCGGCGGCGGCCGCGGCCGACGCGGCGGCCTCCTCGGCGGCCTCGTCGAGCTCGATGACGGTGGCATGCGTGCCCACGGCGGCCAGCAGGCGCCGCATGGCGTGGCACATGCAGCACCCGCGCCGCGCGAAGATAACCACGGGGCTCTCGCGGATCAGCCGCCCGATGCGCTCCGCAGGGGCCTCGCGTCCGCCGGGCGGGTCGATGGTGAGGCCCAGCAGCCCGCCGCGGTTGTGGCCCAGCAGCCCGCCGCGGTTGTGGCCCCCTCCCGGCGACGGCGCCTCGCCGGCCACCGCGCAGCTCACGCCCCCGCCTCCCTGCATGTGCGCAGCGCAGCGCAGGCGCGACGCGCGACGATATGCGTGGGTGCTGGTTGGTTGGGTGGGAGGAGACCTGTGACAGGAGGTGTTGTTAATTGACGGCGTTAAGTAGATAGCTGCTCCTAACGGTGTGGTCACCGTCAAGATCGGGGCGGGACGACGGGGAGGGAGGCGTTAGGCGTATTTATAGGAGGAGGCGCAGATGGTTCGTGACGTCAGGCGGATGGTGACGGGGACGAGTGGGGCCGCAGGTGGCGTCACGTGGTTGGACGGGAACAGCTTGGATGGTCTGCTGATGACGGAGGGTAAGTGTTAAAATCGCGATCTTAGCAGTAGAATCTTATGATCCTACCTGCCCGTGGAATCGCGTAGGATCGCAGTTGAATGGTATATGATCACGCGTCTTCTCAAATCATTGAAGACCTAGGTATTTGTTAGTGTCCTAGCCCCCGGTTCAAGTTGCAAGGCACTAAAATCATTCTATTGAGTACGAAATAGCAAAAATAGCATATTGCGAGTGAATTGAAAAAAATAGCATCACGAACGTGTCGGTAGGCGATATGTGCCCCATGCCGCACCCCCACCGCCTAGATCCCCCTGCTGCACGGTGGGGGCGTGGCAACACGCCGGCCACGCGGCCGCCGCACAAAACCAGAAAAAAATGAAGTGAACAGTGTCGAATAGTGTGTGAACAGTTCTTGTTCGGCTGACACTGCACGGAACCAAACAAAAAAAGGGTGAACAATGCATGCATAGTCGTGAACAGTGCTTGTCCGCCCCGCCACCGCATGGCACAAAATAAAAACGTTTTTTAGACGCTGAAGGGTAGGGGTCACGAAGGGCGCGCGACAGACGACATATCGCCAAGGTAAGTACTAAGTGATCAATAGTTTAGACATCAAGATCCAGATGTTCGAAATAATAAAATTTAATTTGATTATTTATTTCTTTTACTTTTTTAATGTTAAATGGTCAGGCAATACAAGATTTTAAAAAGGTTAATTCCTTATTTGCCATTGGAAGTTGACCGGCTCCCCAAAATGCCATCGTCAAATTGCTTATCCCTTTTTTGCCACTTGTTCTCAACTTCTCTCCATTTTTTGCCACTCCCATGAACTTAGCCATGAACTTGGACGCGAAAAGAAGATTTTGCCCTAAGTGCATTATTTAGGGCTGAGATCTTTAGGCAATTATTTGACATAGTAATGTAGTTCAAAAAATTATAAAATTTTAGAGGAAGTTTCTGATATAGTGTAGATTATTTTGTAATTTTTATAGGGTTTTATTTGCAACATGTTTTTCTCTAAAAATCTTTCAATTTTTGGTTTTATGCATTTTATTATTCTATTTGAGAAAAGTTGGTAAAAACATATTTTAAATCATTCCCATTTTGTTGATAGTATCATTACATCAAGTTTGGATTTTAAAACATGTTTTTACCAACTTTTCTCAAATAGAATAATAAAATGCATAAAACCAAAAATTGAAAGATTTTTAGAGAAAAACATGTTACAAATAAAACCCTATAAAAATTTAAAAATAATCTACACTATGTCAGAAACTTCTCTGAAAACTTTCATAATTTTTGGAACTATATTACTATGTCAAATAATTCTCTAAAATCTCAGCCCTAAATAATTCACCTAGGGGCAAAATCGTCTTTTCACGGCCAAGTCAACGGCCAAGTTCACGGTCAACTGACAGGAGTGGAAAAAAGGAAGAAAGTTGAGAACGAGTGACAAAAAAGGATGAGTAATTTGGCAATAGCATTTTGGGGAGCCGGTCAACTTCCAATGGCAAATAAGGAATTAACCCTTTTTAAAAAACACTATTGTAGTCATAGCTCTGGACAACGTGGAATCAAAACCGCTATTTTTAGTCATGAATAAGATAGATATAATTAATAAAATTAGGTGAGAAATGACCAAATAAACACTCATGTCACTATTGGAATACACTGAAAAATGAAACATAATGTTTTTTTTTGTAGAATCAGGTATGATCTTAGATTCTATGATTCGATCCTAGTGGAATGTCTCCGATTCGATTTATGACAACCTTGGTAGCCAAGGTGAGCAGTTGATGGGGAGTTACCCTATCATCACTAAGTAAAATTTGTGTGGTGCATAGTCTAGTTTTGTTTAATTTGTTTCTATACTTTAAGTTAGAAATGTTGTTGGGATTTTTTTACAACACTCAACTATTTTTTTCTAAAATCATTCGAATTTTTAACATCTCGATCTGCATAAGGATTTGTGCTTTTTGCTGGTAGGGTTGTCGTCGTCTTTTGGGGGACGATTTAGGAATTATGTGTCAACAACTTTTGTCCCATATCCTCTATCTTGAGGGTTTCTCAGTGTTAACCAGATCTTTGTCATTTTCTAAACAAAAGATTCGTAGTCGTTCCGCATTCCCAGCATTGTAATATGTGCACATCAAGTTGATGGCGTTTTTTTCTTCGTGATGAATCTCTTCATTAGGTATTTCACCTTCAAGGTGAGTTCTCTTCAAGAGAGCTAAATGAGTGATTAATAATTGTTTTGACTAGTGTCATTAGATCTTAGACCCGCAGGCGTCCCCACAGATTTTAAATCAAAGACCAATAAGTCAATTTCGCATAGGCGAATATACTATTTAACCCGGGGTATTCCACTCCTAATAACGTATTTACTACAAGTAAACACAGTGATAACTTCTCCATAGCTAGAAAGTATCTGGCAAGCTCCTTGATTTTGGCATACATGAGTATAAACTAAACCTTAAATTTAGCTTGACTAATGCGTGTATCTTAGTACTAAAGATCTTTTCCTTCTGAAAAATACGACAACATTCGAAATTTTGGGCATTTCTCTACCCCTAATGCTGAGCACATGATTGATTGAATTTTAGATCCAATATGATCTACAACAAGTGGTGGTGGCCCAGTGGTGTATGCTACAGTGGTGATAACATGCGAGAAATGTTTGATTCCTCTAACACGCACTTATTTTAACAAGGGGTTTGATAATTATATGTAGTGAGCTAGACTTTTATCAGTGTAGTAGTAAGAAAACTACATGATCCTAATATTCTGTAGGATATTCCTCCTTCTGGTTGATTATTAATCTGCGATGAAGGTCCCATACGGGGGTCCGAGAGTTGGCAGACTTATTCTATGCACTAACTTTTTTATTATATGCCCAAGTTTTAATCCAATTACCCTAATAGTATAAGCAGTGTGTTCTAATAGCATAAAATTATAGGATGCTCTTCAGGAACATAAATATAATGCTGGAACATAAATATTTGACCATAGTTAATTTGCACAGAAATACTAGATTTTCTTCTAGACTTCAAATCTTAGATGAATCACCCTAATAGTATAACTATTCGATGGGAATAATTATTGTTCAACAGGAACACCATATTTGATTAAGGGTGATAAATTGTATATTTGATTTTAATTTGTAAAGCAAGAATTAACGCGGCCAAATTTAGATCATTCAGGATCAACAAAATCCAATATGTCATTATATTTTATTTTGGGAGCTATATTTACTTCAAGCAAGTGATATCAAGGTAGTTAGGATCGCGATCCTACTCTTAGAGTCTTACGATTCTACGAACCCACGACAGCCTGTCGATCCAAATCTCACTGTCGATCCGATCCTACTCAAGGTAGTTAGGATCGCAATCCTACCCTTAGAGTCTTACGGTTCTACGAATCCACGATAGCCTGTCGATCCAAATCACACTGTCGATCCTACTCATAGAGACTTAGGGCAATTTTTTTTAGAGGCCAGGCTTTGCTGATATTTTGTTTTAGAGCAAAATTTGTTGATATTAATTTATGAGAATGAAACTATAAATAAACAAGGAGCATGCAAAATATTGTATTAGTGTGGTAATGCTAGCACAAATATCTATATTATGGCATGAGCAATCTTGAGCTTGATAATGATAAGCTATTTTTATTTCTGGAGTATGTCTAGCTGCTTTTAAGGAACCTACAAGTGGTAAACCATATAAGAATCATACAAACTTATAGTATAGATGTTAAATATGTGTATTTTTACAATTTCGTAGAATCGCCGATTCTACGATTCGATACTACGATTTCGATCCTACCGAAGGCAAATCGATCCAACTTAGAATCTCGACTCTGACTACCTTGAGTGATATGGCTTCTTGTGGTTATGCAGTTGCAAACCGTACTTACAATTTATGCATGTGTCATTTCCGATGAGTATGGCACGCTTCGGTGCATAGAAAAACATGACATATGTGTGACTGCGTCAAGCGACCGTCGATTTGCCGTGTATATTCCCGCATGCTGGCGGTTAACATATTGGTGAAGACACAAATCAATTGCCTTTCATGGACAGCAATGATTGTGATTGTCAACAGCATGGACATCGGCAACGGCGCAAATGTCGCTTTCTATATCAACTGGATAAGGATAATAATCATGCAACTTACTTTAATTATCTCAAAAAATAAACTGATTAATTTATTGATTCGGGCTAATTTGCTTCTGGTTTTGACCTAAGATATGCCACTGTTCCTGCCATAACTCTTGTTTTGAACATTTTTTCTATAACTCTTAGGTTCCAATATCCCACGCAAGCTCAATATCCTCCTATTTTTCATACCAACTATAAAAATTCTGAGTGATAGCGTGTGCATCAGACATTTACTTGAAATCAACTCAGAGTTAAGATTTGCAATCATATTTCAACGTGAGTATAATTTTGTTAGCGTGAAACCAATATATACTCTGTAACATTTTGTTTACAAAATTCTTCAATTAAGAAATCAATGTGGTGGATGATAATGTTCTATAGACTCCAAGTCTTAGGGCTTTAAGTTATTCTTTACTTATTTGAGGAATATGGTGTGTTTGTAACCAAAGTGATCATTAGAGAGCAACATATGACTAGGTTTGTTCTGGTGCCACTGAGAAAAATATTTTCCCTTTTGCCATCTGGGCATCCGTGTATTACAAGTTTGTGAATTGATGCTTATTATATATCAAGAGCACATGTACAATATTTTGTTAGCAAGACAGAGAAACATATTTTCAATTTTTAGGCAAATTATTCACAAAATTTATTCTATGAAAGATTAATTATTTTACTACAAGTAAAATATACTACCATCAATATGTTCCATTAAGCAGATTTAATCAACTATTCAGCAGAAGATAAGGCTTTAACAACTTAGACCATTATTTTATTGATAACATCTGAAAAATAACGATTTAATGCATAAAGTTTCAGCCTAAAACAAAAGATAAGAGATACTTTTCATGAGCAGGATCAAGCTCGACAGGTGCTGAATCTATACTACTAATACGACTCATACAGGAAAGTGGCGCAGTGGCCCGGCGTTATAGGTTCCCGTTGTATGAACAGTACTGATATGATGATGAATAGTAGCCGAGAACAGCGCATTAGCCGAAATTATTCAAAACAAATTGCGACGATTAGTGGTAGGTGATTAACTGTTCTAATCTTGATTAATTGATCGATATCTTTCCGAGTATAAAAAGATCTTATTTAAAGACTGAACCCCTCCAAAAAATAGTTTCGGTACTGGGTTTCTCGACAACAAGAAAACGAGCAAGTCTTTGTGCGAGTACAGCCGAACGCAGCTACTTAAGTATCCCTATCCCCGGCACACGTGGCGGCAGCAGCGGGGGGGCCACCCCTGGCCACCGGCCACCGCTACCGATCGGCCCAGCCAGCCCATCCCGTGGGCTGCTGCGGAAAGCGGGCGACGTCACCCCGCTGCGCGGCCGGGGCCCACCCTGCCCAACGTGGCAGTTAACTCGCGCCTTTAGGATTGGCGAGGCCGCCCGTGGCCGGGGCCCAACCGGGCGGGACATGTGGCGCGCGGGGCACCCGTTGACGTCGCTGTTCCGGGGCGCCCGGGCGCGTGCTAGTGGGCGGTGGTGGTCCGTCCATCTCAGCGCGCACGTCACGCCCACCGGCCACCACCGGGAAACCGACGGCCCGGATGCGCCTGCCGCGGCCCCAGCGGCCCGATCTTCTGTGCCAGGCACCGGCCGATCGGCGCTGTGCGGTGCGTGGCCGGCCGCCGTCTCAGCTCTCAGGTCAGGAGTCAGCTGCACGGGTTGGTTCAGTTCTGCCTGTGGTGTTGGCTGGTCAACTCGCACACTACTCCTACCTGGTACAGGCGAATCTTTTTTTATTTTGGTCCTTACGCCACTTAATTGCAAAAATAACTTCCGTACCGTTTTATTTACAAATCTAGCCTCCCTCCCTCTCTTACCGCGGTCGATGAGCGCGGAAAGTAGGTGATCAGCACGAATCTCCGTGGGAATGGATAGCGACCGCGGAATAAGGGAGTTTCCATGCTCGACCACCGCGGAAAGTCCCTTCCCGTGCTCACGCACGCGCAAGTGGCCGATCCTACACTCCCGTGCCTTTCCATGCTTCCCGAGTGGGGAAAGTGACCTTCCTCACTCCCCGACCGCGGAAGGTGAGGGAGGCTAGATTTGCAAATAAAACGGGACAAGAGCCATTTTTGCAAATAAGTTCTATCAGGGGGCCAAAATAAAAAAAGATTCGGTACAGGCAGTGTCTGCCTGACCCACCGTCCATGCTTGGCTAATTATTGAGGCCAGTGTAGCGCGTTAGAATGTCTATAATAGTTTATTTTTAGCTTGTTACTACGAGGGGAAAAAGTAGTTGATCTAATAAAAAGAAGGGAAACGCTTTGGGCCGAACGTCTGACGACGGACGGCCCATCTCACCCATCTCAGCCACTTTCAACCATATACTCATCTACTCACCGGACGCCAACCACCCATTCACTTCACTTTGTTATCAGCACCCTTATCTCCCCATCGCTCTAACGCTCTCTCCACCACTCACTTTCTCCGTCGCCTCCTCCACCAAAGATGCCCTCGCCCACGGTGGCCTTCCTCCCCCACCACCACCCCCTGGCTCGCTCCCGCCCCACGCTCCTAGCCCGCACCCACCCTGGCTCCCCACACTCCTGCGACCTCGGCCCGGCTCTGTGTAGTGCCGGTCGGCTCGGCCTCCGGCCGCCTCGGCTCCTCAGATCCCTAGCGTCTAGATCCGTGAAGCGCCTCCCGAGCTCTTCCGCCTCCGCCGCCTCCAAAGACGGATTCGCCTTCCCGGATGCCAGACCCATAGTGGAGTGTTCCTTCTCCCTGGTTGCTCCCCCATCTACTCTTGCCACTGCCTGCTGGCCTCCTCCTGCCCGGTTCGGCCTCGGCGCCTCCTTGCCGCCACCACCCGCGCCCATGCCAGTCCAGCACCGGTGGCCAAGAAGCTCGAGTAGCCCTCCTCATGAGGTGGTCGCGGGAGCACAACAAGAGAGTCGGAGGGAAAAATGTTGCAACCGTTGACGGAAAAAAATGTTGCATACAAAATTATGAGATGTTGCATTTTTTTTGATATGTTGGCATATCCAGATTTGTTTGTGATGTGTTTGTGTGCCTGAATTTTAATTCTGAGAATTTTTGTTTGATTGATCCTGAGATTTTGAGGTGATGTTGCATATGAGTGTTTGATATGTTGCAACAATAGGAAGAAAATGTTGCATAGCTCTTACTTAGATGTTGCATCCGGACCGCACCGTACAGTGGGAAGGCTCCCACCGTACGTCCGAGCCTAAGTTTCTCCCTAAAAAGAAACAAGTTTTTTAATGGATTATTTCTTGAGCTCGTATCTAAGACTTTAATTGCTACAAATGTGTATGATCCACAAAATGAGTTTTTAGGTAACAAACAAGTCCCTAACAGAGTATTCTATTGTTTCTTGTGACTTGGTATTAACAACTTGTTTGTTTCTTTATCTAGTAACAAGTTCACCTTTTCTCCTCACTATCTCTTCTCTACATCATCTAAATACTGATATATTTATCCCTTAGTAACAAGTAATATATATTATTATAGATGCTGTTATATACGTGACTACATGTGTGATGATCATCTGCAGAGTTTGATGGCTTTGTTGTTGGTGCGTCGGACCAAAGCTCGGCTCCAACAGTTCACTTACTCGACATCTCACAAAACTGCAATATGTTGCGAGTTTAGAGTAGATGAGATGTCTACTTGAGCCCATGGAAATATCTGACCGGGGCTGGCCGAGGACAAGGCATCGAAAAACCAAACGCTTTCGTTAGTGATGATGCGATGCAAGCGTCCACTCCCTCCGATCGATCATCATCCTAATTGAGCTCCCAAATTAAGAACCAGGCCTCTTTTTAATTACTAGTTTGTTAAGCAGGATTGGGCGTCAAGGTAGCACAGTTCACGGCTTGTATTAATCTGCCAGTCTCTTTCTTCTCTCTCTCTCTCTCTCTAGTAAGTAGCAATAATAAACATAGACTTGCTCTCTTAATTTAGTTACGACCTAATTGTAGAATAATCACTTGTGGTGCAGCTAGCTGTATACCAATCGTAATACAAAAAGTCGGACCGGATTGCCGGTTAAACTGAAAAAAGGCAGAACCGGCGATCTAGCCGGCTCGATTTAGCTCAAAGACCGTCCATGCATTCGAACCGGGTAAAACCGTTCGAACCGGCCGGTTTTTGAGTAAACCGGCAAACCGGTGCCGGTTTCACTGAACCGGATGGAGAGGAAATGAGGAACAGAGGAAGACGAGAAGGTCAAGTGCAGCGACGGCGGAGGAGTATGGGATGTTCCAGCCGGCCGCCCAGCTACCCGCCAGTCGTCTGGTACGTAGGGAAGGGAGCGCATCAGACATGGTGGTGGTGGTGTTGTTGCCGCCTTGGCTAGACAATCGAGTGGCGTCCACGACCGCATTGTGCACGCGATCGATGGCGTCGAGGAGAAGGCCCGTGTCGGCGCCGGCACCGGCGGAGGCCAATTGGTCCTTGAAGGCGCGGACCTGGGCATCAAGATTGGGAATGCGGTGCGATTGGGAGGAGGAGGGGGGCAGGGTGATGTACTTGGCGACGAATCCTGCGGTGAAGGCAGCTGCGAGGAGGGGATGGGAGGGAGGAGGGAGAGGCGGAGACGGGGAGGAGGAGGAGGAGGAGCAGCAGCAAGGCATGAGATTGTGGGAGTTGGAGCGAGAGGACGAAGGGGAGGTTGGGGTCGACCGTCGGTGGGGAGGTCAGTGTCGGCCGTCGGCGGCGAGGTCGGCCCAGCCATTGTATGAGGAGGAGGAGCAGTGGGTAGAGGCGGCATGTCTCCTCAAGTTGAAGTAGACGAGGAGAGGTTGTAGGAGGCGATGCCGATGCGGTGATAGGGGCCTGGCTGTGATGATCTTGAGGAGGAAGAGGAGGAAAGGAAGCGGGGAGAGGAGCGACGGAGGAGAACGAAGGCTTAATAGTGAAGAGTGAAGGCACCTGTTTAATATATATAAAAACCGGCGGTTGGACCGGTGGTTGGACCGGTGAACTGGTGAACCAGCTGCTTGACCGGTTTGATTACCGGTCCGACTTTTTGCACTACGATGCCAATTGTCGAGACACCCAGACTTTCGGTATATATATAATGAGCACATTTTTGTTTGATGAAACATAATTAGCAAAGTTGGGGAGCTAACTCTGTTTGATTGCGCTAGAAAGTTAGAGCTAGTGTGGCCACCTCCAACGATAGTGGGGGCGCGGAGTGACAAAAACTGGTTGAAATCTTTTGCAAGGTCCAATGGGTAGAACCTAATGGCCGTAGTTTTCTTATCCGGTGGGGACATTTGGTATAAAGGAGGGCCTTTTGCACTTAGTTGGCTGCCTCCATGGTGCAATAACGCGTTAATTCCTCATACGCCTTGTGTTGTTTAATCATATCACCCGCGGGTGCTATCTGTTGCTTTTGTTGTTGTTGTCGTGCTATGTATAACGCACATATATGGAGCGCAAAATTTTCCATAATGTTTTTTTGTAGTACTAGAGTAGAACTGAATAGCACATGTCGAATCTTTGCAATTTATCGAAATAATTTGGAGGACGTAGCTCACGTTAGCTATATATATCTGCACGTTTTGATTTCTTTGTCTTGATTTTTGTAGATGGGTGTTAGGAAATTTTACAATGGAGTTTGGTTGCTATTTACGTGGTTGCCAATATTATTTTGAGGAAACTTGTTCTAAAGCATGTTGCGAATATTAAATAACGTAGTCGTCGTATAGAGACAATCAATCAATCACCAAATAATAGACAATCGACAAAGAGACAACAGATAGAAACACAATATAGAGGAACTTTTTTTTTACGGAAAATAGCAGGGAGACCCCTACTGTATATTTATATTATATATAGAGTAGAAAAAAAGTTTATGTACAAGCAAAAGAGAGAATGTACGAAGCCCTCGTACAATAAGGTTAGATTAAATGATAGAAGCTAGCCAGGAGATTTTTTTTTTGTGATGTTCTTTTACTCTATGCATATGTAGAGTGACTTCTTCCTTGAAGCGCCTTTTCCAATTTTGTAGGTTTGCATCAACATTCTCAAAGACTTTACCATTCCTTTGCTTCCATATATGTCAGGTTCCAAGAACAAAAATTTCCATGAAGAAAGGCTTGGAGAAAGAGATTCTTGTCGACGATATTTTACTGTGAATGTCCCCTGAGTGTTGCCATTGTATGCCAATAATATCCCAACATGCTACGCTAAAGGAGCAACCAAAGAAAAGATGTTGTAATGTTTCTTCCACTCCATCAGAACAAAGCACGCAGTTGGCACATTAATTAAAATTGTAATGCCTTCTTGTCAACATGTCTCTTGTATTTAACCTATCCGAGAGCAGCAGCTAGACAAATACTTTCAACTTTGAAACACATTTACTTTCCCATATCCATTTATAGGGTTGTGGTGGGTTAAATGCACTGAAGAGGAATGCATAGAATTTTTGTGATGAGTAATTCAGATTACCTCATATATACCCCAAGTGTCTTTCATATTATTCTCGAGTTAGAATTCCTCCAATTCTGCAAGTAGTTGATTGTATTCATTGAAAGCTTCGACCGAGAGTGGCAGAAAAAATTGTTCCTAGATTTATGTGTTTTGCATAAAAGAAACCACTGAGCCATCTGGAAATTTGGCAAAGGAGTATAATCTTGAATAAGTCCTTGACAGAATACGCCCATTCCAAAGATCATTTCAAAATAGAACTGTTTTTCCAGAGCCAATGGAACACATCGAAATTCCTCTGAAGTAAGTTACCAGCTTCGTGATATCACGCTACCAGAAGGAACCACAATCCTTTGTAGCATGACGAGCTTCAGTTCGATAATAGGAACCTCTTTATTTATTGATCAATCACTTTCTGTGTCCATGAAGATTCTATTTATAGACTAAAATCCCCTAAACCAGGGTTTCTTAACAATCTCATCTAAGCTAGCGATAAATGGTCACTTTGCGTGATGTGGATACATAGTTGTCACCTCCCATTCTCCATTCATCCATGTCAAAAGCACATCTATCGGGGCCGGCCGGTAATCGAGTGTTATCAGATAACACAGTATCTATCTAGCTTGCTAAACCCATCTTGTCACTAGCCTTATCTCTCTCCCCCTCTCCTGCCTTGACAACTTATGATAAACAAATTGATAACCTAGTTTACACGACGTTACAATTGAGGTGATCAATATTACTTTAATTTTCTTTCGCCTCATGTCAATAGAAAGCTAGCTACACAACACCCTAGTACAAACCATAATCATTTCACACACCATATATATACAGATGCTAGTGGGTGCATCTCATCTCTCGTCTCCTCCTGGCCATCGATCCAGGCATCACCATCCATATCATGCATATATGTCATCATATTCCAAAGCCAAGTTATCTTGATACCTATGTCATCACATCATGGAGTAGAATATATGTATATATTGTTAGTTTCTAAAGGCTGGGGTCAGGACGCACCATGCATGCACCACCACCACCATTCGTCACCTTTCTTTTTCTTTCTTTGCTTTCTTTCTCTTCTTCTTTTTTGTGGGGGCATGCAATATTGCAATGCAAGCATGACTAGTCACTAGCACGTACTAGTACTAATTATAATTGCAATGTGTTTTGGCATGTACCTTGGAAAGGTTGCAATATGTTTTGGCATATACCTTGAAAAAAGGGTATATTGGAACGAAGTGATCGTCGAACTGGCAAGTGTGAATCCAAGTGTTTATGGACTAGCTGCTCTGTCAAGTTGGAGCGTAAAAGATTTCTGGATCGAGCATCAGAATAAGCTGGCCGCCGCAGATCATCATGCATGTTCCTCTGGAAAATTACTAATGATTTAATTTGATGCCGTTACCGTTACAAAGAGAGAAAAAAAACAAGCAATCGGGGCACAAAGCTACGTGGCGGGCAAAAAAGAATAGGATTAAGATGTTATGTAACAGTGCGGGTCAGTGGTGTACGAAGCTATGTGACATGGAAGGGATGGCTACTCAGTTTACAAAGACCTACACTCCCGTGATGCAACTGTGCATCCGGAGGTGATGTTCGCTTTATTTGAACGCGAAATCACTAATGAGATGGATGAAGCTGTAACGCCTCCGTTTTTGGGACAGTAAACTTTTTTACAACCGTTCAAGATGTGCAGTTATGAAGCAAGTATCATCTCAAGCAAGCTTTGAATTACAACTAAAAACCAAACTTTTATTACACAAGATTAAGGCTTATCAGCCGGTTTTAACACTGACACAAGCATCCAAGTCCAAAGTTAATGTATTACAAGACAAAAGGACTTCAAAACCATAGGCACGCTTAAGCGCGGTTGAGACCTAATAACAGTAATCATTGCCATCTAGAGGTCCACCAAAATCTTCCACATAAAGATCCTCAACATTTTCCTAGTTTTCCTCTATAGATGATATTGCAAGAATGAGTACACAACCATACTCAGCAAGCCACCTGAAAAAGCTAAATTGATTACATGCTAGGAGTTCAATGGAGTGTTTAGGGTTTACCGTATCAGGCATATATGGATGCATTTTATATTTAAAACAGTTTATCTTTAAAACAGTAAAACGATATTAAATATAACATCAGGGGTTTACTCGCAATTACCAACTTAACATCTCAAAATCTGGAATTTTGGTTGTTCTCTACGCTGTAGCATACCTCCTTTGTTAGCTTGCATTGTTGATGGTGTCTTGTTGGTCTGTGATTGACTTTTCACTTGAGGTTTGGCTGTTTCTGCTGACATATTTTTCATTGGGCATTGAAACTTGAAATAGCCTGGTTGTCCACAGTGGTAACAGTTTATTGATTTTTATGAACATTCCCTTTGGTGGTGATTTCCTTTGCATGTGTGACACTAAACCGTGGCTGGTTGACTCATATTGTATTGCGGTCTTGGATTAGGATTGGTAGGTGGCATTTGCTGAAATTGTACTGGCGGTGCTGTCATTATTCTTTTTCTGGTTGCACTTGGTGAAGTTGTCATTTGCATTGCTTTTCTTTTTCTAATATCTTGTAATTCTCTTCTGGCTTCTTCTGATATTTGCAGATTATTTACCATAGCTGGGAGGTCCTTGAAATCAATGGCCGAAATATGAAATTTCAGCGACTTTTGTAATCCTTGAGAAAATTTCTCCATTTTTTTTCTCTTCAGAGTCAGCATCATTTGGGGCATATGGTTCCAGGTAGTTGAATTGATGCAAGTATTCTGTCACAGTACTTCCACTTTGTCGGAGAGCAGGAAACTCTCGGTGTTTAGCGGTAATCACACCTGTTGGAATGTGTGCCTTATGAAATATTATCCTTGAATTCTTGCAATGGTATATCTTTTCCTGGGTGGAGTGCTTGGTGATTCATCCACCATACTACAGCTTGTCCTTGAAGTTGATGGGAAGCAAAAGGAGACTTCTCTTGATTAGTGCATTAGATAGTATATAATTTGCTTTCCATGTCTCATATCCAATCATCTGCTGCTAGTGGTTCTGGTGCAACTGAAAATGTTGGTGGTCTCGTTTTCTGAAAATCTGCCCATCTCGATCCTACAGTGGTTCCTCCGTATGTTGTTCCTGGATAGGGTCCTGATGGTGGTGGTGGTCTGGTTGCTATCTGTTCTAGGAGTTTGATGTGTTGCTCCATCATTCTAGTTTGATTTTGTTCTGCCTGGTATCTATTTCTTTCCATCATGGCCATTACTTCTACCATGTTTGGCCGGTGATCCTCTGGGTTGGTGTCACTTTGGTGATTGTTATTGTCATGACTTCTTGTTCTTATCCCTGACATGTTGGGAATGTATTTCTACAGCGGCTTTGACCAAAAACAGAGAGGTAATAGATCCAGACTTAAGTTAAGTGGAGAAAGATTTAGATAAGAGTTAAAATGAAAAGAAGGAATTGAATTTTGATAAGGATGGTATACAGGTACTGATAGGAAAACAAATTATCAGTAATTAACACAACTCTTCCATTTATTTATACGAGTTGTATACATACTACTTAGAGTACATAGTACAACTTGTGTTACAATCAAAAGATCATCTAATAAAGGTTTGCTCTACTTAACACTACTTTAGCGTACTTTGAACACTGCTCTTTCCGCACTACAACTTCTGACGAAAAGTTGAAATTAGTTAAGAAGGAGATAAATCTTTTGTAAAAACAAATCAGGATTTTGCAAATCTAAGTTTAGATAAGATAGTAATAGAAGGGACAAGACAACAATAATACTGACATTTTTGTTTTCCAAAAATATTTTTGTAAATTTTAAATTAAGATTTTTGAAGGTCTTCATTTCCTAATTCCTATAGTCAACTTAGGGTCTCAACCTACGGTCAAGTTAAGCTCGATACCACTTTGTAACGCCCTTATTTTTTGGGACCGTTAAACTTTTCACAACCACCTAGGATGTGTAGTTGTGAAGCAAGTAGCATCTCAAGTAAGCTTTGAATTACAACCAAAAACCAAACTTTTATTACACAAGGTTAAGGCTTATCAGCCGGTTTTAACAGTGACATGGGCATCCAAGCCCAAAGTAAATATATTAAAGGACAAAAGAACTTCCAAACCACAGGCATGCTTGAGCGCGGTCGAGACCTAACAGTAGTAATCATTGCCATCTAGAGGTCCACCACAATCTTCCTCGTAAAGATCCTCAGCATTTTTCCAGTTTTCCTTTGTAGATGATATCGCAAGAATGAGTACACAACTGTACTCAGCAAGCCACATGGAAAAGCTAAATTAATTACATGCTAGGAATTCAATAGAGTGTTTAGGGTTTACCATACCAGGCATATGTGGATGCATTTTGTATTTAAAGCAGTTTATCTTTAAAACAGTAAAACGATATTAAAAATAACATCAGGGGTTTACTGAACAATTGCAATTACCAACTTAACATATCAAAATCTCTACTTATGCCTCATGTACTGGAATCACCCATGAACACAGCTTCATTAATCGAAAGCACGCGTATTCCAATACTTTTGATTATACTCTGCAGAGTTGCCCAACTTTACCCACAAGATACCTCAAGCTCATATTGTTAGATCATAGACACGCAACACGTTATTGTGCGACTGAGCTGAGATAACAAAGTCTTTTCACTGCTCAACCTTTTTAGCCTCTACCCGGTAGGACCTTGGACCATCTGACCCTCGAAACCACCGATAACAAAGAATCTCGTCACGCGATCTTGACGGTGCCTATCATTGTGTAGACCAGCGAGTGTCCCTTCAGGTTCACTCATGTCCCACCCCAATTCCACGGTTGCGATATCGCACAAGAGCAGTTGACTTCCTGTAGATATTCAATCAGAGGAGTAGTGTACTAAGCCAGGTTGGAATGACCACACCTGTGGTTGAGCGATTTATGTGTCTAATACTTGGCACAAGGTTCTTGTCCTTAATGTCTTCAGTCAGAAAATGGATCAACACTAACTCATGGCTGTCCACTTACTTGATCTCACCTTTGACTCACTTTCAACACTAGTATATTGGGTTGTCCATCTTCCTGATTTCAACCCTCAACTCTCCACCAAAACCATTGGCGACTAGCCAATAATCTTTTGAGGATTTTACAAACACATTGTGTGGCAATGCCAAATTATATAGCTATCATTTTATGTGAACTTGTCAAGGTGAATACGGCCTACAAGGAATAGGTGGGTTCGTTTGTGGGGTAACATGATTTATCTATTTATCATGGCATTCAAAAGTATTATTTTAATATTTAAAGTAATTGGCACAAATACCATAATGAAAGTAATAATATAAATACATGAAATATAGGTTCAAAATGATCAAATGAATGCGACTTGCCTCCTTGCACAAAGTCTTCTAGTAATTCGTCTTGTCCGGTGATCTTCGGAGCTTGATCGTCGAAGTCGTGATCTAACGCAAAATAAGATAAAATTAACCAAACAAAATGTTCGGCTCGACAAGGAATGAGCTGGGAACAACATGCAAGTAAAGAAATTGGGAAAGAAATATAAAAAGGTGGTGTGGGATGGTGGGGATTTAATTGGTGCATAATTTGACTAAACAGAGTTAAGAAATGGATTCACGGGCTCAAAACGGTTGAAAAGGACATATAATGTCGAATTAGGGTTTTGCGTGCGAATAGTGCTGGATGATGAATAGTACCAGTTTACTGTTCATGGGCAAAAAAATAGTTGGCAAATAATGGCAGAGGCTTCGCATTTTACATTTTGTGAGCAGTCACGGATCTTCGTTTGAATGAGTCTAAACAGTATTAGGCCAAGCCCAAGACCTAAATGGGCCAGAGCCCAAAATGGGCCAGGCCTAAAGGCCCAGCTCGGGAACGGCTTAAGCTGCATGGCCAGAGGCTGAGCGTGCTCTAAAGCCGAGTTGGCCAGCGTTGGTGAGGCTAGCGGCGGTCAATGGCGGCGAGGGATGACGTGGTGAGCACTAGGGCGACGAGGGCAACCCATTTTGGGGCTTTGGATGGGTGGAGGAGATTCGGGGATTGGGCGGCGACGGTGACGATGCAACACCGAAGCAGGGGAAGGAGGCGGCGATGCTACAGCGGTGCTCCGGCCAGGGCAAGTGGTGCATGAGCATCAGTGAGTCAAGGGGGTTCTAGGTAGGGTGGCAGCATGGCTCGGGGTGCTCTGAGGCAGGCTGTCCACGGGAGCAGCGGGTGGCGCGGAGGAGGAGCTCGATGTCGGCGAGCTAGGGGTAAGGATAGGGTGGGGGATGGTGGGGAAAGCTTATGTGTGGCTAGGTGCTGCTAGAAACGGAGGTAGGAGGGAAGGGGAGCAATGGAGGCGGCGAATTTACCTCGGACCTTACCGGGGAAGAAGAACAGTGGCGACGGAAATTCCCGAAATTGGCCAACTCCGGGGATGAAGGGCAGTGGGGGCAAGGTTGTGAGGGTGCTGTGATGCTTGAGGCTCGGGATTGAGCGACTTTTATAGCCGGAGAAGGGCGGTGGCACCAGTGCGCTAGCGGAGCGCGCGCGGCGCATGGCAGCGGGTGCACGCAAACGGCACCGAGGAGGGGCAAGGTGGCGGTGGGGATGCAGGCTTGCTTTGATGGCGAGGCTAGGTGGCATGGCGAGGTGGTGTGGCGTTAACAGCATCAAGGACAGAGGCGGCGCGAGAGGGTGACTCCATTGGGGAAGAAGACCGGAGGAAACCCCCTTCGGGCTAGGAAAACGGGAGGGAGAAAAAAGAAAGCTATAAGGAGAGGAAAATTGCTGAATTGGGAAAGAAATAAAAAACAAGCCAAAAGTTTCAAAAACTTTTGAAAATCCGAAATTTGGGTTATTTCAGAAGCTCTCCACAAGGAATTCATAGATGAGGAAATTAGCGATGCTCTATTCCAAATAGGCCCTTTAAAAGCGTCTGGGCAGATGGCTTTCATGCTCGTTTTTTCAGAGGAATTGAGGTTTATTGAAGGAGGATATTATCAAGGATGTGAGGAATTTCTTTTCTACTGGATGTTGTATGCCACTGGGGTCAATGACACTTCCATTGTTTTGATTCCAAAAAAGAACCACCCTGAATATTTAAAAGACATCCGGCCTATCAGTCTTTGTAATGTGATATACGAGGTTGTCTCAAAATGCACTGTGAATCGCTTGTGATCGCTACTGCAAGACGTAATATGGCCAAATCAGAATGCCTTGGTACCTGGGAGCATGATGACTGATAATGCACTTATAGCCTTTGAGTGTATCCATGCTATTCAGCAGGGCATTGGAGGAAGGGATAATTTTTGTGCGTACAAGCTGGACCTATCCAAGGCGTATGATTTTTTTTTTGAAAGGGGGTAAACCCAGCTTTTCACTCAAGCATATAACAAGTCTTACAGAAACAGTAAAACAAAAGAAAGATGCTGGAGGTACCAGCTACCAAAGGCAAACCAAAACCGAACTAAGCCCCAAGATACCAACAAACTACCTACCATCCAACATCCAAAAGACGGTTTAAACTTTCTATTTACAGAATGAAACATCAATGACCAGAATGCCAAAAGTCTTTAGTCCAATCTTCCAGGATCTTAATGGAACAACCCATCTTCTCATTAGCATCTTTCTTGATGAGAATCCTCCACTGCTGTAAACAAGATAAAAAACTGAACATCACATCCAAAGGATGCTTAGGGAAATGCTTGTCAAATGCTATTTTGTTCCTAAATTTCCATAGATTCCAAGTTGAAGCTGCAAAACTAAAGAGAGTAAAATTATAATCATTAGCTCCCCTCTTCTCCAACCAGTTCAACTGGAAGTCATCAAAAGAAATAGGGATGTAATCCCAGCTTAAAGCCTCTTTGACATAGCACCAGAAAAATTTAGCTAAGATACAAGAAAAAAACACATGATCAAGGTTTTCTTTGGCACCACACAGAGAACAAATGTTTTCTCCTTTCCACCCCCTCTTCTTCAGTTGTTCAAGAGTCTGAATACTACCATTATAACAAAGCCACATGAAAACTTTTACTTTCAAAGGAAGTTTGCTCTTCCAAAGAAACTATCTTTTCCTGCAGACAACACCCCCAAAGACAGAATGTCTATAAAGAGATCTAACAGAAAAAACACCAGATTTATCCAAGCACCAAACAACTTTGTCTTCTACAGCAGTAAGGTCTATTCCCATGATAATCTGTTTCAACTCCTCCCACTGGCAATTCTCAATCTCCCCAAACGTTCTGGTAAACTTGATGTTCCAAACACCCCCTACCAAACTCTTGTCAACATACAGATTTGGATCCTGACAAACAGAAAACATGTTATTAAACTTAATCTTCAAAGGACACTCTCCCAGCCAAGCATCCCTCCAAAAAGAAGTGCAACAACCATTACCAATCTCATGCCTAGCACCCTTGTTAAACAAGAATCTAACTTTCATCACATTATTCCAAAACTGAGAGCAGTTTAAAGTTTTAGCATTCCTAAAATTACCCCTAGGAAAGTATTTGGCTTTAAGAATTTTATACCAAAGTTCATTTTTAGTTGAGCACATTTTCCAAATCCACTTAGTCAAAAGACAATCATTTAAAACCCTAGTGTTAATAATCCCTAAGCCCCCAAAATCTTTGGGTCGACAAACTGCATTCCACTTAACCATATGGTATTTGAAATTACCACTAGCACCCCTCCAAAAGAATTTGGATCTAATAGTATCCATTTTACTATGAACTTCCTCACTAAATCTGTAAAAACCCATAGTATAAATGGGAAGGCTGCTCAAACTACTATTGACCAAAATTAGCCTACCACCTGAAGATAGCAACTTATTTTTCCAATTGTTCAACCTCTTATTCAATTTATCCATCACTTTATCAGATGCTTTCACTCCAACATGTCTGTCCCCAACTACAATGCCCAAGTAAGTCATGGGGAGCTGAGCTAAATTGTAATAAAAATGTTGGCAACATTAGAAGCTTCAGTATCATCCACTCCCAAGACAAAAACTTCACTCTTGTGATAGTTAATTTTTAGACCAGACATCCATTCAAAACAATACAGTAAGAATTTGAGATGCAGCAAGTAATTATCCTCAAGCTCTATCATGATTACAGTGTTGTTAGCGTATTGAAGGATAGGCACCCCACCAGGAATCAAATTGGAAATTAAACCTTTCAAAAACCCTTTTTCTTGTGCTATATTAATAATCTCTACTAACGCATCCATAGTAAGATTTAAAAGAAGAGGAGAAAGAGGATCTCCTTGTCTTAAACCCCTATAAGTTTTGAAATAAGGTACCACTTCACCATTGATGTTAATACTCACCCCCCCCTTAACTGAACTCAAAACCAACTTAATCCACTTATCAGAGAAACCCTTTCTCAACATCACCTCCTCTAAAAAGTCGCAACGAATCTTATCATAAGCTTTTTCAAAATCCAATTTCAAAATTAGCCCTTTTCTTTTCGAAATTCTGGTCTCATGAACAATCTCATGAAGGGCCACAACCCCATCAAGAATATTTCTCCCTTTGATAAAAGCTGATTGGCTAGCATTAATGATCTTGTCTGCAATCAAGCCAAGTCTATTAGCTAACAACTTTGTCAAGATCTTAAAACTGACATTAAGAAGGCATATAGGTCTATATTGTCGAATATTGTTGGCCTCCTTGATTTTAGGAATTAGAGTGATGACCCCAAAATTTAATCTCTTGATATCTAAGTCCCCTTGACAAAAGTCTTTAACTAGATTAAGAAAAGAATTTTTGATCACCCCCAGAAGTTTTTGTAAAAAATATTAGGGAAACCATCAGGACCAGGAGCTGAATTCACTTTCAACTCCTTAACAATCTTCCAAACTTCCATTTCAGTGAAATCTTGAAGCAACATTAAATTATCAACTTCTGAGACTCTTAGCTTGTTGCTCCAGAATTCAGAAGTTAAGCCCACATACTGGCTTTTTTTCCGAACCAAATAAACTTTTGTAAAACCCATTAATGTGATCTCTCAGCTCAGAGTTACTTCTTAAAATCATCCCTTCATGGTCCAACCTAAAAATTAAATTATTCCTTTTCCTTCCATTAGCACAGGAATGAAAATAACCTATGTTTGCATCCCCCTTAGTCAACCAATCTGTTGTACCCCTTTGTTGCCAATGATTCTCTTCCAACTCATACACTTTTTCTAACTCAGCTTCCAAAGCATATCTCTGAGTCCACACATCTGTGTTATTGTCAGTTTCATCAGCCAAAGAATCCAAACTTTTAAGCTGGTTTAGAATATTTTCCTTATTCTTCCTGTAAACACCATTCAAATTAGCTCCCCGGCCTCTCAAAAAACACCTCAAGGCGGCTATAGAACCATTCCATCTATCAAGTGAGTAGAAGTTCCCAGAGGTTCTACCTTCAATCTCTCTCCATTTATTTTGTAGTAAACTCCTGAAATTTTCTTGACACAGCCATTTATGTTCAAAAAAGAACCTTCCTTTTTTAACAATAACTCCTTCTCCAGAATTAAGAAGGATCGGGCTATGATTAGAATCTACTCTTATAAGGCATTGGACATGACACAGAGGAAAATTTACTTCCCACTCAGGAGAAACCAGAACTTTGTCTAAATTCACCAAAATAGGGCACTGTTGTTTATTGGTCCAATATTTAACACCCCCCTTTTGATCTCCATCAAATTATTCTCAAAAATGAAGTCATTAAACATATTGATAAGATGCCAGTTAAAGTTATTAGAATTTTTGTCACCCAACTCTCTGATCAGATTAAAATCACCCCCCAAAAACCACAGGCAACAAGGTCCTTTTGCACTTGCTGTCCAATTCCTCTAAAAAAAAGGAGAACAATCATGATTGGCAGGTCCATATACAACCACCAACTCCCAACAAAAGTTGGTCAACCTATTCCTAATCCCCATGCTAACAAAATAGCTACTAGAGTCACAAGCTTCCATCTCTAACATGTCATCTTTAACCCCCACCAGAATACCACCAGAGTGTCCCACAGCAGTTATCCAGTGCCAATTGAAAGGTAAGTCCCCAACTAGATTCTTGAAATCTCTATCAGACAAAAAACTTTTAAAAGTTTCCTGAATCCCTATTGCATCCACCCCCTTTAGAGTAAATGAACTCCCTGAAATGCCTTCTTCTAGCAGTCTTTCCTAGACCTCGAATATTCCAGAACAAAACTTTCATGGATCATGTGAAGTATGAATAACACCCCTTGTTTTTAGCTCAAAGTTTTTATTTCTTCTTCTTTTGATAACTTCCTCACCCCTTTTCTCAGAAATGATAGAGTTTAGAGTGTCACCCCTTTCAACATTGTCTTCCCTAACCCCCTTAGCCTCCTATTTCAAACTATCAGCTTTTTCTTTTTCGACTTTGGCCAAGGCAGCTCTAACAAGTTCTTGTGCCTGCATGGCTGAAATAATCTCCTTTGTATCTTGGGAGCTACTACCAAGTTTTATATCACAAGAGATAGCTACAACTTCTAAATAATCAGAAGACACATTATTAAGAACATTAAAAGAATTGTTAGTGTTACCTGAAGCTTCTAAATTCTGGATAGACTTTAGCTTGGATGCCTTCTTCTCCATGGTGGTTCCCTGATCCTATATCCTAGAGCTTTTTCTTGTAGCTGGTTGAGGTTCTAGGATTCTGGTTTTCCTCCCTTTTTTCTTAGAAGATGACCATCTAGCAGCCACCCCATCTAACTGACTCACCCCCTTATCTTGATCGCTCCCTTCAATTGATTTGGGAGTAGCATCAGCCCCCATTCCAACCTCCAGATCTATCCCTACATCAACTAAATCATCTGTGATAATACATCCACCCCTAGATTGCAAAGTATTATTAGATTTTATCTTCTCAAGATGTGAAGGCTCCACCTCCTCTGAAATCATATGACAGTCTGTATTAGTCTTGTTTTTCTAGGGGTATTTAAACAAGGCCAAAGGGATGCAGCTAGGAGGGCAGGGCAACCCTCAGTGTGAACAACTATGTCTCCCTCTGTCTGATTCTGAACTTGGATTTTAACTTGCTGAGAGCAGCTAGACTCATTTCTCTCAAAATGAACTTTGTCATTGCTGATATCAACCAAGTTCTTTTTTTCCTCCAAAATGTTCAGGATAACTAAAATTAAGAGGAACAATTTGTAAAACCTCTTCAAAAGAACCCAAATTAACAGTATGATCACTATTATCTGAAAAATCAGACCCATCATGCTTGTCTGAATGGTGAAGAGATTCTTCAATATGCTCCTTCCCACTATTAGAAACTGATATGTTATGGAGTCCATCTCCCAAATCAGATATCATGTTCCCTTGGGGAGAGCTTCCCCCTTCTTGGCCACCTTGGATCTTCTTTTTAGGTAGATTCTCATCTAAGTGAGTTACCAACAAATCAGAAGAATAAACCATCAAGTCAGTGCATCTCACCCCCTCTTCAGAAGCAAAACCTTTCTGTTGTTTCTGGTTATTTTTGTTAGAATCCTCAACCTTTTTTTGTTCAGAGGACTGATTCGTTTCTTCTCCATACTTGTCTGCCAATTTTTCCCATTCGGTTCTATGGTTACTACTATTAGAGTCCTCTTCCTCCTCATCATCATCTTTCATCTTTTCTGAGCATGAAGTTTATGAAAATGATCATAAACAGGGACTTTCTTCTTACCTTTTCCACCCCCTTCAGCTTCAAATTTCATCTCATACCCCATTGCATTAATAAAGATCTCCACAAAGCAGTTGATGTTAGACGGATCTCTACTAAGCACTTTGACTCTGATAGGCTCAGCCCTCAACAAACTGAGTTCATCTACCTCTATAGGATCTCCAACTGTACTGGCTATCTCTTTCACCACCTCTACTGTCCTAGCTTGATTAGGCACACCAGAAATTTTGACCCAGGCAGCAGTAAGGACTGAAGAAGCTTCAGGGTTAAAAGTAGATATATCAATCTTAGCCTTGATTGAATGAAGGGCTAGTTCAACACTTCCAACTTTAGACCAAGTTTCTAGCATTTGTTTTGAAGGAAAGACCACAGCATATTCAGAGTCTGAGATTTTCCTAACTTTCCAATCCTATTTTGCTTGGATTAAATGCTTCAACTCCTCCTCAATCGTTTTAACAGAAGCCAATCCTTCTTTAACAATGAGAATCCTCGAGGCAGCTTGTTGATCAGTAGGCAACAAACCTGCCACCTGCAAACTGTAATTACTTACAAGGAGTTCTTTTGAAGCTGGGTTTTTATTGAACATGGGTGCAGTGGGTAATGAACTGTGTTACCACTGTGCGCTATGTGGTGCGCTTCAACGGTTTTCTTTTGGACACCTTCCGGCCTACTCGGGATCTTCGCCAAGGTGATCCACTGTCGCCATATTTATTCTTGTTAGTTGCTGATGGCCTATCGGCTTTGTTGGACAGAGAAGTGAACGTACGAAGAATACAAGCTCTGAAAGTATGTCGTAGAGTTCTTCCGGGCAAATGTTGACCAGGCGGTGAAAATAAAGGAACTGTTGGGGAAATTTGCAGAGGGCACAGATCAGCTTATTAATCCTGGTAAATGTTCAATTCTTTTTAATGAAGATTCCGATCCGGAAATTAGAGAGGAAGTGCAGCCAACAGCTGGGGGTTGATCAGATTGCTTATGAGGCTAAATATCTTGGTTTGCCAACCCTAGAAGGTAGAATGAAAGCACAAAGGTTTCAGCCTTTAAAAGAGAGGTTAAGCACGAGATGTGCAGATTGGTGTGAGAAATTTCTATGAGCTGGAGGAAAGGAAGTGCTTATTAAATCTGTTGCTCAGGCTATTGCTACCTATATCATGAGTGTATTCCACCTTCCTGCAAGTATTTGTGACGAGCTTATGAGGTGTGTGAGGAATTACTGGTGGGGCGCGGAGAATGGCAAGAGGAAGGTGCACTGGTTAGAGCATCTACAACAGTCTATATCAGCTGTTACTAAGAGGTTGTCATATCAGCATTTAGATGATGTGAAGGAGAGAAGGTGAGGTTGTTTTTAGATGAAGAAACTAGCAAATTGTTAATACCAAGATACAAGAAACAACCAAAAACTCTATTAGAGACTTATTTGTTACCTAAAAACGCGTTTTGTGGGTCCCACTGCCTTAAAGCAAAATATTCACCAGATCATTTGTGCAGCCCGACTTCATTATTGATATGATAGATGAGTTAAAACATGTAGGCCACAAAGTTGTACTTTATTATTGATCATCAAGAATCATGCACACTTGTAGCAATTAAAGTCTTAGACACAAACTTAAGAAACAATCTATTGAAAGACTTGTTTCTTTTTATTAGATTGAGTACTCTCTCTCCTCTTAGTAACAAACTATTGTAGATACTCTTAGACTGGGAGCATTTCATAAGGCCAAAGAACCGTGGTGGACTGGGGTTCAGAGATTTCCGGCTTTTTAATCAAGCCTTGCTAGCTAGGCAAGCTTGGAGACTGCTGGTATTCCCGGAGAGTTTTTGTGCCCGTGTCCTGAAAGCTAAATACTATCCCAATGGAGAACTCATTGACACAGCTTTTCCGGGGAATCCGTCTCCTACCTGGATTAATACCTGGATTCTGAGGGCATCGTCTTTAAAAATTGTGGCAAAACGACGTCCCTGTAGACTAAAGTGGGTTTCTCAATTAATTGATGAGGAGAGAAGGTGCTGGAGGTCAGGATTAATTCAGAAATATTTCCATGGTTTTGATTCGGAGGAGATTCTGAAAATACGACTCCCAAGCAAAAATGCTGAAGATTGTATTGCATTGCAAGCAAAACCGGGTTGATGGGGAACGACCACAATGGAAGAAACTGTGGCAATGTCCTGTCCTCAGAAAGTTGGGATTTGTCTTGGCGTGTGAATGCTGAAGAGCCCTTGGCGTGGCGTACAATCAGGAGATTACAATCCTTGAAACAAGGAAGCAAACTAACCATATATTCTAGTTACATTCTATTCTTATCTCTTTCCATATCTCTAACACTCCCCTTCAATCACAGCTTATCAAGATTGAGATTGAACTTGAACTTCTGTAACTGGCGAGCTGACAGTGGTTTTGTAAATCCGTCGGCGACTTGATCATCCGTAGATACAAACCGAATATCTAATTGTTTTCTTGCTACCCTTTCTCTCACAAAATGTATTGCATTGCATTATGAGAAGAATGCCATTTTCTCTGTCCGAAGTGCGTACCGCATTGGCCTTCAACTGATGCAAGAATCGGAAGGTCTCCCAGCGTCGAGTAACCGGGTTGATGGGGAACGACCACAATGAAAGAAACTGTGGCAATGTCCTGTCCCTCAGAAAGTTGGGATTTGTCTTGGCGTGTGATAGGTTACAAAGAAGAACAAGCAGCGCATGACCCTGGAAACTATCAGCATCTGTGATCTTTGCGGTGTCGAGGAGGAAACGGGTTTCCATGCTGTAATTCGATGCCCGCATGCTAAGGCATTGCGGGATGCTATGAGGGAGAAGTGGTCTTTACCGCCGGAGAACAGGCTAGTCTATTCCGGCCCGGAGTGGCTAGCTTTTAAGCTTGCTGCACACAATCTCTGAAGATGAGGGCGCCATGTTGTTATTGCTGCTATGGAGGATATGGCACGTCAGGAACAAATTGACCCATGGCGTCAGCATAAGCCCAGCTCGACACGCCAAAGCTTCTACCTCCTCTGCGTATGTAGCATCTCTAATCACCTGCCAAGACGACAATAGAACATTGCCATCATGGTCACGGACTGCCATCCCAATCCCTTCTTCTCGCGACGGTTCAGAAAAGGCTCCGTCAGCATTCAGCTTAACCCATCCAGGTGATGGCTTCACTCACTTCAAATTCTCTCGTGCCAACTGATTTCCATCTCTTCGAGGGCATGAATTCAGCAGAGGCTTTTTCCCTTTAACATCAACAGGAGCAGTGGGTTGTCGGATGAGGAATAGTTCCTCCCAGTAACCCACCAAGAATTTAACAGAGCCTGTAAATTGCACTGGTGGCGGAGTGGATTAGACGGCCTACGATCTTGGAGTCTGACTGCTCGTCAGTTATCCAGATGCTGGTGTCTTCAGAGGAACAGCATGCTATCCTAGAGACAGTGGATGCTGGCCGTCAACTCCCTGATGCTAGTTTTAAACATCTAAAAAGAGAGCAGAACTTTGTAGCTCATGAGCTTGCTCATTTCGCGAAACGTACCAGACACGCAGCGGTGTGGAGGGATCTTGCCCTGTGTGGCTGTGCGTGTGCGTGTGGAGAAGCTCATTGAGCAAGATTGTAACCCTACCTCGCATTAATATGTAAAGCTCTCTTTTCTCGCAAGAAAAAACGAGAAATAGTCCATATAGGTGAAAATTAGAATATAGATAAGCGGTGCCTATGAGGCGACGAGGAACGTTTGGTTAGGGATTGCACTGCACTTTTTGGTCATCTTTACCTGCTTGATCGGTGAGGCCGTCTTTTTTTTTAGCGTAATAACAGTAAGGTCAACTAGTGTTAGGCAGGTCGGTTAGTATAGTATACCAACGATTATTATACAGTCGCTGCAAAAGTGGTAAATTTTATGTTTCTCCTTGCACTTTTGGAAAATATAGTGTAATTCAGTGTCTCAGATAATATTCCAAGGTGGTTTTGACTGCTACATTTTCGTACCAATGACACGGAACTACAGAAGGTTGCCACGTGTATTATTATTTTTAAATAAGACCTAATCAAGGAGATAATCAAGTTTGATAGTAGGACTTTAATAGCTACAGTTAAATTTGCCATGCCATACGTATATATAGGCCCGTTCAAACAGCTGATCATTGATGGGCTAGATGATTGAATTTTTCGTCGTATTGGCGTTTTTACGCCGCGTATTTGCAGGAAGGGATAATTGGCTACAGGACACTGCCCATTGTCCACCTTTGCCAACGAACACTGAAAAAACGTGGTACAGCCAGGAGACACCGCAAAAACGTGTAATTTTGCCATAAGACACTAAGACGATTATTATATCATTTCCAGGACTGAGGGAGAGAGAAGATTTTGAAAAAGACTTGGGTGCCCTCGCTCGCTTGCCTCTAGCAGCAACTTTCCAACACAAGCATCACTTAGAACACATGCATTTGCTGAACATCTCTGAACCATTTATGCATCTGGTTCATGGACAAAAAAGAACCATGAGTTTGCTGAACATCTCTGAACAAATTATACATCTCTACTCAATTACAATTTCTAAACAATTACACATCTGACATCTCAAATGGAACAAATATCTCCATCGATCAACCACATCCATTCAAGCATAAACATCAATTCCACACCGATTTCTGAACATTTACAAAAATATGAACAATTACATCATCGGATGCATAGGTGATGTTATTGATGTTCGGCAGCGACGCGTCCACTAGGTACTCTTTCTTCTCCGATGGTGTCGTCGTGATCCTCGGTAGATCGGCGAACTTTGTCATCGTCATCGCGGCACATGGAGACAGCACGTCCTCCACCGTGGGGAGTAGTACCCACGGCGAGCTAGAGTCACCGGCTGTGGTGACCACCCGGAGCGTGTTGGTGCCGATGACAGTGTCCACCATGCCACCGTGCTCGCTCTTTGGACTGTCGAGAAGCTCCTTGAGAGCGACCTTAGCGTAGGGTAGATTAGGTGGGACGGCGACCACATTGGCTGGGCGGCATTCAGCGTAGTCCTTGGCATCGGCGTCCGCGCCGGCTGCGAGGAGCAGCCTGACGACGGACTGGGACCCGCCGAAGGCAGCGTAGTGGAGAGCGATGGCGGCATCTGGGCCGCAGCGACGGTTGAAATTGACGGAGCGGAGGGAGAGGAGCAGGCGGATGACAGCGATGGCGGCGCAGTGGAGAGCGATGGCGGCATCCGGGCTGTAGCGGCAGTTGAAATCGACGGAGAGGAGGGAGAGGAGCAGGCGGATGACAGCGATGGCGGCGTCCGGGCCGCAGCGGTGGTTGAAATCGACGGAGCGGAGGGAGAGGAGCAGGCGGATGACAGCGATGGCGGCGCAGTGGAGAGCGATGGCGGCGTGGTGGCGGAGATGAGGGTGGTGGAGGCCCGCGGCGTCGTCGGGATGGGAAGGAGGGGAGGCAATTGGCGGAGGCGGCGTGGTGGGATGGGAAGGATGTGGATTTGGGGAAGGAGCTAGTTCGGGTGAGAGAAGAGAAGACAAGTGGGAATAGGAACGAAGGAAGAAGATGAGGGTAAAATGGACTTTTTGCTGTCTTTCTCTCTCCACTTTAGTCCAAAAATGATAAAATAGTGCCCTCGATGTCCTATAGCAAAATTACATGTTTTTACAGTGTCTTCTGGCGAAACCATGTTTTTTTGATGTCCATTGGCAATAGGTGACAAATTGTAGTGCCTTGTAGCCAATTTCCCCTTGCAGGAATGACCGTCAATGGTAGTTTTTTTTGGGGCAAAAAATAGCACGGTGCCGCACGGTCACCGGGCGGCCAGCCATCCCGTCCCTCCACGTGTCACCTCCTGCACAGCCACGCGGTGGTCGCCCGCCACGTCGCCACCTCCCGCACGGTGGCCCCTCCCGCACGGCCACCGTGCGGTGGTCACCCGCCACATCGCCACCTCTCGCATGGCCACCGTGCGGTGCCCCTCCCGCACATGCCGCGTGGCCTCCCCTCCTCTCCCTCCTGCACCAGCCGCATGGCCTCCCTTCCCCTCTACGGCCCTCCCTCCCGCCAGCCCTCCCCCTCCCACCACGTGGAAACCGGTCCGGTCCGGTTCTCTGGAGAAACAAAAAACCGCCAGTGGATTCCATCTGTCGTTCAGAGAAGCTCTGAAGCCCAGGCCCCCTCCCCTAAATCCACCACCCGGCCTCTCCTCCGGTCAATTCCATTGGTCACTGTCGTTACTTTATTCCCCGCCCCGTCGTTGTCACATCGTTGTCCGGTGCATGCATGCGAATTTCAATTAGCTCGCGCGGGGAAGGAGGGATCCCGCAGCGGCTATAAATTAGAGAGCGAGCGAGCATGATTTCATTTTGCTGTCGCTTGCTCGCTCTCTCTTTCAGTCGCTGTCTTGCTCTGTCAACTATATTTTTTGGGACATTTTAGCGTTATTAACCACCATCATTAGAAGCCAATTTAGCAGGTAATTTTTTTATCTCCACCGATTTTTCGTCGTTCATAAATTCTTTATTAATTGCGTACTTAAGTAGTTGTAATTTCCTAGGCACACCTATTATAGGCATTCTGAAATTTTCATAGAAAAATCTGTTTGACTTTATTAGTCACATTTAATTAGCCGCATTTGAACTTTATTAGTCCTTGGCTTTGTTCGCTAATCAGAGAAATCTTAGGATCTGTGTGTGTGTGTGTGTGTGTGTGTGTGTGTGTAAACAGGATATTACATCAGTAACTTAATGCTTCATTGCTATGTTAAGCCAACGGCATTGCAATCCCTCACTGCTTCAGAAGAATACAACTCAATCATGCATGTACCATGGGATCCAGAGTAAAATGCTATCACAACATTAGAAAGTAGCAGAACTACAGAAACATAAGCCCAATCTTACACATGGCGCCAAAGAATAAAATTAATAAACTTGTCAATGTTTATCATTCTAATTCACTCTCACTTAAAAAATTTAAATTAAAATATACTTTAGGTATGGATTAGAGAGCGAGGTCATTAAATATGCTTATAGGTGTGTAGAGAAGAAAGCAATGTTTGTTGCATCACCTGCTAAGCTTTTCTCTCCAATGCTCATTCAACTCCCTAGTACTACATATTGTTGGTCCTGATTATTTTACAATGTTTTAGATGAAACATACATGCACAACCTAACTCCCCGTGTTAGTACCAAGGTTAGGGTCAACAAACATACATACTGTTTGTCTTCTAGCCAGATACTGTACACCGTTTCTGATGCGGTCAAGTAGTTCGAAAGCATGAGCTCAACTAACACCAATTAATTAGTTGGTTACTACTAATAATTTAAACATATCTTGCATTGGCGTGTGTTTAATTGAGGACTAATTATGTCAAGATTACTAAGTCTTATTTAATTTTGTACTAGTAAATTAGTGTACATTAATTTGTAGTGTTCATTTGGTTGTAATTTTTAATTTGCAGAGTAGAGCATGTAAATCTTAGCGATTTAGCCTAACATTAAAATCCATGTGCATCAATTCATTCTAATGCAATTAATTTAGTCCTGTTTAAATAGTATTATTTAATTTTGTACTATTAAATTAGTGTACATTAATTTGTAGTGTTCGTTTGGTTGTAAGTTTTAATTTGCAGTATTTTATGGTATTATCAATCTTCTCACTAATATTCCATCTATTACATGTGTTGCAAGCCATGTCTCTACCGACGCTTTTGGAACGCTTCTATGATAAGGACCACCGGTGTAAACTGTGGATCGCCGATGATGTAGATGGCCCTCTGCCCCCTGCTGCTTCGGTCGGGGAGGGATTACTGGGAGATGGACGATCGCTACGTCCCAATCCTCCGGGACACGGGCTTGTTTCCCCTTGCGATGCTACTCTCCGTCGGATGCCAGTTCACCCTAGATGCTAGTCTATTGTCTGCACTTGTCGACAGGTGGAGGTTCAAAATGCACACCTTCCACTTTCAGTAGCGGTCACTCTGCAGGATGTCTCGTTCTTGACCGGTCTCCCGATCCGGGGTGAGGCACTTGTTCCAGGCCCTCCGTCGGTGGACTAGAAGACCAGGCTGGAACATCGGTTCGGCCTAGCTAGCTGTCCCAGAGCGTGCATGTGGCGTCCCCCGGACTTGGCTAAGGCACTTCAGTCAATGCCCGCAGGATGCACCTAACGAGGTCATTAGAACGCACCTCGTTTCTTACCTTCTTCAGCTCTTTGGTTGGGTCTTGTTTCCAACCACACAGGGCGATTGGTGTTACCCCAGCTTTGTCCGTGTCGCCAAGTCTTTGGTTGACGCGGAGACTAGGTCAATGCCTTAGTATAGCTGGGGATCAGCCGTTCTTTGCGCCACATACCGGGGGCTGTGTGACGTTTCGCGGCGCGGCACCGGTGCTACCCCCAACCTGACCGTTTGCTACGTGCTCCTGCAGCTGTGGAGTTGGGAGCACTTCTTTGTTGGGCGGCCGGTCAGCGAGAGAGCGGTGCACCCATACGCTGAGTTGGACGACCTGATAGACGGGCCCACTATGGGCTTACGGTGGACTGATGTCCGTCTACACTGGGCCAACGACAGACCGGCGAGGTGTTACTCGTTGTTCCACAACGAGTTCGAGTCGTTGCACGACAACAACATCATCGGGGCTCCATGGACTCCAGATTTCGTGCAGACGGTAGCGCCATACAGGCTGTCTGTGCAATGCACCTAGGACACCGAGTTATGGGCAACGACCTGCCATCTGTTGTTCGCACATATGGTGGAGCCTTACGTGTCGCAGCGCGTAATGCGACAGTTTGGTTTGTACCAGGTCGTGCCCCCTCCGGACGATAGAGTCCTGCAGCGAGCCGTACACCTGTGAGTCAAACTTCATCCGAGTAATGTTTACACTTCTTACATCTTCTTTTCTAACATCAATCCTTCCGGAAATGTAGCCAATCGAGGGCGGGTTGGCATAATCAAGACTGACAACCAGTCTAGCACGAGTGGACTATGACATGGACAGAGAGGGCACACTTGGGGGTCTTGCAGGAGCAGTGTCCGTACGCTAGAGGACGAGTATAAATTTGTGATGATCACGACCTTTAGACTGTTCAAATCTTTGGGCAGTGGGCTTTAAAAGCCGACCAAAAATCAAGAGCCAGTCCGCCGGCCCAAAACCGAATTTTCAGTTTAAAAGTATTATTTAAATCAATTTTTGGAATAAAAAACTAATATATAATTCATTTCCAGCATTACATAAATAGTTTTTTTGCTTTTTTAATTGTTTTTACTGAGATTTCGGGCTAGACCGGGCTTCTGTCGGGCTGAATTTCCAGTCCCAAGCCTGACCCGAATAGTATCAGGCTTGGGCCGGGCCGACGGGCCGGGCCGCCCATCGACAGGTCTACTGAGCTTACGTGTCTATTGACATTTGATGCCTCAACATGAATACCAATTGGATTTCAAGTTCAACGTTCCTCTTGTTGTTTGCAGTAATTAATTTGTTGTTGGGCGACATGCACGTGTTCAAAGTCAAGGGCTGCTTCAACTGTTATATATGTACTATATACAACTCCAATTTCTGAAAGATTTTTTTAAGACTGTTCTAAAAGATTTTTTTTTATTACCTTTTTTCTCACAAGGGGAAAGTCTATGTATTACTTGTATTGATTCCTCATGTGAAGCCACTGTAAATCTTCTAGGAAAATACCAGGAAAGTCTATGTCGCGATCCTATTATCCTAGTTCTCACATCAACATCGAATCAATGCCCAAATTTTTTTCCGTACGAACTCTAAGATAAAGTTTCCTCCTCTCAACTGAGGTATTCAAACAGATTGTCCACATATTAGTAGTGTATGTATGTTGACCTGATCCTACACAACTAATCTACGCTAGAGCAGTAGTATTATATTAGCAGAGTAATTAATTAGCTTGATTGCCAAGAAAGCATTAGCTCACAGAGAAATTTCTCAGCTACAAGCTGGAAATGTTAACATATTAACTCTTGCACTCTCTCGTACACTCATGACTAGCTTGCAAAAACTAATCAGATCGAGATCCAGCACCGCGAGATGTTGTTGAACAGGTGTGTGTTGAGTGCAAGCTGTGGTCTGGAAACCCGAGTTATTAATCAATGTGGCGGCAGACTGCAATAACTAAACGTGAAGAGTTGTTTCATTTAATCACTGAACAGCACTTCGGCATGCAGTCCAAATTCGCTTTTCTTTGTCTTAATATCAATTCTCATCGATTCCATTATGAAATCTTTTAGCAGTCTTAAAAAAAAAAATCTTTCCTGCCCTTGACTTTGAACACGTGCATGTCGCCCAACAACAAATTGATTGCTGCAAACAACAAGAGGAGCATTGAACTTGAAATTCAATTGGTATTCATGTTGAGGCATCAAATGTCAATAGACAGGTAAGGTCAGCCATCACTAATTTATATTCCTGTGATGATCTCAATTCTCATCCCAGTTGGAAGAAAAGTATACCGGATAGCTGCCGGATGAAGTTGAATGGTTCTTGACATGTAGCAGTGCTTTGCTGACATGCGTATTTCAAATTCAATTGCGGTTGGAGTCTCATTTGAGCCCTTAATAACCTTCTTTTCAGCGCCAGCATTATTTTTTTTATTAAAAAAACCAACTCTGATATCTAAATCTAAATGTCACTGATAAATAGGGCGGGAAATTAACGGATCAAATGAGAACAGAATATTGGACGAGGCACATTCACATACGTTTTTTTTTGAAGACATAAGAATCGAATTCCTTGGATTCGAATACGAATTGGAATGGAATGTTTATTCATTTTCTTGCTTGAACTCGGCGTTGGTATATAATTTACACACTACCAAGGTAATAGTAAGTTTATATATTATGATATACAATATGATGAATCATTGTACCCTATTGAAGTAAGCTAAACAGTAATTGACATTGCTACGCATTGTATTTGTCTTTTTCGTATCTCACAAATAGGATTGAGTTTGTTCTCGAAATTTTGCATGGATATATACCATGCACTTACCTATAGCTAACAATTTGTTTGAGGATTTTTGAAAACTTGTATGAGTACTCTTAGTGGTGTTTGCACCATTTTCACCTGATATCTCCACGATCAAGTGACCCTAATTGTTTCCTTCCCGCCAATCCCATACAGCTCGTAATTGATTGTAAGTGACCCTACCTTATGTGACCTGTGTGATGACAAGGATTTATTTGTTCATGAATGCTATTTGAAAAATTGCAATCTTTCTTTTAGAAGACGGTTGTCTCCAGAGTTACAGCAAAAATGGGATGAGTTAGTAAATAAACATGAAAAAAGTCCATTTTCAACCTTGAACTATTGCCAGAGTTTGAAAAAATAACCACCAACCTCAAAACCGTCCATTTTGCATTATTGAACTATTAAAACCATCCACTTTCACCCCTATACTGGTTTCATGAGTGATTTTCGCCACGATGTTGGCCACATCACTGATATTGGCTTACCTACCTACCCAACAAGAAGGGAGAGGGAGGAGGAAGAAGTGGAGGTATTAGAGTATGACAAGTGAGACCCTAGTTTTAAATATACTATATTTATTCTTTTTAGTTTGTTCTTGCTAATTAGGATGCCACATTAACATAAGCTTGCCTACTGGGATACTGTGTCAGTCAAAATAGTGATGCGCCCACCAGCATGACAAAAATCACTCATGAAACCAGTCTAGGGGGTGGTGAAAAGTTAATGGTTTTGATAGTTTAAGGATGCAAAGTGGATGGTTTTGAAGTTGGAGGTTTTTTTTTTGGACTCCGTCAATAATTTAGGGTTGAAAAATGGACGTTCACCCCCAATGAATTACAGTCAGTTCATTTATCTGAAGATTCTGATGTTCTTTCTTGGTCTGGTGAAAAATCTGGAACTTATTCAATAAAATCTAGTATAAGATTATTTGTAATTCTGAAATGGACCCTTACTTTGATTTTCTCTGGAAAGGTAAACTATCTTTGAAGATCAAGATTTTATTTGGCTGCTATTCCAAAATGTTGTTCTAACTAAAGACCATATGATCAAAAGGAAGTGGCCTGGTGATCCTATCTGTTATTTCTGTGAGCAATATGAAAATGCTCATTACTTGTTCTTTAACAGTAAAGTTGCAAAAGTAATTTGGCGGATTGCCGGTAAATGCACAAGGACCAACCGTCGACCTTCCGATATGTGGCAATTCTTTAGTTGGATGCATTCTTTTCGTCATGATCTTCAAAAATTATATGGATGCATTCTTTCCTTCATGATCTTCCAAAATTATATGTTGTTGTTTCGGTTGCTTTCTGTTGGGCAATTTGGAAATCTAGGAACAAAGCTTATTTTGAGGAAAAAATGGTTCATTCTCCTGTTGAGATAATATATGGTATATGTACTTAGCATAGGCGAACTCTAGGAGCGGCTAGATGTAAGAGTTGATCGTCTACTTCAGACAATGCTTCATTTGGCGCGAGAAGTTTAAGCTCAAGACACCCTTCCCATCCTACCTGTGGAAGATCCAATTCCTGCAGGTGATTGATGAAATCTGTTCAGGGTGCATTGAGTTGTCTTAGACTGCCTTTTCTCTATTAAATCGAATCTGTAACAAGTTTGAACTTAGCCACTTTTCTAGCTCTAGTGGTCGTTCAGTTCGCTAGGTACTATGAGGTCTAGGTTTGGTTCATATAGTTTGTCAATTTTTTTTTTGTCAAATTTGCTTAAGACTAGGACATTATAATTGAAGGTACACTTTGGCTAGCAAAAGAGAATATCGTCACACTTTTTTTTGAGTCATTGACACGTGGACCCAGTAATCTTGCCGTAAATGTAGCTACAAACCAAACAGATGCTTAACTTGATCAAACTTGCCTAACTTAGAGTGTGGCAAAGTATAGCAATGTTTGGCTACAAACCAAATATGCACATAGTATGTGTTAATCGTAGGCTTGTACATGTTGATGAATTCCTTTCCTTTCTGTAAGAACTTTATTTCTGCAGTTTGCAATGGAAAATGGGACAACCCGTATTAAAAAAACAACTATTTTTCATGCATCTACCATCGGACTCAATAATTGTTGGCCTCGAGCCCAATTTCACCGATGGGCGACGGAAATTGCTGGCCTATGCGTGATATTGGGTGGCACTTTCGCCTTGCATGTGTTGACTTCGACTCGGCATTGGTGCTCATTTTTTTTCTTCTAATAGTGCAAGCCAAAGCCCTTGGCCATTATTTTTTAAAAAATAAAGGAGATAAAGATATGTGAGAGAGGAGAGAGAGAGGAGCGAGGGATTATGGAGCTAGAGAGATAATTTTGTTTTGGGTAACTATATTACCTGTTGGAATTAAGTAGGCTTTGGTCCATCCTTTATTAATAATTCCTAGAAAAATCACAAAGTTCCACTCATGCATGGTGACATATGAGATACTTTAGTCCTATATTACTAGCCAAGGTGGAGAGACACCACCTTATAAGGTGGAGTGTGTTTAGCTTTGGTAAAGCAAAAGAAAGGAGGAGAAAGTAGGACTACACGCGTGCGCTCGCTCGCCACGCTAGGCTTCGCGACCGCGTAGCGTGCGCGTGAATGGTGTTGTCATTCCGAACAACCGCGGGTCCAGACGCAGTTTTCTTTTGCAAATTTTTTTTTGCCATGCAATCCTGTCAGGATGGAAAGAAACGGAAATGCTTTGATTACGTGTCGAATTAATTGCGATTAATGAGCCTTAATCTAATTGCGGTTTCCTAATCTGAGCGCGGTTTCTTTCTGCGGTCTTTTTAGTATGGAGACGTTGCTTGCCTTCTCTCTGCATCGCGAAGCACGTCTGTGCGAGAGAACTGTTCCCGAGAGCGCTCTGTTGCTGAGTGCTACTCCGTCCCTACGCCTGGCGTGCACTGGTGGTGGAGAGAGTAGGTCTCCGGAACCATCGTCCTTGTGATCCTGTACGGGAGAGGGCGAATCATGTTTTTGAGAAGCGACTCCGCGACAGCTCGTCGTTCCCTGCATCGTCTACATCGGCATCTTCTTCATCGACGACGTCATCTCCTTCATCTCTACGACACTCTTCGCTTCGCATTAGTAACATCTAGTACTCTGCACTTACTTCTAATTGTTATACATTTTGTTGTTGATATACGTTCTGCTGTCCATATCCATTCTGTTATTCATATTGCTTATCGTCATCGTTCATCTTATGGACATGTTTAGTTCTCATGTTATTTCTGTAGTCATGATTTATTTGCGGAATTATATAATCACTAAAGTGCTAATTATTCTAACAATCCAAAAACCTGAACATGAATTTGATACGCACTCTGTGATGAAAATGACTGGCTTTGCCGAGGCAATGAAACCAGAGAAGTTCAGTGGAGTGAACTTCAAAAGATGGCAGACAAGAGTCACTCTGTGGCTCACGGCTCTGAACGTATTTTGGGTTGCCTCCAGGAGACCTGAGGGAGAATTCACTCCCGAACAGGAAAATGAGTTTAAATCAGCCACCACAATTTTTATGGGATGTGTTCTTAGCATTCTTTTCGATCGTCTGTGCGATGTGCATATGCACATGAAAGACACAAAGGAGCTGTAGGAGGCACTCGAACATAAGTTCGCTGCCTCGAATGCTGGCAGTAAGTTGTATACCATTGAGCAATATCATGACTACAAGATGATTGAGAATCGTTATGTAGTTGAGCAGGCTCATGAAATACAATTCATTACGAGGGAACTCGACCACCTCAAATGCACATTACCCGATAAATTTGTGGCCGGTGGCATCATTGCCAAACTCTCGTTATGGAGGAATTTTGCCACATCTCTAAAACACAAGAGATAAAATATTTTTATTGAGGATCTGATTGCGTCCCTTGATGTTAAAGAGAAAGCTCGGACGAAGGATGTGCATCCTAATGTGGCCGAAGGACAGTCCAGCACCAATGTTGTACAACACCATGGTAACAAAAAGTTCAAGGGAAAGGCTAAGGTCGTACAGACCACCAACTTTAAGAAGAACAAGAAGCCAAACAAAGAAAAATGTGACTGCTATGTTTGCAGTAAGGGCGGCCACTGGGCCAACAAATGTCCTGACCGTAAAGGCATAAAGAATGAGCATAGAAAGACCAAGTCTGTGAATGTGACTATTGGCGATACCGGAACATGGACATCTAGGTATGGTAATTTACCTACTATTCGTTTGGTCTGTCTTTCCACCGACTAGTGAATTGACATAGGGGCTAATATTCATGCATGTGCTGGTGTGTCCTTATTTTCTTCTTATCAGGTCGCTCAGGCTTCCTCCGTGTTGATGGGAAACGGTTCGCATGCCTCTGTTCTTGGTGTTGGCACGGTAGATTTGAAGTTTAATTCGGGAAAGATCGTGCAGCTGAAGAACGTGCAACATGTCCCCTCAATAAATAATAATCTCGTCAGCGGCTCCCTTCTGCGTAGAGATGGGTATAAGTTAGTTTTTGAGTCAAATAAAGTAGTCGTTTCTAAATTTGGACTCTTTATTGGAAAAGGCTATGATAGCGGAGGCTTGTTTCGCATTTCCCTTTCATATTTCTGTAATAAAGTTGTGAACCATATTTGTGATCCAAATAATGAGGATGAGGCCAACATTTGGCACTCACGTTTGTGTCACATAAATTTTGGTTGTATGTCTCAGTTATCTAGTCTAAATTTAATTCTGAAACTCTCTATAGTCAAAGGTTCTAAATGCCAAACTTGTGTGCAAGCAAAACAACCCCGTAAACCTCATAAAGTTGTGGAGGAAAGAAATTTGGCACCTTTAGAACTCATACATTTAGATCTTTGTGAAATGAATGGTGTGTTGACAAAAGGAGGGAAAAGATATTTCATGACTCTAATTGATGATGCTTCTAGATATTGTTATGTGTATCTGTTGAAAACAAAAGATGAGGCTCTAGACTACTTTAAAACTTATAAGGCTAAAGTTGAGAATCAACTAGGAAGAAAAATCAAAAGACTTCGGTCGGATCATGGTGGAGAGTATTTCTCAAATGAGTTCTCCCAATTCTGTGTAGAGCACGGAATTATCCATGAGAGGACACCTCCGTATTCACCTCAATCCAATGGGATTGCTGAAAGAAAGAACCGCACGTTGAGTGACTTGGTTAATGCCATGTCAGACACTACGGGTTTATCTAAGGCATGGTGGGGGAGGCTGTACTGACCTCGACTCTTGTCCTGAACAAAGTTCCCACTAAGAAGAGTGATATTACTCCGTATGAAGGATGGAAAGAGAGAAAACCATCACTATCCTACTTGCGCACTTGGGGGCGCTTGGCAAAAGTCAACGTACGGATAACTAAAAAGTGCAAACTTGGACTGAAAACTGTTGATTGTGTCTTTCTAGGATATGCTCATTGCAGTACTGCCTATAGGTTTCTAATAGTTAAATCTGAGGTATCTGACATACATATCGATACAATAATAGAGTCTCCAGATACTACATTTTTTTAGAATATATTCCCCATGAAGGATATGCATAACTCTACTAGTCAAGCAAATGATTTAACTCCTGAATCCATAATTCCCATTGAGCATTCCGAACACACACACGAACAAATCCTTGAGAAGGATGACAATATTGTTCCTAGAAGGAGCAAAAGACAAATGATTGAAAAATCCTTTGGAGATAATTTCACTGTGTATCCTTGTGGATGGTGTTCCCAAATCCATTTCAGAAGCATATGCGTCTCCTGATGCAGAGTACTGGAAGGATGCGGTCCGTAGCGAAATAGATTCTATTTTCACTAATGGGACTTGGGAAATCATTGATTGTCTATATGGCTGCAAGCCAGTTGGATGTAAGTGGGTGTTTAAGAAAAAACTTAGGCCTGATGGTACTATTGAAAAGTACAAGGCAAGACTTATGGCCAAGAGCTATACTAAAAAAGAAGAAGATTTCTTTGATACTTACTCATCCGTTGCTAGACTGACCACTATACGGGTACTACTATCCTTGGGTGTCTCATATGGTCTTATTGTCCATCAAATGGATGTTAAGACAGCTTTCCTCAATGGAGAGTTGGATGAGGAAATCTACATGGAACAACTTGATGGTTTTGTGGTAACCGGTTAAGAGAGCAAGGTTGTAAGTTACTGAAATCTCTATATGGTCTTAAGCAAGCACCTAGGCAATGGCATGAGAAGTTTGATAGAACTTTAACATCTGCGGGCTTTGCAGTAAATGAAGCGGATAAATGTGTTTACTACCGCTATGGTGGGGATGAAGGAGTTATACTATGTTTGTATGTTGATGACATACTTACACTACTAAAAAACAAGCTATAGAAGACGCCTTATCACAGACGGTTCCTTTGGAACCGTCTGTGATGATATTATCACTGATGGTTCTTTTGGAAACATCTGTGATATGTACCTATCACAGACGGTTTTTAAATAGAACCGTCTGTGATACGTCACAGACGGTTCTTAATAGGAACCGTCTGTGATAATCTCAGTCATCACAGACGGTTATTGTTAAGAACTGTCTGTGAAGTATCACATACGGTTCTATTTACAAACCGTCTGTGATGTCTCTGTGTATCATAGACGGTTTATATTAAAAACCTTTTGTGACTTGGAATTTTACCATGGCTTAAAAATTTTCGAACTCTCGCGCTGCAAATCACAGACGGTTTAAGACAAAAAACCATCTGTGATGACATACTTATCACAGACGGTTCGTATCAAAAACCGTCTGTGAAGTATCATAGATGGTTTGTGATACGAACCGTCTGTGATATGTCATCACAGACGGTTTTTGTCTGAAACCGTCTGTGATTCGCAGCGCGGGAGTTCGAAATTTTTGAACGTAGCTTGGAGGAGGCAACATTTTTGGGGTCAGGCTTATATATTTCCGATCGGGGCCTACGGGGCAAGGCTAACTAGGAGTTCAAGCATATTTTCGTCAAGCCGCGTCATCTGCTCCATTTCCAGCCGCCGTCGTCCTTTTCCTTTCTCTCTCCCCGTCTGGTGAGTTATCGTTTGATTCGTTGGTTTTATGTCATCTCTAGATCCTCTATATACTAATACTCGCCACTCGTTGCCTAGTTCTGCCTCCAGAGAGCTCCATGACTTCCAGGCCAAGCGAGGATTCCGCAGTGAAATCCATGAACTTTGGAGGCAGAACCTCCGACAAGATGGACTTCGGTGTGTCGGCATTTTTTGACGCCTTCGATTTCTCTGCGAGCCCATCCCATTCCAGCATCCTAATTACCTCGGACATTCTGGGGCGGTGAGATGGGTAGTATTGTGTGCACAGTAGAGCCACTTGAACCATTTCCTCCAACTCGACCCTGTCATAGGTGCTACCTAGGTCTTTATCCACCATCATGCTCAACTGCTTTTCTTGATGAAGTTTCTTTACCTGGAACGATATGCAAGTATCAGAAATGTTGTTCATGGCAACAGAACGAACTAACATACAAGAATTTCGTGGTAACATTTTTTTTTGCAATAGAAAAAACTATCACAGACGGTTCTGCACAAGAACCGTCTGTGATAGTAACATCACAGATGGTTCTTGTTCAAAAGCGTCTGTGAAAACAGACTATCACAGACGGTTCTGAACAAGAACCGTCTATGATGGTTTATATCACGAGCGGTTCTTGTTCGTAACCGCTCGTGATAGTTTTTTTCACGACGGTTTAAAAGCATGCTCGTGATGATAGGCGTCATCACAGACACATAATTCCAGACAGTTCAGAAAACCGTCTGTGATGACGGTTTAGAACCGTCTGTGATGACACTTTGTGTAGTGGTGTTATCTTTGGAACAAGTCTTAACATGATTAACGAGGTTAAGTCTTTTCTGTCCCAAAGTTTTGACATAAAAGATCTGGGAGAAGCTAATGTAATTCTAAACATTAAGCTGTTCAAAGGTGAGGATGGGATTACACTTCTGCAATCCCATTATATGAAAAAGGTCTTGAGCCGTTTTGGCTATATGGATAACAAGCCTTCTCCAACACCTTATGATCCTAGTCTAACACTTCGAAAGAATAAAAGACTAGAAAATGATCAGCTGAGATATTTCAAGATTATTTTTTCACTCATGTACTTAGCTGGTGCTACCCCGCCTGACATCTCATTTGTTGTAAGCGAATTGAGTCAGTTTACCTCTAATTCGGGAGATGATCATTGGTGTGCACTCAAGCGAGTTAATTATGCGCTACTTGAAAGGTACGATGAGTTATAGAATTCATTATATCGGGTACCCTGGCGTACTCGAAGGGTATAATGATTCCAATTGGATATCTGATGCTGATGAGATTAAGGCTACGAGTGGATATGTTTTCACTCTAGGCGGTACTGCTATTTCATGGAGGTGTTGCAAACAGACCATTTTGATGAGGTCAACCATGGAAGCAGAACTCACGGCATAGGATACAACCACTGTTGAAGCATAATGGCTGTGTGAACTCTTGATGGATTTGCCGGTGGTTGAAAAACCGATTATGGCCATCCTGATGTATTATGATAATCAAACGGTTCTCGTTAAAGTGAACAGTGCAAAGGATAACATGAAGTCCTCCAGACATGTAAAAAGACTATTGAAATATGTCAAAAAATTGAGAACTTTCAGAATAATAGCTGTGGATTATATCCCAACAGCTAAGAATCTAGCAGATCCCTTTACAAAGGGTTTATTACGGAATGTGATAGATAATGCATCGAAGGAGATAGGAATGAGACCTATGTGAGTTACACCACAGCGACAACCCAACCTATGTGATCGGAGATCCCGTGAAGTAGGACCTGGGAAAACCAAACTGTTTGGTTAATCAAGGAGAGTACATTCTATAACCCACTCCACTGAAGATGTTGTACTCTCAAATCTGTATGGTAGGATGACTTTATCTCAATGTAGTGTTCTGTGGCTTAAAATAGCAAAGATGCTATCCTACAGAATATTCTTAAAAGAACACACCTATGTAAGCCCGACTGTTAGTCACAATCTGTGAGAAATGGGTACTCTCTAAGAAGCTCATGAAGAGACACCCGAGTGTGACTTATATGCTCCACCTGAGGAGTAGCCTATTGGCAACCTAGTATTAGTTAAGGCTTTAGGTGAAACTCATTCACACAAAACTGCCAATTCAAGGCTTAGTCCATTGTGTAGTTGTGAATAAATATAGCTTAAAACTCTAGGTAGATGTTCAACCCTAACAGGTCTGCACTGAAAAACTGGTATATTAACAGTGCTTTGGAACAGCTGGAAAACTTTGTGAGCCTCTGGGATCTTGTGGAGGATTGTTGGAATTAAGTGGGCTTTGGTCCATCCTTTATCAATAATTTCTAGGAAAATCCCAAATGCCCACTCATGCATGGTGGCATGTGGGATACTTTAGTCCTATATTGCTAGCCAAGGTGAAGAGACACCACCTTATAAGGTGGAACATGTCTAGCCTTGGTAAAGCAAGAGAAAGGAGGAGAAAGGACTACACACGCGCGCTCGCTCGCCTCGCCTCACCAGGCTAGGCCAGGTTTCACGGCCGCACAACGTGTGCGTGAATGGTACGGTCGTTCCGGGTTCGGCCGTGGGTCTAGACGCAACTTTCTTTTGCAATTTTGTTTTGCCATACAATCCTGTCAGGATGGAAAGAAATGGAAACACTCTAATTACGAAACAGAAACGCTTTGATTACGTGGCGAATTAATTGTGATTAATAAGCCTTAATCTGATTGTGGTTTCCTAATCTGAGCGTGGTTTCTTTCTGCGGTCTTTTTAATCTAAAGACACTGCCTGCCTTCTCTCTACATTGCGAAACACGTCTGTGCAAGAGAACTGTTCCCGAGAGCGCTATGTTGCTGAGTGCTACCCTGTCCCTGCGTCCGGCGTGCATCGGTGGTGGGGAGAGCAGGTCTCCGGAACCATCGCCCTTGCGATCCTGTACGGGAGAAGGCGAATCAGGTTTTTAGGAAGCAACTCCGTGACTGCTCGCCGTTCCCTACATCGTCTACATCGGCATCTTCTTCATCGGCGACGTCCTCCCCTTCGCCTCTACGACACTCTTCGCTTCGCATCGGTAACATCTAGTACTATACACTTACTTCTACTTGTTATATGTTCTGTTGTTGATATATGTTCTGTTGTTCATATTGTTTATTCTGTTGATATATGTTTTGTTGTTCATATTGCTTATCGTCATTGTTCATCTTATGGATATGTTTAGTTCTGATGTTATTTATGTAGTCATGATTTATTTACGGAGTTACGTAATCACTGAAGTCCTAAATATTCTAACATTACCCGCTCTACACCCGAATTCAAATGGGTATTAGTTTTCGATACCATTATTAGGTAATGCACAGGTAAATTTAAGGTTATGTAGCGAGTCATGCATGTTGTATCCAGTACGTTCCCTTTTACTCTTTGAACTAGCCTTCATGCGTACTGAATGTGTCAGTGGAAGCTACCAGTCCAAGTTTGAAGTCATAAAAAAGTGGCAATTTGTCTGCTAGTTGAAATTGATTGGATGATGTCTACACTTACTAGGGTTAAGTGTTGGGCTGACCACGCCGACGACGACTTGCCGGTGTGGTCAAGCTGACCGCAGTGAAGTAGGCGCACCTACATTAGCTCACCGTCGCACGGCTGCGACTGCGAGCCAAAGTTGCCGCCAAAAACCACAGCTGTCTGCTAAAGCAACGTCATTACGTGCGCGCGCAGACAGATTTAGCTAAGGTGAGTTTGAATTGAACGCTTCCAGCTTAATATAACTCGTACAATACATACGCGTTAACGTTCTTCCCCGGCGACGCAGCGATGCTGATGTGTCGCCAGTACGTCCATGAAGTTCCACGATTTGTCAATGGCGGTGCATGGTGAAGCTTAATTTGCGGCGAGGCTTTTAGTTGGGGATGCATCCTTGTCATCTTTATTATAGCCAAAAATTTAACACGTTCGGCTTATAGATCTGGATCGGAGTATTAATACAAAGATCTTTTTTTTATCGGTAAAAAAAGAACTGAACTGGGTCAAAAGCGACTCAACTGGAGGACCCAGCGTAGCTCGGTTGGCAAGTGACACCATCGAGCGTGCTTCCCAGCTGGTTTCGAACCAAGCTCGTCTCACTATTTAGTTGGATTTAGGAATAGTACACACATGTAAGTGCGTTCAGTGGTCAAAGTGTGTGTCCGCGTTTCGTGCAGTCTAACTCTCGCTCTAGTTTAGACGTGTGTTAAGGACGTACTCACGTTGTGTGGACGTGCGTGTGGTGTGTGCGCGTGAGTATAACCGATGTGTACTCTCTCTAAAAAAAGCGACTCAATGGGTCATGAGTACATCCAACACCGTTCGGCGGGGTGGGGTGATGCTCTAATAGAAGGCAGACATATCAATTTAGCGTTTTTTAAGGTGGAATAGTAAAAATAGTCCATTCCATAATGAAATAGTAAAAATAGCGCCCTGTCACGCTCAAAATGCACGGCAGAAGCCTATCATGCCCCCACCGTGTGGCAGCTGGCCTACTACACTACCACCGAGCGGTAGGTGGCCTGCCCCACGCCACCTCCGCTTAATGGGCTTGCGATAGGTCGGTCGCCGTTGAATGGGAGGCTGCCACATGGCCACCGCACGGTAAGTCTCTTGCCGTGCATTTTGAGCGCGGTATGGATGTTATTTTTTGCCAATTTATTCACGAATGTGAAACTATTTTTCCTATTTCATTACGAAACAATACTATTTTAGTCCATAACTCCATATAGAATACATCTGCAAGGCATACGTGCAATTAACCACCGTATTCGTTCTGTCTCCCAACAAAAAGTGTGTGGGTCTGCGCACCCCAACTCTTAAGACATGTAAGTGGCGACCGCTTAGCTATGCATCCAATAGTCCACTTTTTTCCTACTAAGTGGTTTTAAAAACATTAGCCTCTTCATTTTGTTATATTTGTCTCCGTCCAATTGAGAGTCTCAATAGTGTAGTTAGGGATCGGTATCGTGCAGTTTTTATCTCTACTCTAGTTAGTGTTGTAAAAAAGAGATGTCATTTAACAGTGGCATACGTATGATCTAGCATCATTGACTATTTTTTAGGCTTAGCTCCTAGCCTCCTTGATCTACGTGCATAGGACTTTGAGAAATATTGAACGTAAAGCCCACCGGAGCACATGCGTGTATAGTAGCCATGCCCTTGACAACGCCGGCATGGGGCTTGGAATCACTCTGCTTGTGGGGTCCGGCTGTAAGCGAGTCGCGGTGACATTTTTTCCACGGTTTGTCAACGGAGGCGAAGCTTTGCAGTGAGGCTAGGTCCGATCGGCCGAGTCTTTTGTGGCTTTTAGGCGAGTTCAGCGGTTGAGCCGACGACCGGGCCGGTGGCAGGCAGGGAATTAACAGGCTTCGTTCGCAAGGAATTGCTCGTCTCATTTCCGTGTGGACGCCGACGCGGCTGGTTGGTGCGGGCGAGCTAACAAATTACTGTCGAGTCGAGTCTTATTAACTTTTTTAATTTTAAATTAATATATTTTAATTTTAACCACTTAACTATTATAATCAAATAATTTTGATTCGAGTCCACGACGAATTGTCCTGCCTCTTTTGGTCTCGTCCTGATTGACAGCGCCCGTGCATACGTGTCGCAGTCTACATATTTATCGCTCTCATTTTTATCCTCTGCTTCTGCTATGTATAAAAGACGGCTTCCAGAAAGAGAGGTTTGGCATGCCCGGTCTTGACACGCATCAGCAAACGCAGAAACGCTCGTCCGCCTGCTATGGCGTACGGTTGTACTGTGTGTACACCATATGCACGCACAGTTGTACCGGTAAGACCAGTGAGTTATCTCCAACGTCCAACAAGCGGTCTTAAGCTGGCCCACACTTCAGGCTTTAATGTTTTTTAGACCACCAGCTAATGTAGTATCCATGTCAAATGTCTAAAACTATGCATAATTAATGGCTGATTACATGAAACCAACGCCAATAGGCTTTTCTTACAAAAAATACTTTCATAATATATATTTTTACTAGTACATTTTGATATAAAAAAACCACGGTCAAAGCACGTAACAAATGATTACAGGCACCCGCTAACCCGCCTGCATGGCGGCTGGCCATTTGCCGCCGTGTGCTAACAGATACATTAGAAAGAAAATAACCAAAAGACAAAAGGTTAAACTGTCCATAAAAGACTTTCACTGATCCCGTCCTACGTGTGCATACACTTTGGTTCGGCAATCAGATAACCGTGAGTTATTGCCTGACTTTTACCTGAGATCTATTTGCTCCAAAGTATTGGATTAGATCGATATTGCCTTGTTCATCTTCCCTGTTTGCTCTATGACTTGCGTAGCCTTGTTGGCCGATCTACAAGTTTGCCCTAGATTAATCTTGCAGATTAATTAATTGCTAGACCTAGATGCATTAGTTGATAATCAAAGCTGAGATTGGGATTACAGAAACGCGTCGCCGGCCATGGCCGCCACGCCAACCGATGCACTGTCCATGGGTACACGCGTGCCTGCTACCACGCCCGTGCTCGCCGCACCCACGCTCGCGTGCCACGCTAGACGCGCCCTTCGCCGCCGCCTCGCGTGCGCGCTGCGCCATGCGCCGCCGCACCGGCGACACCCGCCGTCGTCTTGCCGCCACCGCGAGACCGCTGAAGCGCTGCGGCCCCTCGTTGGCCGTCGCGCCACGCCATACCTCGATGGGCGCCACGCCGCAGCGGCGTGCACCGGCACCCGAAATCGCCGCGTCGCGCCATCAAGCGCGAGCTCAACATTCTAACGCCTCCACGTGTCTCCTGCACGCTTGCCGAGTTGCCGCCGTTGCAACGCTCTGTGCGCCACCGCCAAGTCGCCATAGGCACAAGATATGCATCTTATTGCCCAACAGAGGGACCCTAGCTCCCCCCTGGGCGCCCCCTTTTAGCCAACCTTCGCAGGGCGGTTTGGTGTGGGCCGGCCCGGCCCATAAGCGAAAAAATAGGAAGAACAAAAAAAAAGAAGAAATCCCCAAAAAATTGCAAAAGGCCCTTGGAGTTATGAAAACTACGAGGAAACTTTCGCATTTAAGAAAAAATTGCGGATTTTAGATTTTTTTATATATTCTTACAGAATAATCCTTGAAGTTCTAATAAATATCCTTTGTTCTATGCGCCTTATGGAAATTTGCGTTTTGGACCTAGTAGGTTAAGCATATTGCCTAAACTGATTGAAAAATTCTTAAGTTTTCATTTAATCCTAGAAAATGAATTTCTAAGGTATATGTGGTTTCATAAATTGTGAAATCTTAGACCTAGTATACTTTGGAAGCATCATATTTTTATTGGTTTATTTTTCCCTGGTATTGTGTGTTTGGGAAATTATTTAATAGGTTTAGTAATCATCAAAATTGCTTCCAAACCTTAAAATTATAAAAAATACCCTAAAATACCAGAAAAATTCTGGGAAATGTATAAATTATCTACTGAATAGATAAAATTAATCTTTACTATTTTACACTTGTTTCATGCATTTAAAATGTTTTACCAGCCGTAAATATATAGAAAATTGCATAAATTGTGTGGGACATGTTTGGCATCGCTAAGTGGATATTTGTTTGTCCTGGATGACAACAATTATAAGTCCATATTATGCTCTACGGAGACCTGTAGCTATCTTCTAGTTATCCCTTAACTTTGTAAAGATGTCGCTTTTCTGCACGAATCGCATTAGTAGTACAGATTCAGCTCCTAGCGAGCTTGGCCCTGCTCATGAAGAGTGTCTCTTATCTTTTGCTTTAGGCTGAAACCTTATACATTTGGCTGTTATTTCCCTGATGGCATAAATATAATAATGGTCTAAGTTGTTCTATTAAAGTTTTATCTCCCGCTGAATAGTTGATTAAATCTGCTTAATATAATATATTGTCAGTAGCATACCTTACCTGTAGTAAACTGATCTTGCATGGAATAAATTTGTAAACCGTATGTTTGAAAATTGAAAATACGATGCCATGCCTTACTAATAAAATGTTGTGCATGTGCTCTTGATATCTAATAAGCCTCAATTCACTAGCTTGTAGTGCACAGATGTCCAGATGGCAAAAGGGAAACTATTTTTCTCAATGGCATCAGAAAAAGCCAAGTCATATGTTGATCTCTGATAGATCACTTTGACTAGAAAACACCATATTCCTCAAATAAGTACAGAATAACTTCAGTCCTAAGACTTGGAGTTTATATAACATTACCCACCACCACACTGATTTCTTATTTGAAGAACTTTGTAAGCAGAATATTACAGAGTATATATTGGTTTCACGCCAACAAAATTGTACTCTTGTTGAAATATGATTGCAGATCTATGCTAAAACTCCGAGTTGATTTCAAGCGAATGCCTGATGCACACGCTATCACTCGTGATTTTTATAATTGGCATGAAAAGGGGGAGGATGTTAGGCAAGTGTGGGATATTGGAACCTAAGGGGCATAGAAAAATGTTCAAAACAAGAGTCATGGTAGACAAAGTGGCATATCCTAGGTCAAAGCCAGAAGCAAATTAGCCAGAAGTAATAAATTAATCTAGTGTATTTTGGGAGATAATTAAATTAAATTGCATGATTATTATCCTTATCTAGTCGATATGGAAAATTGCATTTACATCATTGCCGATACCCATGCTGTTGGCAACCACAATCATGGCTGCCCACGAAGGGAAATTGGTTTGTGTCTTCAACAATATGTTAACCGCCAACAAGCGGGAATGCACACTACAAATCGACAGTCACTTGACGCAGTCGCACATATACCATGTTTGGCTATGCACCGAAGCGTGCCATACTCATAAAAAATAACACATGCATAAATTGGTAAGTGCAGTCTGTAACTACATCACCACCAGAAGCCATATCACTTGCTTGAAGCAAATATAGCTCCCAAAAGAAGGATGACATATTAGATTTTGTTGATCCTAAATGATTTAATTTTGGCCATGTTAAGTCTGGCATTACAAATTTAAATAAGACATACAATTTATCACCTTTAATTAAATTTGGTGTTCTTGTTAAACAATAAATATTCTCATCGAATAGTTATACTATTTGGGTGATTCAACTAGATTTGAAGTCGAGAAGAAAATCTAGTAATTCTGTACAAATTAAATATGGTCAAATATTTTATGTTCTAGCATTATATTTATGATCTTGGAGAGCATACTGTAGTTTTATGTTGTTAGAACGTACTACTCATGATCATAAGAAAATATGTTGTGTAAATTATAAACTTAAAGGTTAATGATCCAAATTATTTAAAATATGGTATGAGTAATTAGATTGAAACTTGGACAAATAATAAAGGAGCTGGTCTACAGAATAAGCCTGCCAACTCTCGGACCCTTGTATGAGACCTTCATCGCAAATTAATAACCAACCAGAAGTTGGAATATCCTATATAATGATAGGATCATGCAGTTTTCGTACCACTACAACCATAAAAGTCTAGCTCTCACTACATATAATTATCAAACACCTTATTGAAATTTGTGCATGTTAGAGGAATCAAATATTTCCCACATGTTATCACCACTGTGGCATACACCTTTGGGCCACCACCAGTTGTTGATCATGTTGGATCTGAAATTCAATCAATCATGTGCCCATGATAGGGGAATTTTATGGTATGCTATTAATAAAGATCGAATCTCGGCATTAGGGGAGAGAAATGCCCAAAAGTTCAAATGTCATCGTATTTTTCAGAAGAAAAACATCTTTAGTACAAAGATACACGCACTAGTCAAGCTAAACTAAAGGTTTAGTTTATACTGCTGTGCGCTAGAAGTGGAGAGCCTGTAAGATACTTTCCAATTATGGAGGTGCTGCCACAGTGTTTACTTGCAGTAAATACGTCGCTAAGAGTGGAATACCCCGGGTTGAATAGTATATCCATCTATGCAAAATTGACTTATTGGTCCTTGATCTAAAATCTGTGGGGACGCCTGACGGGTTTAAGATCTAATGACACTAGTCAAAAATAATTATTAATCACTCCTTTAACTCTCCTGAAGAGAACTCACCTTGAAGGTGAAATACATCATGAATAGGTTCATCATGAAGATGAAAGCCCTAGCAATTTGATGTGCACATATTACGATGCTAGGAATGCGGAACAACTAAGAATCTTTTGTTTGGGAAATGACAAAGATCTGGTTAACACTGAGATACCCTCAAGTTAGAGGATATGGGAGAAAAGTTGTCGACAATCACTTTGCCTCTACAATTGCAAAATTTTCTCTTATGAGAACACGGACCCAGAACCAAAGTCTATGGCTGAGCTTATGAAGTGTTCATATCGGGTCAGATAATGAAAGCATATGATGTTGAATCATAGTTGCTAAATAAAAGTCTTTGAACTAGATAGTTCAGGCTTGATGGGTCATTATGAATATAATGAAGTGGTAAAAACTATAGTTCAAAGGTCCCCATAGAGACTGTTACTCTCCTACTATGAATGATATAATGTTTCGTTGCATAATAATTCTGGCAAATGGCATGAAAAAAATATGCAGTCAATGGGTTCTTAAAATCCTTGATGAGATCATTGAAGGACTCAAAATTCCTAGTAAGAAAGGAAACAAAATCGCAATATATATAAAACTAATACCTAATAGTCTCTTACCTGTAGTAAGTGCATCTCCCGGAAGAGAGCGCATCTCCTGGAAGAGAGAACATCTCCCTGAAGAAAAATTATCTTACCAATTGATCTCTTAATCACACCAATGATCATATGATCCCTAGAAGGGGACAATGACCCATCAAGATCCGAAAGAATGAAATGAGGAACTTTGACCAGAAGTGCGCCACACAAGCATTTATAAAGTGCATATTCCACCAAAAGTTAGTGGAATGGTGGTCTCCTCTAGTACCATGAAGGTATGTCATACATTCGTGATATTGGCAATTAATCCCCTAAACGTCAAAGCTAAGACTAATTATATTTTACTCTAGAGTGGTGCAACTATACTTTATAATTATGCAAAACAGACTATTCGTTGTAACTTTAACTACCCAGAGATAGTTACAGAATATTAAGACCCTGAAAGGTTTTGATAAATCGTACCCAGAAGGCATACAACTTTGCAACTAGTATTACCCCATGTTCTCTGTAAGGGTAATCTACTTGTGTTGCATAATTAAATGGTGGTATTTGATAAGTTAAACATATTACTCTTGAATAGTATTTATTCTAAACCTCCAGATGAGTAATAGGATATTTGTATATAAGACTCCGCATCATGATAATCCAGTCGATTTGATCACATTATTCTTGCTAATGTTCATTTTCGAAAAATGAATGAAAGACATTGGAGCAACAAGGCTTCAGCGGAAGTTGCCTTCAGGGGAGCATATGCTAAACATTGATCATCGTACTTGAGATTTTGAAAATCTTAGTCAAGCCTAGAAGGTATTGATATGATGATTACTGATTAAATTTACCTTGAAGGTTTTACTACTTAACAGTTTAGATCTAGTTGGTCGACAATGCAAAGATCATGAAGATCATGTATAGATCCTAATGATCATTACTAAATCCTGAAGATATACTAACTATCTGTCAAATATCTATAGTGCAAAGTCCTAGAATAGATTTATATTACTTTGTGGTGGTGCAACCATCTCTTGGCGGTCATCTAAGCAGATCTTGGTAGCTACTTCTACGAACCACTCAGAGATTATAGCACTATATGAAGCCCCACTTGAATGTGTTTGACTCAGACGTGTGATTAACCACATCCAGAAGCATTATGACATTAATACCATCAATACCCCGTAAATTATGTTTGAAGATAATGCTACTTGTATTACACAAATGCAAACGGGTTATATCAAGAGCAACATCACGAAGCACATTGCTCATAAATGTTTTATCCTCATGAAATCTAGAAGAATAGTGAGGTAAAGATCTTGCAAACAAAGCCTTGTAAAAATCTAGTTGATTTATTCACTAAGTCTCTACCATCATCCAGTTTCCAAAGATGCATTCATGGCATTGGAATGAGACAGTTTAAAGAGTTGCAGAGTTTAGGGGGAGTAAATCCGTAAATCATGACCCTTATCAAATCATGAGGATTTATCCAAAATATTGAAGAGTGGATCCCGAAGATTAAATGTTGTACTCTTTTCCTTGGTAAGTTTTCTCGAAGTTTTCTCACATGAAGGTTTTTAATAAAGCAACAAGTGTAATGCAACTTACGAATGTAATGTCCTTTTTCTCTATTCTTTTTTTTTCCAATTGGCTTTTGGAAAGAGTTTTTGATGAGACATGTGCGTATCGTTGTCTATTGCCTAAGGAGGAGTGTTACGAAATCTTATTATGGACAAAAGACTAAACCGTCCCTAAAGAGCTTTCACCCCGTAGGCTATAAATATGAGAACCCTTTATGTACACGAGACATACATATGAATAAAGATACTGACTATTCTCTATACACTTGTTTTCATTGTGTCTATTAATATTCATGTGATTGTTCTTGTGCGATTGATCTATGCCGATATCACGACGAATACCGCTATTTCTCAACACGCACAAATCGCAGTAATTTTTTGGTACGCATAGCAGCGCTCTTGTTTTGACGGGTATGTGCTGGAATCTTCTTAGCCTCTCCGGATAGGTTGCCACCTCCCTGGCCTTTGTGATTATATCTTTTGCATTGCCAAGGACGTATGAATCCCCATATTTCTAAATGCGTCTCTCTTTCTTTTGAAAGAACATCCATCTCTTTCTTTTTTTTCTCTATCTTGCGTTGGTTGATGAGCTAAACGATCGGCCAGCGAAGGGCCCAAAAACGTGTCATCCGTGACGATGTGCTGCTTACATCCATGGCGACGAGACGGGACAGCCGTAGGAAAGGCATAGAAGAATTCTCTCCGACTCTTGAAGAAAGGGAGAGAGGTCTTTTCTGGTTTTGTTTTGTCTTGTCTTGTTCTCTTTTTTTTCGGCTTGTTCGAACATTAATGTTGTTTTTGGTTTTTGCTCTACTCCTATCTTAATGCAATAGCTATTTGACGTGATTAACTAAGATTGTGCATGCATGTATTCTATATATATTCGATCAAAAGGCCATGACTTGCCCCCACATCCTTTTCCTCGGTTGCTTTCATGCCGTCCAGCCAACCTCCAACCTACCCCACCCCATCCGCATCGTCATCATCCGGATTCATGCTGTAATGTACTGCGTAAACAACGATTTATGTGTATGTAAACAATACTCAGCAGCGGTAATGTAACAAATACTGTAGCAACAACGAAACGTGTACCGTGGTGATTTTACTGCAGCGGAATCACCTTATCGGGAAAGTACTGTAGCTATTGATCTGAATCTTTCTTTTTTGATTGGACAGTGAAGATGATGAAGATCATCTTCTAACGCACGAGCTGTCGCTTTTCTGTATTTTGTGCTTGAATTCGGAGGATCCGGTTCCTCTGAATCTCTCCTTCCCTCCTCCAGCGTTCCTTGAGTTGGTGCCTCAAGGAACGCTGGAGGCAACTCTATTTATCAGAGCTGCTTTTATGCGGATGTTTTCCACAGTGCAACCGGAAATTAGCCTTCGTTGACTGGTAATTCCGTGACAGTGCCAACTAAAGAATTACTACTCTATAAAAGCGTCCTACTTTTTCGGCAAATTAAAAAGAGTATTTGACACTATTAACTAAGATTGTGCATACATGTACTCTATATATATTCGATCAAAAGGCCATGACTTGCCCCCACATCCTCTTCCTCGGTTGCTTTCATGCCGCCCAGCCAACCTCCAACCTACCCCACCCCATCTGCATCGTCATCATCCGGATTCATGCTGTAATGTACTGTGTAAACAACGATTTATGTGTATGTAAACAATACTCAGCAGCGGTAATGTAACAAATACTGTAGCAACAACGAAACGTGTACCGTGGTGATTTTACTGCAGTGGAATCACCTTATCGGGAAAGTACTGTAGCTATTGATCTGAATCTTCCTTTTTTGATTGGGCGGTGAAGATGATGAAGATCATCTTCTAACGCACGAGCTGTCGCTTTTCTGTATTTTGTGTTTGAATTCGGAGGATCCGGTTCCTCTGAATCTCTCCTTCCCTCCTCCAGCGTTCCTTGAGTTGGTGCCTGCGCATGAATGCGTGATGCAATATCTGTATGCCGCCTCTGACTCTTCCTCTGGTTGATTTTGAACGCTATGGTCTTGGTCTGTCTGGTCCGGTATATGTATCATGCATGCCCATTTGGTGCTATTATAGAGCTGAAAGGGGAGAAGTGGCTATTTTATATATGTAGGTTGCGCTTTATAAAGTGTTTAAGAGTAGGATGGCAAAAAATACTAGCATCAATGCTATCATTGGAAGACTCATGGAATTATACCATGGATAATCGGGGGCATACCAATTAGACTACTCGGCGATCCGTATGACCCAGAAAGTAATAAGTATTTTCATATACATATATTTTATTCAAAATCAGACATTATTCCATTTTTCTCGCGACACTAGTTACAACACCAAGGCAAAGTTAATTTAGTAAGGTTTTGTAGGGCTCAGAAAACTACAAGTGAACCTTACAACATGAGGAGATTAATTTTGGTTCTGCAGGGGCTTTGGAGATTTGTAATGTATACACTGTTTGGGATAGATGAATAGTAATTATTTGGGACTGTCTAAATAGAATGTGACATTTTTATCTGTAAAAAACTGTCACATTTTGAAAGTTTATTTACAACTCTATTGTATATAAATTATAGTAAATTATTTATGTAATTTTAGTTCTTGATCACTGTAATTATTCTTGAAAGTCTTAATAACTTATATTTCCACCACATAATTAAAAAACAAAGACAAAAAATATATATATACCAATAAAATACGGCAACGTGGTGAACCCATTATATTTTTCACATGTACTTTGAGAGGTTAAGCAAAAACAAAGACAAAAAAAGTTATATACCAACAAAATACGGCAATGTGGTGAGCTCGTTATGTTCTTCACATGTACTTTGAGAGGTTGAGCAAAAACAAAGACAAAAAAAATTATATACCAACAAAATACGGCAATGTGGTGAACTTGTTATTTTCCAAATAAAAAATCATAATAAATTCGGCATAGAATATCATCATGTATGTGGGTAACAACATGAATCTTATAGCACATCTAACGAATAGAAAAGTGATAATTTTGGCTTCAAAAAACTGTTAGAAGTATGAAAATCGACCAAGGCAAAGAAGATGATGCGTGACATGTCTAGAAGGAGCATACGTATATCATGCTCGAGCCTTGGACTCTTGGGTCGTGATCTCGATCGCTACAAGTCCACGAATGATATGTGACATTCATTCGTCGATCTCGACGGCACAAGCAAGCCGCTGACCGAAGCAAACACCCTAATGCTTGCAAATCCTTGCTTCAAAAGCATTGAAACACGTCGCACGAATCTAAAAGCACATCTAATGATCAGAAAAATGATAGTTTTGAGATCAAAAAACTGTTAGAAGATGTATAGCAATTCCCTAATTATTTACTCTAATCGACCCAGCACCCCCAAAAAAGGAAAAGAAAAGGCAAGATTAACCAAGCAGGCGTGTGCTGAGAAGAGACGTTTGACAAGGTGTAAACTGAAAGAACATTCAACCGGTTGAAAGCTGCAGCTGCAGCTGCTGCTGCAACTTCAGCAGTGACCTAAGTCTTAGGTTTCTTGGGGAGCAAAACTTCCCAGCATGCTCCTGCATTTTTTCCACATCTGTGGGGGGAGGGGTGGACCCAACCAGTCCTAGATGTTTGGTATATATATTAGAGGGAGCAATGACCTCCCCTGAGTTGTACATCCACAGCCACAGCCATATCGCATTCCAACCAATTCCAAAGATTTCTCTCAGCATTCAAAACCTTCAGCTCTTCCTGTGTTTCGGGAGAAGATTTCTGTTGTTGTTTGGGTTGCTACTCCGAGACCACCAGGTGACGAGCATGGTGTTGTTTCTTTTGTTGCTATCAAATTTGATCTTGTGCTGTTGGCTTGGGACTTGGCTTGGGTTCTTTCTGGGGATTGGAATTTGTCCTTGAGTTGCTAGATGCAGAGTTCTTTAGTCAAAATGTGAGCTTTGAGGCCACTCTGAAATCTAGCTATTGTTTGGTGCCTGATGTAATGCATAACTTATTTGTTTGGTTTCTTCCTGGTTTGCTCTTCTTCTTGGGCTCAGGTTATGAAGTGCTAAATGCAGAATTTCCTCTGGTACCTGCCTGTTGTTTAATGTTTTGATGAAACCTGTTGTTTAGTGTCCGAGAGATGTTCTTAGTTTGAAGCTTCTTGGGGTTCCCCTGTTTCCCACAAGATGAATTCAGAAGCAAAAAACAATTGGGGAAAAGAAGAGGGCTTATGGTTCTTCATGTCTCTGGATCTTGCTTAGCTGAATGCAATGCAGGTTATATGTCATAGTTACTTCTTGAGCTCAGTTTTTTTAGGTCTCAAATGCAGCAATCCTGCATGAAAATGCAATCTTTAGGCCTATATGACATTTGTTTCTTGGTAAAAGTGCCGGTTTTAGAGGTTTGGCTGCTCTTTTGCATTCAGCCTTTTTATCTTTATGTGGTGCCAGTCGTAGAATTCTTGGATGTTTTGGTTTCGGGTCATTTCTGCCGGCTGCTTGTTGTTAGTGTTTGGTTCTTCTCTCTGACTTTGACCATATCACAAGAGCAGAATTATTCCTTTTCTCTTCCTTGCAAGTTGTTTGTGATCACTGTTCCACCTGAAACTGATTTGAATCTCTGAATTTTGCAGTAGAAGTTTCAGTTTATGGGATTGTATCGACGCGCATGGACTGAAGTTCTTGGCGTCGAAATCTCCAGTCCGAGGACAAAAGACATCAACATGGTGAACAAAATCTCTGCTCCATGGGATGAACAAGAGAAGATGACCTTTAAAACACCAGGTCAAGAAAAAATCTTTTCCAAGGGCTCACTGATACCTTCACTAAGCTTCAAACAATGGGAAGGAGGAGACGAAGCCATAGGTTCGATGGATCATAAGAGCAGGCCGAGTCGGATAAACGTCGCCGACGACCGGAGGAATTCTGATCTTTTCTTGGCACCGAGCCCGCCGGAAGTTTCCTCCAGCCCGAAATGTGAGCTTGATGCTGCAGCAGTCAAGCTTCAGAAGGTGTACAAGAGTTACAGGCGAGCGAAACCTCGCCGACTGCGCAGTCGTCGTCGAGGAGCTATGGTGTGTATCAGTTTCTTCATTTCTTGAGCATTGGAACGGTCAATCTTAGTGTTGAAAAATTTCAGGTTAATTTGTGATTCCTGGTTCAGGTGGAAGGCACTTGACTTTGCATCACTGAAGCACAGCTCGATATCGTTCTTCGCGGCGAAAAACCTGAAACCGCTGCGTCACGGTGGGCAAGGGCGAGGACAAGAGCAGCCAAGGTAATTACAGTTGTCGATTCGTCAAAATGCTCTATGAGATGCCCTGTTCATCGAAATTGCAGCTGTTTACGCAGTTTTGTTCGGTTGTTTAGGTTGGAAAGGGGTTATCGAAGAATGGGAAGGCTCAGAAGCTGGCATTGCAGCACTGGCTCGAAGCTGTAAGTCACATGCTACTTAAGTCTAGCACTAAACTAGTATGCTCTAGTGAGATTGTTGCAAATAGTTTACTAATGTTGCCGTTTTATGTGTTTGGACAGATTGATCCGAGGCATCGATATGGGCACAATTTACATATCTATTATGATATCTGGTCCAAGAGTGAGAGTACAGAACCATTCTTTTATTGGTAAGTAAACCTGAGCTTATTATACCTATTATAACTTTTCCATTTGTGCCATTTAAAATCCGCGACTAATAATGTGCCGATTGTTTTACATAATCGACAGGTTAGACATTGGGGAGGGCAAAGAAGTAAATCTTGAGAGGTGCCCTAGGAGTAAACTTCAGAGCCAGTGCATCAAGTACCTTGGACCAGTATGTTCCTCAGCTCTAACACATGAGAAAAGCAATATTAAAATAAAAAACCTAATAAATTTCAGTAAGTTGAATAATGAAAACATCATCTGATCCTTTATTTTTGTGTTTACTGTTCTGAATTACAGAAAGAGAGGCAGGACTATGAAGTTGTTGTAGAGAGCGGCAAACTTGTCTATAAACAAACTGGAGTTCTTGTGCACAGTTTGGATGATTCTAAGTGGATTTTTGTCCTCAGCACAACCAAGGCATTCTATGTTGGCCAGGTAAATAATTTTTTTCTGTTCACTAGCTTGGAATTTATAGTACCACCAATACGCAGATAAATGTGATGTATGTTCCAAGATACAATTCTCTGCATTGGTTCTGAAGTTTTTGTTTCGGATTTGACTATGCGCAGAAGAAGAAAGGATCGTTTCAGCACTCGAGCTTTCTAGCTGGTGGAGCCATAACATCTGCTGGAAGATTAGTGGTCAAAGCTGGAATTCTGAAGGTATGTTCATATGGGAAAAAATCTAGTTTTATACCATAAGAAGCAGCACTTCGAGTTATCTGATCTAACTGACGGTGTCCTATTTCTTCAGGCAATATGGCCATACAGTGGTCACTACCTTCCAACCGAAGAGAATTTCAAAGAGTTCATCCGTTACCTTCAGGATAACAACGTAGACCTCACCGATGTCAAGGTAAGTGAAAGAAAAGTTCACATTTACAAGTCGCTTGATCGTTCGCTCATAAGATTTACTACTACAAGATTCAGAATTGTATTGACATGAATGCCTTGCTTTCTTTCAGAAATGTCCTATTGACAAAGATGACGAGTACCCCTTGCTGAACAAACCTGACACTCAGCCTGACACCACCGTCTCCGACGGCACCAAAATAACTGAAAACAACAGAGCAGCTGCTACTGAAAATCTAAGCGAAATCGAGCACGACAGCGCTCGCAACGACGACATAGATCATGCGATAATCGGCGACGGAAGCATGAGTGAAGCCGAGGAAGATTCTGACACGCCGATGGACTCCCGGAACACTGACGCTGAAGAAGAAGAGGTGAACAATTCAGAGCAGCGGCCACCTGCAAGTGTTGCTGCTGACCACAGCAAGAACCACCTGACGTGCCGGTGGTCCACGGGGACCGGCCCTCGCATACGGTGCGTCCGTGACTACCCGCAGGACCTCCAGTCCAGGGCTCTCGAGCACGTCAACCTCTCGCCGAGGCTCGCCGGCTCGCCGTCGAGGAAGAGGGACCCCGTGCCATCTCCCCGTCCCAGCCCCGGGATGATACTCTCGCCGAGGCTTGCATCCGTCGGGTTCCAGCCTCCGACAGTGTCTCTCACGCTCCCTAAATTCAAGAGGAGCAGGCTGCAGTGAACAATTTTGTTTGCGTAGCTAGCTGATCAGAAATTCAGAATAACAACTGGTCTAATATTTCTGACAGACCAGTGATTTTTTGCTGCTAGGTTAGCAGATTACTCGATTTTTTCAGTTCATTGTGTACTTGATGGTACAATCTGTCAGTTTGTAGATACTACCATTTATTCTTTCATTAGATGTACACAAAGATTGCACGTAGATTACTTGAAAAGAAAAGGAAAAGAGGAAGGAAGAAATTTGCTTTACATACATTTGCTATGTTGTCGCCTTGGATGCCGCAGATGTGCATTACTCTGCTCATAACCTTGTCATATACATGAGTTTATTAGATGCTTAGTTTTGATATAGTATGCAAAATATAGCAATGCTCTTGCAGTTGCATCTAGGTGTCGAAAACTGTAAAAAGCAAAGAAAAAAATGTTGATCAGTTTTTACTATGTATTTTCTCCAAACTAGCCAAATTGCCTCTACATATGTTTATATTCATACAACTCTAATTCTTATAATTGAAATTTTAGCTGTATTTATTATACAATTGTAGCAACGGTAATGATTAATCTACATCGATATAACATGACCTTACCAAAATAAGTGGCGTAGATCCTTTTCTCTCTCGATTAATGATAGGATGATAGTTATTTTTTACAGATTTATTTGGTAATTTCAAGTCCTCAAAGCAAAAAAAAAAGTGCATTTAATCCCACATGTCGTTCATATTTATACCGATTTATGTGCACTAATTAATTGCTGACAAGAGTGATGTTTGAAATTGTCGTAAGATTTGAAAATATCATATCCTACGTCATTGTCATGCCATTGAAGCATGAAGTCTTGTTTTTATTTTCTTTTCGGTCTTTTGTCGATTTGGTCAAGACCCTCAGGACCGGTGTCTAGTCGATGCTGCTGCTTGTCTTCACACTTCTTCAGTCTAATTCCAAGGCTGCTAAATTTTGACCACTTCTGCAACCGATTTAATTTTTGATTCTAGTAAAAAACCGGTGAAAGCATTCTCGGTCTAAAAGTTTGAAGCTCTGCGTTTCAACAAATTCGACTATGCTGTACATATCGTGAAGTGGATGGCGCGATGGTGTAGAACTGTACTTGGTCAGCACTGTCCTCTAGCCCTTGTTTGATATTATCAAGATTACATTTCTTGCTCCCTTATTTTTCATGAAATTGTTTTTTTTCCTCAACAGTTTGATTCCAATGGATGTCAATGTCGGTAGGTTTCACATACATGAAGCACGCCAATACTAGATATCATGTGATCAAATCTGAATGACAACGAAATGACCCAGAAATAACGCACAGGAAGGCTTCATACGCATATGGAGGGGAGATACAAACCTAGGTCTTCAGAAAAAGGTGCGTTACAAGATGATCTACCAACAATTGTCAACAGTTATATAAAAATTAATCAATGCTCAGTTTGTCATACATTCAGCATCTTGGAATTACTAAAGTATATCATATTGACCAAAGGGAACAATTACCAGCAGATATCCACCCCCCCCCCAGCCCCCCGGCGGGCCATTGTTCTTGTGTTTTTGTTGGCAGGGAGCACTAGTTGGGATATAGTTGATCATGTCATGTTCAACTCATAGGATTCTACAAATGGCAAAACCATAATCCTTCTCTGTCACTCTCTTTCTTTTCTTCAATACTTTCGAATGCTGGTCCCTTCAGTTTCTTGTTGTGGAGATCATGTGAAATGATTCTAATCTTAGTGTATGGAACAATTGACATCAGTATCGAGGTGTTTGGAAGAAACCATCGGTTTAGTGGAGTGTCTCCTGACTGTCAAGTTGTAGGTGATCTGGCCGGCCGACGGTAGCCAGCGAAGTGGAATTTTGAGAAATGTGATCAAACACTTGTGTGGGAGTGTTTGGAGCTATTTTTGCATCACATGCCATGAAAAATGAAGACTAGTCACGAAACTAGATAGAGCTTTGCCGAAATGTCCATAGAGGGTGTTTTTCCCGATTGGGAAGCGGTCTGACCAGCCAATGGTTGGCAGTCAAATCGGCCAGGGTGGTGGTTAGAACAGCCTAGCTGGCGGTTAGACTGTCCAGAGCACGTTCATGCACAGTGAAGTATGATGATCTTGCAAAAATTGGCCAAAGTCATGGGATTCAAACATTCAGTGCATATGGTTGTATGATGCATGTTTTGGCTAACGTAGGTCAAGCTACGAGGAACTTATGCCTCGAATCAATTTATTGGTCTATTGTTGTGCAGGTGGTTTGGAGTCAACTACGGTCAATGACAAAGATGGTCGGGATTAGGTTAGGAGAACTGAGATCTAGAACAATCGAGGATACCGGATGAAGTGGTTGGACTCAAGCATGGAACAAGATGGATAAGAACAACCGAACGAGAAGTTCGGTGCAACGAATTGCATCAAGTGGCTTGTGGGTTGGTGCAAGTGCTATGGTGGTTCTGGTGAGAGGCGGATGAGAGAGACTTGCCGATACGAATAGAGCCATTGATGAATCTACACATGGCGAAGCATGAGATTGCTTCACATTGATTAGACTCTGCCTCTGAGAAGGATCGAGAATGAGTATTTTGGTATCTTCGCTAAAATATTGGGTTGATCTTGTACAATTTGCGGCGCAAGACAGGGTAAGGAGAGACAGTTTAGGTCAAGCGAATATGAAAATCACGAAGAGACATATTTGAGCTATCTGGATCGTCATCTACTTTGAGAAGTGTGCGCGAGTGTAGACTCGTTTGTGTGTGAGTAGATCACAGCACGTGACCTTCCGTGGTTGGCTTTCCGCGGCAATTTCGCACGATAAGGATGTTATTTTTGTCATTTTATTTGCAGGAGAGATGCTAGTTTTGCTATTTCATTTTAAAAAGAGGCTAAATGAGCTAAAACTCCCAACCAACGAACAATGTAGTTGCAGAGAGGAAGACGCCCAGGGCACCAGGAACCAACAAAGTTTTTTGTTCCAACTCCCAAGGCACACGTTTACTCATTAACAAAGACAATGCATTTTTCGTAGGCCCAAGCTGATTTGCTGCAGTAGACTTCAGTCTACATAAAATGTTCCGTCAGGGAGATAACTGAGACTTACGTAGTTCATTGTTTAGTGAATCTGAATTGATTCTGCTGAAACAGTTATCTCTGATTCTTCATTGGTAACTCTTGGCCCGTGCAATGTATAACCCAGGAGAAAGAAGGTAGTGTTAAAGCGCATTTGCAGAACACGTTGATATGGAGTAGTAATTTTACACGTTCCTTCATTAAAAAAAACATATGTTACACGCAACTTTTTTCATGTCCTGTTGTCTTCCTTTGTAATTACACCTTCAGATTTGCAATTACATCTCAGATTTGTACCTGTTATTGTAAGGCAGATCGCATCTTATTTCATGACAACATGCGGACATTCAGCTAGTATTCGTTAACATATAAAGCTCTTAGCTTTGCGCACGTCTCCCGAATGTGCAAACAACATTGGATTCTTCAGTCTATATAATAAAACCGTGAATCGGCAGTATGACCCGCCCTGTAAAGTGCACCTTCTGGGTGCTTCATCTCTGAAAGACAAGCATAGCAATTTTCTGTCTATAACTCTAACCTAGGATGAAGAAGCGCGCTACGCCGATCCGGTGAATTAATAGATAGAATAAATAGATGTTGTAACGTCTCGTTTTCAGATAGGAATAGTGTTTACCATTTGGTTCTTAGATTTCCAAACCTTAATTCAAATTATCGTATTTTATCAAATCTTCTAACTTCTAGCTAATGTCGGGTTTGTGTTTCAAACCTCTTTGCAATTTCCGAATTCAAAATTTGAATTTGAATTCCTCTTTTCGATTTTGGGCCCCTTTTCATTTTTGCCCTCCCCTCTTTCTTGGGCTCGGCCCAATGCTTCCTTGGGCCCTAGCCTACCTCCCTTCTCCCTTTTTGGCGGCCCATTTCCTCCTTTCGGCCCGTCTGGCCCAGCTCCCTCTCCCTGCTTTCTTCCTCCCTGGCTGGGTCATGCCCATGCCACCTTGGAGTCGCCCGACACTCCGCCGCTCAAGCCGTGTCGCCACCCTTTGAGTCATTGACGCCGACGCCCACGAGACGATGCTCGTGAAGCTGCCACCGCCACCTATCAAAGTCACCGCCGCTCCCCAAGCCGCTTCCGCATGCGCGTGAGGGCGCCACCGAAGAGCTTCCAGTCACCGGAGCCGCACGTTGCCTCTGCCGCCGCTTTAGCAGCAGTAGGGGGAACCCTAGCTCCCCTTGTGTGCATCGAGTGTGAGCAAAGTAGGCCAAAGGCCTTCAGCCCCTTTTCTAGTGCGAGCTGGTCCAAAAAAATAAAAAAAAAAAAAAAAAAAAAAAAAAAGAAAAAGAAAGGAAGAATGAACGTTGCTCTAACCGCCGCACCGTCTCATGCCGCCTGTTAGACTTTGTTGCCTTGGTCGCTACAGTCGGCCCAAATACGCTTCCGTCCATCACCACGATCCCATTCTCGGGAATCAAGCTTCATGGGACGAACTACAGGTTGTGGTCTTCACTCATGGAGATCACGCTCAATGGTCTTCGCCTCTGGGGACATGTTACTGGTGCCCGACCTTGTCCGTTGTCGCCAGTTCAGCCTTCTCCTCGACAGCCTGCTTCTTCACCTCTTGCAGAAGATGAGGCCACCAAGAAAGAGGCAGAGGTCGCTATTGTTGTTGCTGATGAGGCCTTTCAGTATGCCATAAATGCTTTTGAGCGTTGGTGTGCTGATGAGGCCCGTGTTCGAGCCATCCTAGTGGTCAGCGTCGACGACTCCATCCAGCTAGACATTGTTGGTCTGTGTGCCACTCGTCAGATCTGGGAGTACTTGCGCGAGCGATACCAGCAGAGCAGCGATGCTCAGTTCTTTTCGCTTCAGCGTGAGTTGGAGACACTTTGCCAGGAGGACTCCTCCGTTGGCGACTTCTTCCGAGCCCTGGCCAATCTCTAGTGCCAGCTGGACGAGCTCGCTTCTCTGCTCTGCCAAGAGTGTCATCAAATGCGTATATGCGATCTTGATCTTGAGGCCCGAGTTTGAGCTCGTCGAGCTCAAGCTGGCTGAAGTCGCTCACCACGATCGACGATCCGAGGCTCTTTCGACGCTTCAGGCCGAGGAGCTTCGCCATGCGGTTAGCAAAGACCTGATTTGTTCCGACCATGCTAACTACTCCTTCTTCTTCAACTACACCGAGCGATTTCGCTTCGATCGTAGTCCCTCCTCGGTGTCTGTTACGCTCTGTTTTGCACCAACTGGGGTTTAGTGCAATTATTGCAAGAACTTTGGGCACGACTACCAGCGTTATGTGGTGAGAAAAAACAGAAAAAGGCGTGTGGGGTTGGACGATCTAAGGGGGGAGGAGGCCCTTCCTCGATGGGAGGACGGACCAACACATCAGGATCTTCTTAGCGAGTGACTCTATTCAGCAGTTCTGCCAGGCTCTACTTCAGCAGCTCTCTCACAGCTCAGTAGGTTCTGCCATTCTAGCTCAGACGTCACCTCTAGGCACTTCTTGGGTTCTAGATTCTGGTGCCTCTTTCCATATGACACCGACTCCACATCTCTCACTTTAGTAGGACCTCCTATTTTTCCTATCTCTGTTCAGACAGCTGACGGTACTCCTCCGTCTGTCAACTGTCAGTGCACTCTTTTGTCCACTGACTTTTTGTTCCAGCTGTTTCCCATGTTCCCCAGCTTACCATGCAACTTCTCTCGGTGGGTCAGCTCACCGATCTTGGCTGTAGGGTTGGTTTTGACTCTCACACTTATTTTCATCTATGATCGACAAACAGGGACGGTACTTAAGACTGGCCGGCGCCGTAGGGATTGTCAGGGTCTCTACATCCTTCATCGCCTCTACCTTCCGTCCACTTTAGTTGCTCCTGTCACCTCTATGTCTCCTTTCACCGCCACTGCTGCCACCACCTCTGGTATTTTTGTGTAGTGGTATCACCGTTTAGGTCACTTGTGTGGGTCCCGTCTTTCTTCAAAGTTCGTCAAGGTGTTCTTGGACGTGTTACTATTGACAAGGCCATGTTTTGTCAGGGTTGTAAGCTGGGCAAGAAGCTATAGCCTCCTTATCATTCTAGTGAGTCCTTGTCTTCTCGTCCTTTTGACTTAGTTCATTCAGATGTATGGGGACCTGCGCTTATTATCTCTAAAGGTGGGCAAAAACTTTATGTGATCTTTATTGATGATTATTCCCGTTTTACATGGATTTTCCCTATGTCTAATCGTGGTCAGTTTCTTGTGATCTATCGTAGCTTTGCAACGATAGTTCGTACTCAGTTTGATTCTCTTATCCATACTTTTCGATGTGATTATGCTAGCGAGTATTGTTATGGCTCTTTTAGACAGTTTCTTTCTGAGTAAGGCACTCTTTACCAGTCTTCTTGTCTTGGTGCCTATGCTCAAAATGGGGTTGCTGAGCGCAAACATCGTCATCTGATTGAGACTACCTGCACTCTTCTTCTTGCCTCTCACGTTCCACCATAGTTACGGTCGAGGTCGCTTCTCTGACTACATATCTCATCAATATCTGACCTTCCACTTTGCTCTTAAGGGTGTCATCCTATAGAGTGTCTCTACTCTCGAGCCCCCAAAGACACTCACCTTCGTGTTTTTGGTCAGACTTGTTTTGTTCTACTGCAGCCTCATGAACACACTAAATTATCAGCCCAGTCAGTTGAGTGCGTGTTTCTTGGTTATAGTTCTGAGCATAAGGGCTATCGTTGCTGGGATCCTTCTGCTCAACCTTTCTTCTATCGAGATTTGGCTCCTCCTGTTTCCACCGTTGAGTCGATTTCATGGTTGTCTCTTCTGACTCTTCACCCATTTCTCCACTATCACAGTCTTCCCCTGGTCTGTCTCCAGTGGTGCCTCTTGCAGCACCGCCTCTTGTTCCTACAGCACCACAGTATTGTTTTTCTGGTATTCACTACTCCAGGCGTCCTCGTTCTTCCCCAGCCTCCTCTCCTAGTATCTTGCCGATACCCACATCTGATCCTCCTGCTGATGCTCCTCGTTACGCCCTTCGTGACCGGGCATCCCTTCGACCTCCTGATCGTCTTGGATTTGCTCCGATAGCTTATCCTCTCTCTGTCACTAAGCCTAGTTCTTATCGTGAGGCTGCTCCTCATTTTGAGTGGCAGCTCGCTATGGCAGAGGAGCTTGATGCTCTTCGACGTACGAAGACTTGAGATATTGTACCGACACCTGTGCATGCTCGTCCGATCACGTGCGAGTGTACAATATTAAGACCCGTTCGATGGTACTATCGAGCGCTACAAGACTCGCCTTGTGGCACTCGACATTCAGTAGGAGTACGGTCATGACTACGATGAGACTTTTTCCCCTGTTGCCCATATGACCACTGTTCGCACTCTTGTTGCGGTTGTTTATGTTTGTCGGTGGTCTATTTCTCAGCTAGATGTTAAGAATACTTTTCTTAATGGTGTTTTGCATGAGGAGGTCTACATGCAGCCACCACCTGGGTATTCTGTTCCTGATGGGCATGTTTGGCGTCTTCATCATGCTCTTTATGGCCTCAAATAGGCTCCTCGTGCCTAGTTTGTGTGTTTTACCTCAGTGAGTACTGCTGTCGGTTTCACTGTTAGTTCCCACGATCCTGCTCTTTTTGTCCATGTCTCATCTCGGGGTAGGACACTACTTCTTCTGTATATTGATGACATGCTCATCACTGGTGATGATTCCTCCTTCATCACATATGTGAAAAAACATCTCAGTGATCAGTTTTTGATGACTAATCTTGGTTCTCTTACGGATTGAGGTCTTTTCCATGCGTGAGGGCTACTACCTCTTCCAGCAGAAGTATGTCCAGGATCTTCTTGACCGGTCTGGTCTGACTGACACTTGCACTGCTAAGACTCCTATGGAGCTATCCCTCCAGCTTCGTGCCACTGATGGTGATCTTCTTGAGGATCCTACCGATATCGTCATCTTGTTGGAAGTGTGGTGTACCTTGTGAGCACTTATCCTAATATTGCTTATATTGTTCATATCATGAGTCGGTTCATGGCTCGTCCTACCCATCTTCACTACAGTCACCTTTTTCGTGTTCTTCGCTACTTGCTCGGGACTATCTTTCATCGTTTGTTTTTCCTTAGCTCCACCTCACTACAGCTTCAGGCGTACTCCGATGCGACCTGGGCTAGTGATCCTTCTGATCGTCGTTCTCTTTCTGCTTACTGTATTTTTCTTGGCTCCTCCTGATTGCTTGGAAGACTAAAAAGTAGATGCAGCTTTCTCGTTAGTCAGAGAGGTGAGTTGAGAGCTATGGCGTGATGACAACATATGTTACTTGGTTGAGGTGGCTACTTGCGATTTTGGAGTGCCTGTGATGGGACCTACAACTCTTTTGTCTAACAGTACATGTGCTATCAAGATTGTCCGGGACTTAGTGAAGCATGAGTTCACTAAGCACATTGGTGTGGATGCTTCATACACTCGCTCACAGGTGCAGGAGGGAGTACTTGCTTTACAGTTTGTGCCATCAGAGTTACAAGTTGCTGACTTCTTCACGAAGCTATAGACTAGGGCACAACATTTGTATTTTCTCTCCAAACTCAGTGTGTGTGATCCACCATGAGTTTGAGAGGGGGGGTGTTAGAATATGACTCTTCTTTTGTATTTTCTTATCTGTATATGGCAACCCCTTTGTACTCCCTATATATATTGCCCATTAGGTCCTCTTGAATATACATACAATATTCATAACAGATAGATCAACGACCACATACAGATAGTGCAAGACTGCAAGGGAAGATATGAAGAATGCAGTATGGAAGGCACAACCGATATTACCTAAATTCCATGTAGGATCATATCGTAATCTTGATCAGCTGACAATGATCAAACAATTGTGTACTAAAAATCTACTAACCACAGTTGTACTTAAGATGAATACCATGAGCTCTCTTAAATGCCAAGAAAGAATTTTACAACAAAAAGGACTTGATCGTACATGCATAATTAGTAGAGGTCAGCCTCAATGCAAACATACAAACTCACATGATCTAAACTGGATAAAAACATGCACAAGTATTGCTAAAATAGACAAACACACGACAACGCTTCATAATGGCAGGATTGTGCAACTCTCGTATACTACGACCGACAAGGCTGTAACTACAATGGTGGATAAGAAAATGAAACATATTACCAAACAGAAATGAGTAAGCTCTGGATGTAAATCTTACCGAAGAGGAGGCATCCTTCATCAGACATGGATGCAGCGCGTGCCAAGCATGTGCTACACACAGATGCTCAGATCCATAGTGAGAAACCCAAAGGCAGGGGGACACTGAAAAACAAAAGGCAGACAAAGTCTAGCAAAATCAGATTGTAAAAAAATCTAAATAATGAGATAGAAAGTAGGGGAGTACGGACATTATCGACAATTGCATTAACTCCAATCTAAATACTTCTCTATATACGAACATGATTTACTTAGGCAGTTCATCAAACACACTACAAGCATAAATGGTAGCATGAAGTAGAGGAGGGAGTGGACGATGGTGTATGAGCTTTGATGGGGACAGTGGCAGTGGAGGAAGAGGGCAAGATGGAAGGAGAGGGTGTGGCAAGCTGTAGGATCAAGGATAACCGACTAAAGAGGGTGAATAGGAGGTTTTTAAACTTTTTAACAATTTAGCCAATTTATAACTTAGTCTAAACAAGTTATACTTCTAGCTAAGCAAATCAATCACAATAATAAGCTAGGAATATAAATGCAGAAAATAAAGACTAGAGATAACCACAAAGACACGACGATGTTTTTCCCATGGTATCGAAGACTTGCTTGGTCTTCACTAGTCCACGTTGAGGAAGCTTGAGCGTCTCAAGCCGGCTCCACTAATTAAGCCTTCCTCAAATCACTATGGTTGTTCTTCCTCCGCTCAGGAGATGGTGAACACCGAACCACTCTAAGCTTGCACCGGACCTCTTCACAATCTTCTTTGAAGAGATCACCGTGCATCACCTCAATCGTCTAGGAGTGCGGCAACACTCCAAGAGTAATAGACCAAGGTCTTGAGCTGATTACACTTCAAGTGCAAATGGATCAACTAGGAGTATGAATGCACTTGAATGTATCTCAACAACCTCACAATGAATGCACAAGAGTGTTTTTGAGTGTTGAGTGAATGTAAGGGCTCTTTAAGGCTCTATGAATGTCAAATGGGCACTAGCAGCCTTGACTTGAGCAGTTGGGGGGTATTTAAAGCCCCCACAAATAATTATGACCGTTGGAGTCGAAACCCAGCAATTCAAGCAAAATCGAACGATCAAGAAGGCAATTTCTTGATGCGACCGCACTTCGATCTGAAATCTGATCAACGGCTAGAACAGTTACTTAAAAAAGAAATACTAGCCGTTGGACACCGGTCGAGGCGAACGATCGAGCAAACGCTAGCAGATACGTCGATTTGCCGCGTCGTGCTTTCTCTGAGCGGTCGACCGTTTGTAGGGTTTCGCGATTGGCTTAAGATTTGCAATGGTTCGGAATTTTGTACCGCCATATAAAAATCGGAATGATCCGAGGCGATGACGACCGTTCCTAGCGCGAACGTCCGATTTCGATTGAGTTTTAGAGCGATTTACACTTGTTACTGCTTTTATTGAACCGCTTCACAAATATCGAACGACCGACATGATACGGCCGATTAGTCACGAGTGGTACGACCGATTTCCATGAGAGATTCGAGGCAATTTGCAACGCTTCGGTTTTATTGAACCGCCAACTAAAATGCGGAATAACGCGATGCGATCTGACTGTTCAGGACCCGTCGTTCGCTGAACACTTAATTGGTCGTTCCTTCCAAATGCGGTACTACCGCCAAGTAAAATCGGTCATACCGCGACTAAGCGTCTGACCTTAAGTATAATCTTCAGTACTACCGATTTTGGACGAAGCACTTAGAACTTTTCAAATTAAATTCAAGTTTAAACTCAAATGCATGCATGATCCTAAATTGATCCATATGGCACAAGAACATGCTATCAAGCTACTAGCCATGATCCCTCTTAATAGTACGGCGTTTATCCTATAATCCGGTCTTTCATCCAAAACTCCTAGACCGGTAAAATAGAAAAAGAGATCCTAGACTACTTGTACCTTGTCTTTGAGCCAAAAGATCTTTATGTAGTCCATTTGCATGTCACTTTGCATCAACACGTTCACCGATGGGATTTAACTTTGTAAATACTCAATAAACATGTTAATCCCATATTCACATATTGTCATTAATTACCAAAATAATTTTTAGGGGCCTAGATGCTTTCAATCTCCCCATTTTTGGTAATTGATGACAACACTAATAATATGTGAGAAAGATTGGTTTGAATATACCATAATTGTATATTCTTTTGATGGCTTAACAATAAAACAATTCTTGCAATGAGCACAAATGAATGTATGAGAATTATTTTCTTGTTAAGTCTAGTTTAAAGAAAGCTCCCCCTAAACATGTGTATATTAAGATAGAACATTTTGTGGAAATTTTGAGAAATTTGGGCGGAGTTTCTTTATCAAATTTGAACTTGAGGAAATACAATAGTAAGATGTGACGATAATTGAGATTGCATTTAAGATAATAACAAGACATCATCCACAAGTTCAACATGAAATTAAACTATTACAAGCACATATAAGTTCAACATTACATAATAAGTCCCACATATATAAGTCCATATATAAAGTAGCAAAATCTTGCGCTTGCTCCCCCTAAAGCTATGTCCTCTATATCTTTTCACTTCTCTCCCCCTTTGGCATCAAGGTACCAAAAACAACTCAGACAATGGGATCCTGAGGAGGAGGGACGACGTCCTGGGAAGCTGGGTCTGTCTTTGGAGTAGGAGCGGAATCTGAGCAGATCCTGAGAGTCTGGGGCCGGAGGAGCGGAGTCAAGAGAAGCGGTGGCCTGCTCTGGAGGAGGAGTCAAGATCGATCTCGAGGCTGAAGCAGAGGAACCGGATCCAAGATCTTGAATCTGTGGATCGGGCCGATCTCGAGTCACTACTGCAGGTGGTGGTGTTGGAGGAGCAACAGGAGCTGAAGAAGAACCAGTATCCTAAGGTGCAGGTGCTACAGCTGGAGCTGGAGGAGGTATAGGAGGCACAGAGGATGTCCTAGAAATAGGAGGACGTCGAGAGAAGCGCTGAGGAGTCTTCAAAATCCCCTCTAAGTCAGCCATGCTCTCCATCGGTCTGACCATTACATTATGAGTCTCATCGAAGAAATCATTCTGAGTCTGTTCCATCTCAAGTAATCGTCCTCGAGTCTCACTCTGAAAATCAGCTTGTTCAGCCTTGATTTCTTGTAAAGAGCTAAGAATAAGCTGCTGATTCTGAAGAATCTGTGTAAGAGTGCTATCAGCAGTAGCATTACCAGCAGTAGCAGTAGTAGGAGCCTCACCAGCATCATCCTCAGCACTATCACGTCGTGGAGGAAGACCGTCTCGTGGCCTGTAGGACTTGTGAACAGTTCTCAATCCACCACGATACTCCATTTTCTGTGTGATCCAAGCCATGATGTATGGAGCATAATAAATCCTTTTAATTCTGTCATTCTTAGAGGAGACTATACCCTGAAGTATCACATCCACAACATCAAATTTGATTCCCCTCATAATATTATCAATAATATTCCAGGCGTGACCACGAATTGCATCAAAGTTGCCACTTTTGGGGTAGAAGGTGTGGTTGATGATCCTGTTGATCATGCTAGGAATTGGTCTCGATCCGATGATTGTGTCTAACTTATTTTTGTGATGAGGATCATAATAATCGAGACCAGCGGGGACACAATAAAGCGAGCCTCTCAAAGACTTTATCCCAAGTTCGGATGAACCCTCAAAACTTGCTCAAACTCTTCCTCGATGCTCTCCACATACTTAGAGGTTGATATCCATCGATAGAATTGGTCGGAGAGACATGCATTGTAGCATAGAACTGTCTGATAAGCTTGTCGTCATAGTTCTGTTTCAGTACAACAAGGTCATGCAGACCTACCTGAAGAAAGAGCTGATAAATACTACTATAATTGTCCAAAGAATTTAAATGAGTCCATTTGATCCATTTATGATCTGCAAACTTTCTGTTGGGACCATACAGTTGCTCAAACACTTGCTCCTGGAAGACAGTGTGAAAACCAGGGTGTACACTGTCTGATCTTAAGAGGTATTGATTTACATGCCTTTTGATGGCATAATCATCTGCTGACAGGAGGCGTAAATCAATAGGAGATGCTGGAGGATCTCCTAAATTATCAAAAGTACCTTCTGGAGAGTCGGGCTCAAATTGAGTCTCATCATCAGAGATATAGTCCTCACTTGCTTCTGTCTCAGATTCTGGTGCTGGCCCTTTTCCTTTACCATGCATGACCTTCTGACGAACGGAACGTGATTGCCGCACTAGAGCTGACCGACGTCGACGAAGAGGAGATTGAGTAGGAGCGGCAGAGGATTGAGGAGACGACTGTCCTCGAGGGGGTCCATGAGATTTCCTTGTCGCAACCCTCATCCTAGGCATCTTTAGAAACAGAGAGTAGGTTACAAGATATTCAAAGGAATGATTGGAATTGAATTTAGTTGAAAAAGAATTGACATTTCATTTTCGTCGGACAATCGGACGTCTCGCCATTCATTGGCGATGCGACCGTCTTCTTGATAAATCTGCGCTCAAGAACCGGTCGTTCTGATTTTCCTGACCGACTTCTAGGGCTGTCGAATCTCGCATATTTGGTGGTTTTTCATGGATTGAATCCATAGATCGATCTTAACCATCTTAAGACACCAAATAACATCTTTTGCCCAATTAGAACTACGTAAAATCATCACATTTTCAATAAACCCTAAAAAGGGATATCCTAGGGTTCCAAAGAGATAAAACTTGAATCAAATGAAGTTTACCTTCTGGTTTGAGGGCGAACCACGGAGAGACTAGCAACACGAAGGAATTAAGAAATTCAGAAGGAAATCGCAGAATTTGAGAGTTGGTTTGAGAGGGCTCGAGTGAGAGAGAGAGAGAGAGAGAGAGGCGGAAGAATGGGGCTAAGAGAGGCTAGAGGTTAGAAGAAACGAATCACTGGGAGTTAAGTTTCCTTCACAAACTGTCGCGGTCGTACCGACCAAAAGCCGTCGATCGTTCCGCACCCCGGTCATACCGCTACTATAACGCCGGTCATCTGCCAGTATAACGGTTGTTCCGATTATCCTGGGGCTTTCTGGATTTTCTAGGAATCTTAGATTATTCGCAAATGATCCTTAGTTTTGCACTCAATTAAATATCATTAAGGATCATTATGCATAGAATAGACTATTGCCTATATAGGAACATAATTTTTATGATTATAGCTATTCTTGATAAAGATTTGAAAAAAAAATATTTTCATAAAATACTCAAATAATATCAAATGAAGTTCATAACATGAGGCAAGAGTTCAAACAACATTTGAATAATCTATAATATTTAACTCATTCCTCAATTTGCAAAAGCGGCCTTCATCTAATGGCTTGGTGAAAATATGCGCTAATTGGTCCTCGGTTCTTATGTGGATAATTTCAATGTCTCCCTTGCTCACATGATCTCTCAAGAAATGATGACGGATATCTATATGCTTGGTTCTTGAGTATTGAACAGGGTTATTAGCAATTTTTACGGCACTATCATTGTCACACAAAAAAGGTATTTTATCAATTTTAATTCCATAATCCATCAATGTTTGCCTCATCCATAGCAATTGAGCACAACAACTTCCTGCGGAAACATATTCGGCTTTGGCGGTGGATAAAACTACGGAGTTTTGTTTCTTGGATGACCATGATACTAAGGATCTTCCTAAGAATTGACAACTACCCGAGGTGTTTTTTCTATCCACTTTGCAACCCGCATAATCGGAATTCAAATATCCAATTAAATCAAATTTAGCACCTTTAGGATACCAAAGGCCAATGCTAGAGGAATGCTTTAAATATCTTAGTATTCTTTTAACGGCCATTAAATGACACTCTTTTGGAGTTGCTTGAAAACGTGTACACATGCAAACACTAAACATGATATCGAGCCTAGATGCGGTAAGATAAAGCAAGATACCAATCATAGATCTATAAAGCTTTAAATCTACCGGTTTACCTCCCTCATTTAGATCAAGATGACCATTTGTAGCCATGGGAGTCTTGATGGGCTTTGCATCTTCTATGCCAAATCTTTTAAGTAAATCCTTCACGTACTTGGTTTGACTTATGAAAGTCCCATCCTTGAATTGCTTGATTTGAAGTCCAAGGAAATAGCTTAATTCTCCAATCATGGACATTTCAAATTCCCTAGACATCATATCACCAAATTCTTCGCAAAAATCTTGATTAGTAGACCCAAAAATGATATCATCAACATAAATTTGACATACAAAGAAATCATCATTTATGACTTTAGTGAATAAAGTTGAATCAATCTTCCCAATTTTAAATCCTTTTGAGACTAGAAAATCTCTAAGGCGTTCATACCATGCTCTATGAGCTTGTTTAAGACCATAGAGTGTCTTGGAGAGTTTATAGACATGATTTGGATTCTTTGGATCCTCAAAACCGGGAGGTTGTTCAACAAAGACAAGTTCGGATATTTTACCATTTAAGAATGCACTTTTAACATCCATTTGAAATAATTTAATATCAAACCATGATGCAAAAGCAAGTAGTATCCGAATTGATTCAAGCCTAGCTACGGGAGCAAAGGTTTCACCAAAATCCAAACCTTCGACTTGTGAAAACCCTTGAGCAACCAACCTTGCCTTGTTCCGAACAACCAAACCATTCTCATCTTGCTTGTTTCTTAAGACCCATTTTGTACCAATAACATTGTGTTCTTTGGGTCGATCCACCAATGTCCAAACTTCATTCCGGGTGAAATTGTTGAGTTCTTCATGCATCGCATTCACCCAATCCGGATCTTCAAGTGCTTCTTCTACATTCTTTGGCTCAATAGAAGAGACAAAAGAGTAATGTTCACAAAAAGAAGCAACACGAGAGCGAGTTTGGACACCCTTACTTACGTCACCCAATATTTGATCTATTGGATGATCTTTTGCAATTGCATTATGGATTCTTGGTAGTTGGTTGGATGGTTGATCATCTTCTTTGTTGTCCTCTTCACTAAGTTGAACTTGATTTGTGAAAGAGGTTAGTGGTTCAACATGAGTGGAAGATGTTGGATCGTCTTCGGGCTTGACGTCGCCTATTTGCATATGTTCCATTGCTTTTCTTAAGGCTTCATTACCTACATCATCCAAGTTCTCATGTTCTTCTTGAGAGCCGTTAGTTTCATCAAATTGCACAACGTGTCTTTCTTCAACCAAACCGGAGTTTTTGTTGAAGACACGATAAGCCTTGCTATTTGAAGAATAACCAAGCAAGAAACCAACATCACAATGACTATCAAATTTTGAAAGACGAACACCCTTCTTTAAAATATAACACTTGCAACTAAAAACTCGGAAATAAGAGATGTTCGGTTTTCTTCCTACAAGAAGCTCATAGGAAGTCTTTTTTAAAAGACGGTGCAAATAAAGACGATTTATGGCATGACATGCGGTATTAATAGCTTCCGCCCAAAAAACATCGGAAGTATTATATTCATCAAGCATTGTCCTAGCCATTTCAATCAATGTACGATTTTTCCTTTCTACTACTCCATTTTGCTCCGGAGTGTAGGTTGTGGAAAGTTCATGCTTTATTCCAAGTTCATCACAAAAGTCTTCAACTTTGGTATCCTTGAACTCGGAACCATTATCACTACGGATTTTTTTAATTTTGAAATCAAATTCATTTTGGGCCCTTTTTGCAAATCTTTTGAAAATCCCGGAGGTTTCACTTGTCATCTAGGAAGAATACCCATGTATATCTAGAGTAATCATCCACAATGACTAAACAATAGCTATTACCTCCAATACTCTTATAGGTTGTAGGCCCAAACAAGTCCATATATAAGAGTTCCAATGGTCTAGAAGTTGACATGATACTCTTGGAAGGATGAGAATTTGCGACTTGTTTACCGGCTTGACAAGCACTACAAAGTCTATTTTTTTCAAACTTCACATCTTTCAAGTCAACAACTAAATCATATTTGAAAAGCTTTTTGAGTTGAATCATTCCAACATGAGTTAGCCTTCTATGTCAAAGCCAACCCAACGAGATTTTTGCCATTAAACAAGTTTTTAAGCAAGATTCACTTGAACTAAAATCAACTAAGTAAAGATTTCCAAATCTAAAGCCTTTGAAAGCTATAGAGCTATCTTTTGCATTAGAAATGGTTACACCTTCACTAGAGAATGAACAAACTAGTCCAAGATCACATATTTGGGCAACAGATAGCATGTTAAAGTTCAATGATTCTACTAAAGAAACATTAGAGATGGAAAGGTCATTTGAGATAACAATTTTACCCAATCCTAATACCTTTCCTTTGCTATTGTCTCCAAAAGTGATCTTTTCCATTCCTTGGCCATTCTCGAATGTGGTGAACATTTTTCTATCACCGGTCATGTGTTGTGTGCATTCACTATCAAGCACCCAATGTTTTCCACCGGTTTTATAGTTCACCTATAAAACAAAGAATCAAGTTCTTTTAGGTACCCAAATTTGTTTGGGTCCTTGGATGTTAGTGACCAAGGATTTAGGCACCCAAATAGCATTCTTTTTAGCGCCTAAAATTGAAGTGCCAACAAAACGAGCAATTATTTTACCATCCTTAGACTTTTTAAGCATATAGCAAGAATCATATATTCCAATGGATGGAGTCTTACCCTTATGACAATCTTGTTACACATTTTCTATTTCCCGGCATTTATAATATTGCTTACCATTTTGCCTAACAAATCTTGTGGGCATGTTTGCCGGCTTCTTACCTTTCTTAGGCACATACCCAAGACCTTCCTTGTTGAATGAGTACCTTTGCTCACTCAAAAGTTTGTCAAGGGTGGCCTTGCCCTTGAAACAATTTTCTAAGCTCTTGCTTAGCTTGATCACTTGTTCTTTTAGCTCATTGTTTTCATGAACAAGCTTTGAATCATTTTTCTCAACAATATTATGATAAGCATCAACATTAGAGCAACATGGGATAGCAAGTAGATCATCACATGAGGTAGATGCACTAGTCTTAGCAATTTCTACATTAGGCATTTTATCAATAATATTGCATGTGATTCCAACACTAGAACAAGACTTATGTGAATTCTCTTGGATAAGTAAGTTGTGAGCTTCCTTAAGCTCCATATAAGAATCTTTTAGAGTATTGTATTCTTTATTTACCTTATATTTTGATTTTTCTTTTCCAAGATATTCATTTAAATCATTAAGCATATCCATTAATTCATCATAAGTTGGATCATCACTAATAATGAATTTTACCTTATCTCCTTTTGCCATGAGGCAAGTAGGAGTGGAGAATATCGATGGAGCTTCCTTGATGGCGATGCCAACTAGTCCCTTCTTCTTGGGGGACTCTTCCTCATCGGAGTCGGATTCACTTGACTCATCATTTGAATTCCACTCTCCAATGTGGGCTTCATGCTTACCGTCTTTGTGAAGCTTCTTGAAGAGCTTCTTCTTGCCATTGTATTCCTTCTTCTTAAATGACTTGTTCTTGTCATCCTTCTTTTCGGGGCAATGAGAAGCAATGTGCCCCTTCTCTTCACAATTATAGCACCGAATGTTGCTATAACGCTTCTTGTCACTTGAGGATTACCCCTTCTTATACTTGTCGAAGTTATAGCTTCTATTAGGCGTCTCTTCATTACCCTCTTCATCCTTCTCACAAGGAGTGCATACTCCTCATCGAATCTTCTTCTTCATCTTCATCATCACTTGATTCCGCCTTAGCCTTGAAAGCGGGGATCTTCTTCTTTGAGGAGGATGTCTCCAAGAGCTCTTCCTTGTCCTTCTTGAACAACTCATTTGTGATGAGGTTGCCCAAGAGCCCCGTTGGTGTCATCCTTGGCAACTCGGGTGAGTTGAGAAATAGAGTCACCAACGTCTCATATTTGTCCGGGAGAGCTCTAAGCATCTTGCGCACAATATCAACATCAAGAAGGTTAGTCCCAAAGCCTTTGAGCTCATTCACAATATTGTTGAGTCGTGAATACATCTCATTGATGTTTTCATGAGGCAATATCATGAATGTCTCATATTTGATCCGAAGCCTATGCAATTTAGCTTCTTTGACCGTGGATGTACCCTCATGGATTTCCGAGAGAGTGGTCCAAATATCATGAGCGGTTTCCAAATTGCTCACTCTATTGAACTCATCAGCGTTCAAAGCGTCAAAAAGAGCATTCATAGCTTGGGCATTTAAATGAGCATTACGCGTCTCTTGATCCGTGGGAGCTAGTGGATTAAGAGGCATAACGTAACCCTCATTTACGATTTTTCATACGCTTGGACTCATGGCCTTTAAATAAATTGACATTCTAATTTTCCAATAAGCATAATTAGTGCCATCAAATAAAGAAGTCTTTCCTATAGCAATTCCCTCACTAACCATCCTTTTCTCTCTTAGACGGTTAAGTCTAAATCAATGAGAGACCAAGCTCTGATACCATTTGTAGGATCAAGGATAACCGATTAGAGAGAGGTGAATAGGAGGTTTTTAAACTTTTTAACAATTTAACAATTTAACCAATTTATAACTTAGTCTAAACAAGTTATACTTCTAACTAAGCAAATCAATCACAATAATAAGCTAGAAATATAAATGCGAAAAATAAAGACTAGAGATAACCACAAAGACACGACGATGTTTTTTCCATAGTATCGAAGACTTGTCGGTCTTCACTAGTCCACATTGAGGAAGCTTGACGTCTCAAGCCGGCTCCACGAATTAAGCCTTCCCTCAAATCACTATAGTTGTTCTTCCTCCGCTCCGGAGATGATGAACACCGAAGTACTCTCAGCAGAAGACACAACACTAGAACTAGACCAACTCCACTTGCTCTGAAAAAATGATCCTATGTCGATTATGAACTATGAAGCACGACCGAAAGCATAACCCTTTTTTTTAAAAAAAAAAGGGGGATGGCTATGGTGCACACTTTTTAGCTACAAAAAGACTTAACAACATTCCTCCATTTCGGCGATTTTCCACTACTTTCCGACTCCCGCATGTAGGATAAGTAGCGGATGCTGGAAAAAGTTCATGTAAAATTTATACAATTATTCCAACAGGGAAAACACACCATACCATAACTGATTTGATTTTTTTGTGCTTCATAACATGATGGTAAAACTGGTGTTGTGAGTGCTACTAGTGCAACTAAATTCAACACAACGACAAAGCAATTGTTTCAAATAAAAGACAGTCATGAGAAAATGTGGATCATTCTTACCAGCTGCATTAGCTGAGACTGGGCAGTAACATGGTACGACAACCTGTTTTTTCATGAGTTCATCATCGTAGGATCGTGCGATCTCACCAAAGAAAAGCTTTGGACCATTTTTGTCCCCAGCCAAGAAAATCAGGTGAAAGTAAAGTGTCGCCTCCTCAACAATATCAACAACGATGTCATCAAGCGAAATCTTGTACTTGAAGTTGGCCTGAGAAGAAGAAGAAATGGGAGATTCTGTTAATGTTCAAACAGTGATGCTTAGTAACAAGAAATAATTACGCCTAGAGAGTTTGAATACAAAGGGCAGATTGAAAATCATCTAGTGAGGTAAAAAAAACTTGGGCTTGGTGACAAGACAATAGTTAAAAGAATGAAGAGGCCCAGCTTGCCTTGTTCTTGTTGTTATAATCCTCCAAGCAAGCTTCTGCATCGGCAACAAACCGTTTCCACAAATTAAGCCCTTGATCCTTGGAAAGAAGTGGACAATATCAATTCAGCCCTTGATCCTTGGGGATCTACACAGAACAGAAGAGCGGAGGAATCCCTCTTGCGCAGAATCAAAAGAGAAGAGATCGCCTTAGGATCAAAAGGGAAGGAGAGGAGGAGAAGGCATACGTGGGCGATCTGTTCCCGACTTGAAGAGGCCGCGAGGGGAGACGACGGCGTCGGCGTCGGCCTCAGAGCATTGCTGCTTGGGGCTTCGCATCGCAGCCGCATCAAGGCTGCGGAAAGGATGTCAGGACCTGAAGTTTCAGAGATCCTGAAGCGATTTTGGGAGCAAATCTCGGGAGGGAATCAGAGAGGGAAAGTGTTCTGGGTTCTAACAGAACCATCAACTAAATACACGAATATACTGTCTTTTCGATACCTTCTCATTAACCCCATCGCTGGTTATATAGCCAGGTTTTTAACTGAGAAAGGTTACAGCTTTACAAAGTAAACAACGGAGTTCAAGAGTAAAAGAGTAAAAACAGGTAAACGACAATGGTGCTGACGTTACAGTGATTACTGAAGTAATCTTGCACCTTCGGATCTCCTGTATTAGAGCGCCTCCACACATCCTGGCGCTCCATCTGAACCTAAGTGGAATCGCCGAAGCTGTACATTGGGCGCCGACTTCATCTTAGCTCCCTCCACGACAGCAACATTCAATATGTTCAAACTTCTCTGAATTTTGGAGTTCTGACATTCCTTCGCTCTTGAATCCATCCTGTCCTCAAGGAGTAAAATTCGGAAAAGTTTTCTGAATGAATGTTGTATCCTCCCAGGTAGCATCATCTTGGACCTAAATTTAACCACTGAATTAGCCACTATGCAACCGGTTCATTTATGTGAGGAACGACTCTTCTGTTCAGCACAACCACTGGCTCAGTTTTAATCTTGCCATTCTCACCAACTAGTGGCAATCCACGAATAGGCACCACATGAGATCCCAGGTGTTTCTTCAATTGACTCACATGGAAAACGGGATGAATAGTCAGTATGTTCGAACAATCTGTAATTTGTATGCGAGGCGGCGAGGGGGTGCTGTGGTGCCTGAGCACCCCAAAAAATGTGAATTTTTTAGGTATGCTCAAATCGGCCCATCTCATTAATTTAGCCACACACACGCTGCACTCGGCTCGGCAAGACAGACACAGGGCTTCTCGCCTTCTCCTCCCGAGTCCTTGCTTCTCCTCCTGACGACCTGGCTCCTCCGACCGCCCGCCGAGGACCAACAGTCCAACTCCAACACGGGCAACACCAAGGTAAACATTGGGGAATGGGGATCCGGCCTCCGGGATTGGATTTGGGGAGGCGGCGAGGCAGAGGCGTGGCGGCGCATGCAAGTGAGGAGGCAGTGGCAGGCGACAGGCGTGGTTGGGCAGAGTGGGACGAGAGGCATGGGATCTTGGATGGGCCGAACCAAAGAAGCGAAGGAAGTTAGTGTGTGTGTGTGTGTGTGTGTGTGTGGGAAATGAAGTCAGTGAGAGAGACTGAGAGAGAGAGAGATAGAGATAGATTGGGAAGGAAAGCTGGGCCGATGAATGAGAATGACGGTAGCCGGTAGGAATTAGGAAATTTAGGATATGAGAATTATATAAGCCGACAGCAAGCGTTGAAAGAGTATTTTCGACGATGAATCTTGTGAAGAACAAGTTGAGAAATAGTATGGGTGATCAAGTATTGAATGATTGTTTAGTCACCTTTATAGAGCGAGATATCTTCTCAAAGGTTAGTGATGATGATATAATCAAGTGTTTCTAAGGAATGAGATCGCGTCGTATGGTATTGTGATTTCTATTAGCTATTTAGGACTATTTTATTCATGTAAGATTTTATTTGAACTAGTTGTATTGCACTATTAACTAATTTCGAACTTTTTGTGTAATTGTGTTGAATTTGTGAAATTACTTATATGTCGTACAAGATTTTTTAAAAAATCTTTGAAGTGTGCACCCCCATCATAAAATTCTTGGCTCCGCCACTGTCTATATGCCACTGATCCTATCTTTTCCAACACTTGGAAGGGTCCATAAAATTTAGATCTGAGCTTTAAGGACCCCCTTAATCCAATAGTTGTTTGCCTATATGGTTGCATCTTGAAGTACACCATGTCTCCTACTTGCAACTGCCTCTCTGATCTGGATCTATCGGCATAGTGTTTCATCCTTTCTTGAGCCTTGTGAAGGTTGGCCTTAAGCTATTCCAACATTTGTGCTTTTTGCTCCACAGTAACTCTTGCTTCTTCTGAAACATTACAAGGGATGGTGAATTCCCCTATTTGAGGAGGGGAATAACCATATAAGGCCTAACATGGTGTGATTTTCAGAGAGGTATGGTAAGATGTGTTCTACCACCATTCTGCAAGTGTCAACCAACCCATCCATTCTCTTGATTCTTGAAAGGTTGTGTGTCTCAAATATGACTCTAAGCACTGATTCACTCTCTCCGTTTGCCCGTCCGTTTGTGGATGGTATGCGCTACTAAACCTTAAAGATACCTTCATCATTTTGAAAATCTCTTGAAACATATGACTAGTAAAAATTATATCATGATCAGTCACTATGGCAATGGGCATCCCATGCAATTTAAAAATGTTATCCATGAAAGCTTGTACCACCTGTTGCACTGAATAAGGATGAAGACAATGACAGAAAATGTGCATATTTAGTGAACCTATCAACCACCACTAGAATCACTTCCTTGCCTCTGGATTTAGGTAATCCCTCTATGAAATCCATACTTATATGAGTCCATGCCATGTTAGGTACTTCTAAGGGATTCATCAAACCTGGGATGTGAATATGTCCAGTCTTGGTAATTTGACAGACCGGGCACTCTGTGACTAGTAACTCAACATTCCTTCTGAGCTTAGGCCAATAGAATAGTTTTTTGAGTCTTTGATATCCCAGAGTGACCACCAATTGATGATGAGTGAAAAGCTTCCAGAATTTTTGTCCTGCTATCATTTCCAGTTCCCACATAAATTCTTCCTTTATATCTTATTAGTCTTGACTCCAGAGTATAACTGCTATCAACCCCATCTTGGATCTGATTATCCAGTACCATTTTCTCATATTGAGGATCGTGATCATAACTTCTCTTCACATCTACTACCCATTCTGGTATAAGTGCCACTAGGGCATGACAGGTCTCATCACTCTCCTGAATATAGACATCCCTTCTTGATAGAGCATGAGCAGCCCTATTTTCTTTCCCGTTATACTCCACTTTGTAATCAAATTCCAATAACTTTAGGAGCAATTTGTGTTGTATGCCCTCCACTAATCTCTGTGTTGTTATAAACTTCAAACTTCTTTGGTCTATTCTGATCAACATTTGATTGCCTAATAGATAATGTCTCCATTTCTTTATAGCTTCTAGAATTGCCATTGCTTCCTTTTCATATATAGATTTTGCTGTTGCTCTTACACCCAAAGATTTGCTATAATAAGCAATAGGTCAGTTCCCTTGCATCAGTACTACTCCCAATCCAGTGCCACAAGCATCTGTTTCTAAGATGAAAGGTTTAGAAAAATCAGGCAGTGTTAAAACTGGGCATGTTGTCATAACTCTTTTCAGTGACTCAAAGGCTATTGTCTGTGATTCTCCCCAGGTAAAAGAGTCCTTCTTCAAGACATCAGAGAGTGCTTGACAAATCCTTCCATACCTCTTCACAAATCTCCTATAATATCTAGTTAGGCCCAAAAAATCCCCTCAATTTGATCACAGTATCAGGAGTAGGTCAATTCACCACATCATTTATCTTCCTAAGATCTGTAGTCACTCCAGATCCACTGATAATGTGTCCCAAGTATCCTATTTCAGCCATAGCAAAGCATCATTTATTTCTTCTTGCAGACAATTGATTATGTCTCAGTATTTGTAAGGCTTGTTGAAAATGTTCTACATGTTCTGTTAAGTTCTTGTTGTATAACAGGATCCTAGGGAGCTCACCCATTATTTTTCGTCGGTATCCTGGGGAGCTCACCTAGTCCTCCATTGAGTTCCCATAATGTTGGTTGGGCCGGTCATCCCCGCTGTGCACCCAACACTCCACCTTGCGCCTTTTCCCGCTTTTATTGTCTACCAGCCTGGCTACTGCTATTTATCCTCTCGTGGTTCACAGATTTACATTTCTTGCGGTTCCTCGTATATTCACAGGTATGTCGTTCTTGCGCTACGCCGTACCGACATTTACTGCTACTAGTGTTTATTACCGCAACTAACCCTACTACTACTAATCCCCACTAAAATTTACCTCTTTACCCCTTATCTAAATCCTAATTTCCAAACCTAATCTCTTTTTCTCTAATCTCTCTCTCACCAAATCTCTTTCTCCTCTCTCTCTCTCTCTCTCTCTCTCTCTCTCTCTCATTTCGGCCGAATGCCTCTTGGTTCCCCTTTTTCTTTTTCTTACTTCCTCACTTCTTCCTCCCTGGTGTTTTGCTTCAGCTGCTTGGCTCCTTCCGAGGAATCCCTTCCTCTCTCTCTCTCAGGTGGTCCTCTGGTGGCTCTCTGGGTCCCTAGCGCCACCGGCGGCTTCTCCCTACGGCTTGGCCCGCTGGTTGCCGGCGCGCCCGTTGCTTGGTCTGCCCGCGCCTTGTGCTTGGCTCGTGGCCGCGCCCTGCACTTGGCTTGCTCGCCCCTGGCTCGGCTCCGGTGCTAGGCCTTTGGATTTGGGAGTTGTGACTTGGATTTGGCTTCCTCTTGCCCAGATTTGATTTCCCCATTTTCCCCTTTTTCTATTTCGGTTTTAGGGTTGGGCTTGATTAAAGTTCTGGTTCTTGTTGATTTTCGTTCATGCCTAGTGAGGTGATGGAGGTGAGCTGCTACCGTGGCTAGCTATGGTGGGGCTCGAGGCCTCCCACACGCCGGGGAGTGCGATGGTCGTTGGGAGCGCGTAACTAGGCCGACAGTGCCGCCGCTGTTGTCGAGGTCTACCAAGGTATACCTCCACTCTCCTCCCTTCCTCCTCCCTTCCTCCTCCCTTTACCTCTCTACCCCGTCCCCCCACCCCCTGCTCTATGATGGTTTTGGTGATGATATGGTTAGTGTGGCACGCCCTCTGTGCAATGCTTAGCTTCTGTGGTGTGGTTCGGTTTGGGCAAAATATTAGTGGGGGCATGAAGGGTGTGTTACCTTGTTTGGCCGGGCTAGGAATGGAATGGCAGTGGTGGTGATGCTGGCCGTGTGGTGATGATGGTGCTCTCCGGTGCTCCCTTCGGTCCCTTCTGGTCCTTGATGGCTTGGCTTGGTCCTCAGTGGTCATTGCCGGTTCTTGGTCGTTGCTAATGTCGTCCTCGTTCCATCGTCTTCCCTATCTCCTTTGTTGCTCCTCTCCTCCTTTACTACTTATCTGAGGCTGGTTGTGGATGGTGTAATGGTGTGGTGATGTGTGGCTTGTTCTCTGTTCTTGGCTTTGTAGAGCACTGGCTGATTGTGTTGGCTTGCTTGGGTGTGGTTGCTCTCGGCTTTGACTGAGGCTTGTGAGGGAGAAAGGCTTGGTGTTGGTTTTGGGAGGCTTGCTTGCTGCTTTGTAAGGCTCTGTGAGTGTGGGATGCTTATGAATGTGGGGGTTGTGCTTATGGGAGAGGGGGCTTTCAGCATGCCTCTTTCTCTTGGCCTGTTCATCCCGATCTTGCCCCTCCCTGACCTCTTTGGCTCTCACAGCCAACTATTGGCTTAAGGACCTTTGGTCTATGGAGGGCTCTCTGCACTGTTCCTTAGCGTTTCTACTATGGAAGGTAAGTTAATAATATGGAAAGTGGGCGTTGGGCTAGGAAAAAGGAATGGACCATTGGTCCATAAGGCATTGTCGGATTTTTTTTCTACGGATGAGATAAGTCGGTATATTGTGGGTGTCGGAATCCTATAACCGTCGGTGATGAAACCCACTGAAGTGAGATGATGCCAACTGACCTAGGTCAGTCTAGGAACCTCGATGATCTTCATAAAATCTGACGGCAGTCCTTCTTTACTCTTCAATTTATAGTTTTTGGTTTTCTACTGGTCTTTTGGTCTTTGTGGAAAAAGGAAATGTGGGCAGGGTTTTGGATTGGCCGAGGAAGGGTTTCGACTTGTTGGCGATACATGGAGAGAGATGCAAGGGCTTCGGCGATATGTAGGGCTTTATTTTTCTTTTGTAATGTACTCAAAGCTGTAATTGATTATTTATTCTTTGATGCAAAGAGTTTGTGTAACTAATTCCGAGTTTGTATTGTTGTTGTAATTCCGTTTGTACTGAATTCATATTGTAACTCATCTCAGAGATTGTATTAATGTTGTATGATTACTTTAAAATTTATAGTGTAAATTCTGGAGATGGATTCTTGTATTACTTTTCTTGGTAATAAAATCTTGTAATTGATTCCGAGCTTGCGATGTTGTTGTATTATTGTCTTATAAATCCTGTTGTAAACTTTTGATAATGAAATGGCATGTGTTGATTTGCCACATGTTCGATATCAGTCTGAACTTATGTTATATTCGCATTTTAGATGAGTTTAATTTACTGCTAATTATCACTTAGTGTTGTTTAGATTAAGTTAAGTTTTAGGGTTCTCACAATTAAGGAGTGTTTTATAACACCCTAGCCCAACACTAAGCTAGATTTATCTCCTTTAATAGCTAGATTTATCTCCTTTAACAATAAAATTACAGCAAGCAATTCAAAATTAAAACCCGTCCACGGGTCACAATAACATATGAATAAGGACATAACCGTCATACACAATTAAACTATAGAAGCATAGCAAGATAGTAATCCAAAATTAGAGCAAAAACCAATCGATTAAATTCTAAGGTGTGAACAAACAAGTTCTAATCAATCATCTAGAATTAATCCATATCCATCATAACTTAGAAGAATAAGCCATCATGCTAAGGTAAAGTTTCTCATGACAAGTGATCAAATGTTGGGGTGCATGATGTGTTCCATGTACTAACCCATCCCAAGAAGCATCATCAACGATCACCTAAAAACAACAATAAAGCAAGGGTTAGTCCATGACTCAGCAAGTACAAAATAGAAATAACAACGAGCATCATCTCATCATCAATTCATTCTCATTATCTCATAAAATACTTTCATCTTTCATGAATGCAATGCAATGCAAATCGTGCATATGCCTTAACTTCACTTCTACTTATACCGGTATAGCGGAGTATAACACCTGTCGGTGTTCACTCATGCCTGCATTCTTTAAATGTGGGGACCCAAAGCCCGTCCTTTTTCAGACGAGGACCTCAATGCCCATATCTTACATATGGGGACCTCATACCACTCTCGTGGGTTTTATCAATCCAACATGAATGCTTGAAATGCAATGAAATGAATAACTTCTATACTTTTCAATATTCATCATCAGTTAACGAAAACATATAAGCAACGTGAAATAATCATACTTCACATGAATAACCATAAAAACAGTCATTTAGCCAATTAACTTCCATACTTTTCAATATTCATCATCAATTAACAAAAACATATAAGCAACGTGAAATAATCATACTTTACATGAATAACCATAACAATAGTCATTTAGCCAATTAGTATCACCAAACATTCAATATCCATATAAGATGTACTTGCCTTCTAGATGCGACGACCGAGTTGATGTGAAGAAGACAAAACACTCGATGCGAATCCACCTATAGTAATTATCCAGTCACAATGCTAGCCATAGCAATTCAAGACAACCACTTAGATGACAACGATCCTACATGAATCCCAAATCCGACCTTTTTCATATCTTTTAATCTACCCAAACAAATATAATGAACTATGACATTTTTTCAGAATCCACAAAGTTTTCTCCCACTTCCTAGTTATTCATTAAATTTAATTATGCCAATAATTTAATCAAATTGAGGTTTTCAATAGTCAGTCCATGACAACGTTTTTCCAACGATTCGTCCATGACAACTTCGGTATTGGACAACAATATTGCAATAATCATAAATTCCATTATGTTTACCCAAAAATTGCATTCTTGGTCTCTATGGAAACCTTAAAGAATTATCTACAATAGTCATATTGGTCTAATTCCCTAATTAGATCGTTAACTATTTTTAATCTACCGATTACTACAACTGCCAGAACGTGACAGAATCCCCAGACAGAAGGATTGCAATGGCCATAACTTTCTAAATGTTTAACAAAATTTTGTGATCAAGCACTCTACAGAAAGAACAAACAAAGATCTACAATTCTCTAGGATACGAAATTCCCAAAATAGTTCATTTTCTATTTTTTAATCTATGCGTTTATCACGCTGCCCGAACCCGACAACTGATCAGACCGACATATTATGGAAAAAAAATCATATCTCCCAGTATACCGAACCAAAATTCGTGTTCTTGGATCCTCTTATTTCCTTAAACAATTATCTAAAACTTTCATCAGATCAAGAACCCTAATTAATCTATTTAGTAATTTTAATCTGCATTTTACCAAAGAATTAAAAAAACAATATTATTTTAAAAGATAATTACAAAAATAAATAGCCACCTCAAAAATTACAAAAATGACTCCCTGTCGCCAATTCAACTGGCGACAGGTAGCTGTCGCTAGTTGAATTAGCGACAGGGACCGTATAAACCCCCTATCACTGGTCCAACTCCCTGTCTTCAACTGGCGACAGGTAGCTGTCGCCAGTTGAACTGGCGACAGGGAGCTGAAACCCTAAACTGGTTGGTCTGTTTATGATTTTCGTAGATTTTCAACGGTACAAAATTTGTTAGACTCGCAATAGCATTTTGTGATCGTCGTAGGTTGTTCTAGTGCGGTGAATTTCTGAAGAATTTTGCGAGGACGATTGAGGTATCAATGATTCGTAAGTAGGAATGTAAGTGATATTGCGATGTGCTAGAAAATTCATACACGATGGAGAACTTTCGGAGAAATGACCTCTTGCATAGCATTGCTCATGTACATGCACTGCATATTATGTAAGGAAACAAATGTAAAATTTCCATTACTATCAAAACTACGACAAATCATACTGATATTACGTAACATTCAGCAAAACATCATAACACTTAGTTTATATCAAAACTACGACAAATCACACTGATATTACACAACATTCAGCAAAACGTCATAACACTTAATTTTTTTTCAAATCAAAATGATAATTCAGAACATTGGCAATAACATATTACAACTATCTGTGCTTTCTCATGTCCACGACCTCAACATCCCCCATGTGCACTGCCTCGAGTCAGGCGACCGGATGAGGTCCCCGCGACGATGTCCAGAGTGCTGATGTCTCCTTCGTCCTGAGGATTTCTCGTGGGACATTTCTTAAGGGTGTGCCTAGACTCCCTACAAATTGAGCACTTCTTCCTATGATGTCCGGCTTCTGCTCCATCCATATCGCTCCTGATGCGTCGTACCCGTCGCTAGCCAACCTTTCCCTTGAGCCTATCAATGTCCGCAGCCCAGATTAGTTGCTCCCAGGTCGGATGACCAGTGAAATGGCCAACCATGGCGTGACCATACATCTCTTCACTCTAGGTTTGCATCACCGTCTCCTTGGTGAAATAGTCAGAGAGGAACTTGTTGGGATGCTGCACCATCGTCGAACATGCGGCCATGACATGGGAGCAGTGCCTATGTAGAAGAAGAGACTTGTTGCAAGTGTATATGCAACTACCACAACGTAGAGGGTGACCTTCTCACGGTTCGTCCCACGACATCCTTTATCTCTGCATATTATCTCGAAGCGAAGCTCCCTTGTGCCCATCTTGAATGCCTAGTGCATCTCACCCTACTTGCTCTTCTCCTCCATGTACTTGGTGACAATGGTGGAGTAGAGTACTCTGTTATTTGCCATGGCGAGCGACGCGTTGTTACTTCTGTCAACAAAGTAGTTCGTCGTACCGCAGAGAATTGCTTCCACAATACCAACCAAAGGGAGGCACCTTGCGCCGCGCATGACCTAGTTGTACACCTCGGCTAGATTGGTTGTCATGACACCATATCGAGCATCACCCCTGTCATGTAGCAGCGGCCACTTCTCCTTAGGCTCGTGCTCAATCTAGTCTGAGAAGCATTTCACCTGCACCCCCATCCTCCTCGTCAATCTTTGAGCATATGTGGGTAGCTGTGGCAATGCTTTAGGGGCCTGGTCAGCGTTTGGGGTGGCCCTTGTCGCTGCCTCCTTTCTGTATGTCTTGGTTCGCTCATCCAAAATCTTCCAAAGTGCTTCGAACATTCGCTGCTGTTTCTGGTTGCACAGCCGCTTGAACAGATTCATCAAGTCCTTGTTGCAGAACTGTTTGTAGAAGTTTGCACCCAAGTGCCTCATGCACCACCTGCTCTGTAGATCTGCCTACGAAAGTGGTACGTTCTCTCCTTATTGTAGCTAAGTTATTGCACTCAGCAGGCCCGCATGCCGATCGGATATGAGGTATACGTTTACAACAGAGATCCTCAAATTCTTTAGAAACCACAACCAGCTGTCTATGTTCTCGCTTTCAATGAAAGCGAATGACACGAAAAGAACTTGATTGTTCCCGTCCATCGCTATTGCAATCAGTATCTGACCCTTGTACCTTCCAGTCAGGAATGTGCCATCGACGCACAAGATAGGATGGCAGTGTCGTAATGCATTGATGTATGGACCAAAGGTGAAGAATGCTCACTGTAGTACCTTCTTATTAGCCAACTTTCAATGTGTGGCATCTTGAATGCCGACATGAGTGCTGGGATTCCTTTCTTTTTTTACTCGAAGTATCCGGGGAGGTTGTGGTAGAAGTCCTCGAACGTACCGAACCTTGATTCCAATGCCTTCTGTTTTGCCCTCCACGCCTTGGCATAGCTAATTGTGTGCTGGAACCTTGTCTCAATCACCCGAATGATGGATCGTGGCTCAAAATCTAGATTATCCATGATTTCACCGTACAAGAGGTTGGTGATGAAGCCTGATGATAGGTTCCTGTGAGACTGCAATGACTCAGCGACGACACATGTGTGAGGGACGACTATAGAGCACTTCCAGTAGGTATCCCACTTAGGCTGAAATACGTGCACTCACCAAGGGCATCCCTCTATGTTGCTCTTCACGTCGTAGGATCTTGGGGTAGACTTGACGACTCTGAATATGCACCGCACCGATAAGGCCCAGAATTTGACCACATCCTACACGGCCTCCTTACATTTGAACATAGCTCCTTGCCTAACCTTACTCTGGTCGTACTCCCACGGCACACGGGAGCCTTCGTTGACAACGAGGTTGTCGAACTGGTATGTGTTCCACTCCGATGGAACCGCCTGTTGGTCCACATCATCCTCATCATTGGAACCTTCATCTTCTGATAATGCCACGTAGTCCCGGTAGCGCAAGGAGGGGAGGGGTGGGCTAGGGTTTTGGTGACTTGATCCCCCTTCCTTGCAATCAAGTGGGCTATCGGCCTCCCATGGGCCATGGGCCTCTAAGGCCGGCTCTTCCCCACTTTTCTTAATTCCAAATTATTGATGTTTAAGCGGGATATTACATGTTTAGAGTAGTGCTTAGCGGTATTAGTACAGAAAGTTCGACATTAAGAGGAGGTAATTTTTTTCCTTATGCATTATGTTTATTAACTGTGTAATTAGAGCTAAATTAATTTAATCGTAATTACTTGATCCAAAATCAGTCCTAATTAATTTAGTCGTAATTAATTAGTCATAGTTAATTGGTTGTTTTAGTCCTAATTAATTCTAATTAATTTAGTCATAATTAATTTGTTGTAGTTAATTTAGTCATAGTTAATTAGTTATAATTAATTTAGTCATAATTAATTAGTTGTAATTAATTTAGTCATAGTTAAATAGCTATAATTAATTAGTCCAAATTCATTAGTCGTAATTAAATTGGTCATAATTGAATAGTCTTAATTAAATTAGTAAGTAATCAATTAGGTCTTAATTAGTTTAGTCATAATTAAATCACTCATCGTTAATTTGTTGTAATTAATTAGGTCTTAATTAATTTAGTCAAAATTAATTAGTCGTAATTAATTAGTCGTAGTTAATTAGTCGTAGTTAATAAGTCACAATTAATTTAGTCGTAATTAAATTTCTCGTAGTTAATTAGTCATAATTAATTAGTCATTGTTAGTTAGTCGTAATTCATTTAGATGTAATTAGATTTGTCATATTTAATTAGTCATAATTAAATTAGTCATAGTTCATTAGTTGTACTTAATTTTTTTGTTGTTTTATGTTCACAAATAGTGTTATAATATTTGCGCCTTTCTGTACTTCATTTCATTTTAATATTTCGTTTCTATGTATTTTGGCATTCTATTTGTTCCGAACTAACTCGGTATTTTATCTCTTACAAATCATGCCTCTACCGGAGCTACTCGAACCATTGTACGACGAACATCACCGTAGAAAGTTATGGATCACTGGGGACGGGGATAGTTTTCCACCCCTCATGCTTTGGTCGGAGAAGCATTACTGTTAGCTTGATCCTCGCTATGTCACACTCCTTCGGGGCCAGGCTTGTTGCCCTTTGCGAGGATGCTCCACATCGGCCACTACTTCACCCTAGACGGGAGTCTCATGTTGGCACTTGTTGACATATGGAGACCCGAGAAGCACATGTTCCACTTTCGGTGGGGAGAGATGACGATCACTCTCTAGGATGTCTCATTCTTGACCAGTCTGCCGATCATGGTGACACACTTGTTCCACCCCGTTTGCCGATGGATTGGAAGGCCCGCTTGGCACATCAGTTTGGCCTAGCTATGCTAGACAGGACCCGTGGTGTCCCTCGGACATAGCTCAAGAATTTCAATTGATGTCCTGCAAATGCACCAGACGGGGTTGTTGGGATGCACCTTGTCACGTACCTTTTGCATCTTTTCGGTTGGGCCTTGTTTCCCACCACATAGGGTGATTGGGAGTACCATAGCTTCGTCCACATCGCTGAGTCTTTGGTTGATGCCGAGCCTAGGGAGATGCCCCGTTACAGCTTCAGATCAGCCATCCTTTGTGCCACATAGAGGGGGGTTGTGTGACGCTTCGCGATGCGGCACCAGTGTGAAACTAGTCCTTACCGTTTGCTATGTGTTGCTGTAGTTGTGGAGTCAGGAGTACTTACCTGTTGGGCGGTCCACCTTTCGGAATGCAGTGCACCCGTACGTCGAGTCCCACGACCTGGTAGACTGGCCCACTATGGGCACCCGTTGGATTGCTGCCAAGTTACGCTGGGCTAGAGAAAGACCGACGAGGTGCTACCCCGTGTTCCACAATGAGTTTGAGATGTTGCACGATGACAACATCGTATGGTCTCCATGTAGCCCACATTTCATGAACATGATAGCGCTTCACGTACTGTCCATGCAATGCACACAGGACGCGAGATTATGGGCGATGATCTGCCATCTTGTTTTTTCCTATATGGTGGAGCCTTACGCACCACTTCGCGTAATGTGATAGTTCAATCTTTATCAGGTTGTGCCCCCTCCTATGGGAGGATGCTCGAGGGAGCTGTCCAGTTGTTAGTGTAACTCCATTCAAGTAATGTTTACAATTCATACCTACATCCGCTCTTCTCACATAAATCTTTCTCAAAGATAGGCAATCGAGGATGGGCCGACATTCTGAGAACTGGTAGCCAGTCCAACATTAATGGACTACGGTTTGGACGGAGATGGCGCACATTGAGGTTCTACAGGAGTAGCGGTCGTACGACGTTCGGACTTACCGTGAGTACATTGAGTGGTACGTACCACAGCGGTGCACCAGACTCACCCATCCTCCGTCAGAGCGTCTGGAGCAGGTTACCCATTCTATGCCTAGCCAGCCCACCGCGCGTGACCTAGGCCTAGTGCGACGCGTGCGTGCCCAACCCCATACGGTCGGCCCATCAAACATAGTTACCGGGCTAGAATAGCCTATCCATGCGGAACTTGATTCGATGGAAAATGTTAGGAGTCATAACAATAATTCGTGTGTCATGTTTACTACACGTTTTCGGGAACTTGGATTTTTCGAGCTCGTTCGTCTGATAGTAAAACATAACGGCGTGCACAGTAATCATCGAATGTGTTTACCGCCGCGCCAAGCTTGTGGACAAGCTATCTTTTTTTTTGTGATAGTAAAAAGATTGTACTAAGGATAGTAAACTATAGACATACGTTAGGTAATTGTGTTAGGTTATTTTATTGTGTCAAGCTTGTGGACAAGCTATCTTGTTTTGCGATGGTAAAAAGATTGTTCTAAGGACAGTAAACTATAGACATACGTAAGGTAATTGTGTTAGGTTATTTTACTGTGTAGTTCCAACGCAGTAAACGGGAATTCGTAGAACAGTAAAAATGAATGTCCCCACAAGTAAATATGTATGATTGGTTTTTCACTGGTCAGTAATGCCATCATGTCGATATACTGAGACCGTTTACATAGAAGACAATAAGATAAACACATTATTCAGTAAACATGTTCAACATAGACAGTAACTTCAACTCCAAACATTTTTTTTTCATTTTTTGTATTTATATATGGCCAAACAACGTGGCAGCCGCTTCTTACAAAAGATTTTTTTTAAAAAAAAAGTAGAAAAAAAGATCAACTTTTTTCTAGTGGCACAGGAAGACTGCTATCTCCGTCATCAATTCTTTGTAGGTGACGTCGTCGACATCAGAGGGTTAAGGGTCAACGTTGGTTCCTCAAACACAGTCACCCATTGACGCGCTCGTTAGAGGGTAGCCCAAAGACACTCCAACTCAAGGACCAAGTCGAAATGCACCTAGAGGCTCTGTTCCCTCACTCGAGGTGTCTCGCCATGGTAGACCCGCTCGCTCGCCGTCTCGATGTAGTCATCGAAGTGATAGTAATCCTCCTGAAGACGTATAACGTCATTCTGGATGACCATGTCGATGGTGTGGTTAGCTCGCCGGAAGAGGGAGACCACCCGGAAGACGCAACGGAGGAGGTTGTCAAGACGGCAGAAGGTGGCCATCATGTGCCCTGGCATAACCTCGTGCGGAGGAGGGAGGACACTGCTGGTGGATGACCATTTTTATAAATCAAGGAGTAACTTCGACGCGTGAGACGAAGGGTCGCATCGGGAGCCGAAGTGGCATTGTTGTGGTTAAGAGATCATTTTGGGTGTCACTTAATAGAACCTTCGCCCACACGCATTTTTTCAAGAGAGCAAAACCGTACCCAACATATGGTAAATCTATTCGAACATAGAATAATTATGAAATCAATGAGGTAAACAGAAAAGTAACTAGTGCCATACAGTAAATACACTTGAGGTTGTTAGTAAAGTCATAATACAGTAATACTCTACATAAAATGTAGTAATCTTTGTGCTCCAATATTACTGCATTTAACTGCCTGGTTTTTTTTCCTATTTTCAACAGGCAGGGGAAAGTCGTGTATATTACGTCGTGGGGGCCGCATCATCCAAGTGTTTCCCCCGCACAACAGCAAATCACGTTTCTCTTTTCGGTGGCACGCTAAACCCTCAAAGGAATGAAAAGCGCAAGGTCTCCGCGAGCTCTGCTACCAGCCCGCATTCCTATCAGGAGCAGAGACGATCTTCAATTTTAGCACCATCTCACCGCTCGCACCTCTCAAGGTTAGAGAAATACCCCTGTTATTTTTAGTCTGAAGGTTTGCTCTCTCGCAAAGTGGATTTTTCCAGGTTTCGCATAGTAAATTAGCCCCAAACTTCATATTTTTTTTCTACACTGGGTGATTTGTGCTCTCAAATTTGGGAGCGTTCTGGGGATAGTTTTTCCTCTCTAGATTTTGAGTAAAACTCCCCCTCACATGCAGTAATTCACTTGTTCCCTTTTTTGTTGTTTTCTCTGGCAGTAAATGAGGACAACCGGCTACGCACCCTCTAAGGTAAGGAATATCACCATCGAGGGTAGTCAGACAACAATGGAGACTTACTTGGACCCCTCCCAAGTCCAGCCCATCTCCTAGGATGCACATGCCGCATACACTCGCGCGGGTGTTTCTCGTAAGAAACAACCTAGCAATAAGAGGAAGGCAGTGGTGCCCGCGACAGAGGACGTTGTCACCTTGTCGTCTCGCGATGAGCCCGCCCCTGAGATTGCCACGGTAAGTTTGTGCACATATAACAGTAAATGCCCATCCGTTTTATAGTAATTCGATAATATCATAGAATGTTATCTTTTTTCACATCAACAGTAAACATGAGTTATGATTGCTATAATTAGTAAGCCATATCGTCAGTAAAACGATGTTACGTCGAATGTAGGCTCCGCGCGATAGGAGGAAGGGACCTTGGATGACGTGCATAAGGAGCGCTCCTGCCCTCGTCGTCAAGACAACACCTTTGTGGATGCGCCACCTTTGTGCTTGTAAGTTCCAAAGTAAACTTATTTGCTGCATTTAGTTTTTTTTTTTTTTGCACATTGATAAGCAGTAAAATGCGTAGAGCAGGATCACCGTAATTATTAATCTTAAATCCTAGTAAAATAGATCGCACACAACAGTAATTTTTCTCGCACAAAAATGTAGTCGTGAGAGCGTAGTAACCATATGTTTCAACTTTAGTAAAACAAACACTAACAAGTAGTAAAGTAAGTAGAAGATCACATCCCAGTAAAACAACTCGTCCGTGCCATTAATAGCGACCTGCGCTTACCACATGCAGTAAAAACCAACAAGCAATACAAAATACCGTTTTCATGATCACAATAAGTAGAAGCATCACATTCTAGTAAAACAGCTTGCGCGTACCACTAAAAGTGATCCGCACTTATCACATGCAGTAAATACATTACATAACTTTAGTAATATGAATTTTAACAAGTAGTAAATTGTACGTGACAGATCTACTACCTCGAAAACCTGAGGTGCATCCACAGCATCGACATCGTTGAGACCCCACGCGCCGCACACCTCACGGTCGCTCTCGTTGACAAGATAGTCGCGGCCAACAGGACGAAGGCCCTGGACGATGTTGACATGTTTGGCAAGCTCAACGTGAGTTATAGATGTTTGAACGTTAGCAGTAAAGCTTGATTTTCATTACAGTAATGTGGATAATATACAACAGTAATTCATTCGTATCGTTTGAATGGCCAGTTCAGGAGCAGGGAGGGGACATGTTACAAGCATGGGGTGACGGCAATGTCGCACCTGCCGGAGTTACCCACACAACCCGCCATGGCGCATTTCCCAAGCATGCGCACATTGCTTGGCGATGCGGTGGGATCGTTGGGCAAGGGGAAGCGGCACCTGGCGATGGAGGCACTGGACAAGTTTGATGACGGGACCTAGAGGGCGATAAGGCAGGCGGAGAAGGCTATGGCGCAGGTACAAAGGGTGCATCAGAAAGTCGAGACAACGTAGATGAAGGCAGTCAGTGTCATGAAGAAGCTGCTCGAGGTGGCAGATGCGTCCGGATCGGTGTCCCACGCAGGCGGGGCGAAAAAGGCAAGAAGGCACAGACGTCGGAGCGCACAAGCATAACCCCCATGCCGATACACACTGTGTTCTCGGACTCTTAGGCACAACCAGTGTAGGAGGAGACCGCAATACCGCTCGCTGCTGTGTCACCGTCGCCGGTCATTGTGACGGCAACCCCCACGCCCACCAATATTGTCATCCCGACAGTGGCATTGCTGTCTGCGTCGGTTTTGCAGATGGCAGCCCCCGCTCCAGCGTCTACAGAATCGCCTGTAACCCAAACACCTGTTTAGTCTGCCACCCTGGCTACAACAATGCCAGTACCAGCATCGTCGCTTCCCCCATGGTATCCAGGAGCCCCCCGCTACGTCCCAACGTCGTCGTTGTTCCCTCTAACCCAAAAAGAGGTGGAGGGCGATGGATCCCAAGATATGCCACCGCATCACGGCAAACCAACGTAATATGTGCAATAAATGGACACATTATACATAGTAAAATGACAATGACACAGTAAACTAGCAAAGAAACAAAACAGAGTGAGTAAGGTGCATGCAATAATTGTAGGCGTCAGTAAAGGATACTGAAACAGTCACTCCGGAGGGTCCTCCGCCAGTAAAGGAGGTAGGGGATGCTCCCACCATCATTAGCAAAGTCAAGGAGGCCCAAGCGGCTAGCGTTAGCACGCCAAAGGTACGTACCTTGGCAACTTGCAGTATTTTATGTGACAACACATACAATAATTTGTTGGACACATTGTAGTAAAACTGTTGTTACTTTTTTTTTTACCACGGGGTCCAGTGAAAGAGGGAGCAACAGACGATCTCGAGGCGCCCCCCAACAAAGGAGGTAGTGAAGGCATCCACCGAAGCACGTAAAGACCTAATAGGTAGACCTAGCGTAGCGAAGGTACAGGTGTTTCATAGAAAGTAACTTATCATGATTTTTACAATAAAACAAAACATAATATGATAGTCAAACATGATTCACGAGTATTTTTTTTTTCTGCAAGACGCCGACGGCAAAGAAAAGCTCAAAATAAAACTCGTCGACCCCAGGCAAGCAAAGGTGACGGGCACAGCGGTGATAAAAAAGGTGACAGCCGTGGACAAGACCACTATTGGGAAGAGCGTTCCTTCCCCTGCCCAGAGGGGCACTGGTAATGCCAGTGCATTTAGGAAGAGACTGACTAAAGCTCCCTTTAAGCTGGTGTCACCATTCAAGGCATACATAAGGCGGCTGGAAGCGCCCGTCGCCACGCCCATGGAGGTGAGGGAGCTGATATGCAACAATGAGAGCCTCAAAAGGTATGTTAATATCGACACATTTTTTACCGATACATAAACATTGTTTTACCGATCTGTTAGTACATATATTACTGGATCAACCAACGTTTTTTTATCGCGTCCATTTTTGTTTTTTTACCGAGGGTTCACTTATGTTTTACTGCTAACACGAACAATATTTTTACTACAGCCTTGCTCTGCTCCAATCCATGACGGAATCATAGCGGCCACTGGAAAAGACATGGCGGGGTCATTCAAGGACGGACAAATGACTGAAGACATGTTCATCTCTCAGTTCATCGAGTGCTTGCGCCAAGACGACGTGATGAGAGGCCTCAAAGCAATGGTACAGGGTGTCCCTCCCCATCGAACTGTCGGTAAGTTGTTTTTCGCAAAAGCCTTTATTTACAGTAAATGTTTACCTGCGTAGCAGTAAATCCTATCGTCACCCTCGGTAAGTTTTAAACTACTATGTTTTGTTAAATCGGCGAAATTGCTAAGCGTGAGAGTACGTTAAAAGCAAAGCGATCTGAAGAAGAAGCAGTTTGTGAGCATCTTTGAAGGAGCATATGGCGGTGGTAGACATCACGCGTGTAAAGCTAGTAAGTAATTTAGTTCTATCCGATGCACATCCAGTAAATGTCATTCATAATCCAGTAAATTATATGTTTCATTACAGTAAATATTATACTTTTCCAGTAAATCCAACGCACATCCAGTAAATATCATTCATGATCTAGTAAATTATATGTTTTATTACAGTAAATCTCACACTTTTTTTATGGGTTTTTATCCTCTTTGCAGCTCTTCCTCCTAGTTATACACAATCGGCACTAGTCTGTCTACTGCCTCAACATAGCGTAAAAACGCATGTAAGTGCTAGACTCAAACGATTACAAGCAGAATGGCACAAAAGTGTAGGATCATCATGAACCAGTGAGGAAAACGATTATTCCTTGTCTATGTGCAACCCTGCATACAATGACTAGTGTTAAATTCCCAATCGTGGTGAACTAGAGGATGCACATGATAGGGATGCCAAAGCAAGTCCTAGAGAATGACTACGCCTTCTTCGTAATGAAGTACTTGGAGTTCTGGGACAGCGAAAGCTCGACGCTAGCCACACGAATAGAGCAGGTAAAAACTTCCAACGACCCGCAACAATGCAGTTTTTCAGATGTACGTCGTTTTGACACGTGACCACTTTTTTATCATGTGTATGCAGAAGAAGGGGAACGAATACATGGCCGAGCTAATGTTCTATCTATTGTACCACAAGGTCAACAACGTCAAGCCCCTCCCCGACACACTGGAGAAGTTTAGACCGCGCAACAAGTCGAAGTAGTTTTTTTTGGTTAACTTATAAGATCCAGTAAACTTTTTTTGTAACTGACAATAACATGGGATTAGTTTACAGTGAAACTTATGATTGCGGAAGAAATTGCGTAACAGATAGTAAAGATATGTTTTGGTGGGTGTAGCAGTAATATCATGTTTGAACAGCGGTAAAAACATTACCACGCTTACAGTAACTACCAAAAAACAAAACAAAAAACACAAGCGTGTTTACAGCAGTAACACGACGTGCCTCTCAGCAGTAACAAACGACGTGCCTCTCTAAGTAATTTAGACATCATTTACGGTAACATGATCACCGAATCTACATTATCGTTCACTGAATCAGCAACGCAACATGTCTTCTTTCACAGTAAAACCAGCATCTTAAATGTTACATCCCCATCTTTATCGCCGAAACGTCAGTAAACATTTTTTAACGCCACAGGTGACACGCGATCATTTTGCTGTTAAATTTTCACCGCCATTTGCGTGTTGGGAGGTTTTTTACCGTCGATTTAGAATGGCACCGAGTCATTTTTACTGTCGTTTTGTTGTGCGCGTATGGGTTTTGCTGTTGATATCGAGCGGTAGGCGACAGCTCCATGTGTAGCACTTTTTTACCGCCGTTTTGATACGCCAACGGGGGTTTTACTGTCAATCTTGAACGGGAGGCGCAGGTGCCGGTGCGCCGTACGCAGCACTGCCCAAACGTTGGCGCACTCGCAGAATAGATCTTTTGGTGTTCCGTTGCAACGCACAGACACTGCTATAGAGTGCTACTAGTAAGATGTTAAAAAAAAGGAGTGCTATGGGAGCAATTCTCTCGTTGATTTACCGTTGCACAATCTAGCGACTGTTCGTAAAGATTTTGCCCAACAAGTTGTCCGTACCTGTAGCCGTGCTCTATATCCATCTTATTGCTTTTGTTCCTGGCAATGATTTGAACTTCTGCACCTGCTGATGCTGCTCAGCAAAGTGCCAATGCTGCTCTTATCCGTCTCTGCGGGACCTGCAACTGTGCAGGTGTTTCCTGCATCCTGAATGGAGTAGAACAGATAAGCTTAGCTTTGAGTGGATTCCTCTTCACTGATCATGTAGCCTGTACTCCAATTAAAAGTATAGTTGCACAGATCATGCTAGAACAGATAAGTATATTTGGGTATTACCCCCCACACAAATTCGATCAATGTGCACATCAATGTACTGGTCCCTGTCTCCCTCACATACTGCCTGGATTAATACACAAGTGAACTAAAAATTAGAGTAGAAGAGAACAAACTTATTGAGTGGAGTATAATGGCATACTTGTTGGATTAATGCAGTTAGTGAACTAAAAAGTAGAGCAAAACACAACAACACGAGTGGAGTGTAAGTTAAAAGTTGGATTCGGTGAGCACACGGGCATATACCCACATATTTTATATGTGTACGCTTGCCAAAATTCAGGTCCAAATTATATACAACCTTCTAACACTATTAGACAATAAGTATTATTTGATAGGTTGTCTAAAAAACAAAATGAATAGTATTTAATCTTGCGAAAACAATATCTATTTTTAGGCAATATATTAATATAAATAATAAATAAAGTTACAAGGCCAAGACCCAAAGAAAAAGAAAATTGTACATATACGAGTCTTATAAAGAATCTAGCCAGCTAAAAGTTAAGGGACGAATTTCTTCTTTCACTCTATGCATACGTAGAGTGGTTTCCTCACAGAAAATTCTTTTCCGGGCATCCAAACAAGGAGTAAAACAATATCTAATTCAGACCATACCCTTTCTTTTAGGGCTAATTCAAACCATACCTTTGCATATCATTCCTAGGTTTATAAATGAACAAAAGAGGACAACCCTATAGTAACTACTCTACTCTCTCTCTCTCTTTTAAAAAAAAGGAACAATAACTACTCTGCTGAACAGATGATATCACTCCAGGCCATGGGCCCATTAAGATCTCTTTCTCAACATACATGACCACGGAGTCGTTGGTGAAAGATTTGCTAGCCTATCTTATCTTACCTTAACTAATAAAAGAAAAAGTCTCACACTTCCTCCGAAACCGTCGGTGGCCTCATCCCACGACTCTCTTGATATTTTGAAACTGTTCCCACACTCTCATTGGCCCTCTCTTCCTATCTCTATGCAATACTCGCAGCAACAAGGTGGTGCGTGTGACTCGTCCAGTCGTCCTGCCACGAGGCGGCGTTGGTGGCGGCCGAGGGGCCGTAGGTATCTGGTCTCCTACTCTTCATTTTCATATTCATGAAATCCAATCTTGCGGTGATGATGCTGCAACATCGAATTTTGTTTTTCGTTACAACGCACAGGCACATAATAAGAAAACATGTTAGCATTCTGTTCTTTAAGAAATGTGTTATGTTGCAGCACACGGACAGTCTATTAGATTAGCAAAACTTGAAGTAATGCCTTGTAAATTTACAACTAGGCTTGCATCAATTAATGACTTCATATCCTTCTTCACACTCACATCCTATCCCCTCCTACATATTGAACCAAAATGCCGCAATGATATCACAAATCTTCCAACAAAAGGTCTCCATTACAGCTTTCTACGTTCACACATTGTCTGTGTATTCATGGGAGCTCATGAATTTTCCAGCATGATATTGGCCCGTCGTTTACAACTTGCTTAGACCGTCGCGATAAACCCCATATATATATGGGTCACAAGGCCACCAAACACAAGTACCAATCTTAGATAGATACAGAGAGAGTGCATATCATCACCAAAATCCTCAATTACATACAAGACTGACCATGGCTGGCACATTGCTGTTGGTGGTCACTCTGATTGCTCTCGGTGCCGGCCATGGCGATGCCTTCGACCCCAACCCTCTCCAAGACTTCTGCGTCGCCGACACAACATCCAAAGGTACGTACCATGCTTGCTTTAATCGTTTTGTACTACTTAAACTGTGATTAAACATGGTCATCATTCTCATATGTTGCAAGTGCATGCAGTGCGCGTGAACGGGCTGCCGTGCAAGGACCCGGCGGCCGTCGTGCCGGACGACTTCTTCTTCTCCGGCGTGGACAAGCCGGGCGGCACGACGAGCAAGCGCTACGGGTTCTCTGCCGCGCCCGTGCAGATCCCGGGGCTGAACACGCTCGGCGCCTCGCACGTGCGAGTCGACGTCGCGCAGGGGGGCGTGTTCCCGCCGCACTACCACCCCAGGGCGTCGGAGACGGCCGTGGTGCTGGAGGGCTCCGTCTACTTCGGCTTCGTCACGTCCTACCCGGACAACAAGCTCTTCGCCAAGGTGCTCCGCAAAGGCGACGTCTTCGCCGTGCCGCAGGGGCTCGTCCACTTTCTGTACAACAACGGCAGCGCGCCCGCCGCGCTGTACGCGTCGCTCAGCAGCCAGAACCCCGGCCTCGTGCTCGTCGGCAACGCGCTCTTCGCAGGGGCCCTCCCGGACGACCTCCTCGCCAAGACGCTCCTGACGGACAAGGGCACTGTCGAGAAGATCCGGGCGAACTTCCGGCGGTCTTGATTACCGGGCGCCATGAGTGTTCCTGTCTCTCTTTTTTTCGTATTTTCCGTCGCGAAATTATTCTGTGGCGTTTCTTTGCAATATATACCTGCACCGAATTGCGAAATAAATATATTTGCATGAATTGCGAATGAATCATGTGGTGCCTGGAAAAGATGCCCCCGTGAGTACAAACAAATAGTCACTTTTATATCCATCCCGGTCAAATAGCCCAGGAATGAAGATGTGAACACATTTGTTGTAAAGAATACTTCCATAATACGCCATTTTATAAAATTCTGCAAACATTTTGCAGTAAAGTTGTTGATTTTTTTGTGAACTCATAAGTATATTTCCTCGCCCGCCCGCCCGCATGCGTGCGTGCGGACCGGTCCATTCCGACCAGCTACTATTAAGTGCTGCGTCTTAGGCCGGCCTATGCGTCGGGGTGACGGCCCAGACACGGCCCGTTTAGCCCATTTGGCCCGACAGAATAAAAAAATCCAAAAAAAATGTAGAAAAATACGTAGAATTCAGAAGTAGACATGAAAATTGAAAAAAAAGGAGACAACTATATAGAAAAGGTAATAGAATTTTATTAATGTTCAAATAGCTAGCTCGTTAAAACATGTGTCATTTAGCTTATAAGACATGAAAAATTGAAAAACAATCCTAGAAAATATATATTTATTCAAAAAACCAAAATAAATTTATATATACTTATAAAATGAACTATATAAAATTTAAAAACTACAAAATAAAACCATATAAGTATTAAAAATGGAAAGAGAATCATATAAATATTAATAAATATAAATAAAATTATATATGTATATTAAAACGATCGTGCCCTAACAGTAGTACCATGCTGGGTTGTGTCAGTGCGTGCTTGGTCCATCGTTAATCGGTCTTGGCTGAAACCTTTTTAAGCTATTGTGTCATCTTGGGCGACAATGTCGTGCCTTATGCTGGCCCAACAGGCACGGCCCGTTTGGCCAGCTCTAATTTCCTTGTCTTTTGGATTAGCCTTGAGGTGTGCATGTGTCTGGTTCTATATGGATCAAATTGTTAAAAATAGGGGCAATTAGCACAGTGACATTGCATTAGAGCATAATCGGAGGAATGACACGTCGTTCGTGATGCACTGAAAAATAACATCGCGAACACATAAAATTAGACGAATGACATCGCCGCCAGTTACTTCCGTTTTCGGAATTTTTTAAATATGAAAACTGAGCTAAAAAAATTATCATTTTTGTGGAGTCTACCGACACAGTTTAATTGCTTGTTTATTTTTAAAAAAACTTTATACATTCTGATTTTGTCTCTAATATTCATTTAAATATATTATTTGTAGAAATTTTTTAATATAGAAAATAAGGTCCAAACATTATTAAAAAAATTCAGGCTCCTTACATAGTGGAATTGATTGTGTAGTTTTTCTAGAATTTTTACAAAATTAATTAATGCAATTTCATAATGTCCTTACATTATGAAATATTAGACTCCTCACACAATGGACATTATGAAATTGCATTACTTAATTTTGTAAAATTCAGGAAAAATTACACAATCAAGTCCACTTTGTAAGGATCTTGAAAAAAAATTCATAATGTTTAGACCTCATTTTCTATATTAAAAAATTTCTACAAACAGTATACTTAAATGAATTTTATAGACAAAATCAGAATGTATAAAGTTTTGAAAAAAAATAGACAAGCAATTAAACTGTGTCAGGAGACTCCACAAAAAAAAATGATAATTTTTTGAGCTCAGTTTCTATATTTAAAAAAATTCTAGAAATAGAAGTAACTAGCAGCGATGTCATTCGCCTAATTTTTAAGTGTTCACAATGTTATTTTCCAGTGCATCATGAACGGAGTGTCATTCCTCCGATTACGCTCTAACACGATGTCACTGAGCTAATTTTCCCTTAAAAATATGGCTTATACTTAAGAAAGCACAAGTGCTTTAGAATTAGACATCCCATAAAAAAGGGGAAATTTCGATATATGCCATTGCTTACCGCCCTTGTTAGAGATATGCCATGCCTTAGTTGGAAATTCGAAATATGCCACCGCCAAGCTAGGGTAGTCCAAGAAATGTTATTATGGAGCTTTTTAGAAAAATTCCCTCAAATAAACCCCTGTATTTGAAATCATATATTCGTATGGACCAGAATGCCCCCTTAGCTTTGCCCGATTAAAAACACCAGATCCAGCCCGATCCCGATTAAATACACAAGATCCAGCCCGATCCCGATCGATTCCCGACCAAATTGATCCCCTTCCAACCTCTTCCTCCCTGTGTCACCATGGATCCCTAGTTCCGGCCGCTTGTGCTATCCCACCGACTCCACCCTCGACCTCCTCCGATTCCCACAGCCCCCGCCTCCTCCCTTGTTCCCTCCCCCACTGCTTCGGTCACCACCTGCGCCATCCTGCTAACTTCTTTATCCGCCTCCTCCTTCGGTTCCCACCCTCCGCCTCCGCCTCTGCCTGTGCCATTCCGCCGGCCCCACCCTCCGGCTCATCCTCTGGTTCCCACAGTCCTCACCTGCTCCCCAGTTCCCACCCCTTGCTCGCTGTGCCATCTCGGCACCGACAACCTTGTCGTTCGACCTCCACGTCGAGCACCCCCAATCCTCAAGCAATGGCGATGTGTAAGGCTGTAGGGAGTACCATGAAGGCATCATTCTCAAGCCATAGTAATATAGAAGGCAAAGAGCTTCCACTTGTCGATTGCCCATCGTACAAGGTTCCCGTAATCAAGTTGCGTAGCAATTCAGTTTCGAACCCAAGGAGAATTTTTTACAAGTGCAAGAACAATATTGATCGATTGTTATTGAAGCTTTCAAGGAGTATACAAGGACTCGTGATGATAAGCTATTAGGGTTAGGTGCTTGCATTGTAATAGGTATGTTTTGTTTGCTTGTAGCTATAATTTGCAAGTAGATTTTGTAGCAAAATGTTTGGTCTTGTAGCTATAATGTTTTGTTCTATTATGTGATGGATTTGTTGGACCCAAATATTTTGCTATTTATGGATTTCTTGCCTTGCCTGTGGGATGGAAGAAGCAAATTGTGCCTTACTACTAGTGCAACTAGAAACAAGCATGCCTGACTGATACATTTTGCTCTATTCATCACAACATTTTGTTAAGAAGGCACCCTTAGCACTAGCAGTTGGCTTGGACAGTTTTGTTAACAAATAACAAGCATGTCTCACATAGCAGTTTGGTCCTCACAGAAGACAGAATATAAGTGCAAAACAAGAATCAGACTGCAGTGACAGTTTTAGAAGGTAATGACAGTTATTCGGCTATCACAGAAGGCAGTGCAAAGCAAGAAGGCAAAAAAAAAATCCTAAAGGAAGCTTTAATAAATCCTACTCTCATGAAAGTTATTTGGCTATCACAGAAGAAATCCTAAAGGCAAGTTTAAGTACAGAAATAACCTCTTTCTCTATTTTGGGTCCTGTTGATTGTCGTGTGCAACATCCTCTTCTTCATCAAGAGGTGAAAGCTTGCAATTCCTTTCCCAATGACCAAATTGCTTGCACCTTTTGCACCAACCCTTCTTCTGTCAGGCTCAAGACATCCCCTAATCCTAACCATTCTTGGCCTACTAGTTTGCTTCTTTTGTTTAGGTGGGTGTACTATGAATCCCAAATCCGCTTTTTTTCAGGTGGAATTATCTTTCATAGGGGGTATAACACCAACATACGCTGCCCTGAATTTTACAACAGAATAATAGTCATGCACATATGAGTCGATGTTACATCCCCTCATGTAGAAAATGAAAGCAATAGCATGCATATAAGGCCTGCCAGACACCTGCCACTGCCTGTAAGAACATTCTTGCTTGGTAAGGTCTACAGTGTGCCTTCTTGGATTTGGTTCATTCTCCAGCAAAGTGACTTCAGCAACAAGATCATCACTTTTGGAGATATTGACATTCCCTAAAACCTACTCTTAGCATTAAAATCCTTTACCATAGATGGTAGGATGGAAGCCTCCAGATTCCTGCTAATGACTCTTCGGATGCTAAACTTAATCATAATCATTTCCCTAATACTATCAACAAGGTCATCAACAATCAAGCCTTTGAATGGTTTTATCTGTTTGTTGAAACTCTCCGAAATATTGTTATTGACATAATACACTTTGCTAGCCTCGGAGAATCCACACCTATACCAGATACGCGGATGGTATATCTCTAGGTACTCTATAGCTTTGGGGCTTGCTCTATATATATTTCCCATGTGGAACATAAACCTATCTTTAGCGTATGCACTTACAGCTGGGTACAAGTTATCCACAAACACTGGACCATGGAACTCTTTCATGAAGTTTGAGTACAAATGATGCATGCATTCTCTATGTTCAGCTTTTGGAAAAACAATTGCAACAACAGTCTCCAATTCCTTGCATGCATCACTAGATATGATAAGCCTTGGCGGGGAACCTATGGCTCTATGCAGCTGCCTCATGAACCATTCTCAGTTTTCAGTAGTCACTGGGTCAAACACTGCATAAGACACATAGAACAACCAGTTGTGACCATCTATGGATGTAGCAGATGCCAATTGGCCCTTGTACCGACCATGGATGTGATTTGAGTCCACTCCAATGTAAGGTCTGCACCAGCTAGAAAACCATCTATATACGGCTTGATTGCAACAAACACTCTATGGAAACACATCTTATTGGTGTGCTTCTTTAGATCAATCTCCACTATATTGCGAGGTGACTTTTCCTCTAGCTTATCTTTGAAATTGAACAACATCTGAAAGCTCTCTTCATACTGACCATAGATATGATCAAGAGGCAGACTCATGCCTGCCCAAGCCTTGGAATACTTTATCTTGATGTTGTAATATCCTTGTAGCTTGCTTTGAGCTTCCTTAGCACTAGCAGTTGGGTTGTCCTTCAACTAGTCCCCAAGTCTATCCACAACCCAGCCCTGAGTAGCCATCTTGCCGTCCAAAAGCTTGGCAGTTGAACACTCATGCACAAAGCGAAGCTTCTTTATCTGTACATGAAAAAACACAAACAAAGTTAGAAGGGAAACAATTCACAATAACAGATAATAAAACATTCACAAAAGAAATCATACAAAGTATACGCCGCATACCATTATAGTACGCCCATCCGGGAGCATAGAAGCATGTATGTGCCAGTTACAGTTTTTAGCTTTGGACTTTACTATGAATCTTTTAGTGTAAGTCCTGACATTACTATAACATTCTAAAATTTGAGTTTTCAAAAAAAAAATTGTGTAGATTAGGTCCCTGAAAAATTTCAGCAATTTTCCTTAAATTAATAAAGCTTAATTGGGAATTTCTGAAATATAAACTATTTAATTTGACTAATGTAAACATCAATTAAATGATCAAGTTTTTTCTAGCGACCAAGGTAGACTACTATCTCTGTCTTCAATTCTCGGTAGCCGACGTCATCGGCATTGGAGGGTTCAGGGTTAGTGTTGGTTCCCCGAAACACGTCCACCCGTTGACACGCTTGTTGGAGACTAGCCCAAAGATGCTCCGACTCAAGGACCAAGTCAAAATACGCCTAGAGGCTCTCTTCCCTCGCTCGAGGTGTCTCGACATGGTAGACCCGTGCATAATGGCAACCGGAGATGCAATGCAACTTCTTCCAATGGATCAACGGCCCGGAGATGTACAATAGGGCGTTCATCCAGCATAAGTAAATGTTGAACTATGCGATTCGAACCAAGACCTTCAAGCGCTAGACACCTTACGTACCCGACCTCGACTCAACTGAAAAGGCATCGGACGAGCCCAAGAAAGCAGATGAGTACGACAGGGCCAGAAGGGCGGCGAACAAGGGAAAGGCTCCTGCAAGTGAGACCGTCGGTAGTACTAGCGCTCCCCGTCATCCGAGCGCACTCCAGATCGAAGAGGTAAGCTATGTTCAATATGCATCATAATTATTAATTTGGCCCGACGTTGTGTTATCCTAACATCATTCAAACGTCCAGCCCGTCTCGCATGACATGGCTGACTTCGAGACTGATCACCACCGCGGGCAACAAGAAGACAAGGGGAAGGAAGCGATGGGCTGCCGAAACTAATGATCTTTGTTACAATAGACTATATTTTCATTCCAAAAAGGAGCATATGTATCGTAGGTGTATTTTGATTTGTTGCATCGTGCATGATGTCTTTCCTTATGCACGTAACCAAACTCTGTGCGCCATGTAATTTACAACTTTATTATAAAGTGTGTTTCAATTCGCAACTGCGTTGTAAAGCCGACTTCAAATCTTGTTCTCTTTTTGCATTCAAGTCTTGGCATAGCAAGGAAGGAACAATATAAAAATAAATGTCCAAAATGCGTGTTCTCGAAGTAGGCACTAAATGGTCTTCGACAACTATGTGACAAGTAGCACCACTTATTCATCCATCTGTTCATTCGTAATAACAACCTCGTAGGTTCGAAATAAGATCTACTTCCTAGGATTGTGCATTCAGTTAGTACTGTTCAATTATCGCTATCTCAGATCAGGTTTAAAATTTTTGGAACAAATATGCGTGCAAAATCAAATGCTAATTAAGAACAATGTACATGGCTACATGAAACAGTGAACTTGTGCATTAAAATTTCATCTTTCCTGCCAAATGGTTCACGTATCTTATACAACAATCGTAAGATTTCTTCATCTGGGAACACCTTCAAAAAAAATAGCCGCCACTGTCACACCAACTCATATGGCATGACAAGGCAGGCTTGTCACGCCAAGAGTGTGGACGTGACAACGACCATGCAAGCCCTCCATGCTGACACGGCACACAACCAAGGGCTTGCGTTGCAGGTTTGGCCACGTCGAGTACAGTGATGTGATAGCTTGGTTTTATCACGTCTCGCGTTATGACGTGATCAAAAGGACTAGATTTGAAAATAAAGTTAGCGAATGGTTAACTTTAAAATATTATTAAAAAAAAAGGGTTAAAAAATTTTCAGGCGCACTGAGGCAGCATCCTGGAGGCTTACATGTGTGCAACCACGTTTCGTACGGATCGAAGGAGAACGCAGCATTTAGTGCGGCTATAGATCAGGGAGGGATTAAGGTAATACTACTAAAACTACAACATGGCATTCGTACAGAGGCTAAATTGTTCTCTTTAAACGTTATCACACTATGATGTCTATTTCGGACTGTAATATCCTTTGTGTTTTATCTCACCATGTTTACGCAACCATCCACATTTTGGCTACCACATTTTCGTCTTCGAAATTAGTTAAAAGCTTCAGATTGTTCATGTTTGTGCACAAGACTCTATTATGCTACTCTAAAGTTAAGGACTTTACTTATAGCAAAAAGTAAAGATTGAAACTGACAACATAGTGAAATATCTTAGGTCCATTGTGGAGATGAGTAAAAGGTACAACAAAACAAAGAATACTTTTGATGCATTTAGAGGTCGATGACTGCACACTGGAAAACATGAAGTGGCCAAGTTTACTAAAAACCGATTTACAGAATTACAGTTTAGCGCTTTATTGCTAACCGTCATGTACTACAGATTGACTGGTGCAACCACTTAATTTACCTCCTTACTTTGCAGGCGACACTGACGATGCCTACTATACCGGTGCTTTTGTTTCTATGTATAGCTTTTACTTAGACGCCGTGACTCACATGCTATGGTTCGTCGCGACAATACAGTGCCTGCAGGGATCAAATTCCCAACAGGTAACCGCCGGTTACCGGCTACCGGTCGGGGGTCGGGATTAAAAATCCGACCGGTTTTCTCGGTTTTTTCAAATTCTAATTATAAATTTTAAATTTTGGATGGTTTTTAATTAAATTTTAACGAATTTCATACCAGGAAACCGGTAACCGGCTGGTTACCGGTACCGGCCAAGGGGCGGGATCCATCCCGGTTTCAGTTACATGACCCTTGCCTGCTACTACATGCATTTTGGTACATGCATGGCACGCACTCTATCCCCTCCTCAGACTACCATAACAGTCTTTAAATAACACATCGCCCTGATGTATGTCTTGTTGATACGTAGAAAACTAGCAGCGATGTCCATGAAATAGCTATATATACATAGGTTCACTTTTATCCCTCATGGTCGCATGTATATCATAAACTAGCTAATCGTAGAGACATAAACAACTCCTATCTTTCAGTTAGGTATGTATAGAGTGGACTATCTTATTAATGTTCTATGCTACTACTATCCCTGTTACTAAGTTAAAGACTGCTAACATATGAGATGGTGCTGACAACGCTATACCCCGACTAAACATGTTCAGGAAAACCCAGCTTTTCTATGCCAAACAAGTTTATTGTGTACAGTTCAAAAACTAAGTCTGTTGTTCAAACAACCTAAGATCCATGACGCAGCGAAGCGCATGTTATCATCCTAGTACAAAGTATTGCTTCTCTGATTCTGTCGGTAGAAAATGGAACATTAACAGACAACCACATGCGTTTATCTTGTCTTTTCAATCCTGTTCATCACATCATGGTAGTACAGGAGAAGGCACATAGGCTGCCCGTAGATGCAGAAAAAGAACCAGAATATCATGTTGCCAACCTGTTGAAGATGACACAAATTAGAGTTGGTTTACATCAAAACAATGTCCTTTTGATAGTAACTTAGAAAAGGATAGCTAACCATAGTGTCTCTGAATTTACTTTTGAGGTACGATGTCAATATGATTAGGGGGATCTGGTAACAAGGGGTAAAAAGAGATGGTGTGAGAAAAGTTTCTTGTCTTAGATGAGACTACAGAATGGACCTAGTACTCCTATTTACAACCAAAATATCTACAAGATATGAGATGATGCTCAAAAGTGAGCACATATGTATTTAAAAAATAACAACATAACCTGTAAAAAGAATGAAATGCTGATGTATTGCACAGTATTCTGCATGGAGTCTTAAATTTTGTAAGACATACCTGCAGCATGATTCCTAAGAATGCCCAGAACTTGAGAATGCGGCAGGGGACAGCAACACATAGCTGGTGTACAATAATTGAGATAAAGGTATCATGATTTACAAAAACGGTTCACTTGTTGATTCATTGAATGGCATAAAGAGAACAAACTTAGCCATGCAAATGTAACACTTCAACATACAAGTACAGACCTGAAGCGTGACAAAAGTAGAAAAGGAACAACAAATAACTAATATCTTTTTTTTTGTGATCGACAAATAACTAATGTCTGCGTATGAAAAGCCACAAAGTAAGGAAAAGGGAACAAGTTTACCTCATGGAATACAGCAGAAACAAAGAACGATATAAAAACAGCAACTTCCTGCACGAAAAACAGCACAAAGGACCCAACTTAATTAACAAAATGTCCAAGGCATCCCCAGCATAGTAGTTAATCTTTTAGCAGAGCTGGCAGTAATCATTGCTACCAGTATTGGCATCCATAGAATGAACACATCCTAATTGCTCAAACAGTTTAAATCACTCTTTTGTCACTGGATTCTTACAGGTTTATGATAAAATACAATTCAGTTGATCAAAGATAGAGCTTACTAGTACTCAGGGGAAAGGGTGAATAATGAACTAGCATCATTCAGTTAGTGGACCTATAAGGCAATCGATGATAATGCAGCTAAGGTTGTCTTTTACAGTACATTGAACGCAATTCCAGGCAAAACTCTCATATCGACAGGAGTTTACCTTTGATATACCATTTCGCATGCAAGGAAAGTATATATGACGAACAATCCATTTATGCACAGGCTGTGAAAATGTAGACATAATTAATAATCATACTGGAAAATTGAATAAAAAATTAATAGACCAACAGAGAGCAATGTAACAGAGTAAATCCATCAAATTCATGGTACTGGCCATTCCATTAGTTTTTTCTACCAACTTGAAACTTAGTTTAGTTTTGCATAGCAAAAGTGATGTTCAGATTTCACTCTTCTCAATAATTTCATAGGAGCTCATCGTATTTTCATAATGCTGGTTTGAAAAGGAAATATAAGCTCATCTGCGTACACATTGTATATGGCTGTATGCAGCTTGCTAAAAGTAGCATCGTTTTAAAGAAAAGAAAAACATACCATGTTCCATTTTCTCCAATACTGATCCCATCCGAGTACACCAGCACATGCAATTGGAGCAAACATCATGCATAACATTAGCCATTAGGCCTGTTTACCTAGCTTCTTTTTTATAGTAGAAAAATTAGAGGCAATACAAGCTAGAAAAACTATTGTATTTCACCTCATCAATTGTTTTTGCGTTCCACCAGTCTTTGTAAAATTCACGGTCACCGAATCGAAGAATCTCAGCAAGTATAGTCAGCCTGTGTAATACAAGATGAATTCAAACAATAATACTTCATAATTCAAAGGGTGTCAGAGAAATTATTTATTTCCGTACGATGGATGATCTAAGGAAAAGTAGGAATTAGGAAATAAATCGATTTTCAACCTGCGATGTTCTATTGATTATCTACTTGATTGTGAATAAATAGAAAATGGCATGTACCAGAGATGGAAAAAGCAATAGAACATGCAAAGCCACAAGTAAACATTTGGTACTGAGAGCTTCAAAACACTCTCTACGGCATTCAGGAGTCCGCCCTTCAATGGATGTTGAGAGTTCACAACAACTGGATTTATGTACTGCAAGTTTATAGAATCAATAAATGATGAAGTACCGAACGAGGGTATTTGACAAGACATACAGATAAAATTGAATAGCTTACTTGCTCAATAATGAAGCCTTGAATACCAGTAAATATCAAGTACAGAATAATTTGACGAATCAGCCAACCTTTTCTAACATATGGAGTTCGAGGATAGCTCGGCTACACGAGTAATAGCAAAAATCAGTTCATTTCTAACAGTCAAGAACCTGCTGGCTTTCCTTTTGCAGCTAGGTAGAACTGGGCAATTAAAAAATAAAATATCTCTAATAAAACAAAAAATCAATATTAAGAACATAGAATATTGTTGGTAGTCACTAATGAAGTTAAATACTGACTAGAATCTACTCTTTATCGTTGTTACTAACGAAGATGGGGACATTTGACTGATGTTCTATAAACATATTCAAGAGGAGTTTCTCAAGCATAATTAACTTGAGGCCCATGCTGTACTCAAGGTTCTTAATGAGATGTTGACGAGTGACGACTAAGTGGCCAGCAGAGACAGGGTAAAAACTACGAATACATTGCAATGAATAAACCAATATGTAAATACGCGAAGTTGGAATCAAAGCCAAAGGAAAAGAGGCTCAAAGGAACACAATTCTAAGCATCTTGCTAACAAGCACATGAACTTCAAATTTTGGAACGTAATCTACATAGCAAAATAAAAATCCTCTCTTTTTGAAATTGAGTAGGAGAATGCCCTACAATTTCATTTAAATAATAGGAATAAACATGGTATAGTAGGCAGTAAAATGTAAAAGAAACAATGCTCAGTGGAAACAAGTTCCTATATCTAACATGGTATGAATATGGGATGGCCCAAACATCAAAACATCCAAATCAGAATAGCCACCTTTTAGAAGTTCGGGTTTGCATGATTCATTTAGAATTACCAACATGCAGGATGATAAGAATTACCTGATAACAGAGAGTTGGAGCCATCATGAAGTATATTAGACTCCTTAACGTTGGAGGCTGTAAATTATCCATTTCAGCTGTGCTGAATTCATTATCAACCTAACAAATGGCATGTTATTTCAGAGAGGAAGAACCAGGGAACAGAAGCAGCAGGTCATGAATTTTTTTATGAACTGAACAGCGAAATCCATTTAAAATATTCATGTAGGGTAGAACCCCTGGGTACAATATATGTCATAAAGCACAGTCAGACTACAGCAGAAACATTACAAAGTACGCCACGGAATTTGTTGAAGGTAATCAATAGGTAGATGATGCAACTAGTTCTCATAGCAAGCTCCATAAGTCAATAGGATTGTGATCCTCTCAGGTTGCATTTAGGATATAATTTTCACTAAAGAAAGTGAAAAAAGAGGAGAGTTGTCACTATCTGCTACCCTCACGGCCCAAGCCCCCACCCCATCATCCAAACAAGCCATTAAAGCACATGAAACAAAAAAAGAAGGAAAATGGTGGAAATGTACCTTCTTGCTGCTTATGGTTAATTGCCTTATATCATGGTTTGTATGTGCAAAAGATACAAGCTTCAACCAAACAATGCAGGCAATAAACATCAACAAAAAACCAGACAGAACCGCAGAATCACACCTGAACCAAGTAACAGGATTTGGTATTAGAATAATGCAAAAGGAAGATAGCATATTCTCGCAAAAAATTTAGCGTTGAAAGTTAACAAATGCCATTGACTTTTCAAATAAAGCTAGCAGTAGCATTCACATATGCAATGCAATATATGTGCACATGCACTTTCTCCTGCCTCTACGTGCCTTACTTGACAAGTTAGATGAAGCTCTTTGCACAGAAACTTGCATAATACATCACATATTTGATAGGTTATATATCCTTACTTGAGAATCACAAGCACTGGATATACAATTTCAGCCGTTGTAAGGATGACATGAAGACAGGTAGCAACCTGCAAATGAACTTAACATTGGTATGCATTGGTGCAAGATAAGAAAATTTGAAGAAACAATACAGAGAACAAAGGGAACTCATGAATGTTGCAATCAAATCAAAGACACAGAATGATCCATACATAATGTGGACAAATCTGTAAACGGTTTATCCAAATACCGTATATCAGTAAAGTAAGATACATAGTTAAAGGGTCTATACTTACAGCATCAGTAATAAAATTGCTGAACGCCAACTTTTCTACTGCAAATGCACCGAGGGGGAAAGCAGGTAGACTAAGGCTGGAACATTAAAAAAAAGGAGTAAAGCTGATCAGTTTCAGAATAAAAAAAGGCATTAAACAAGTGCACATTGGGCAGCACTGAATATTACCAACACATTAGAAGTGGCCAGTCTCGCAATGATTTAGCGTTAAACCAAAAGCCAGCTCTTATTAATAAGCCATACTACAGGTAACATTAGGAGAAAACAACTCAAATAAATACGTTACATATATCAAGAAGTGAGATGAAAGGCATCTATTTGCTCGATGAGAAAAGGCAGACAAGAACCTTCATTAAGTTCTCGATAATAAGCCTGCTGTTCACTGCAACCAGAACAACAATGCATAGGTTGAAAAGGCCTGCATGACTCTGTTATATATGACAAAAGAGAAGTATTAGGGAACAGAGATTCCATGAGCTGGAAGCTAAGCCGTCGAGAAAAATGAAGGTTTGAAGAAAGAGGACAACAGAGACACAAAAGAGTAGATCAAACAGATATGTTAGAAAAGGTGTCATATTTGCATGGGTTACTACAACCTACGGCCACATTTGGCACGCTGCATCGGGTGTCTCCAAAAGAGGTCACGTGATTTAAACCCACAATCACCAGTGCCCATCCCTTTTCCCACACTAATCAAGACATATCATGCCAGTACTTTGCCAACACACGCTACAACACGCCATGAACTAGATTTTTGAAACAACAGATTCCTAGAATCCGAGCGCATTCTAGTAGATTCGTGCTCCTCGCACGCATCAGCAACACGAAATGGCACTTTCTCCTCACGCCAAAAAGGCGACACCTTTTTTTATCACACAGGCACATGGAAAAGCCTGAACTATCGTTACACAGCAGTTACAACTGATGACATCAAACGTAATGAAGACAACCCAGCCGCCCGTTGAGCGCTCGGCATTTCAACGAACAGCTCGTCAGAGAACGAAACGGGGCCGGGGTGCTCACCTGCTTGAAGATGGCGTCGGAGCTCAGCGGGCTCTCCCTGGCCTTCCGGTGCACCGGCGCCGCCGCGCGGAAGGTGAACGCGGCGAAGTCCCCGCCTCCGCGGCCGCCCCCGGCGGACGAGGTGTCCCCGCTGGAGTCGCGGCGGCGGGACGAGGCCGGCTCGCCGGGGCGGACTCGTCCCCGGAGTCGGCCGCGAAGCTGGCGCGCGCGGCCACCGCGGCGCCGGAGCTCAGCCGGCGGCGCAGCGCGGCCGCGAAGCCCTCGGCAGTGGCGCCGCCGCCTCCCCGCGGGCGTGGCGGGCGCCGGTGGGCGGCCGGCGGCGTGTGGGCCTCGCCACCGTCGGAGTCCGCCATTCGACGGGCTAGGGTCTCTCTCTCTCTGGCTGGCCTTTCTATTTGGAGGAGAGGAGAGGAGAGGAGAGGAGACGTCGAGGCGGGGCGCGATGATGGTGACGTAGCAGCGAGGACGCCTTTGATTACACGCCGGGCCGGGAGGGGGTGGCGTGGGGCCCACGTATCGGTGAGTGGGACTCGGTGTGCGGCGGGAATGATTCCGACTACCCTCGGCTGGTTGGTTGACTCGGCTGGCAGGCCATGTGGGAAGGGGAAGAGAAGAGAGAGGGTGTCAAATAAATGGCTTTTCTTTCCCTTCTTTGTTGAAAAAATGTTTGTGTTTACAAAGATATTTGCTTACTCTAAGGTTAAGCTTTGTGTTTATTGTTCAATTAAAATAGTTGCTATCCAATTACTTCGAGACAACGCCACTGAACTGGTGTTATGCTTGCACAGTTGTACCTACTAGGTGATGTGACTCTTGCGTGGATGAGCTAAATGGACTAACAATATGCAAATCGTTGGTCGCGACGGTTGTGCAGGTGTGTAACCACATAAATTGATTAAAAACGTAGAAAACTTTCCGGTAAAAAAAAATCTAGATACTTCTCAATTTATCCTAATTATGTGTAGATTTTCATGCTCAAATTCCATCTATGTTGAGAGTAATAAAAATCGAGAAACTTTATATTCACATAAAACTTCTTTTTATTGTTTCTTCCAACACATTTTCAATTCAAAGTTGAAATTTAGAATACATATACTATTTCCCAAAAATTCTTGTTGATTTAGTGATTAAACCGAAGGGATTCCAATCTTCCACTCAATTTATGGTTTTCACTAAATATGCTACCCGGGAAAATAAATACTAATTTTGGAAAGGTACACAGCTTTCTTAACTAAGGTTTTTTATTTTTTATTTTTTTTGAGAGTACAACGGATGTACTCATGCACACACGTCACATGTACCCATATACGTCTACAGGTAGATGCATTCTTAATATACGTCTAATTTAGAGTAAATACGTGTTTTAACTACTGAACGTATCTATATGTACGGACACTCAAGATGAGGCAACTGAGATTGATCTAGGTTGCACGCACACCTACTATGCGAGCCGAGCAAGCGCTCGGTCCTCAGGTTTTTTTTTATATATGAAGGCTATGTTTGGTTCGGGCAGCATGCCCATTAGGGACCTGTTCTGACTAAGCATAGTGACTTGCGAGCCTAGAGTGGGCCCATTAGTGGCACGTTTAAACTACGCGCTGCCCATCTAACCCAAGACACAATGAGCAGAGACCCCACCATAAGCCCAATACAGCAAGGCCAAACAGTCGTCAAATCAAATCAAGCCAACCATAGCTGTGACAGCGCGCCGCACCTCGATCGCCTCGCCTCCGTTTGTCGAGTTGTAGACGATCGCCACACGCGCCGGCCCGGGCGACGGCTACTCCTCGCCGTCGATGTATGCCGTCTTCCTCGATGGGCTTCGGCTGCGGCCCCGACCCCTCGCCTCTCCTCTCCCGCCGTACATGGAATTCGACGACCAGTGGCCTTCTCCCTACATGAGATTCTCCTCGCTGGTCCCCTGCTCGCCCCCTGTACTGAAAAACTCCATCTTATGACAATTTAGTTCCTGACTAAGAAAGCTTTTTCAGCTGCTGCCATAGGAGTGTTCGTTGGTTTGCATTTTTCCGCAAATTGACCTTGTGTAGCAAATCTATTGCATACTTCTTTGGTGAGAGAACCATATGATCTCCTTCTGTGAATACTTCAACTCCCAGAAAATAGCTTAATTCACCTAGATCCTTGATAACAAAATCTTCAGTCATGTTTTTACCATGTAGTACTAGCAATTATAATATCAACATATATTAACATGTCGATGATAATACCTCCTTTATAAAAAAACGAAGAGAAATGTATCAGCTTTAGAAGGTGTAAAACCCGACTTCTGTAACTTCTCACTTAACTGGAAAAACCATGTTCTAGGTGTCTGTTTAAGGACACGGAGAGCTTCGTCCAACTTGCACAAATAATCAGGATACTTGGTATCCTCATAATCTAGAGGTTGTCTCATGCGCACCTATTCCTATAACCAGCCGTGCAAGAATGCATTATGTACATCTTTCAGCTTAAGTTGCCATCACTACCAAAAACCACTTAGTTCCCGAGTGCTTATATGTTTTCTGAGTGTTTAGACGAAAACACTCGGGAAGATCCCGGGTGTTTCATAGGACACTCGGGACGAGATGTCAACACTCGGTAGAATTAACTTTTCCAAGTGTTTCCCATAATATTCGGGAGATCAAAATATAATCCCGAGTGCATCGAATCGGAAACACTCGGGACTTTTTTTCCCATCGCGCCCATTTATTTCCCGTCGCGCCCATTTTTTTCGCTTCTAAACCCTACGTCCCCACTCTATATCCCCAACCCCAATCCTGCAGCCGCCTCCCGTCCTCCTCCTCCTTCTCCTCCTCCTCCCCCCCCCCCTCGGCCTTCCCTCCTCTGCCTGCCTTGGTTTTCCTCTGCCGCCATGCCTCCTCCTCCTCCTCCCTCCTCACCGCGCCCGCCCTCCTCCTCCTCTCCACTTCCTCCTCCTCCTCCTCCTCCCGGCTCCTCCTCGCTCGCCTCCTCCTCCTGGATCTGGCGCTCTACCCATGTGTGACGCCGCCTCTCGACCAGGGATCTGGTGCCTTCGCTGTCTGGTGGGCTCTCCGGCGCCACCGCCGCGCACGCCCCCTGCTGGCTCGCCCAGCCGTGATTCTCTCCCCGGCTCGGCCCCTCTCATGGTGTCGCATCCACTAGCTACTCCCGCCACCGGCTCGGCCCTTCTCATGGCACCGCCTCCACCAGCTGCTCCCGTCACTGGCTCGGCCCCTCTCATGGCGCTGCCTCCACCAGCTACTCCCGCCACCGGCTCGGCTCCCTGTGCCCTCACGCTCGAGGTGGCTAGACGGCAAATAGCTAACTAAGGTTTGGGTTTTACGCACGGGGCGGCGGCGACAGCGGCGGTGGAGACTATGAAGCGAGGGTACTCGAGAGAGGAGGAGGCCTTGGGCGAGGCGGACCACTACATGTGCAATCAAACCAGACGCTCGAGGCGCGAGAATAGCCCCATCATCCACCTCAAGAAGCTCAACAACTGGGTACACCACTCAATTTGCCGCCCATCCATCCATACCCTAACATCCTTGATAAAATGAGACGTACACGGTGTTTGGTATAACCATCCTAACTACTGAATCTCACGTGGGCGGATAAAGAGTGTTCTCATCCAAATGTATCTTGCGCCAAGGATTGTGTTCTTGATCTTGCTTGTGGCAAGGTAAGCGGTGTATTGTGAGTATTAATTAGGAAGAGCAGTGATTCTTGCAGTACAAGAGTAGTATTATCCTATACTGATCTGTTTCGTAACACAGGGAGGTGATTTAATAAAGTGAGATAAGGCCAAGGTTGGCTATTATGTAGGGGTTGATATCACCGAAGGCTCGATTAGTTTCCTATCACACGAGACATCTACACTATATGCAATTATGCATACAAGTTAATGACATAACAGAATATGTGGTTAATGAGTTGGTTTTTTATGATGCTTTGGCATGCATGCCTTGTATTTGCTTTGTCTGCCTTTGGTATAGTTGAATATGTAACATGTATTGTGATTGTTCAAAAATTTAAAATTATCTGAATCTAGAGTATGCTATATATTCAATCTATATTTCACTTCATCCTTTTTAATTTGTATCCTCGATACTTGATAAATTCTCAAGATTTATCATTCTTGACCTCAGAAGCTTGTGTACTCGCTTCTGATTTTCCCCTGTGCCTAAAACCTGCCATTTATTGTTCAGGATGCAGTTAATTTCTAATACTGTTCAATCGATCATTATCTGCATGCATTGTGCCTAAAACTATACATGAGGTGTGTGCATGGTTCTATATCACAATCATGATTTCACCCAAATTAATTTGTTGTTAATTTCCTTATTCTACTAGAGTAATTACTCAGGGTACTTGAAGTTAAAGACAAGAGTTGAGTTCCTACAAACCACTCAGAGGTATATACATGATACAATTAAATAATGGGTAACTTCTTCACCCTGCTGTTTGTGATCCTTCCCTGCATATAGGGTAACTTTGTTTACTTCAATTAATACAAGTTATATTCTAGTACTGATTGACAATGCAAATCAATATTGGTTACTTATTTAATATGAACCATGTTTTATTTTTTCTCCTAATATCAGCGTAGATTGAAGAATGACATACTAAAAAAAATGTCTAGAACTTTTAAAGAAACAGTTTCTTTTAATTGGAATTATCTATTAAAGCCTTTGCATAATTGTCGCTTTTTTCATCCTGTGCAGGTATCATCAAGCTTACTTGGATCACTTGAACAATGAATGAAGGTTAGCACCTTATAGCGGATATGTCCAGTGTTGGATGTGATGGTTCAACTTAATGCTCTCTTTTACCCATGAATTCTAGCTTATAACACCCTATGCACTAAACTAAGAGCTCCTGTTTTATGCTCTTTTGAACTGAAGAGATGAATGATCTGAATGTCTTGGATGCTACATGAACATAATATCTTAGTTTGAATTGACACACAGATTCCATGTACAAAATGTGGGTTGACATTGTAGATTTATACATGTGTCTGGTTTTTTTAATTACATTGCTGTGTAGTATGTGACTTATATTGCATCAGGGTGTTCACTGTATATTGCATGGAAATAATGATTTGAGAATCAACTGCCTATTGAACTATAGATCACATTTTATTTAATGCCATGCATGCTACTATCATTCAATGAAGTTTGTTGTCTGTATTCTAGTTATTAAGAGTTCTTTATATATAGACCCATCTTGTATCATGATATGATGAAACATCCACTGGTTAATGAATGAATTAACCATGGGGGTTAAATTATGATATGGGTTGCAAATTAAAAGGTCCCAAATTGTGTACATCGACAAAGAGGATAAAAGGGCATGCAGAAATAAGTTTGGTTTTTGGGTCATGAACTGTAGGAGAAGTAGAGCTAGTTACGTGGATTTTAAAACCAAGTATCTTTCCATAGTTAGCCGTTGGCTCCAAAAGTTCAGGAGGATCTGAAGTTAGCTAAACAATATGTATGGTTTTAACTTTTAACTGGAAGTGCACATTCATTGGTGTTAATTAAGAGTTGATGTTTGGCAGCCCTATATATGTACAAATTGCGATTACACGGCACTTGGATGAAGCCGACTTATGGCTTACATTTGCCTAGTTGCTCTTTGTACTGTTCTTTTCTGTGTACTCACTAGTCCCAATTGCTCGTGGAACAGGGGAGGTTGGAACCGATAGAGACTCGTGTTAAGAACAACAAGCATGGTTTTGGTTCCAAAGAACCAAAGCTGCTAAAGCCAAAGGTCGAGGATGACGTTGAAAAAGATCCTAAAAAGCCCAAGGTGAGCAAAAGATGATATTCTTAATATGCATTCATGATTATCTCATACAACATTAAATTGCTTGTTGTAGCATTCTTGTCATTTTAATTCTGAATATTGTACTATTGTAGTTCAGAAGTATGGTCAGTTTTGTAAAATCACCAGATATTGAATACATATTATTTGTGTAATGTAGTTAAGAAAGGTACCTCTGTTTATAGTTAGATTAAAAAAAATACTTCCTTACATTGAATGCTCATCAACTATTATGCAGCCAACGAAAGCTCACCTTGCAAAGCGAAAGGTTAGTGATCTTGTGCATGGTCTACATGCAACCAATGACTTGGTTTCGTATTTCAGGCATACTTTCAATGCACTCTCAAAAAGAGGTGGTATATTTGTAATGGATGTATATGGTGGCACATCATTTGAACGCAAGCTTCGTCTACAGAGGTGATTCCCCAGCTCCACTGTGAGTCTGAGTTATAGCATTGAATATTGAATAGTAGTTACAATGCGTTGAGGCTTATCTTGTAAAAGTAGTTAGAAACTTGGGAGACACAGAATGTCATAAGATTAGTATATTTTAGGATGAGGTTGCATTCTTTCTGACAAAATGTTGTAGTATTTGTAGGAAAATTTTACAACATTTAATAAATCTAGCATTATAAAAAATAATAGAAACATGTGGTAGTAGTATTATGTGACACAACAAATGTTCAAGTGTATCATTTCACTATCTAAGCAATACAATTTTCTATTGACATACCAAACCTTTTTTTTGTAGCTACATATTTTATTTGACCTACTGTTATATCGTCATGTGGTTTGATGAAATTTAGCTTGGATATGCGGTAGTACATAAGCATTATAATATCTCCATTACATTTTGTGACAACATCCTTCACACTTGTATGTCAACGTTTAAGTATTGCCTTCTGTTCCTGTGTGTATTTTGCATATATTGTCACGATTCCTTCATCTGAAAATCATTTACTATTTTTTACAAAGCCTAAACATTATGTTGCTATGTTGTAAGCTAAACAATTTTTTTTCATCTTTTTTATGTACATATAACAACCTAAACATCCATTTAGTAGCATTTGACAAAATAGCATGAATATATATGTTAATGGAATTCTGTCTATTTCCATATCACATTATGTTCTTATCTTATCTGTTAACATGTACTGTTAGCGTTCATTACATAACCCTGTCATGTTACTTGTAATGAAAATTGTTTTGTTTGACGAATTAATCTCCAGGTACTATTACTGATGAAAAATCTGTCATTGAACCTGACTAGCCCAAACTTCGAGGCACATGTAAGTACTTGTTTTTTTTCTTTCGTCTCATTTTATTTTTATTTTTTGCTCTATGAGCCTTGGTAGTTGTAACTTGTAAGAAAGTACCTGGACATATACTCGTAGCATCTCTCTGTTGTCCCCTCTGTTCACCTCCCCAAGGGCAGAGGGTAGTTTTACATCTTCCTTAAAGGAGATTGAACCCCTGTGCTACTTTAAAACTCAATAGCCTAGCTTGGATGGCTTTTGGGACCATTCTGTGATGTTTGGTTGCCTCTTTTCTTCTATGACTCTTTGCAGCCTTCGTACATCAGTATTGCAGTGTATCTTGCATAAACGAGTATAGATTATCTAAATCATCTATTGTTTGCAAGCTTTGCTAGTGTTTTGACTATGTTGGGAATTAAGCATATGTACACTGCCAATATGGTGATATCTTGTTATGTGTTATGTAGCCTAATTTGTTCTAATGCATTGTCATACTTGGATTGTAAGTGATGAAAGTCCTGGCTGTTGCAGAGGAGATTGCTCTTGTCACATGGTTCTAGCATGGACCAAGTTAAGCATGACAGCATAGGAAATCTGGGATCTACTCACACTCTTCATCTCCCGTTCATGTAATTCTAGTCACTCTCTTTCCCAGTGTTGTTCCTGACCTGCAATATTGCTTCTTCCACTAGGTCGCTAAGTGTATGAATTTCTCCGCACGATAACAAGCAAATGAGAGTAGAATACTGCTGTCAGTACTGCACTCAAGGCGTTGGAAGTTCGAGTGAATCTGGAGTATCGTAGCGTGCAGAGTGCAGAGTGCTAGCAACATGCTGTAGTGCCACCTATGTATGTACAAAGCTCTTATTAATGCTCTAACCTTAGGCTAGTTTGCTCATCATGTAGATGGCCGGCTAGTTTATGTGCTTGTGATTCTTTCTTTTTTTTTCCCTTTTTTAACTTCTATATCAGCCTACCACATAGTGGGGGCATGTTAGCATATTATGGTATGTCTTCGCTTTTACCTTCATTTCTTTGAGGATAAATGCTATGGTATGTATTTTGACTGTGTGTATATATATGCATGCGGTTATATGTAGCTATGTGCATGGGCTAACAAACTGCTTTTAGGTATTAGTGTGTTGGATCTTGGATGACATCAGGTCATTTTTTCCAGGTGAAATCTAGAATATAACTGTGGAATTGTAGTCAGCGTTGCATTGGGCATTTGTGCTATTAGCATATTTGGATATATGGGTGTTGTCTGTGTAACCAACTATTCCCGAGTGTACTTGGTTGATATACACTCGGGAAAGTATGTTGTTTATTTCCTGAGTGTCCTTAGTCCAAAAACACTCGGGAAAATTATGAATCTGCATGCGTGCTGGATCGCCACGTGGCTAGATTTCTCGAGTGTAGTTGACATACACTCGGGATAATTTTTCTATTTCCCAAGTGTCCTTGGCTGACATACACTCGGGAAAATTGTAAAAGATCATCTAATTGACAAAATATTAGGTGATGTAAGTAAGATGTGTCCAAACTCGCTCTCGTATTGCTTCTTTTTGTGAACATTACTCTTTTGTCTCGTCTATTGAGCCAAAGCATACAGAAGAAGCACTTGAAGATCCGGATTGGGTGAATGCTATGCATGAAGAACTCAATAACTTCACCCGAAATGAAGTTTGAATATTGGTGGAACGACCCAAAGAACACAACATTATTGGTACAAAATGGGTCTTTAGGAACACACAAGATAAAAATGGTTTGGTTGTAAGAAACAAAGTAAGATTGGTCGCTCAACATTATTCACAAGTAGAAGGTTTGGATTTTCGTGAAACCTTTGCTCCCATAGCTAGACTTGAGTCAATTCGGATATTACTTACTTTTGCATCATGCTTTGATATCAAATTATTGCAAATGGATGTTAAAAGTGCATTCTTAAATGGTAACATATCCGAACTTGTCTTTGTTGAACAACCTTCCGGTTTTGAAGATCCTAAAAATCTAAATCATGTCTATAAACTCTCCAAGGCACTATATGGTCTTAAACAAGCTCCTAGAGCATGGTATGAACGCCTTAGAGATTTTCTAGTCTCAAAAGGATTCAAAATCGGGAAAATTGATTTAACTCTATTTACTAAAGTTTTAGATGATGATTTCTTTGTATGTCAAATTTATGTTGATGATATCATTTTTTGGTCTACTAATCAAGATTTTTGCGAAGAGTTTGGTGATATAATGTCTAGGGAATTTGAAATGTCCATGATTGAAGAATTGAGCTATTTCCTTGGACTTCAAATTAAGCAACTCAAAGATAGAACATTCGTAAGCCAAAAAAAGTACGCAAAAGATTTGATCAAGAAGTTTGGCATAGAGGATGCAAAACCCATCAAGACTCCCATGGCAACCAACGACCATCTTGACTTAAATGAGGGAGGTAAATCGGTAGATTTAAAGCTTTATAGGTCTATGATTGGTAGTTTACTTTATCTTACCGCATCTAGATTCGATATCATGTTTAGTGTTTGCATGTGTGCATGTTTTCAAGCAACTCCAAAAGAATACCATTTAATGGCCGTTAAAAGAATACTAAGATATTTAAAACATTCCTCTAGCATTGGCCTTTGATTCCCGAAAGGTGCTAAATTTGATTTAATTAGATAGTCGGATTCCGATTATGCGGGTTGTAAAGTGGATAGAAAAAGCACCTCGGATAGTTGTCAATTCTTATGAAGATCTTTAGTATCATGGTTGTCCAAGAAACAAAACTCGATAGCATTATCCACCGCCGAAGCCGAATATGTTTCCGCGGGAAGTTGTTGTGCTCAATTGCTATGGATGAGGCAAACATTGATGGATTATGGAATTAAATTTGATAAAATGCATCTTTTGTGTGACAATGTTAGTGCGATGAAAATTGCTAATAACCCTGTTCAACACTCAAAAACCAAGTATATAGATATTCGTCACCATTTCTTGAGACATCATGTGAGCAAGGGAGATATTGAAATTAGCCACATAAGAACCGAAGACCAATTAGCGGATATTTTCACCAAGCCATTAGATGAAGGCCACTTTTGCAAATTGAGGAATGAATTAAATGTCATAAACAATTCAAATGTTGTTTGAACTCTTGCCTCATGTATTGTGCTTCATTTGATATTATTTGACTATTTTATGAAAGTATTTTTCAATTAAAAAGAACTATGATCATAAAAATTATGTTCTTATATAGACATTAGTTTATTCTATGCATAATGATTCTTAATGATATTTATTTGAGTGCAAAACTAAGGATCATTTGTAAATAAATCTCATTTCCAAAGAAAATCCAGAGCTGTTTCTTGAAGCTCCAGGATAATCGGAACAATCGGTGTGTTATGCGCGGTACGACCATTTTGCGGTACGACCGGTGTTATAACAGCGGTATGCCCGCAGTGCGGTTCTACCGGCGGTCTTGTGGCGGTACGACCACGTCAGTTTCGAAAGGGGCAGTAACTCCCTGCGGTTACTATTTCGCCCGAGTCTTAACCCCTCGCGTCGGTTCAACCGTAACCGCACCGCACCACTTCGCTTGGGTTTCTCTCTCTCCAACCCGAGACTCCCCAAATACCTCCACTCAAATCTCTCAAATCTTCGGCGATTCTTCGTTGCTTTGCTGATTCTTGCATCTCTAGGGTTCACCTCCTCCATTTCTTAGGTAAAATCTCTTTTGATTCGAGTTTTTACCGCTTTTGGAACCCTAGGTATCATTTTAGGTTTAATGGAAAATGTGGACGATCTTTTGGTTTCTAGATGGGCAAAATAGTATATTTAATGTCTAATGATGCATTCACATTCATTCTATGGATTCACTCCATGAAAAACCATCAAAAATCCAAATTTTCGCTTAACCTAGAACTCGGTCAGGATAATCGGTACAACCGGTTCATGAAACGCAGTTCAACAAAATGCGGTTGTACCCGGCCATATAACGGCGGTTTGTCCGATTTTCTTTTCGAAAAGCAAAAGCTCATTTCTTTTTCACTTAATTCTATTTTGATTAATCCTTTGAACTTCTTATAACCTATCTTATCTATGTGAAGATGCCTAAGACTCTCATTTTGACTCAGAAATCACATGGACCTCCAAGAGGGCAATCTTCACCTCAATCCTCTTCGGCTCCAACTCAACCACCTCAACGAATTCGACCTGCTGCTCCAACTCAACAAACAAGATCAGTTCGACAGAAGGTTGTGCATGGCAAGGGCAAAAGGCCAGCTCCCGAACCTGAAACAAAAGAAAGCGAAGAAGAAGATGAAGATGAAGCTGAGACTGAGTTAGAACAGGCAGGCATAGATGATGACTTGGGAGAGCCTCCAGAGCCTCCAACTGATTTGTGACTCATTTCAGTCGATGAATACGCCATCAAGTGGCATGTAAATCAGTACCTTTTCAAGTCTAATTCAGTTAATCCAAGATTCCATACTGTCTTTCAAGAACAAGTGTATGAGCAGTTATATGGGCATCACAGGAAGTTTGCAGATCACAAATGGATTAAGTGGGCTCATATAAATACTTTGGATAATTACAGTGGTGTTTATCAGCTTTTTCATCAAAGTGGGTCTTCATGACCTTGTAGTGCTAAAGCAAAATTATGATGATCAGACAGTTTTATGCCACAGTACATGTCTCTCCAGATTTGACATCATTTAGATGGATATCAGTTACCAGAAATTTGGAGAGCACTAAGGAGGAATTTGAGCGGATTTTGAGGATTCAATCTAGCTCTTGGGAGAAGATCTTTGACAGCCTTGCTTTACTGTCTCCCGTATGGGATGACTATTATGATTCCTCAGTCAGGTATAAGCTTGGAACTATTACTGGACTTAAGCCCTTACCAAGCATGGTTAACAGGATTATTAATCATACATTTTACCCCAAGAGTGGTAATTTTGATGCAGTTAGGGGACATGCTTGGAATATTATTGATCATATTATGAAGGGGATAAAATTTGATGTTGTGGATGTGATTCTCTAGGGCATAGTATCTTTCAAGAATGATAGGATTAAGAGGATTTACTATGCTCCATACATCATGGCATTGATTATGAAGAAAATTGAGTATCGTGGTGGATTGGGATCAGTCCATAAGTCTTACAAGCCACGAGATGGTATGCCTCCTCGTCGTGGTAATGAGGATGATCCCATTGCTGATGCTATGCCTGCTACTGCTGCTGCTCCTGCTGAAGGTACTCTTGCACAAATTCTTCAAAATCAGTAGCTAATTCTTAGCACATTACAAGAAATGAAGGCAGAACAAAATGAATTTCAAGATGAGACTCGCAACAGGCTACTTGAGATGGAGACAACTCAAAATGACTTCTTTGATGAGACTCATAACAGATTGTCTGCCATGATGGAGAGTATTTATGACTTAGAGCAGATTTTGAGGACTCCTCAGCAATACACTCGTTGACCTCCTCCAGCTTCAGGAGCAACTACATCTTCTGCTATTCCTCCGGTGGCCCGGCTCCGATGCCTCGAGCTCCGGCCCTGTTACTCGGCTTGATCCAGCTCGGTCTCAGCTCCTCCAGCACTAGCTACAGAGTTAGTGGCTCAGGATCCAGCACCTCTTGATACAGTGCCTCAGAATCCGGCATCAGTTCCTCCTCCAGATCTCGCCACAGCTTCTCAGGATCCCGCTCGCAGGACCCAGTTCCTCCTCCACAGGACCCAGCCGTCTGAGATGTTTTTTTGGTACTTTGATGCTAAAGGGGGATAAATGAGAAGTCGAGAATGTAAAGATAAAGATTTAGGAGGAGCAAAGCAAGTTCTTTTGCTACTATCATATATGGGCTTATATGTGCTTTGGTCTTATGTGCTTGTAATAGATTAAATCTATGTTTATTATCATGATGAACTTGTTGAATGTTGATTATGCTTATATTTTTATCTTACAATGAAATCTCAATTCTTGTCATATCTTAATATTGCATTTTCTCAAGTTCAAATATGCTAAAGAAACTCCGTCAAATTTTTTAAAAATCTCTACATGTGCTTGCAAATATTCTCTATCTTTTATATGCACATGTTTAAGGGGAGCTTTCTTTAAATAGGATTTAACAAGAAAATAATTCTCTAAACTCTCTCAGGCTAATTGCAAGAATTATTTTGTTCTTAAGTCATCAAAAGAATATATACACTCATAGTATATTCAAAACAACCATTCTCTCACATATTAGTTGGGTCGTCATCAATTACCAAAAAGGGGGAGATTGAAAGCATCTAGGCCCCTAACAATTGTTTTGGTAATTAATGATAATATGTGAATATGGGATTAATGTGTTTATTGAGTATTTACAAGGTTTAGTCCCATTGGTGAACTTGATGATGTAAAGATGCATGCTAAAGGACAACATGAAGATCTACATGGCTTGAAGACAATGTACAAGTAGTCTAGGATCTTTTTTATGTTTTACCGGTCTTAGGAGAATTAGTTGGAAGACCGAATTGTAGGTTAAATGCCATACTATTAAGAGGGGCCATGGCTAGTAGCTTGGTAGCATGTTCTTGTGCCATATGGATCAATTTAGGATTATGCATGCATTTGAATTTGAACTTCAAATTGAATTTGAAAGCTTTAAGTGCATTTGTTAGAAATCGGTAGTACCGCAGTTATAATGGCGGTTGTACCACTTGGTGTGGTATGACCGCGCTTTACTTGGCGGTAATACCGAATTTTGAAACATCGATAATGAGCACTAATGCGATCTGACCGCTCTTTGGCGGTACTACCGCATTCTTGATCGTTCGATTTTAGTTGGCGGTTCAATAAAAAGCAATACAAGTGCATTTTGGCTCGAAACTCTCTTTAATAATCGGTCGTGCATGCGTCTAAGCGGTTGAACCGGCTGCGGTTGTCTGATTTTTCTAAATGATGCGTATTTTCGAAGAGCATGTAATTTTAGTGTTTTGGAAACCCTACGATCGGTTATATCGCTCGTCAATGCAATACGACCGGGCGATGCGGTTGTATCGCACTTTGGTTGGCGATCATACCGCACGAGAAAATTCCAACGGCTATGTCAGAGTACTAAATGCCGCCGTTCTAGCCGTTACAGTGCTCTGACTAAAATCCGGTCGTATCGCAACCTAGTTGCCGGTCGTACCAAATTTCGCTGAAAGTTGGGGATTTGGTCCCCAACGGTCATAAGTGTTGGTGGGGGTTATAAATACCCCCCCAACTGTTCAAAGACTGGTCGCTAGTGTTCATTTAATATCCTTAGAGCCTTGAGAGCTTTGTGCATTCACTCAACACCAAAATTTCTTTGCGCATTCATTGTGAGGTGGTTGAGTTCATTCAAGTGCATCTATTCATCCTAGTTGATCCTATTGCACTTGAGCGCCGTCAAGCGAAGGTCATTGGTTTGTTACTCTTGGAGTTTTGCCAAACTCCTAGATGGCCTTGGCGGTGGAGCACGGTGATCTCTTCAAGAAGATTGTGAAGAGGCCCGGTACAAGCTTGTGAGTGGTTTGGTATTCACCATCTCCGGAGCGGAGGAAGAACAACCATAGTGATCGAGGGAAGGCTTAATTCGTGGAGCCGGCTTGAGTTGTCAAGCTTCCTCAACGTGGACTAGTGAAGACCGGCAAGTCTTCGATACCACGGGAAAAACATCATTGTCTCATTGTGGTTATTTCTAGTCTTTACACTTTCCGCATTTACATTTCTAGCTTATTTCTTGTATTGAATTGCGTAGCTAGAAGTGTAACTTGTTTAGACTAAGTTATTAATTGGCTTAAATTGATAAATTGTTAAAAACTTTAAAAACCTTCTATTTACCCCCCTCTAGTCGGTTATCCTTGATCCTACAACTTTCCCGAGTGTTTCGGGCACTCGGGAAAGTGACGGATCCTGGTAGTGCATCCTCAAGAGAGAGTTAAGGACATAATCAAACGTATTGTAGTGGGTTTAACAACATTACTGGTTGTCTCTTCATAACTTATGTCATATTGTTGGTTGAAACCTTTAGCTACTAGACAAGCTGTGTATCTATCAATACTACCATTAGATTTCTGTTTAAGTTTAAAAACCACTTACAATCGTTGATGTTCTTGCCCTTCTGTGGTGGTACTAGATGCCACGTCTTGTTCTTCATCAAAGCCGAATGTTCAACATCCATCGCCTCTTTCCACTTTGATTGCTCAAGTGCCTCTTTGTATGAAGCTGGTTCAGCATAAAAAAGCACGGTGACTTTTTAGAGGGTAGCGCACCGTGCCATCAGTGATGTAACTCCTCTGCCCAACATTGAGCCCAGAATGTCACCTAAATCGTTCCCACTTAACAATTTAAACCATAATTATCGATAATTTCAGTAAGCAATGCATGTAATAAAATTCCACCACGGATCACCTATCAACAATCATAACAATATAAATACGTAAAGGATTAAATTTCACAACTTGAAACCACGCGCTCAAGAACGCTCAGGTCACACACACTTGTGAAATGCTCACCTACAAATTTATAAGATTTCGGTCATTTGTAGGACAGCCTACGTAACCCAGGTTCCTCCGCTCCCCCCCCCCTAAAATCCTTTCCCTCACAATAATCCAGCGAGTGGTGCTCCTGTCTTGCTCACATGGGACCCTTTCACCTCTTGCATGTCACCTAGTCTCGCACGTCATCGCCGAAGACGGCGAGGTCCCCCTCGGCCCCTTGCTCCTCTACCTCTGACTCCGACGTTGAATACAACTAAAAATATCTAGCTATTGAGGTATACGATATGAGGCACCAACGAGCTAGAGCGGATCCGGCTACACCGGAGACACACCAAACTCCACGTAGATTCGATACTAGCCATGTTATACTCTGTTACCTCTCTTAATACGCAATAACTTCCATATCGGATCAAAGTTTGTAAGAACAAAGTAGATGAATCTCATGGAAAGAACCTAAATAACAGCGACGAAGCAACCACAACGAGATAGAATGATTTGGCAAAACCGGTCACAAATTCCTTAAGTACGACCTCAAAAGAGTACAAGGGGATTATCGCTATCTTATAACTCTCTCGAATTTTTTAGGACCTTCGGATCCTTATCCTATACAAGAATCTAATGCTAAAGAATAACGTAGTCTCTATTTTTTTTGTGTCCTCTGCTTTGAATGAGTTCCTCTTACTTAGCTGGCTTCTTCTTAAGTTCCTATAGCCACCCCTCATAGGTAGGGGTGAAAACGGATCGGATAGTTTCTGACCGATCCGGACGAAAACGGATTCGGATTATCTCGGATCGGATTTTTCTCGGATAATTTTTGGATCGGAAACAAATACGGTAGGCATGCTATCCGGTGGATGCGGATGCGAATACGAATACGGATTATCCGGATAAGATGATGTCCGGATATCCGGATTTTGGCCCAAAAAAGGAAATGAGATTTTAAATGATTTTCGAATTTCAGAAAATGCAACAAATCAAATAGCCTTTTAGAAAATAGCAAATAGAGTTAAAAAATTCTAAAAAAATCACAGAAATTCCTTGAATTATTTTAAACTTAATAAAATTAATTCCAACTTAAAGTTAGTTTTTATTTTTGCATATAAATTATTTTTAACTAGAATCCCACGTGTGCCTTGGCGCGCGAAGTTGGAAGCATTCGATTGTGATGAGACAAATAAAATTGTTTATGCAAAGACAAACAGGAACATGTATACACAAAATTTATGCAACCACAAGCAAATCGAGACAAATTCACGACACGAAGACATCATGACCATCAAGCATGAACATACGGAACCCTTCCATCCTCTGCGAAATGGTCGCCACGGGCCCGAAGTCGGCGCCTCTCCTTCCTCCCACATGTTTAGATCTCCTCCACTTCCGCTCCACGGTCGAAAGGCGTCACCGCATCTGGTAGTAGCGTCATTCGGCACCACTCCCCATTGTGGTGTACCCATTGTAACTCATCCTCCATCCAGTCCCCCCGTGCACGATGAACCCCACACGCCCGCCCGCTCACGGCATCGGCAGCAGCAATGACGCTCGAACACGCCGGCGGTGTCGTACCACTCGGTCTTTGGTGGTGCGGCCGCCGTAGGAGGAACGTCTGGTGTCTGGACCCATCACCGACCACGATGCCCCGCCACCGGGCTCTGGGCGTGGGTGAAACTCCCTGGGGGGCGCGCATGTCGGGGCGCTCACGTGATGGCGGGAGAGGAGAGGTCGAGTCGATGGCGGTGCGGAGGAAGGGTGGTCGATGGGATAGCTCCGGCGTTGAAGCGGGAACCGCCGAGGGCGTAGAGCTAGAGGTGGCGTCTGGCGATTGCCACGAAGTTGGCGAGGCCGTAGAGCTGCAATGAGCAAGGATCGGCGGGAGGGCCACCGGCGGTGGGGCGGCGGGGTCGGCGAGATCGGGAGGTGAGGATGGGTCGGTTGGGAAGAGGTAGAGGTGGTGGCGCTTGGCGGAGGCTCGGCGGAGGCCCATGAGGAGGCGCCAGCGTGGGCGGAGGCTGGGCGAAGAGGAGGAGGCTGGCATGAGTAAAAGCATTGCAAGATATCCTTTGTTGAGATAAAAGCGAGGCGTGAGGGGCACGTGCCCGATCAGCGGCGTCGAGCGAAAGAAGCGTGGTCGCTCCGCTTTATCCCACGTGGTTGAGAGGCCTACGCACATCCACGAAAAAAACCAAGCGGCGCCAAACAAAATCGAGCAGGCGCAAGGAACCTGAGCAAATCGAGCGCACCAAACATAAAGGTGGCGTAGCCACCACGAAAGCCCCATCCCACCTCCTTTTATATAGAGATTTCTAAAAAAAAGGAAAAACCTTTTAAAATCCGAGAAAATTCAAGAAATTAATTAAAAATTCCTTTTCACTTTAAATTCAATAAAATCGAGAAAACTCAATAAATTTTATTTTTGACATTAAAAACAAGGAAATTAAATAATTGACTTTATTTTATTTTTTCTTTTTAACTAATAAAACTCTTTTAAATCTCATAAAATCCAATAAAATAATAACTTTATTAATTTTATTTTTGGTAACATACTTTGGGATGTTACAGTCATTTGCGTATAGATTAACCATCCAGCCTGATCAATGTTAGTGTGAACTAAGTTTTATATATGTATGTGATGAACTAAGTGTGAATGTGTGATAACTTGTGACTTTGTGAGTTATGACTTATGAGCTAAATATGGTAAACTAAGTGTTATGTTTGTGATGAACTAGTTAATGCAGCTTGCTAGTGCCAATATTATGTGTGGTTACTGAAAATATGAATAATTCATGAATGTTTGCATCAAATAAACTAGTTATATGTTTTCGTTAATTTATGGCATACAATTTAAGGGGTTTTCATGTTTCGGAAAATATCCGTGACCGTATTCGTTTCGATTTGTATTCGCTCTGTATTCGTATTCGATATTATTCGTATCCGGATCCGGGAAAAAATATGAAAACAAATATGACAGAACTATTATCCGTCCGTATACGATCCATTTTCACCCCTACTCATAGGTTTATAAAGTCATCTTAGTCCCTCTCCAAAGTAAAGTAGGAGTCCTCATTCTATTACTATTCATCTAGCTTTTCTCGTATCACATCTCTCTGAATCCTACTAGATTAGGATATGGATAGGAGTCACGCTACTCGGCAAGACACCAACATGGTATGGTAGTACGGATTTGGCTACACCAAAGGGGCACTATTCTTTAATTACATCAAAATGTTAGAAATTAGATTGAAACCGTGAAAATAATTTTTCGGGTGCATTTCCGTTATCAGAAACACCATTTATATTCCCTTTTTGTCATCTTAAACACACATATGTACAAGTAGAATTTTTTTTATTAATTAACCTTTTTTTGAATTTTATTTAAAAGTTAACCCTCGATGCACTTTATTTTCAATTCTGACTCCTTTGGTCACGCCACTACCCGTGGCGTGACAAAACAACACTGTCACACCAGCCCATTTCTTGTCAAAATCTTGTCACGCCACTGAAAGTGGCGTCCAGTGGCGTGACAGTGTTATTTGGTTATGCCACAACCAGTGGCGTGACAAAAAGTGCCATTTTGGGGACTTATCTTGGCGCGTGACAGTGTTGTTTTATCACGCCACTACATGTGGCGTGACCAAAGGGATCAGAATTAGAAATAAAGTTCGCCGAGGGTTAACTTTAAAATAAAATTTAAAAAAAGATTAATTAATAAAAAAAGTTCGTACAAGCAACGCAAGAACAAGCCGAAGTGGTAGTTATTGAACTCTGATGAATCCACCAAGATGCCTACCCCATCTATATACACCTTTCAATTCAATATGGCGCGCGGCGAGCTGTCCATTGATTCCCCCCCAATTTCATAGCCATCGGCGATCGCGGCATGACATCTTGTGAGAGCCACCACATCGGCAGCACTGCGGCTAACAAGACCCAAACGCGCACCACCCGTCGCCGGCCGAGCCCGCGCCTTCGCTTCGTCATGGCGCTTCGCCCCTCCGGTCGTTCGCAAGCTCGCATACCAAACCAATGTTACGCCGTCGAACGCAGCGGCGACCGATCTAAGGGTTAAAGAAACCATGTATCCCGTTCAAACGATGAGATCACGCACGTCGGGAAGACAGGGGCGGATCCAGGATATTCAAGATGGGTGTTCAAAGTTGCAAAAATATTGATTTCAATAGATTTCAGTTCTAGCGTCAAGGTGGATGGTTTCTTATGTCTCTTAACGGCTCTGGACCACAAAGACTTCAAATCGATAGACTTCTTCTCCATTTTTCAAAGCTCTAATATCTAGTTATCTACAATACGCATAAATACAAGATTGAAGATTCAGGAATCAGGACCACAATTCATTTGGGTTATCTACAATAAGCATAAATACAAGATTCATCTCTCCATTTGGGTTATACCTGCATGGGCCGCCTGGCTGGATGGCTAGCTTGGGGATTTGGCGATTGAAGAATGAAGAGCCGCAGCCCCCGGAGCAACCAACCACCGCCCCGCCTCGGTGCCTCGCCGGCTCGCCCTCCCCCGGCACCCTGCCTCGGCGCCTCGCCCTCCCCTCCCAATCGCCTCGGCCAGGCGGTCACCCGGCACCTCGCCACCTCCCCCTCCCCCGATGCCCACCTGGTGGCCTCGCCCGGTGGCCTCGCCCGAGCAAGCGAGCAACGGCCAACGGGGCAGATCAACAGGGCAAACCGCCGTCACAAGGTGAAAGCATTGCAGCAAGGATGAGGATGAACTGATGGAGTATTGCAGATTTGGAGTGCTCACTACGCAGCGCTGGAGCTGATTGGGGAATGGGGGATTTAGCCATTTAGGTTTGAGGTCTTGAGGTTGAGGAAATGGGCTTGGGAGTTGGGCCTTTAAACTTCCTACGCCTGACTGCCTGTCAGCCTGTTGGCTATGCCCTGTGAGCTATGGCTTGTGGGCTTGTGCGCAGATGCAATGCGCGGTGCGCTGGATGCCTAGTGCTGGTGGCCACGACGTTCCCGACAGCTCAACGGAACGAATGAATTGGTTTTCAGTATATACATATATTATGCAACATATATATTGATTTTTTGCTCAAAATTTTTGAGTGTTCAGCTGAACACCCATGAACCAAGAGGATCCGCCCCTGCGGGAAGACGATAGAGTGCACGCTCTCGATGGCGGCGAACCTGACGGACTTCCTGTTCTTGCCGCAGCCGCTGCCGCTGCACCTCGCGCAGTCGTCCCTCAGGCACAGTCCCCCGCTGGCGTCTCCCGCCGACACCTCCTTGACGGCGGGCAGCTTCCACGCCTCGCGCCCTGCGGAGGGGAGGCGGTGGAACCCCCCCGCGGCGTCGTAGTAGAGTTCTCTGTAGAGCGCGCCGACGTCGCCGGAGTGGCCGAGCTGGATGCTGAAGAGCGAGTCGTTGGAGGTGACGCTCCACTCGGCGGGGCTCGTCGACCGCGTGCGGAACATCGAGGACGGGAGCCTCTTCGGGTCGTACCCGTTGGCAACGCCGCCGCCAGCGTGCTGTCCCTGCGCCATCATCGTCTGGACCGCCGGCGCCTGCGTGGCCGGCGCGAACTCCAGGAAGGAAGAGCAGTCATGGTCCGGCTCGGCAGCCGCCTCAAGCTGGAAAAAGCTCTCGTAGGAAGACGTGGAGGAGAAGGACGACTGCTTGTCGAACTCCGGGACGGGGACACTCTCGCACGACGACTTGTTGGACAGCGGCAGGTAGCTCGTGGACGACGAGGACGTCGACGACGGCGAGGCGGCCGACGAGGAGAAGGAGTAGGAGTAGGACAGCTTGCGGTCGTGCATGGGCTCGGCGCGGCCGCGGCTGCAGGAGCAGGACAGCTGCCTCCTCAGCGCCGGCGCCGGCGCGGCGGGCGCAGCAGTATCGTTGCCCTGATCCGCGGGCGCCATGGGTGCGTCCCGCGATCGAGGTCGTGGGCGTGGCCACTCCTCCATCCTTGATTTTTTTTTTTTTTGGTAAACTCCGTCCTTGATTAAGAATGCAGAAGGCGGCGACAAGGCGGCTGATCTGCATGAGAGAGACGATCGACGGTGTTAAGAAAAACAAATCAAACCAAACTGGAAACGAGAAAAGAACACAATCAAGTGCAGAATTAACGTATTACGATCCTACCTGCGAAGAAGAACAAGGTGGGAATGGATGGGGTACAGAGGGTAATGGCCGGAGCTCGGCGAATTGGCCGGCGAGAGCAAGTCAAGAAATGGGGCTCCGACAAGAGACATGGATGGCTGGGTTCGCTTTTATATACTTGGCATCGATCAACGAGGAGGAGGCGGCCGTTAATTGCAGGCAAAGTGGGTGCTGCCGTTTAGCTGGTAATTAACCAAGCCTACTTTTGGCGCGAAAGGAGAAAAAAAGAGAGCCATCCTAGCTAGCTACAGTTACATGTGGCTGCGGCCTAAATAAGAAGGGCGGATATACAGTCAGTCAGAGAAGCGAGGTGTGCGTGCACGAGCATGAATGGCGAACGCCCATGCTCTGCTTTCCTCTCGTCTCACGAGTGCCACCATCAAACTGCATGTGCAAAGGGTATTTTTGGTTTGAGGTATGAGAGCCGTGTTTAAGAAAAAGTGGTGTCTGAGAGTAGCCTAAGAAGCAGATGATTTTTTGACTGATCAGGTAAATCAGAAGATATGGTGTTTGATTGATAATACGTGCCTGGAGATAGAAAGGAGAAACAAACAACTAAAAGAGAGACAAGAGATAGCTGCCTAGCAGGCAGGTGTCCATTTTCTTCACCTAGTTGCCAGGCCGTCATCCAAGCGAGCGCCAATCAACCACCCGACGTAGCTCCCAGCCAGGCAAATCGCTTCAGGACTCAGGGGCTGTTTGCTTCGCGTCCTGGTCCATGTTTGCCTGGTTGGGATGTTGCCTGGAGCCTGCCGGAGATGTATTTGGTTGCTGCATGTGCTTGCTGCCTGGAGAAGCTACCTGGAGAAAGATGACTGGCGCCAGGCCTTCAAAAATGAATGCCTAGGGCTGCTAACCGAGCTGCCTGGGTCTTGTGCAGGGCATTGCCCATGATAAGTATGTATTACAGTATATCATGTGTAAAAACTTAAGTGCATATTGTAGTAGTATTTGTATAGTACAATGCTCCAAGGTAAAATTTTGGTTTTCATGCTATTTTTTAACTTCATATTTTCTTCAGGCCCAGGTCTTCAACCAAACACCACATCCTCAAGCTTGCTTGGCCAGGCAAAATTATTTATTTTTCAGGCTACCTCTATGCACCAATTTTTTCCAAGCATAGAGCCCAGGTCTCAATCCAAACAAGCCCTCAAACCAAGCAGACCCAAAGTATTCGTGGGGAAACAGCGTGCGACAAGCCCAACGGAAAAGGGGACACTATTTGCGCACCTGGTGTCTCATTTATAAGTCTCACCCAGGGGCAGAGCATTAATAATGGTTTTAAAGAGCATGTACAATGGGGCTTATGTCAGCCGTCTATAGTAATTGCCACCTAGGATTTTTGCTAGCGTAGATGAAAGATAATGGAGAGAGAGAAAAATATTGTCTACAATTCTGTAGCCGACTATAGCACAAGAAACAAGAAAAGTATTAAAAGATTGTGTGTTCTATAAAGACAACTAAAAAGACAGCAGCCATCTGTACCATTGTATGAGCTATCTTTAGTGTTGTCTGTAGATGGCATGGAGAGTTGCTATAGACAGTAGCTGTCTATACCATTGTACATGCCCTTAGGCATCTTCAATAATGTATTTATTGTCGTATCTTATCTATGATACATCAACAAAATCCTACGTGGAGGAGAGAGGGGGAGGAGAGAGAGCACATGTCATTTCTTCCTGAAGAGACTGTCGTGCACGCGAAACAAGACATGACACATTAATCTACTCTAGTTGACATGTAGGCCCATTTCAAAGAAAAATTATAAAATATAAATGTTGGAGAGTGTGCTAGAGACTATCTATTGGAGATGTTGTTTCTAAAGATGATGTAGCATATGTTAGAGACAAGATTATATTTAACTATTGGAGATGCCCTTAGAGATAGGGTTTCCTCTCGGATCAAGAAACACGTAGTGACAAGGACTTTTTCCCTTGGAGTGAACCACTTCTGACTAGTGTGGTCGTACGATTACCACTCTATCCAATGTTCATCTTTACACATACATGAGTGTGCTTCAACAAGGAAAGCACGAGTGGATTCTCTGGAAAGTTAGAAACATAATGACGTTTGAGGGGATTTTTCCTCAGCAACTTATAGATGTGATATTCAAATTTCTATCTTGTTTGCAGTATTGGCGAGTTCTCATAAGCGGGGCTGATCGTAGTAAGTTGGATGACTTCATGAAGGCTATCAAAGACTAGTCCGAATGCTTTTGTAGTTTGATTAAGCCTGGTTGTGAAAACTTGTAATCTTCCAGTTTGGAAGTCCCTTTCTTTTTGCTTGTGCTTGTATTGTAAACTGGTCCTCCCAGTAGTTCGGTATCGACCTTTTGTATGAACTCTTATATGCTTTATAAAAGTTGGGTTCTTTCCCCTTTTTTTTTAAAAAAAAATTTCTCCTTAGCCTCCATAGGTCTGTATTAGGAGCGCACTTGAGGTGTGTGTATTTAGTGTGCTTGAGTGGCATATGAAAATGGTATATACATGCCCCTATGCCCTATATGTAATCTGAGAGAGTTTTCCTTGAAAAAAAACAATAAATGGATTCGCCTTTCCCTGTTCACAGCTGGTTAATTAGGCCACTACGGCGCACTAAATTGGTCTATTCCAGATGGCCCGTAGCTAGAGGATGCCAACCCGCCAGCCCTATACAGGCTTCATTACTTAGCCCAAGCCCAAACAATTAACGCTAAAGAACCAGAAGTAGTAACAGCGATAGGCCTGATTAACTAGGAAGAAGGAAAATCTAAGTCACCTTTGATCTTAAAAACAAAAATCCAAATTTTTTTTTTGTGTTGATCAAAAGGGTTCCCAGGCTTCTAACGCATCCGGGATCCAGTTGGTGTATCTAGCACGGTTAAAAATATCGGCCGATTTTCACCTAAAAATCGGTTTCTATCACCTGTAGGAATTAAAATTGGCTCCGAAAATTTTGATTCACATGAATTTTGTCAAATATAGAAGAACTTTGTGCCAAAATCTATTTTCAAAAAATTCTGCCGATATTTTTGGCCGATTATTTTTTCCAATTCAAAATTCGATATAAAAAATTCGGCCAAAATTCACCGAAAATTTCCATTTTTCAGCCAAACCGGTTCTATCGGACCCTGTAAAAATTTTGATACCGGTTTTCAAAACCCTGGGATCTAGTCCAGAAAACAGTTCTTGAATTCTTGCCAATTTTTTAATATACTTTTCAGGCTATGCGACATGAGCCAGCTCTAGCTATATATAAAAGCGGTTTTCATGACTCTTCATAAAACAAGTAAAAACAAATGCCTTGACCGAACAGCGCTCCGAAAATTAAATACAGGTCAAATCGAAACTCCCAATAATTTTATTAATCAAGCGTGTCATATACATGCATATGGTTCTACTTGTCTTCTAGAAAAGGAGCTAGCTGCAAGCAAGCTAGATAGGGCAGATATAGTTCATGAATTCCAACTCAATTTTAGCTTGGCAACTTTATCTATAGCTTGGATAAAGAGAGAAACATTGTAGATATGCAAAATATATATTGCATGTTGCCAACTCGAGAAGACGCGGATTCTGGTTGGCAACGAGCGAAGTAAGAAATAAAAATCAGTAGCTGATACTGATAGGATGGCACAACAACGCGCGGCCTAGCATTTTTGGGCATATACTAAATTTCCCTCAGTTCAGAAATATGCTATACGTTTTAGAAATTGTGTAGTCAAATTTTCTTAACTTTGATAACTAATATATATACAAAAACTATTTGTATTGGTCATGTAAAAAGAATATCATTGTATTAGTTATGAAAAATATTTTTATAATACAATATTTTTATATTATTTTATTAATATAGTCAAAGTTACATGCTAGAGACTATCTAACGTCATATATATTTTTGAACAGAGGGAATAGTATACAAGTTAATTAGGAAATGGAAACTTCCAAATTAATTAATCACATTCTTGCTTTGCTTCTAAAAAGGAAGTATACATACATACATACGTACATCCCTGATTATTAGAGAAGCTTGCCATGATTGACTACGAGTTCTTCGACAATACAAGACTTGTGCATTGCCAACTGGCTGCTAGTCTAGACACCGCTATGTACGCCGGTTTTCTACCAAAAGACTAGTCAGAATGTATTAGTTATTAGGTGGGTTATTTGTGAATTTAATATGATCTGCCCCGTCACCTGTGGGCTGTTTAACATCACAAACAAAATTATTATATTGGCGCACACCCTCTAAAAAAAATAAACTCGTGTATTCTTATTGGAAATTTCACTGACAGGGAATCTTATGTTTTCATGAATATAAGACTCGACATTTTGCTTGCTGTGCCATGTAAGAGGGTAGTGCACTTTTGCGATGTTACTTTTCTAATTACAAAGATTTGGAGTAGCCATACCCTAGTCTATCAGCATGTAACATCTCTCTAAATTTTATTTATAAAATAACTTTACAAACTTTATTTACATATGAGTGCAGTCAAGTATCAATTAAATATTTCCCTATCAAGAAAAGTATTAGAATTGTTAGAAATAGGTCTGGATTTTATTTTATGAAGTCTATATAACACAGGGATATATCCGGTGAATATCACTAATTATATGTAACCCTGCAAAGTTGCAAACCACTTTAATTTTTAAGATATCATATACATTATAAATGAAAATAGAAACTTTAAAGAAAATATAACTTGAGGGACGTAATTGAAGTATGAGCTTTAATGGAAGAAAATACTGAGCATAATAAATTAACCACTATCCATCATGTATGCATCATGTAGCTGCATGCCTCTGTTTTTTCTTCATTAGTTACTCTTTTCCAAAATGTTTGTGTGCACATGTACCTCTATTAATCTCAAGCAATACATTAATTATGTGTGCAACAAATTATCTTATAAGTTTACATGGTATTAGAGTACCTTGCCCATGTATACACCGATACACCATGGGCGTCCTACCTTGAACTTATTGTAACACCCTGATTTTCAGAGCTTTTTTTGAAAATTTTCAAAATAAAAAGAACCATTTGGTTTTGATGAGAATTCAAAGCTTAACCTGAGAATTTCAGAATTTGAAGAGTTTAAAATGACTAAAGTAAACTTCAACTAAATCCAAAGCTTAGTTCTTTTGGTGTTGCTCTAGCTCTCTAGAGCTATCTCTCGTCTTTCCCTTTCCTCTATCCTATATTTGGACATTCTTATATGTCCAGATCGTCCCTCTTGTTTGACCTCCGTTGTGGTCATCCTCCTTGTCTTTTCGGGTCTTTCCTCTCCCCTGGAAATCTCTCTATTGAGACCCTTTTTCTAGTCTACCTCTTGGGTCCAGACCACCTTTGGGTCGGGACCTCTCTCTTAATCTCTCTTTTTTGTAGTTTAAACCTCCTCTGAGGTTTAGATTTTTCCTTGTATCTAGACCTCCTTTGAGGACTAGACAATCCTTGCGGATTTGACATTTCTCTTGTGTTTGGGCACCCCCCTAGGTCTAGACTTTCCTTGTGTTCTAGCCCCTTTGTGTGCCCAGACTTCCTTACCACTGGGACCCCTCCTGTGGTTCGGACCTCTTCCTTGTCTTGACCTCTTTGATGTTTGGATCTCTTTTGATCCTAGACCACATTCTTCGATTGGGCATATTCTTATGCCCAGACCTCCCTCTGGGTTGATCTAGCCAGACCTTCCCCTTTGGTTTGGATCACTTTAGATCTCTTTGATTCAGACCTCCTTTCCTGTCTAGACCTCTTCTTAGTCTAGACCCCCTTGTTGCCTGGGCACTCTCTTATGCCCAGACCTCTTATCAGTTGAGACCTCCTTGTATTCCTTTGGATCTCCTCCGTTCAGACCTCCCATGCGTGGATCTGAACCATTAGAAACTCTTTGTCCTAATCTTAATCCTCGGGACCTCCCTTCGCCTTGATCTTAATCGTTAAAGCTCCTTGATTTCATCGGCCGTTGAGACCTCTCATGAGTTGATCTCACTTCTTTGAGAACCTCCTAGACCAATCTTGACCGTTAAAGATCTTCCTTTGGGGTCTTAGCCGTCGGGACCACCGCCGGTCATACCGTTTTGTGAAGTCCGGTGCTACTGCTTATCGGCGATTTCACCTCACCCCTTTGAACCCTTTTTGTCCTTGGGACCTCTTGGTGTTCTCTGGGACCTCCCTTATGTTCACTGGACCTCTCTCGCGGATTCGGACCTCACCACTGGTGGATCTCATGGTTCAGACCCTCTTCCGTGATAGATCCGGGGCCCAGACCTCATGCTTGTCAAATCCAACGGCTTTGATCTTGTCCTTGATAGATCTGAGGGCTCTAATTCCTCTCGCGTATCCTTGCTTCGCGGACCTCCTTTCCTTGCCGATCGTGACCGTTAGGATCTCCTGTGAGGTCCTAGCCATCAGATCTCCACCTTTCTATTTGAGCTTGACCTTGGACCTCCGTGAGTAGGTCGTTGGACTTCTGTCCAAGGACCTCCTCTGGTTGTGTCTGTTAGACCTCCACATCCTTTGACCTCATCCTAACCGCTCAGACCTCCTTTGATCATCATCTCTGAGCCGCTCAGATCTCCTTGCTTATTTTCTTGATCGTCGGGACCTCTCCGGCTTTTGATCTTGACCGTCAGACCTCCTCCTTGTGAGATCTGACCGTCAGGACCAGCCTTTTGTGGGTCCTGTCCTCAGGACCATCTCGTGGGTGTGTCTTTTGGACCTCCTGTCTATAGGACCTCCCCATGTCCGGACCTCCCTGTTGAGTTTTGGACCTCCTTTAGGTTCAAACTTCCCTAGGGTGTTCAGACCCTTATGGTCTGGACCTCCCTTTTGTGTTTAGACTTTTGTGGTTTAGACCCTTATTGTCTTTTGCACCTCATGTCCTTAGACCTCCCTGTCTATCATCAGGACCTCCTCCGTGGACCTCCTCTGTGGATCTCCTCGCATGACCTCCTCCTTGGACCGTCCCCTTTGACCAAGCTGTTCACCCTTTGGTGGTCTCCTTGGCTCTTAAGCGCATTGGATGTGGGATGAGTCACATTAAATCTTGCCATCTACCCTTGTCCTCTTTTCTACTTTCTGTCACATCCCTTGCTTTCTTTATCCTTTCTAGTACCTTGGGGTAGTTTGCCTTTGTACCAATACTGCTGAATTCGGTCACCTTCTTTTTATTATGCTTCCATTCTTTCTCCTCTTTTAAATAGAGCATCGGGCACCTTGCCTCCTGTTCTTCATTTAGGCCTCTGCTCTCGGCTCTCTGTTTGGGAGCTCTCCAAGCTCTCTCTGTTCGGACCCCACTGGGCAGAGCCCTTCACCTTCAGACCTCCTCTAGGAATCTTCTCTGTTTATTTCCTTTTAGTATCATCCTCTGCTATTTACTTCTTGCTCAGTTCATTGGTTTCATTTGGATCTTTATTTGCTTTGCTTTGTATACGTGTAGATCTTGGCGTTCGAGAGCAGTGTGTGTGAAAGTAGATTCTTAATTTGTCAAGCAAGAGGCAAGTTACACTCTTGATCATATTGCACCCAGTTTCTCAAATTATTTATGTTCAATTTCAAAGTGTAATGCATGCTTATTTCTACCAAGTTATTTCAATACGTCTTTAAACACATAGTTATGCCTAATTCCTTCATATGGCCAACTTGACATTGAACCCAATCTGTTGTCACCATAGACAAAACACGGATTATACATTAGTGTGAACCGGAGCAATTGTGAAACCATATGCTTAGTCTGCTTAGACCAAAAGCACTTGATTTGGGAAATCTTTACCTTCATGACCAACTATTATTTAAAATGTTTGACCATGGCATGGGGATGTCATGGGGTATGAAAATATTCTTTGGGAAGCAAAGAAATGAAAATGGAATTGGACTTGGGCGAATTGGTTTGCTTGGTTGGTGCAATGTCTATGCACGAACTCTATCCTGGCAAAGGTGGAGGTCCAGGGGTATGTGTTTGTCGCCCAAGTCAGTTGAGGACCGGTCTTTGAGCGACCAATGCCATGCCTATAATGGGCTATGCCAAAACCGTGCAACCACATGTCTCCGGTGTGGGGCGTGGGACTGGTGATTAATTTGCAAAACTCTACCATATCTTTGCTCCATTGGAGGTGTGGGAGGTCTTGTTTGGCCAATGGTCTTTTATAACCTCTTTGTTCCCCCTTGGTGCAGAGGGGCTTCCGCCGGATTGCGATCCACGAGGTGAAACCTTAGCAAGGAAAGAGCTGTGGTGGAGCAATGCATTGTAAAGGCCTTGTCATGAGCTCTAGACCTCTTACCTTGGTAGTGAGAGGTGGCACTTTCGCGCATGCCAAACAAACTAGAGTACTCATGTCGTGTGGGTAAAGTGCACAACCTCTGCGAGTTAAATCTATTGAATAGCCGTGTCGCGGTCATGGGCGTCTTGGCAAAGGCCACTTGAAGTTAGTTGTTGACTTTGGGAATTTAAAATGATTTTCAAATCTGTTTTGGGACTGCCGTCCCATGGGTTTGGGCGAGGAGCCTAATGTCGAGGGTATCCTTCACCATCTTATGATGAATGTTATCCAAGCGAAAACTGATTTGATGAAATGAATTTTTATTATTGTATTCTTGCCTTAGAACTTAATACATGTATTTGAAAGAAACATGACTTTATGCAAATCAACCATATTAAGCCTTCCATTGTGATATCCATTATGCATGTCATCTTGTTATCGGCGGGTGTAACTTGCGAGCACGGTTGTTGTGCTCACTCTTGCTGATGCTATCTTTTAGCGAGAATTGAGAGCTTTAAGGTGATCGCTCGGTGGACCAAATGGTCGGATCGACTAAGATTAAGCCCTCGGTAGGTTGCTGTGGTGTGTCGGGTGGCTCGGTGTTCATTTTGTTATGTTTTGCTGGCTGCTTGTAAGATCTCTTGTAAACAACTCCTTTGGTTATTAATAAAGCTTATGTTCTTTGCTATGTTATCCTTGTTGTTCTTTGTGAAGAGCTAGCCATGATCCTTGGGACTAGCTCGGGTTTCACGAGGGACCGGGAGCAGGCTCGACCTCCATGTTCGCACAAAGGGATGAGCATGTGAAGTTCTGAGGAGGTCCCAGATCTCCACGACCTCCTCTGGAGGGTCGTGGGTGGTCTTGGTGAGCCCTCGGACCTCCTCGTTCGTTCCTAAGTGTGGCTATGGTAGGCCGTGGGTGCTCCTTGGTTCCTAGGCTCACTCTCGAGTCACGTTCTCCTGGACCTCCAGGAGGTCTCGTTGGACCTCCTGGGAGGTCTTGGTGGACTGCTTGAGAGGTCCTTTATGGACCTCCTGGGAGGTCTTGGTGGACTTTCCAGAGGTCATGGAGGATCTCTCGGTGCCCTAGAGTTGGGTCGTTACACTTATCTTCCCTCATGTCGGTTGCCCCACCGAATCGTGTGTCTTCTATCTCTTCTCCCCGCCACAACGTTTCTACTTCAACCTCTAAAAGTAAGTACATGCCAATTCTTGATCGATATCTCTCAGCTGTTACCCCTTCTAATGTAAAACTCTACCACATAGTTCTCTTCTACTTCTCTTCAATTATTGCTTATGTTGACCGTTGTGACATCAACACTCATATACATGCAAATGTAGTCGATCCCTGCCAGGGACACCTATCGCGCTCTCTCTGGTGGCCCCACGCCTATTCCATACCGTTGCGCCATCTCTACTCCGAGCTCTTTGCTCTTCTATTTTCTGTACACCTGTGCTTCTATTTGTACAGATGCATGCATGTATATACACATGCATGATGTTATACGTGATTGATGTCTTCTTCTCTCGTGTTGGTCGCTCCTCTTCTTCGACGTTGTCCAACTCAATGATGTGGCTTCCTCACTAACCGCGACGACCTCACATCTTTACTTATGCTAGTATGTCTGCTGTAGTCTTTGTCTAACAATATGGGGAATCTTCTTGCCATTACCGATGACGCCGTGTCACTCACCAACGATGGCACACTCCTAGCTACGTGATGACCCCATATCGTCGATAGCTCATCTTCAATGCAAAGCTTCATCTCCTCTCTGCTAGGGTTTTCCCATCATCGAGCTTGTTTGACTACTGACTTCTTCAACAACACCGACGCTCACCATTCGTCATCACAACACTTGGCTCCTTCGACTCCAGTCTTTCTCTTCAATGGCTTTAGCGAGCAGCACGACATTGCCCTCGTCAAATGGCTAAGGTGAGTAGCACAGAATTGTTCTCGCCGCCGACTCGGCTCTTCACTTTCTTGTGGATCAATGTCTTCTTGTAGGGCATATCAGCATGCGTGGCCTCATGCGGCAACCAAACAATCCCTACCTACCTGAACGACCTGAACATAGAAAACCGCCTCATCGAGCCAGGGTGAACTCATGCAGGCAACCATGGTGAAACCACCATCAAGGTCAATCAGTCACACACGCATAACCTATAAACACGTTAAACAACGCTAGAAAAAAACATACTGAAAGATAACCATGACACATCTGCAGTATGAAGCAAGGGCAAACAGTTGTACATAAGCAGCTCCATTTTTCTCTTAAAACGAAAGGAAAAGAAAATACACAGATAGCCAATCATTGACACACCCTAGAAATCCAAAACAAATATGCCCCTACATTATGTTTTTATCATTTCAAACACGGAATTCTTCAACTCATGAGTTCCCTGTTAGCCTCACCGGTGTCTAGGTACCACGCGTCGTCGTGGGCATCCTCCTTGCGCCCTAGATGCACCTGCATGTGCACCTCGTTAAGCACCACATCAGTACCCGCGTCCACGTATGCCTTGGTGAGCGCGCACACCTGCGCCATGAGAAGCGCAGGCTCGATGACGGCGGCTTGCGTCAGATGGGCCTGCTTAGTACACTTCAACTTGCAATAGTCCTTGAAGTAATGCTCGTACTTGTCGCAGTTGTAGCACTGAACCTGCGACATGTCACGACGCGCACTGGACGAGCCACCGTCCTTGTCGTTGTGCCCGCCTTTGTCGTGCCCATGGCCACGTGGCTTGCCACAGTAATGGTTGTCACCACCGCTGTCTCTGCCTTTGTCACCGCCGGAGGAGCCGCCGCCTTCCTCCCTCTTCTTGGCGTGTGCAAACCACTCCTCTTCAGTGAGGAGTAGACGCCCACCGGAGACGTCTGAGTCATTGCGCGCATAGCGCTGCTCCACTGATTGAAGCCGATCGGTAAGCTCTTCGATCGACAACGTGCTCAAGTCAAGTAGTGTCTCGATCGAGATTGTCACCCGTGTATACTTGGATGGCACAACACGAAGGAATTTCTTGACCACCTTTTCTTCTTCCAACGTGTCACCTAGGATACAAAGATTGTTAACGAGTCCCGTGATCCTTATAGAGAAGTCATCCATCGACTCACCATCCGTGAATTCGATATCCTCGAACTCCTTGCGAAACTTCAGTCTAAAATAATATGATGGCCTCTTGCAGCAAACATTAACTACCGAATCTTTCCAAGGCTCCTTCGTTGCAGTCAGGGAGAAGGATATACTATCCACGGCCTTAGGAAACAAGGAGCACCCGGGTTGCACGCGAGGCCTTGGGGTTTACATACCTTGGAGGCAGGATTCCCAGACGACTCCGAGGCGTATAGGAGTAGGAAGAGATCTAAGGCCGAGCGCGAGGATCGGTTGATAGAGGAGATTAATGCGAAGCTTACTATAAAATTTTAAGGACAGATAACATCATTGCAGGAACAAATGAATCAATTCCTCAACCAGTCGCAAGCCGCCCCCGTTATATTGGGAGCCAGTCCTCCTCAACGTCAAAGTAGCTGCACGTCCACGCCAAATTCTGAACATGGCGACATCCAATTACCTATCGACAACATCGAGGTAATGTGCATATTTGGAATGCTCCAAAGATAGACCTGTAGGACGCCATAGCTAATTGTGTATCGTTTTATATCGGACGAATCTTAATGCAATATGATCTACGATCAGATCCTTATCACTAACGACCAGCTCGTATCTCTATACAACCAGCTCATATTTGGTCTCAACCAGTTCGTAACTCCTTACGACCAGGTTTCGACCACTTAGTGATCACGTTCGACTAGCCTACGACCTGCTCGTATCTCCATACGACTAGTCTGTATCTGATCGAATTGAAAGACCTTCTTATGTATTCTCCCTTTGCCTCACGATATCAATTGAACTCCAAGTGAAATTATGTCATCCATAGACTGTTCAATACTTTCTCGATCAAGTGTTGGATAACTTCACGTGGTCGAACACTTCGACCATTAGTAGCATGGCCATGCACTTTCTTTATCCGACCACATCGAGGGGCCCGAAGATATCTCTCCTGTTATGTTACGATGGGCAAATCTCATATCCAACCAGTCACATTCCTTCGTATGTTTCATAGCATATCCGAAAGCTACCTTTATAACTATCCAGTTACGGAGTAGCGTTTGGCAACCCCTAAGTGCACTATTACATATGTAGAAAACCATATTGATATCAGGACTAAGGATTATACATCATCATTGCTTGAGACCAACTGATGACACATGAAATCATAATAATCTCAACAGTGTCTCAAGGTAGGTCAATCCAACCACATGTTCTCCAACACGTGTTCACATTATTGATTCAATATCTCTATATCCATGACCGGTGAAACATGGTCATCGATCAATACATGTACTGGTCGATAAGTCACTAGTGTTCTGACTAGGGATACTTTTAGAACGACATCATATAAGTTAAAAGAGCTTCACCAACAAGTCACATACTTGTTAATTTTTATAACCAATGATTCATTCAAGAAACAGAATAACACTTATTCAATAAATCATAAACACAGACGTGATACAATCATCTCTATAATTGCATCTAGGGCATATCACCAATAGTTTCTCCCCAATTCGCTCCTACGACAGCACCCTCACACCTCCTTCCTCCTTCCTAGGCATCGGATTTGAAGCCTCCCTCATCCGGTCGTCGCCTCCATGGTGAGCCGCCCGCGTCGCCCCGGGTCTTCGCCGTCAGGCCGCCTCGCATCTTCTTCGCCTCCACCGTCCGGCCTGGTGAGTTCCCATCACTCCTCTCCCGCTCACGCTCACCTTCGTTTCACCCCTCTTCCACCCAAGCGTTGCCGCCCCATTCCTCCCCCGACCCTGGCCGCCATACTCTGCCGCTCGCCCGCCCTAGTGTGTGCCCAGTCGCGACACTGCCACCCCTAGCCTCCTCTCCCTGTCAGCGACCCGTTTTTTAGGTTGCCGCCTCCGCTCTGTAGCTCCCTCGCCGCCAGCGAGCACGCCCCGTTGGCTCTCTTCGCCTCCTTTTGTCTCCCCTCCACCCTGCCTTCCTTCTCCCTCCTCTGTTCCCCGGTGGTGGAGGAGGAGGCACCGGGTTGGGTGGGGAGGAGGCTGCCGGCAGTGGAGGAGGGGAGCTGCATCGGCATCGGCACTCTCACTGGAGAGAGAGAGAGAGAGAGAGAGAGAGAGGAAGAATCGCTGCCGTTGACCTGGAGGAATGGGGTAAAACGGGCAGTAAGATTATATCCTCTCACGTCAAATGTGCTTGCTGTTAAAAACGGATGGAAAATATGACGGCAGTGTTATTTTTAAGATTTCAAAGTCTTTATGGTGTTATTTTGCAATGCGTCGCCAAAGCGATATTATTTCTCTGAATACGATCGAAAGCGATGTTGATGAACCAATCCACTGTACTAACAATGCTACCGAATAGGTAACTAACCGTGCGTGCAATGCATGACGGGGGGTATTCTCCCAGATTCTTGTCAAGGTACAGTGGAACAGTACGGTGGTTGGTGACGCTAAGACGAAAAATGAGCCACTTTTTCGCTCGATCTGCCCTGATTTTACATGATTCCACCAGAACGTGACGTGCAGACTGCAAATGATTCTCTCGGGGCAGAACCCCACCTGCTCGTCCATGCAGCCCACTGGCCCATTGGAAGGAGACATCTATGTACTTGCCTACACCGAACTGCTGGTGAAGAAGTAACAAGTCAAGCCATTTACACTCACCGACAGTTTGGAACAGAGTCAAAATAGATTCGATCCCTTCATCGTGTGCATGCGTATCAGTGTGTACTTGTGCATCTAAGTGGGGAAAAAAATAAGACGAATTTCTCTACAATAGCACCATGACGTTGCTATGATGCCATGCTACAATGATGATACCTACTTTGTAGCGATATGCTCCCTCCGTTTGATAATGTAGGTGTCGATAGGTGTGGTGTGGTATAGGTTATAACCCGACCCGATAATTCGGTACATTGTCACATTCATTCGCTGCTGAATCGTCTCGTCTCGATCGACTCCACGTAGATCGACCGCATTAGTCGATGGGCTGGGTAGTTGCAAAAGCAGCGCTCGTTGCTTGATGTGAAACGATCATGCAGACAGCAGGAAGCAAAAGTTCAGCGCAATTTTGACAGGCCACCTAAGCGTCAATTGATGCCAGGTATGGGAATCGAGCTAATTAGAGAAGGAATAATCACGAAACGCACGTAACTAACCAATGCTTTGTTTAATCGACCTTGAATTGCTTTTACCATTTTGATGCTACTTTTTAGGGTCATTTTGATGCTACCTGGTGCTGCCCTTCTTCGTGGCTTCTTTTTCTTTCTTTAAACAAGGGGGTTTCTTTCACCCCTGCTGTCCCAGATCAGGCGAGTTTGTTATTCTAGTCCTTGTGTTCTTTGTGTAATTTGTCAAATTCCAAGGCAAATACATATATTGCATTGGTGTTTGATCGAGACAGGGTTTTGTTAGGTCATGAAGCTAGTAGTACGAGATAGCAATGGCCAGCTCCTCAAGAATCCATGAGTTTCTTGCCCTAATTTGTATTCTTGCTCTTTCGTCAACTTGCGATTTCTTCACCTCCCTTTTGGCTTACATAGAGTAGTAACAGAAATGCCAACATTTCATTGACTTACTAACTAATAAGTTGATCCTGCCCTAACAAAAACTTGTCAATCAAGTAGAGCCAATCAAGCCGAGTACTACAACCCCATGTCAGATCTACCAAGAAAGTCCATAAAAATAAGTACAAAACCCGCCTTTTTTGTTGACAGCTTTCACAGTGCCAAACAAAGAATAAGAACGGAAGAGAGGAAGTCTGTAACTGCGTGCATGTACACACTGCAAAAACACAGGCTTGTGCACGTCGGCATCAAGCATTTCATGGCCTGTTGGCCATGGACCTAACAATGTTGACAATGCCGACTTGAAACAACGCAAGGACAGCTCCCCGGACAGATCAATTATTCTGAATTCTCAAGTGCCTCTCAAATGCACAACCACATCGTGACATCTCTCGCTCTCTCTCTCCGTTCGCGCCGTTGCTGACAAAACAAATATTGAGCATGTTTGGTATGACTGTAGCTTTTCTGAAAAGTAACTTCCGGCTAGACTGTATGGGTGAAGGGCTAAATGGCTGAGCTGAAGACATTTGGTGTTTGACAGTTTGAATTTTAGGTCGGCTGGCTGGAGCTTCTGAGTCGGAAAATGTCTGACAATTGATGGCGATTAACGATAATTTGCACATAAGTAAATCTTAACAACAATTGACGGTAATTAACGACAATTAACGGCGGCGACGGCTGGAGGAGGCCGGGACGGCGGCGCCAAGAGAGGGCGGGGAAGGAGTGAGGCGGGAGCGTTGCCGTCGAGGGAGGAGGAGGGAGTCCGAGACGACGGTGCCAAGGGAGGAGGAGGAGAGGTTTGCAGGGCCGAGGAGGAGGAGGAGGAGGAGGAGGAGGCGGTCGGGCGTCGACACGAGGCGTGCTGGGCGCAAACCATACCGCCGCCGCTGCATTGAGGGAGGTGTCGGGGTCGTTTGGGTGGGGAATAGGGTGAGAGGGGTGGGTTTTGGGATTTTATACGTGGTATGAAGAGGTAATTTTCTTCAACTCTATAGACAAAGTCGGAACCCTAACCCACTGAAGCCATGGAAAGCTACCCCAGACCAGCTTCCGACTTCTCCACGTTCAATGCGATTGCCGGCTTTTCCAAAAGCGGCTACAGCAGCCCGTTTGAAACGGCTTCCGGCTTTTCCTAGCGAAAAGCCGAAGCCGTCCCAAACAAACCGACTAGCCAGCGCTCCCAGCTTCTAAGCGTTCCTATCTATTGGTGAGCGTGGCTTTCATGTTCCCTTTGCGGTGCAAATCCGTATCCCAAAATAAAATAAAAAACATTACAGAAAAAAAACCTTTCATTTTCGTGGTATGGTACTTATAAATTGTCCCAGAACGGATGACAAAATTATATTCTACTTCAATTAATCCCTGCAAGATGCCAACGCCATTGTCAAACCTGTAACGACTTCAATTTGCCCCTGGACCTAACCAATCCTAAGTTCCTAACATGAGAAACGACGGAGAAAGGATTTGCTGAAGTTAAGCCATCATCCAACACCAAGATCGAACTTTTGGTACCAGTACACCATCACCGGGTACCAGGCCAGCCAACGAATTTGTTACAGGTGCATTAATTAGTGTGCACCAGGTGCTCGATTGCTTCTATGACCAGACTATGCCGCTGTGCTGTACGTACGGAACCTGAATGGATGGTGCAGAAACTTCATATCGTCACGGAGCTAGACGTGACTTGTAAGTGCTTCTATTACCAGGCTTGTAAGTGAGACCTTCGATTTTCGATCGAGACTAAACATCTTTTTTAATGCTACGCTACTGTAGATGATCTACGTTGAATACTTAAATACAGAAGACCAATGAAACTTTGTTACTCTATGACAATTTTTTTAGATTCGACATTCCGCTAAAACTGACAATTGGTTCATTCTATATCTATTTCTGTATATTTTCATGCGTTCCAAACATAGCAGAATTCGTGCAATTGTTTTTTTAATTAAGACTGGGAGGCGAGCTCCGCGACGCTGGTTGGCCGCGTCCCGTTTTGGGGGCAGAGAGTTCGGTGGCGTTGCACGCTTTTCTGCGCGTTTGTTTGCCCGGTTCTCATCGCCCCCCTTTTCCGTTAGTTTTCGGCAGGTCAAAGCGGCCAGACCGGACAGTCCAGGATCAATGGATCTCTACTCGATTAGGCAACGATTTCTCTCTTCAGAAATCATGCCAATTCTTCAGCCATGCATGTATCAAGGGGAACGGAAGTTACATTTTTGTGACTTTGTTTTGGAGCTTAGCGCGTGTTGCATGGTAACAGCACGACTTCTGTAAACTACTGGCGTTGTTAATTGCGGTGATGGATCCGGGCCCTCCGCACAGGAGATGATCATTGTGCGAACCGATGTTGTGGGTGCGTGAATAATACTAGCAGTGGTGCTGTAAGCAAATACTAACGGAACATCGAACTATCTAGCAGTGTGAACAATACGGAGCAATGATACTGTAGCAAAGGAACAACGAAATATCCACTGTAGCAGTTGATACGTGAGAGCTTAGTACTAGTATAGTGCAGTGTTGCACCCTGATTTTTCTTTCTATGAAAAAGAAATGTGAGCGTGATATTGTTTGTCAAAGTTAAAACAGTCGGACTATCCATACCGTAAAACAGTTTTTACTCCCTCGAAAAAGAAAAAAAGTAAAACCCTTTTTTTTACACAGGTGAGTAGTCGGTTAACACATTTAATCCATGCATATTGGGATTCGAGCTTGGTCTTCTGCTAGGACAATTATAAGCGCAACTGCTTCCCAATTTGATGTTGCCATTTTTTGACCATCAGTTGCCATTCTGTTCGAAAGCGGCCATTGAAGACGGTAGGATAAGCACCAACAAGTTAAATCCTCTCGACCGCGCGCGCGTCCCAACGTGCAAGAACACCTCACGTACTCCGTGAAATAATTGCTCATAAACGCAACAATATCTCAAAATGTGCAAACATCGTTATAAATGTTCTCATTTCCTTCATTTATTTGGAGTCGCGAGAAATCAACCAAGTCATGCTTCCTCATTTGCGATCGGTAAAATGCGTGGTAGTAAAACGAAAATGCTGTGGTGCGTGTACAAACAATTTTTTTACTCGTCATGTTAGACATCCACACAGTCTATTAATAATTTCTTTTTTCAAATTATATCTTCACAAATTTCTTTTTTCAAATTATATGTTCACAAAAAAAATATTTAAAATATAATGGTACAAAAGTATATTTCAAGAAAAACTTGCTAATGTTATTTTCGTGTGGCAAATCTAAATACCTTGTATATTAACAACAAAAGATTTGAAAAGTTAACTGCACGCATTTAGCGAGGGCAAAAAGTAAAGGTAAAGAAAGAGTGTAATTGACAAATTTAAGACTGAATGGATTAGATTCCATTTTTACAGATTGCATTTGACAGACATTTAATAAAACGGAAATGCTTCACGTACAACGTTTTTCCATCGTAGCGTGTCCTCGGCAGGGGATGGCCACCTGGCGGAGCGCCGAGGCTCAACGTGATGGCAGCTACGAGGAGGAGGATAGAGATGCTGTGGCTTGAACGACTTGAGGTGGGACTAGTGAGCTGTTCTTTTTCCACGTGGGGCCACTGGCCGACGGCTGTGCAAAGAGTCTCGCTAATATAGCTTCGTCGTACTACCATAGTATAGTATGTAAATCGTTGTGTGTACAGCATGCTCTTAATAAAATAAAATCCATTGTCGAAAAGATCTAACTTTTCTTAGAGCGCCTAAAAATATCTTGCTATAGCAAATATCCTTTTTGAGTCATGTCTAGTAAACATCATGCAAGAACTATATCATACATATCACCAAATGCATACCAAGCAGATGCAGCATTTGTGCACTGAAGAAGAAGATAACTCTTAACAGTGACATTTCCCATATAATGCAGATGCAGCATTTGTGCCAGCACTACTCAGAATCGTGGTGTTTTTAGGGCTTGCTTTGCATCATCCAACAAGAGCAGTGTCTCGCTTTTCCTCCACGTTCTTATCTCTTAATTAGGAGCATGTCATGTCCAAAAAGACATTAAAACGTCTTATATATAAAAAAATCTCTGTAATTCGTATTGTGAGAGGAAAATGATCAGCTGACCAAGACATCCTTGTACTTTTCTATTTTATTGGATTTCGGTTATGGTCCGTGTGATGTGGTATATATACATATATATATCAAGTTATTGGTGTGATTTTTAAGTTTAGCATTTTTTTCGCAGCATTTTAATTCCCAATAAAAACTTGCCAAAGACAGGAAACAATTGACAAAGAACAATACAAGAACAAAACTATTCATCTCCAGGATTACCAAAATCGAAAAAGGCTTGGCTAAAATTGCACATTGAAATAAATTCTAAATCAAAATGGCAATTTTATTAGTTTCATTAATACGATCCATAAAATTTAAATAATTTCTATGAAGAACGATCATTTTTGTTTTTTTTTTATTTCTAGAAAAAGGAATCTCTCACAAGGTGAAGCATGGGAGGCATTACTCCCGTCTGACACGCGGCCCCACACGGTACGGCCAATCAGGTGAAGCCCATGACACGTTCATACTGGACGGTGTTACCCCTAGTAGTCCACGTGTACACACTCATCCACTGACGCATGGGACCATGTCCAGCTCACGTGGACCTGATGACGCGCATAACTTCTGAGCTGGCACCGAGATATTCACATCGAGCAGGCTCCTAGCGCAAAACATTTCAAGACGTGGACACGCTGGCAGACCGGTGCATGCACTCGGAAACTGCTAGGTTCAACCAATGTTTAAGGTGTCGATAAAGAACTATTTAGATTTACCGCTATTTTCTAGGTAAAGCTCCTATAGTCCTACGTTTTAAAACTGACCAAAGTTTTATATCCATATTCCTTTTTGTCATTTTTTTCTTCAGAATTTCATTTTAGTAAAACCTGTAATCCAGTTCAAAATTATTTTTTAGTAAATTTTATATCTTCTCTACATTCCAAAAAATTGAAATTGTCTCCTGTTAAACCCGCCCAAAATCCAATCGTCTAGTTTAAGGGCCTGGTTGAGATGTAGATTTCAAAGAAACCAGCTTAACTTCCACGAGAGACTTCAAAAAAAATTCCCCCTTTCGAGACAAGGCCTAAGAGCATCTTCAATGTGAGATTTTTGTCGATACCAAGAAGACGAGAGAGGGTGTTGGTCCTGGCACCTCACGTTGAAGCAAAACTTGGTATTGATACCACGCGAGGTACTGGTACCAAGGGGAAAAACTGAATGTGACCCAAGCGCACCGCTCGAGATCGAGAACGAGGATGCCGGATCCTGCGTCGTCGCCATGCCCGCTCGGAGGAAGCCGCGCCACTGCCAGTCCAGATCCACCAGCCTCTGTCGCCATGCCCGTTGACGCCTCCAAATCCCCTCATTGGGAGGGGGAGCCGCCGAATCTTGGCGGAGGAAGGTTACCGCCACCGGATTCTTGATCGTCGCCTCCAGATCTAGGAGGGGGCCGACGAGCGCGGACGGGGGCGACGGGGAGCAGCAGGTGCGGAAGAGGGGGTGGCGGTGTGGAGGAGGCTAGCAGATGTGATGAATCGTGGGAAGAAAGAGAGGATAGGGGAAAGGGTTGTGTGGTGGGACCCATCTGAGAGAGGGGGAAGGCACTAAACATTGTAGGGAAAAGACAAAATTAGCATCTGTATGATGTGGCAATTATTAGCGCTGTATCACATCATACTTTGGATGCCCTAGTGGATTAACTGTATCCCTATATATAAAAAACGATACTATTGAGAAATAACGGTAGTCGTCGTGACATCGGCGTAGATCAATCACACGAGCAATCACATGAACACAATAGGAGCAAGAAGGACACAAGTGTATAGAGGAGGGTCCGTAATCTTTTATCCATATGTATGCCTATTGTACATGGAGGTCCTCGTATATATAGCCCATAGGGGTGAAAACCCTCTAGGTGCGGTTTAGTCGTTTGCCCATAACTACGTTTCGTAACACTCCCTTTTGGACAATAGACAATGATATGCAAATGCCTCATCAAAAACTCCTTCCAAAAACCCATTAGGGAAAAAAGGAATGGAGAAAATAGTACATTACATTCATAAGTTACATTACACTTGTTATTGTTGGTCCTTGAAAGGGCATTCTTATAATTTCTCATTTTGTGAAAAACCTTATAAGAAAAGGAGGTTTGTGTGGGGGCCACCTGTAGGTGGAAGAGAGGGAGGTGTTAAGGGGCTGCTGCCTTATCTCTTTCGGCCGATCGGTTTGAGGGCTCACTGCTTCGTCTTTGGCTCTCCCGAAGATGGCGACGACTTGGGTGAGATGTGGCAATCCAGGAGGTACTAACCGGCCAAAGCGCTTCGTGCGCCGGCGATTAAGCAGCCACCGGGTCGCTCTCTCGATTTCCTCTCTTCAAAAAGGTGAGCTACGGTACCACCAGATCGCGGAAGAACAGAAAGAAATCCCCTTTTCTTTTTTTAGTTTTGGTGATTCCTCTTTCGATTTGATTTGGGATTTCATCCCTCTCACTCCTGCGATCTTGGGGGGTTCTCGGCTCTTTGGTGGTGGTTCAGTCTGGAGTCCTTCTTCCTAGCACATCTTGTCTCATCTCCTCTTGTGCGATTTTGTATTGAATTCAAACTTGAGGAAGATCTTGACATTTGTGGCTGAAGACTTGATTTCAGACCGTTCTAGAGTGGGTATTTCAGTGGTAAAGATCACCTGGTTTGGTGCTGATTAGTGCTTTTGGCCGAAGCACTTGATTGAGTGGGCTTATGCGGCATCACCCAGTTCCTCGACTTCATTCTTTGGTCAGTTCCAAAGGAGGGAGTGTGGCATTGTATCTCCGATTGCTTCGTCTTTTGCTCGGGATTGCAAGGCGATAGTTTTTTCTGGGTCAGTGTCAATTGACACGCCTTGCCGGTTGCATCTTGGTGGTTTTGACTACCACCACTTCAGTGAGTATAGCTTCTTTGTGGTAGTTTGGTTGATCTTTGCATTTCAATTCATGCAGTTCTAGTTGATATCCTTGTCCTGTGATATTTTGATCATTGAGACTAGTTCTAAATATATTGCAAATCAACCTGTGGGTACTGAGAACTGCTCTGTGATGAACTTTGTCTTATACTGAGATTGAATGTGATAGTTAGTTCATACATGAGCTCCATTGTATTACTTGCTACTGTCACTATGATATGCTGTTAATTTGTTACTTTTGGTTGCAAGCTAGTTATTTTGATTCTTCTGGTTCATTTGATTTCTAGCATTTGAGGAGGATACTCTACTGTCAGCCAATCGGCTTTATCACTGAACCTGTATCTTGATGTTTAGTTCTATTGAGAGTATTTAGTTATTGTTGGTAATCTAACGACCAAATTGTGATACTTCTAGTCATTTGTTTGACTGGAAGTTTAATCTGTTTTCTTTAACAGTTGAGATCATTTGACAGTTAAGCAAAATATTGTTTAGAGCTCATAGTTTGAATTTATATTATCATATTTATTTAATGAAGAGTATAGACAATAGGGTTGAGATGGTAAAGACTTGTTCTTTTGCAACTCACCTTCTGAGAGCACACTATTGTTGGAAATATGCCCTAGAGGCAATCATAGAGATGATTATATTTCATTATGTTCATGACATTGAATAATGTGTTATCTTGTTCCTAGAATAATATTATTAATATTTATTATCAAGTATGTGACTTGGTTGTGAAACTCTATATTTCTGCAATAATTATTCTTATACGATCCCTGGTCGTAAACATATGAGAACACATATGAATAGACTAGCATATATGTATTGGTTGATGACTATGTTTCACGAGTCATAGATATGGAGATATCAAACCAATAATATGGACACATGTTGGAGAACATGATGTTGGATAAGACCCACCTTGAGGCACTATTGAGATTGTTATGAATCTATGTGTCATTAGTTAGTCTCAAGCAATGATGATGTATAATCCTTAGACCTGAGATCAGCATGGTTTCCTACATGTGTAAGAGCACTCTTAGGGGTTGCCAAACGCTACACCGTAACTGGGTAGTTATAAAGGTAGCTTTCGGGTATGCTATGAAACATGCAGAGGAATGTGACTAGTCGGATATGGGATTTGCCCCTCCTAACATAACAGGAGAGATGTCTCTCGGCCCCTCGTTGTGATCGGATAAAGAAAGTGCATGGCCATGCCACTAGTAGTCGAAGTGTTTGACCACATAAAGTTATCTGACACTCGATCGAGAAAGCATTGAACAGTCCATAGATGACACAACATCTCACCTGGAGTTCAACCGGATATCGTGAGGCAAAGGGAGAATACATGAGTAGGTAAGCTTGGTTCGACCACTACGGACCGGTCGTATGGAGATACAAGCAAGTCGTAGACTAGTCGAGCGTAATCACAGTGGTGAAACCAAGTCGTGGGAGTTACGAGTTGGTCGTGATCAAATACAAACCGGTCGTATAAAGATATGACCTGAGTCGTAAGTGATAAGGACCTAGTCGTAGATCATATTGCATTAAGGTTCGTCAGATGTAACTTGTGTGTATTCGGAATCGATATGCTCTCGCTAGGAGCGCTTCGACTTGTGGTCAAAACGGTTTCGACTCACAACCGAACTACACATGAACCTCTGGTCACACACTTAACGGGTTGGAACAAACCGACTGAATCGATTAAATGGCGTGTTCGGATAGGATCCGTCACGAGCACTATATAAGGAGGTGCATGAGGTCATTGGGAGGATGCGTAAGAAACACCACCGAAACCCTAGCCGCCATCTTCTGAGAGCTCCATGCGACTTGGTCTTTGCACACCGGCGTTCGGTTGTTCCTTCCTGGGCGTGTGGATACTGTAGAGGCGCTACTACGATTGTTGCGCTTGAGGGCGATCCGCGATCTTCACAAGGAACCGCAGACGTTCTTTGAAGAGACGATCGATTGCGACCCTTTGCATCGACTTCTTGGGCGTTGATACATCGACTCGACCACTACATCGGCGCTCTTCGTTGGACCAGTTGCTCCAACCCTTCTTCCATTACTGCGCGTTTGGTGGTAACAATCTATGATCATCTACTTGCATGGCTTCCTGGTTTGCGTGGTAGAATTTTTTGTTTGTAGCTATCGTAGCCTACCCGTGACCCAACAACTATATCATCAATCTTCTGTGCTTTAGGTAGCTTTTTGATGATTTCTTGCTATTAATGTTGAGCATAATATTGTATTTGAATGACTTGAAAAAATTTCATGGATACATGTTATTATGGTCGTTAATTACATGCTGGTATTATGCTTTATGGCTGAAAATGAATGCTGGGGTTGAATTATGATTATTTGCTAAAACTGCACTTTTTACAACAGTTGTCTCACTAAAAACCTTACCTTAGTGCGAGAAAACTTCAGAAAAACTAACCTTAGTGCGAGAAAACTTCAGAAAAACATAAATCCTCGTGATTTGATAAGGGTCATGATTTAAGGATTTACACCTCCTGAACTCTGCAACTCTTTAAACCGTCTCATTCCAATGCCATGAATGCATATTTAGAAACTGGATGCAGGCAGAGGCTTAGTGAATAAATAAGCTGGGTTTTCACAAGACTTTGTTTGCAGGATTTTTACTTCACTATTCTTCTGGATTTCACGAGGATAAAACATTTAGGAGCAATGCGCTTTCTGATATTGATCATGACATAACTTGTTTGCATTTGTGTAATACAAGCAACATTATCTTCATAGATAATTTAAGGGGTTGACGGTATAAATGGCACAATACTTCTAGATGTGGTTAATCACACGTATGAGCCAAACACATTCAAGCGAAGCTTCATATAGTACTATAATCCCCGAGTGGTTGGTGGAAGTAGCTACCAAGGTCTGCTTATATGACCGCCAAGAGATGGCTGCGCGACCACAAAGTAATATAAATCTATTCTGGAATTTTGCACTATAAAGATTTGACAGATATCTTCAGAATTTTGTAATGATCATCAGGATTTATGCATGATTTTCATAATCTTTGCATTGTTGACCAACTGGATCTAAAATGTTAAATGGTAAAACCTTCAAAGTGAAGTTAATCAGTAATCACCGTATCAATATCTTCTAGCTTGACTAAGATTTTCATAGAACGTACTGATCCGTTAAAAAAAAATCGGATTCCTGAGTAGTTATTCTACAGAAATGTATAAATATCTAAAATTCACCGTAATTACTCAAAACTCAGGGGATTATCCGCAAATCACTCCTCGGGTCCCCCTATCCGAGCTATAGCATCAGCCGTAGTACCACGGCGCCGAACGAAGCGAAGACCGTGGGGCCTCCCTACCTCCCAGAAAACAGTCAATGACAGCATGGGCCCACCGGTAAGGCGACGATAGTGAGTGCGTCTAAAACTAATCCAAATCAATCGGCCTCGGTTGGAGTGCGACGACCCCCCGGTGAGTTTGACCCCTCGTCGGTGAGCCCCGACCTGAGGCGAGCTCAGCCTCAGCGGCCGTGGGTATATATAGGCACGTGCGTGCGCGAGCGAAGAGAAGGCAGGCAGGAGCGTCGCAATGGGGGAGTCGAGCGGGTCGGGGTCGGTTTCCGTGGACGTCGAGCGGATCTCCTTCGGCTGCAAGGTCCGAGAGCCTCCTCGCTTTCCTGCTTGCTTCCGTTCCATTTTGGGGGATTTCTTTCTCTCTTTTTCCCCCTTTTAAATTTTGGTTATAGGTAGCAGGAATTCGTGGCCTCTTCGGATGGTAGGCGCGGAGGCGTCCTTTTCTTTTTCCGAGATGTTTTGGGTTTCTCCTCTCTCTTTTTTCCCCTGCGATTTTAGTTTGTTTCTTTGTCCATGGTTCGTGTGGGAGATACTAATTGTTTAGTTCTTGAAAAAAAAGACAACCTTTCATCGTCTATTGTGTTTTCTTTATTTTGTTTCGAAATGTTTGGCAAATGATCGTCGTAGTACTCAATACGTCAGTGTTAGTGAATGGAAGGATACCTGCATTAGAATTTTACACTGCTAATTTCATTTTAGTCACGCTTGACCGTAATACAGCTTGATAACTAACCGTAATACAGCTTGATAACTAGCAAAACAAGCGTTTCAATAAGATTACTGTTTCTTCCGGAAATTGCTCTGCTATCTTTGGAGATAGTTTGTCAAGCTTACGCTGTTTCACTTCCAAGTTACTTTCGTTTGAAGTGATTACTAAGTGCATACACATGCCTTTCACCAGGAGCATCAAGTCAGAACGAGATGTGGCTCTGTATCCGTCGCGGTATATGGAGACGAATACAAGCCCGCGATGATTACATACCCTGATGTAGCTTTGAATTGTAAGTGTTATCACATCTTCTAGGTTTCTTGAAGACCCCCTTCTTATCAAAGAATTCACTGATCACCATCCATGTGTGGCTAATGTCAGTGCTACTGATCTTACTTCGCAGACATGTCCTGCTTCCAAGGATTGTTCTTTTGCCCGGAAGTGGCGTCGCTGCTGCTTCACAACTTCTGCATATACCACATCAATCCTCAGGGGCACGAGGTCGGTAGTGTCGGTTCAATCTTGTCACGCGTTATGCTGGGTTTCTGTTGGTTCGGTTGCTTGCATGATCTTTCTCATGACATTTATTAAGAGCCTTACAGTTGGGAGCGGCTCCGATTCAGGCTAATGTTCCGGTGCCATCTGTTGACGATCTCGCCGATCAGGTTGCAGATGTACTTGATTTCTTCGGGTAGTGTATCGTGACATCAGTCCAAGTGCATCATATTTTTTTATTTAAATTTCAATAAAAGCTGGGACTAACCAGTTAAAAAAATACTGATTTAACAATTAGAGATATCTAATTTTAGACATAATTTTTCATTTTCAGTTTAGGATCTGTAATGTGCCTGGGTGTTACAGCTGGTGCCTATGTTCTCACTCTATTTGCGGTAAGTGTTTCCATGACTTGTGGGACTTGTGAGGTATTAGATGTAGAAATTTGGGGAATAATCGTGTGTCTCTATGGACCTCACACCTTTTATTTATAGTGCCAATATTGCAAATAGTCTCTCATATAGTCATGTAGACGAATCAACTCATAATACTAACTTACCAACAATAGAAAATCTCTATTTTGAGCCTGTGCTGATAAGGATTTTGTACTTTGTAATAGACGAAATATCGGGAGAGGGTAATAGGCTTGATGCTGGTTTCCCCTCTATGCAAAGCCCCATCATGGAGTGAATGGTTGTATAATAAGGTACCTTCATTTTTAGCAAGATTTGACCATTGTCTCTCCTGCCAAGTAATGGCAATGATTAACTATGACTTTTCGTGTACCAGGTATTGTTAAATTTGCTTTATTATTATGGCACACGAGGCTTGGTCAGCGAATGCTTGCTTCAGCGATACTTCAGCAAGGTAGCTTCAGATCTCATTACTCTCAGCTTGTCTTCTTGCATCTCATATATTACAGTTTCTATTCAATTTGTCTTATAGTCTTACTGATACACTTTATACAGGAAGTGCGTGGCAATGCTCAATATCCTGAATCAGACATCGTGCAAGCCTGTAGAACTGTTAGTCTCTTATTTTCTTTTCAGTTTTTGTCTTATATGGATAACAAATAAGAAATGCCTTTGGGTCTTACATTTGTTTAGTCATCAAATCATAAACTCGGAGGTGATATTTCTTTTATGCAGTTGCTTGATGAGAGGCAAGGAGAAAACATCTGGTGGTTTCTTCATTCAATAAATGAGTATGTGTAATTTTGTTCATTTTTTTAATCAAAGACAGTATTTCATATCTGTATGCTCATATAGACCTGCCCTACACCAGGAGGCATGACTTAACAGACGCTTTGAGGAAGCTCCAATGCCGTACACTGATTTTTGTGGGAGAAAACTCACAATTCCATGAGGATGCCATCCATATGACAACAAAGATGGACCGGAGATATTGTGCGCTAGTTGAGGTACTATATGAATCCATGCTGCGCCATTCACTGATAAGAGCACTTGTACAGCAAAAACCGGTGCTTAGGATTACATTGCGAGCTAACTGCAGGTTCAGGGTTGTGGGTCCCTTGTAACCGAGGAGCAGCCGCATGCGATGCTGATGCCAGTGGAGTACTTCCTCATGGGATACGGGCTTTACAGACCGTACCAGCTGAGCAGCAGCCCTCGCAGTCCATTAAGCCCATGTTGTATATCGCCGGAGCTGCTATCTCCTGAGAGCATGGGAGTGAAGCTGAAGCCGATCAAGACTCGAATCGCTGTTGATTTCTAACACAGGCGGAGCCTCAGGAATAGGAATGAACTACCTACCTTACAGCTCAGAGAACTGGAGACAGGCTGGGCTGGTTAAACAGTCACCGTAGGGGCGCGAGTTTTGATCATGCCTCGCGTATATACCCCGGCAAATGGCCGTTTTTTGTGCGTGGATAGCCTATAATCTACATCAGCAAGACAGAAGGAGATCTGTAGTGGAGATGCGACAAGGATGGTTCTTTGTTCAATTTGTTTTTGTAGACAGCACAAATGTACATCTCAGAATAGTTCCAGACAGAAACAATAATAATCAATCTCCCCAGGTTTCAGAACTTCAACCTTGGTACTGACAAAATTGTACCATGTTTTGCTCTACTGCTCTGTCTGGATGGAAAAGGCTTTGTCTTGCATGTACCCCTTTTTCATTAACTGCCCACATACATTTCAGATCATTATTTCATCATACATCTACATCTACATCTAGATGATGATCCAAACAACCATCAATTTTTGCCAATTTCACTTAGTGAAGAGTTGAACAATGCTACAGCAGTATTTATACCCGACAATTCGCTAGGTTTCTTTGCAGATTCTGTTATAGTTTGTCAGGAGATGAGCGTTGGGAGTGGAGGCGAAAGAGAAGAATCAACTCAGGTGGATGAGGAATGCGTCGAGATGCCGTGGTGGACGGCACGGATGAACAGTACCACGATGAACAGCCCCATGATGAACAGTACCATGGAAAGGGTTTTGGCACAAGGGAGATTGGGGAATAACCCAATCCTTTGCTAGTTTTTCTATTACTGCATATGCTCTTTATATAGGGGTACAATCTGAAATAGAAGGTTAATTCTTCACTGGACTAGGATGCTAACTCTTATCTGAAATAGAAGGTTAACCTCTATTGACAAACAGCTCGTCCTCGAACTGAAAAGAGAGATGAGGCGCCCAAAACGCGATAACGTCTTCCCATGACGCATCAGCGGTGTGAAGTCCTTCCCATTGAATCAGAATTTGCCACTTATCTTGAGATAGGCGGGCATGGAACACTGTGGTCGGCGTGGGAATAACTCGGCCATGAAGGAGGGGCGGCAATAGTGGTGGCTCGTCAGGAGGAAGGCCTTCATACGTCTAAAGGAGATTCACATGAAATACATCATGTAAGCGTGCAAACGCGGGCAAGTCCAATTGGTACGCAACCCCATTGATCTTGTAGAGAATGCGATACAAGCCATAGTCGATGCAGAAATGCCAAGATACGTCCTTTTTGACCATGAGCACGGACGCCGAAAAGGCTGAGCGGCTACGTCGAATGATGCCCTACTCCAACATTGCGGTGCATTGGCGCTCCAACTCATCCTTTTGAGTAGCCATGTATCCGTATGGCCGAACCACCACAGCACTAGTACCGGGGAGGAGGTGGATGTGGTGGTCACAACCGCATGGAGGTGGAAAGCCACGAGGCACGTCGAAAACTAGTGCGAATTCCACGAGTAGCTCCTCCATGAGATCTCCCGTGGCCGAGGTGGAGTGGAGATGCGGTGCTGGCCGGGATGGGGCCATGCCGCGCCAGATGATCTCCTAGTCTTGGCGTTGGAAGTGCATCGTCAGGAGGTTGAAATCCCAAACAATTGGTCCCAAGAAGCGGAGCCACTAGACCCCAAGGACGATGTCGATGCCGCCCAGTGGTATGGTATGCAAGTCGAGGATGAAGTGTTCCTGGTCGATGGAGAGGGGTGTCGCGTAGCACACCCCGCCGCTCGCCACCTTGTCGCCGTTCGCCACGGCCACGGAGAGGCCCGTGCGTGGCGCCAGCGTCAGCCCAACCTGATCGACGAGCTCTGCGGCGATGAAGTTATGGGTGGAGCCGGAGTCGATCAGGGCCATCAATCGGATGCTGTGGATCATCACCGGAAGTTGCATCATTTAGGACTTGCGAATCCCGGTGAGGGTGAGGAGGGAGATGGTGGCCGCTACCTCAGGTTCCTCTTCCTTCGACTTGGGCTCCACATGTAACGAAAAAATGTGCTTACAGAGCTTTTGATGCCCTGGGTGGAATTTTTCGTCACAGTTGTAGCAGAGTCCTTGGCTTCGTCGTTCTTCCATCTCAGCAGGTGTTAGGCGCTTGAATGGGCGCTCGATGCTTGACGCGCCTGTCGACGTCGTGGACGAGCGTGCCGTTTCGGACGCGTTGGTCGATGCGACGCTCCCTGTGGGGGTGGGCGCCGAAGAGTTGGCGCCGGTAGCCGTCGGGATAGGCCGTGCCAACGTCGATTTGAATGGAGTTGGTCTTGGCGCGGCGGCCAGCCCTCCTGTGTCACGTGGTAAGGTGGCCAGGTGTTTGTACGCCCGAGCTAGGTCCATGGCCTCCTCCAAGTCGCCGGGCTTCTGGAGCTCGACGTGGGTTTTGAGTGGCTCACCCAAACTGCCGTGAATAAAGACATCTGTTGTTGTTAAATCGCCTAGCCGCCAACACGCTGGCAACATCGAAATTGTTCAATGAAGTCGTCCACCGTGCCAGTCTAGCGAAGCACCGTTAACTCGCCCAGGGGATTATGGCGGGTTGGCGCCCCAAATCGTCGAGAGACTAAGTTGGTGAAATGTCGCCAGTTCGGTGTGCCCTCCATGCGCTCTAGACGCATGTACCGCCCATGTCAAGTGATACGTGGACAGCCATACCTTGTCCTCGGTCGGCATTTGCTGACCTTGGAAGAATTGTTCGCAGCGATTGATCCATGGAAGTGGGTCATCCCGACCGTCAAATGTTGGGAAAGTGAGCTTGGCGTAGCGTGGCGGATTCTGGGGGCCTCCTACCCGGCCGAAATCACCCCGAGGTGAAGGCTAGTATGGTCGCAATGAAGTCCCCAAGCCGAAATCGACCACGCGCGCGTGCCGCGGTCGTGGCCTTGGTGGTCATGGCGGTGGTAATCGCTGAAACTGCTTGCATCCGCAGCGATGGCGGTAGTAGAGGATGCGGTGGCAGCAGATGCTACGGCGTCTCGTTCGTCCTGATCAACAACGCCCTCTTCACTACCGGGCTGGTCCTCCAGACGTGCCAATCGTTGGTCATGACGGTGAAGACAGCTCCCGACTGCTGCAAGTTGGCTGGCGTGAGTGTCGAGCCGATCCAAAATTTCGATCAGCAGCTTGAGTTGGTTGCCGGTGTTCTCCATGAACTTCATCATCATTTCCTTGAAGTTGTCGTCGAAACCCCCGCCGTTATCCATGGAAGAAGGAACAGCGGTTGGCTCTAATACCAAGATGTCAGGAGATGAGCGTTGGGAGTGGAGGCAAAAGGGAAGAATCAACTCAGGAGGATGAGGATTGCGTCGAGACGCCGCGGTGGACGGCACGGATGAACAGTATCACAATGAACAGTGCCATGATGAACATTGCCGTGATGAGCAGTACCATGGACAGGGTTTTGGCGCAAGGGAGATTGGGGAATAACCCAATCCTTTTCTGGTTTTTCTATTACTGCATATGCTCCTTATATAGGGTACAATCTGAAATAGAAGGTTAATCCTTCCCTGGACTAGGACGCTAACTCTTATCTGAAATAGAAGATTAATCCTTCCCTGGACAAAGACTCTTAACTCTTACTCTTCTTAATACAAACTTCCCTAATTGAAACCTTCCTAATGCAAACTTCCCTAATAAAACTTTCCTATAGTAAACTTGCCTAATTGCAACTTCCTAATTTGAGAATTCCTAAACTGCCGCTAAGGTCGGTTGCGCCTTCTCCTAAACTGCCGCACATGACATAGTTGGACCAGTACTCGGCGACTAGCTTACTGAAGGCAGAGTCCTCGTTTTCCATCAGCCTTGATGGCTTGTCATACTCTATAAGTTTGCCTGCAATCAAATAGAACCCGCAAAATTCAATCAAATAAGAGTCATTCAACCGAAAATCCCTGAAGAAATATGTTTATGTTAATGTTGACAAATCTATATCTCCGACAGAATGTTACTAGTGCTCATTGTCAGATGCTTACCGTAGGAAAGAACCATGACCATATCACTGTCTGTGACAGTGGGAACCCTGTGTGCTATGGTGATCACCGTGCAGCCTGAAAACTCCTGCTTGATGACTCTCTGCAGGGTTGCGTCGGTGGCGGAGTCCATCGATGCTGTCGCCTCGTCAAGGACTAGGATCCTGTTCCTGCGAAGGAGGATGCGCGCGAGGCAGAAGAGCTGCCGTTGACCAGCGCTCCAGTTCTCGCCGTCATCGCTCACTGAAAATGCCAAGATGATCGGCATTCACAAAATTTTCAGTGCCACACATTTCTGACAGACTTCATCTGAATATTTTCGGAGGGCATACAATCAGAAGTCAAAATCATGACTAACCTGGTGATTCAAGAAGTGCAGGAAGGGCACTGATTGTCTTCTTCAACTGGCACTTATCTAAAGCCTGCAACAGAATAGTGTATCAGGATCAGGATTAACAAATGTGTGCAAGAAAGTAGAATGCTAATATGTGATTACATGGGCATCTACTGAAAATACTGGATTTTATGATCATTTCAGAATGCATTGGTACTAATCTGTGGTTTAGTTTTTTAGTTTGCTTACCTCCCAGATATCCTCATCGGTGTGCAGCCCCAGAGGATCAACGTTACTCCTTACACTGCCTCTGAAAAGGGTTGACTCTTGAGGAATGATGCTGAGTTTCATCCTCAGGTCCTTCAGTCCTATGGTGCAAATGTCAAGATCATCGATGAGAATTCGCCCGCTGGATGGGTCGATAAGGCGGAACAATGCGCTCAAAAGAGTCGTTTTCCCGCTCCCGGTTCTTCCAACAACTCCAATCTTGTTCCCTGCTGCAAATGTGCAGGTGATCCCGCGCAGAACCGTAGGCGCATTCGGGCGGTACTTGACCTGACAAACATGAACACAGTATCACAGTATGAACATTGCAGAATATCAGAGGAACCATTTAATTGTTGCTTTAAAAAATTTCAGCTCCTTACTCTTAATTCCTCCAAATCAATCCTTCCTTCAGATGGCCATGAAGGAGGAGGCCTTTTGTCACTGATAACAGCAGGAGGCTCAGATGGTAGATGCATGAACTGTTTGAATCTCTCTACGGAAATTATGTAATTTTCCATATTTGAGTAAAATCTCGTAAGGAACACTTGCGCAGAAGAAAGCGTTAATGCATACGAGAGACATAGGCCAAGAAATCCTGCAAAAATGCCAAGAAAAGATCTCACCGACAAGAACTTCATCTCATAAACCAATTTTCTGCACATTGCGTAAATCAAGTGCTCAACCCTGAATTATGTACCTGGAGCAACAGCTCCCTCCGGTAGTGAAACAAGAAGAATGGATGAAGTAACGACGACCAAGATTTGCAGCGCTTCGACGCGCAGAAGCACCCACTCCAGTGCTGCATTTGTGTAGAAGAACAGTGTTGCATCCTTGTCGATGAGCTGAAGATTTGTCTGAATAAACCTCTTTGTCGCTGCAAAGGCCCTTATGGTGATCACTCCCAGCATCGACTCAGCTGCGTAGTTCATGACAGGCGCCTTCGTAGTTCCGTTGATCCTCACCAGCTCCCTTGCCGACGCAATATAGTATCTCTGCAACATTAACATTGTTCTCATTGCCTGTGTACACGATGCGCAAGGAGAATTTTTGCCGGTAGTAGCGTAATTTCATTTCGTATTTACAAAAATAGCCGTACCTAAATTTTTGGCAAAATTAACGCAGTGCGGTGGCCGCCACCTCCCGCTGTCTCACGGGGTACTGTAGCATTCTCTTTCCTTTTAAAAAAATCATTTAAATATACTTTTTGTATGAATTTTTAAATACGGCAAATGAGCTCTAAAAATTATGAATTTTTTTGTGGAGCCTCCTGACATAGTGTACTTGCCTGTGTAATGTTTTCAAAATTTTATCCGTCCTGAATTTTTCTCAAAAATTCATTTAAGTATACTGTTTGTAGGAATTTTTTAATATAGAAAATGAGGTTCAAACATTATAATTTTTTTTAAAAGCTCTTTACACAATGGACTTAATTGTGTAATGTTTTTTAGAATTTTTGTATTTCTGAAAATATCTCGAAAATCACATATTCCAAGTCACATGAAATCATGAAGCCCTCACATATTCTAAGTCACATGAAATCATGAAGCCCTAATTTTCGAAACCTAAAACCCTACTTTTCGAGACCTAAACTCTTAATTTTCAAGATATTTTCATAAATATGAAATTCTAAAAAACATTACACAATCAAGTCACATATTTCAAGTCACATGAAATCATGAAGCCCTAATTTCCAAAACCTAAAACCATAATTTTCGAGACATAAACTCTTAATTTTCGAAATATTTTCAGAAATATGAAATTCTGAAAAACATTACACAATGAAGTCCACTATGTAAGGAGCCTTAAAAAAATTCATAATGTTTGGACTTCATTTTCTATATTAAAAAATTCCTACAAACAGTATACTTAAATGGATTTTCGAGAAAAATTCAGAACGGAATTTTTTTGAAACAATTACACAAACAAGTACACTGTGTCAGGAGGCTCCACAAAAATTTCATAATTTTTGAAGCTCATTTTCTATATTTAAAAATTCATACAAAAAAGTATATTTCAATGATTTTTTTTAAAAGGAAAAAAAATGCTACATGCCACATAGCGGACGTGCGCCAACGGCTGCTACAGTCCTCCGTGCGGCAGCGGTTTTTTTATAAAATATATATATAGTTTTTTTCCTTAAAAAAACAAAAAAAACTCATCACACGACAGCCCTATGGCAGCGGGCGACGTGGCGGTCGGGGCGTCAATTTTGACAAAAAAATTAGGTACGGCTATTTCTGTAAATACAAAACGAAATTACGCTAATACCGGCAAAACAATCACAATCGTTCAGATTTCACAAAAGTCATCGTATACGGAATGTCCAGATATAGTGCTCACCTGAATGTACAGCAACACAATCACAACAGGAACAGCAACCAGTACAACTTGCCATGTAACCATGATCATGATAACTATGGTTGCTGCCACTTCAATCGTTCCAGATATCACAAAAGTCATCGTATACGGAATGTCGAAGTCTAAGATGCTCAAATCTGATGAAGCCTGGAGAATTAAGAGAGCAAAAACTCAGATTGCAATTACATCTGCATAAATGTTACTGACAAGTTGAAGTCTGTGGAAAATATACCCTGGTCATGATCCTTCCGGTCGGAGTGGAATCGAAGAACAGCATGGGGGCCTTAAACACTGAATCCATGAACCCGGAAAAGAACTCCCTTGACGCTTTGAGGCCAAAGTGAGCAGCAAGAAGGCTCCTAATGTAAGCAAACAGGCAGCTCACAGTTGCCATCACTGCATAGACTCCAATCACAATTGCGACGCTAAATTGGTGGTTCTGAACTGCCAATGCAAGCCAGTAACTTGCCAGGCATTGCAGGACGACGAACGCACATTGCGCGAGTATTATCAGGACAAGGAGAAACCATCCCTTTGATACGGAAACATAGTCCTTGTATGGTTCCAGTCCAACTTCTCCTAGCCCCCTCTTCTCCTCTTCTGTCAGCTGAACCGACGGTAGGTTACCAGTGGAGATCTCCGCCTCGCTGTTGCGCTGTATCATCGGTACTTGGTACCGAAACGCTCCTGATTCTCTTGTTCCTTTGCCATGATCCTGGGAGTCTAATGTTATTTTTGAGTGCCTGTGAGCATTCACAAGCTGTTCAAACGCCGTGCCGGACTGCAGAAGCTCCTCATAAGTTCCCTCCTGAGTAATCTCCCCCTTTTCCATGACCTAAAGAGGAAAATTTACTGTAAGCTAGTGCTGTATAATTGCGTGCAAAGTAGTGTGCAGACACCAAACTCACCAGAATTTTGTCAACCTTGGAGAGGAACTCAACTTGATGTGTCACAAGAATGACTGTCTTGTTCTCAAGGGCTGCCATGACACAATCCTGCGCAGAGAAGTAACAGTCACATCCATGGAACGATCGTAAGCTGTAATTGTGTCATTGACAAGTATCCTGACATTGAAAAGGGTCGCAGCGGTATGCGCGTCGACAGCGCTGAAAGGATCGTCGAGGAGGTAGATGTCTGCGTCGTTGTAGACCGCTCTTGCGAGCTGAATCCTTTGCTTCTGCCCTCCGCTCATGTTCAGGCCTCTCTGCCCGATCTCCGTCAGGTCACCATGCGGAAAGTTCTCAATGTCCTCGTCCAATGCGCAACACCGGATGGCCTTCTCGTACTCCTCATTGTTCATCGGCTTCCCGAAGAGTATGTTGTCGCGCACCGTGCCGCTCTGGATCCACGACGTCTGCGAAACATAGGCGACTGATCCAGACACGGCTACCTGAAGAACAGAAATGGCAAAGGAGATCAATTCATCATGTCACATATTTGACAACATCTTGCACAGATGTGCAATTTGTGCAACTTACTGATCCAGACATTCTTGGTATCTCGCCGAGCATTGCGCACAACAACGATGATTTCCCTGCGCCAACAGGCCCGCAGACCGCGATCTTCTCGCTCCGCATTGCGGTGATGTTGATGTCTTTAAGAGTTGCAATGGCCATGCTGGGCTCCCAGCTGAAGACACCATTGTGCACGGTCAGGCTCATGTCCGAGGCCGGCATGCCGGTCTTGTCAACGGCGTCCTCTTGGAACTCGTCTTCGGTTAGGAACTTGCCGACGCGGTCCAGCGACACCTTGACTTGGATCATGACGGACAGCACCTCCGGCAGCATCCTCATCGGCTCCGAGATGACGCGCAGGGTGGCCAGGATGGTGAACACCACGCCGGCGTCCAGGGGCGCGCTCTGGAGCGCGGCCGTGCCCGCGAAGATCACCGCGGAGATGACCGTCGGCGACATCCAGTAGAGCGCGCTGCTGTAGGCCTTCTTGACCTGCGTCTCTGCGAGCCACCGCACTTCGACGTCGCGCAGCTGCTGCACCGTCTCCCTGAACTTGTCCTCCCACGACTGCAGCTTGACGACCTTCATGCCGTTGAGCACCTCCGCCGTGGCGCGCTGCCGCTCGTCCTGCGCCTGCATGAACCTCGACTGGTAGCGCTGCAGCATCTTGGCGAAGGGGACGTTGAGCACGCCGCAGGCGGCGACGGGGGCCATGCCGGGCAGCGCGCCGGCGCCGACGGTCCAGAACAGCAGCCCGATGGCGAGGGTGAGCTGCACCGGCTGGCTCCACGCCAGGTGCAACCAGAACGGGAACTCGCCGAGCCGGTACGCGTCGACGGCGATGTAGTTCACGATCTCGCCGGCGGAGTGCCGCTTCCGCCCCTCGCTGGACAGCTTCAGCTGCTTCTCGAAGACGGCGGCCATGAGCGCCGAGCGCATGCGCATGCCGAGCCGCCTCGACCCGAAGAACCAGTGCCTCTGCGACAACGACTCCACCAGCTTCATGACCACCAGGCCGACGATGAGCGCGAGCCCGGCGGCGAGCTCCCGCTCCCGCCGGTAGGAGTACGACACAAAGCAGTACAACATCACCGGCGACGCGGCGAAGGACAGAGTCCGGAGCAGCGTGTACAGCGCCGTCAGAAGCAGCTCCTTCTTGTAGCACTCGGCGAGCACCAAGAACACAAGGTTGCTCGTCTTCTCGTCGCGCGTCTGCGACTCCCTCCGCCGATGCCATTCGTCCAGGAACGTCCGGCACGCCTCCGCCGCTGCATCGTCGGCGTCCAGCGGCGGGATGTCCCCGAGGTCCAGCGGCTTGGAGGACCCCAGGCGCAGCAATGAGTCCATCCACGTGAACGTCAGGCGGCTCAAGAATCTGGCCTCGCCGAACGCCGCCTTCCTCACCGACCCCTCACCGTCTCTCTCCGTCAGCAACGGTTCGGACTCATCGGCGCCACTATGGCCGGCGGTGGCACCACGGCCGGCTCCGCAGACCCTGATCGCGCACAAGAGAAGCAGGAAGCTCGCGACCCATCCCACCACGTCAAGAACTCGCAGAGGGCTCCCCCTCACTATCTTCTCCAAGCCATACGCAGTGATCAGAACCGCATCCACTGCCCACCACGCCATGGCCAGAACTCTGGAGAATCTCGTCGGACGAACGACCAAAGAGACCGAGACGGACACCCAGACCAACCCTCTGACGAAGAGCTCTGCTCGGTGGGAATTGGAGCTCCATACTCCCAAGCAGACGCACGCAATGCCAAGAAGCGCGCAGCAAGGAGAAGCTAGAGCGCACAGCAATGGTAGGTCCCTCGCTCCAACCCTGAACTGCCTCGTGCAAGCAGAGGCCACCAAGCTCAGGATGTAGATGGCGAGGAGAAGAAGGTTGATGAGGTCGATCAGGATCATCTGGAAGCACAAAGATTCCAGCTCCATACTGAGATCGACTACGCAGGTTGATGCAAGCAGCCAGCCTGACACTGCAATAAGAATGAACTGGACAATGCTTTGTGCTTAACAAATTAAAGGAGAAGACAAACAAATTAAGAGGAGAAAAAAATGGTACAACTGCAATGATTATGAATTGGGGAAGGCAATCAAGCTAAAAAAAATTTGAAAGGGTAGGAAGATTTGATGGATGTGGAAGGCAGGAGTAGGTTTGCAGGTGACATAAAATAAAATCAAGATCAATGGCTAAGATATAAAATTAAGTGGAGAAATTTGACAGCGGAGAAAATTTTAGCGTGTGACAATGTATGGTGAATGATATCCTTATCTAGCAAGAGTTAATCGATACTTTTGAAGGGGATAAACCAGAAAGGCGCCTGATGAAGACTAGAGGTGATGGGGCGGAAAGCTCTCAGTACAATCCGTCTATGTCTCTCCGATGAGGTAAAGTACTCGGTGATTAAGGAGAATTTGCCGAAAAAAATTATGGAGTAACTTAGAAGAATTATATATGGCAAAGTCACTGACAAACCAATAGATGCTAAAACGGCAACTGTTTAGGTTGCATATGGAGGAATGCGCACGGTTTGTTGATCATCTCAATGTCTTCAACAAACTTATCACACAGCTGACTATTATATATGAGAAAATTGAGGAGAACGACAATGTCGTCATATTGACGTCATCTCTACCACCATCATGGGAGCAATTGATGATGAATATTCTTGTCGGAAAAAACACTCTCAACTTTAATGAGGCAGTGACATATGTATTAGAGGCAGAGTCCTTGAATAAGCCATCAGATTCTCCATCCTCGGGTGATCAAGCACTGACTGTTGTAGGTGTAGCAGGCAAAAGCAAAAGTCACAGGAAGATAAAAGGGCAAGAGCAAGGGCATACATGTATGCTATCTATGTGACGAGAAAGGTCATATAATAAAAGGAATGTCTAAGTTTGAAGCAAATGAGTGAAGCATGCTCAGTGGCAGTAGAGAAAGACGATTCAGACGTACTAGTCGTCGTTCAATCGGGTACTTCTTATGGATGGATATTTGATTTAGGTTGCTGCTTCCATATATGTTCAGCGAGAGAGATGTTTGATGAAGATTGCAAGGAGTATATAGTCACTGAGGTGGGAACAGTTACATTGGAGATGTATAATGGAGCACATCACATATTGACAGGAGTCGGTATGTTCTCTGCTTAAAGAAGAATCTAATATTTGTGAGGTCGCTTGAACTCGACGGTTGTGAGGTATTACTTTGATGTAGAGTCATACGAGTTATTTGCAAAGGGCAGGTAATCATGAAAAGTATCTAAAACAATGGAGGATATCGATTGATGCGTAATCATCAGGGTAGAGCAACCAACGAGAGGTATGCGGAAAATCCTGATCAGGATAAGGAAACGTTGTCGTCAGTGGAAGGTACTCAGATCTCATTTGAAGTTATGTGAAGAACTGCAAAGATGGTTGTAAAATCTAGCAGGTGTGAAGGCAAAGGTACGATTTGTTTGAAAAAGGAAGACACGGTGGGACCAACCACGTGGTACCGATGAGCAGGTGGAGCTCGGAGGCGGTACAAACCTATGGCATGGAGGGATACAGGAACATGAGGTGTGGTTAGCCAAACTACACAACAAAAGAGCTCTCAGGGTCTCACATACGTTACGGTGATGTGCATGAGCTCCTATGGTGGGGGCACTCCCAAATGTGGGAAGAAATGTTTTTTTTGGAAAGACAAAAATAGCAGAGCCGATTTGGAGCGAATTCTTAGAGGAGCATAGTGACTTGAACAGATACGAGTCAAGGTGGAGATTGTTGAGTATGGGTGACTCATATCCTAACCTAATAGGACTTGGAGATGTGTTCTACAATGATTCCTATAATAATCCTATTAGGATTAGGATTCCTACTTCCTTTTGGAGAAAAACTATAGGGCATTATATAAAGCTATGAGGGGTGATCATGGAGAACATAAGCCACATACCAACTCATCCAAAGTAAAATGTGCACGAGAGGATTAGAGGCTAGGTTATTCTTTAACACTAGATTTTTGCATAAGGTAAGGATATGATAGTCCTAAAAGTTCGAGAGGATTGTGAGAGAGACAATCTATTGTACTCTTTTGAGATTGTGCTTATGGAATTTACGGTCGGCTTCTCCAAATCTTTATCTCACGTTGAGATTATTTCGTCGCTGTTATTTGGTTCTCTCTATGAGATTCATCTACTTCGTTGTTGATATCGTGCACACCCATATCGTATCTCGCAACTCTGATCCGATCTGAGAGCTACTGCGTATAAAAAGGGGTAGCATAGTATAACACAGGCTCCCAATATGAGCTGCCATTGTTGCCAAAATCCTCTGTGAGGCTGTTGGGACTTGGAGCCCGGAGCTGGCTAATTACTACTTAAGCAAGAATTAGGCCTAGGGTTGTTATGCAAACCAGTAACCAGCTTTTTTAATAAAAAAATAAAGGCATTTTCAACTAACAAGGTAATAATAAAAAGCGTGATCACAATTTTCCATTGCACGATGCACGTAAGATGGGGTCACATGTACCGTGGATCTGGACCATCTGCAGTTGCAACAGCAGTAAAGAAAAGTATTGTAGTGAAAACACTGTCCCAAAAAAAATACTACAGCGGTTGATCTCGGTCTTCGCTTTTAGATTGGATAGTAGGGATCGCTCCTAATGCCTGGGTACTGTAGCATCTATACGTTGACAGCAGTAATGCAATGGATCTCTCTCCTAAGTACCATACATGTTTGCCGTGTTGGAACATGATCGACCAATCCAAAAACACCTAATTAATATCCCGTTTGATGCACTCGACGTATATACGGGATGCTCGATCGATCAGTCCTTTCCCGTACTTCTGAGATTTGCGAGTGCAGGTTGGCTAGCTTCGGGTGATCCGGATCCTACGCAATACTATAGATGATGCATACTAGAGAGGACTAGTGTGTGAGCAGCATTTTCAGGTGTATGGACAGTGATTTTGCGGTAGTACTTAGCATTTACTGTAGTAAACCACCGCAGAAGCACCATAGATAGAACACCGTAGTGTAATACGGTTTAGATTGTACTGTATCGTTCAGTCTTATCGTTTGCGTTCCATCCAACAATCGAGGAGTGTTAATACAGAGAACACTGTGCTGATGGGCTTTGGGCTGATTTGCACATCATCATCTCGATTTTAGTCTCTTTTTTTTAGTTGGACCAGTAACGCAAAACAAAAAATAATGGAAGCAGAAGGCTGCCACATCCCTCTCTACCTTTTTTCGTCTTCTCTGAGAATAGAGAGCATGAAGTGAGCAGCATTGCGAGCCTGAGATATGCCTCCAACTTCACAGCTTAATTTTGTTTCTTCCGAAATACATATTCTCACTGTCGGTTTCCATCTAATGAATAGCAGGAGCTAGCACATCTTCACTTTAACAATTACGAACCAGATCGAGATCCTGGAGATACATCACCGTACGTTTTGACAACATGGGAGTGTCCGCTGGAAGTGGATCACGAGGATTAATTTCCACAGCTTGTTGAAAAGAGACTAACGGGAACTAGTTTTTTTTTCCGCATAAATATACTAGCTGCATCGATCGTGCCATTGTCTAGGCTGATTAATTTAGGAGTTGCACGTTACGCAACCTCGTAATAAATGGGGAACGTGCTGCTCTAGTACGTTTTTTTTTTCTCCTCTTTCCCAAATGTGAGAGAGACAATTACTCTTTTGAGGTTGTGCTAATGCCTAATGGTATTTACGGTCGATTTCGTTAAATATTTCTATCGCGTTGTGTTTGTTTCGTCGTTGTTATTTGATTTTCTCTACGGGATTTATCTATTTCGTTTTTGATATTGTGCACACCTATACCATATCTCGTGTAAGATCGTTAATAGCAATCAGAGAGGATGAATAATTATAGAAGATTTTTTTGTACTCTTCAAAACTTCGAATCAAATTAGCATCTCACCGCTAGCAACTCTCGCCGGCCTCGCATACAGCCTTTCAGGCCGTACAGAAATATCTAGGAACCGCCGCCAGCGAAACTTCTCACCTCAAGCCCTTGGCAAGATTCTTTTCAGCCACGTACAGCACAACAACCATCTCACTTGATCCAAAGCTTTTAGTCACACATCAAGCACAAGCCAAAAATCCAAAGCTTGGCCAGCATCAACCCCACATCAATCACAAGCCAAAAAGCTGCAGCAGCAATAAAGTCGCTACAAGCTCTTCTTACTTCTGCCGCCGGCCCTGCCTTTTTCTGACTGCTGAACAAGCGCATGCACAGCCGTCACTGCTCCTTCTACAATCTGCTTTTATATATATATATATATATATATATCTCACGGCTCATACACAGAGCAATAAATCTAGAATCCCTAACGGGTCTTCTAGCGTTTGCACATAAACATCCACGTATGGCCCACTAACATCTTAGGACTCAATACGTGGGCCTTTACACCAGATTACAAAACCAATTTTGGACACCCCAAAATTATCACATGTCGTAGCCTCTGGATCACACATCTGTAGCTCCAACATGCATCATCCATCTTTGATCTCCACGCACCCCAACTCTAGCCCGACCGTCTCCTCCAGCATCCTCGACCTTTTGGACCATGACTTCGCACCAAGCCATCTCCCGGTCACCGTCGTAGACTACGATCGCCTCCGAGTTACCTTGCATCTGCAAAGATCAAAACACCATCTTTTCCCGGCACAAGTTCTTCCCAACTTAACCGACATAAGTCAACACACGCGCCACACATCTCGAATAACATGGGTAAATAACATTGTCAATTATTCATCAGCTAAAATAAGCTAGACCTAGCCACATGGTTTAACAATCTCCCCCTTGATGAATACATTGACAATATTTCAAATTTGTGAGTTGAATTTTGAAAGAAAAGAAATTTACAAAAAGAAAGTGACAAGGATATAATAATCCTCGTTTATCATTTATCTATAATTCATATTATGGATAAATATGACGTCATATACCCCTTAATAGCCATAAGGGAGAAGATGGAGGTTGTAAGTTCTTCTACGACCATTTAGTAGTCGTAAGTCCTCTTACGACTATCCCATAGTCGTAAGTCCTTCTACAACTATCTTATGATCGTAAGTTCTTCTACGATTAGTCTGTGGTCGTAAGATTTTCTACGACCACCACCTGGTCGTAAGCTCTTCTACGACCAGTCCCTAATCGACAGAGCTTACAGACATGTGAGTCTAGGTGAACAGGGAATCTTCCGCACCATATTCAAGATATGGGCAGTAAACTACGCGGTTATTCTCTGAAATAATGGCACGATTTTAACTCCTTTGTTATGGTGGTAACTGCCTGGCAGCGTGGGAACGTTACTACTTCCACAATAACCTCCAGTAACAGCTCAATAATTTGGGACATTAAGACAGCCTTTACACTGGAGATACAACAATACAAATTGAAGACTATAAAAGGCAGAATCATCAGGACAATGAGAGAGATCCGAAGACGATTAGGAGCATAGTACTATAGTCTTTGGCTCTATTTTGTAATCCAACATACTCAATACATACACACATGAGTAGGGTTGTTATTCTCCTAAGAGAAGGCCCGAACCTGTATAAAAATCCCTGTGTCTCCATCTCTGTGTGATTTTGAGCCTAGAGGAACCCCCGAATTAAATAATCTTTACGTAAGTTCGGTCCTATAACACCGACAGAAAGTTTCAAAGCTGCAAAGCAAACACTTCAAAACCACAGTGAAAAGCTCCCCCTCAACACAAGGAGCTGAAAAACTCCCCCTCAACACAAGAGAAGCAAATTTCGCCAATCTTTTTTAATTCCTCCCATTTTTCTCCCCCTTTGGCAATTTAATAATCAAAAACCTCAGAAAAAGAATAATTCTAAGAAAAAAGGAGCAAGGAGAGTAAAAATCAAGAAGCTTTGTAGATTATCCAAGTCACTTCGTATTAATTTAGTAAATTAACTAAGCCATCTTTTTTACTAGAGCTATCTAAATCATATAAAGTCATATACCATATAGCAATGTCAAAACAAGTCTTTAGAATTGACGAGGATATAACAATCCTCATTTTATTATATATCTATAATTCATATTATGGATAATAATGACGTCATGTAACTCTTGAGCATACTCCTTAATAGCCATAAGGGAGAAGCTGGAGGTCGTAAGTTCTTCTACGACCACCTGGTAGTCGTAAGTTCTCTTACGACTACCCTATAGTCGTAAGACCTTCTACGACTATCCTATGATCGTAAGTTCTTCTATGACCAGTCCCTTATCGACATGGCTTACAGACATGTGGGCCTAGTCAATCAGAGAATCTTCCACACCATATTCAAAATATGGGTAGTAAATTGCGCGGTTATTCTCTGGAATAATGGCACGATTTTAACCCCTTTGTTATGGTGATAATCGTCAAAAGATGGGAACGCATTACTCCCATAATAACCTTTAGTAACGGTTCAATAATCGGGACATTAAGGCGCTTTACACCGAGGTGCAATGACACCTTGAGGATCAGATAAAAGGCGTAATCATCAGACAATCGGGCGACCGGAGATCATTAGAAGGACAATTCTCTAGTCTTTGGATCCATCTTGTAATCCAGCATACTCAATACATACACACAGGAGTAGGGTTGTTATTCTCCCAGGAGAAGGCCCGAACCTGTATAAAAAAACCCTGTGTCTCCATCTCTGTGTGATTTTGAGCCTAGAGGAACCCCCGAATCAAACAATCTTTACGTAAGTTCGGTCCCAAAACACCGACAAGACGGGCAGGGCAGCACGACTGAGTAAAGGACGACGGAACCATGACGTCATGCCCCACGATCCGTGCATGAAACGAACGATGATGATACGCATGTGGCCCCTAGGTGCACCATATACTTATCGATATAACCATTGTCATTCGATTCCTCGAATATACAAACATCAAATGGTTCTGAGTCCAAACTCATACTTTGTCTGCTTTAATTCTTCTCCCTTTTGGATCAAGATAACTTGCATCACTGTCCAAACTAGTACAACGTGTTCCCTATTAGGGTTTGTTTGGATAGAGAGGGATTAGAACCAATCCCTTCAGATTGAAAGGGATTTTAGTTTAAATTCCGAATCAATCCGAAGGGATTGAGTCAGATCACAATGTATCCAAAGATAGGGAGGAATTAGAACTAATCCATTCGGATTAGAAGGAATTTTAGTTCAAATTCCAAATCAATCCGAAGAGATTAAGTCGGATCACAATGTATCCAAACAAGCCCTTAAACAGCGTTTACTCGCACGGTTTGGCAACGCCTTAGGCGACCTGCGCCCCTTCTCCTTCTCCCTGCTGGTGCCACTCCGGCACCAGCGGCCACCCCTCTCCACCTCCTCCTTCACCTCCGCCCCACCCTCGTCGTGCGATGAGTCCCCTCGACAAGCCCCCCTCCCTAATCCCCCGCCGCCTCCGCCTTCCCCCATTCCGCGAGCCTCCCTGCAAGATTTCATCAGCACGCAGGTTTGCCCCAATCCTCCCCCACCCTCCGCCTCCTTCTACCGCCCTCCAAGCTTAACCCCTGCCTTCCCCACCCCAGACCTCTTCCGGGGCCAGATCTAGATCTGATCTGGCCCCCGAAGCAGGCCGGCCTAAGCTCTTCTCGCCCTCCCATTGCTCGTCAGTCTGTGCCCGTGTTTCTCCCTAGCATTTCGTACAAAACCAAGTCCACCCCCACAAGTTGCAGAGTCCCCGGGTCTTCGGCCACTTCATCTCGCCCTCAACACCCGGCATTGAAGGCGTCTTCCTACTTGCAAATCCTCCAGCGGCCGGCCCCACCGAGCGACGCCACTCCTCCTTCGTCGGGCTGGCCCATCACCCACCCTCTGCCAAAGCACATTCATTGCCCTAGCTCCTCCCCTAGGGCTACTGCTCTAGCTCGGCGCCCCTCGTCCCATCGACGCTTCCTCGAGCAACCCGCGAATCCCCAAGCCAGAGGAAGCATTCACTCACTCAAACTCAAAGCCGTTCGGCCCGTTGCAGCAGAGGGTTGGCAAGAAGTTAAGCGACCTCACTGGTGGCGTGCAGTTGGACGTCATGCATCCCCACTCTCTGTCAAAGCCTCCTCTGTCCCCTCCCGCTTTAAATCCGACGGAAGGTGCTTTCGTTGCCTCGCGCGTGACCACAAAATCTCAACCTGCCGAGAGCCCATTAGGTGCTTCCTCTGCTTCACCTCTGGCCATCGGGCTAGTGAGTGCAGGCGCAGGCAGAAGATCTTCAGTCCTTCCTCCTTGCGACGGCAAGCTCCTGCGAAGAATCCTGGGCGGGCGGCTTCCCCAAAACCGTGCGCCCAGACCATGGCATTCCTTGGAGCACCCAATACCTGGCCGGAAGAAAACTACTGCATTATCAATGGCTATCCTCACCGACCGTCTGCCAGATCGGAGGCCACCGCCTCGTTGCATGGGTGTTGCGGGGCGACGCTAGTGCCGATGATGAGCAAATGGCGAGGTGGTCCCAAGACTGCTTCGCTCTGCGTCGGAGGATGTTGCCATCTCCCTCCACCATCTGGAGACCTTCCTCCTCAAGTTCAGTAGCAAGAATTTGAGAGATAGAGTGCAGGAAGTGAAGAAATTTCAGCACAACGACCTGGAGATCCATGTGCGGCCATGGAGGTCAGTGAGCCATGCCTTCAGTGCTGCGATGTTCTTTCGCGTTCGGCTCTGCCTGGAATGGCTCCCGGTGTTCGCTTGGACATCGAATATCGCGGAGCGCATCATCGGCAGAAAGTGCTCACTGCACACCATCGAAGGGGTCTCGGCGAGTTGTGAGGACACGCAGACTCTCAACATCTGGGCTTGGACCTCCAACCCGAGCTCTATCCCAAAGGTGGCCCGGATCACCTTCATTCAGCGCGGCGAAGACCCCAACCGCCCAGAAGCGAGTTCTCGACTCCCGGACAAATGGAGGTAAGGGCTCACGCACCAGGTCATCATCCACCTCGACTACATTGAGGACCACACGGCTGCTATACTCGACGACTTCCTCTCGGCTGCGGACACCGCCCCTTACGAGCCTCTCACATCCCGGTGCCCTTGGAACCTGGGGGCTGTAGACGGCACACTGGAAGCTAAAGGGGGGCCGACTCATATTCCTCCTTAGCCGCTTTGGTAGGAGTAGTAGGAAGACCGCCCTGCAGAGGACCGTCGTAACCCTCGCGGCCCCCATCGAACCTCTTGACACTCGGCTTGCGCCGACCATCCTCCCACTCAGAATAAAAGGCGCAAGGATAGCGACGACGACAAGGGCCGCCACCACCTCACCAACCATCGAAGCCACAGGAGTTCTCACTCATCTGTCAAGCTGCGTCTTGGCTTGGGTCGCAAGCGAGATCGTTCCCCTCGCCGGGGTCACACACATGGCGGGGAGAGGGACGGCCGTCGTTGTCCACTGGTTCCAGGGGAGTTAGCCCCCTCCCCAAGCGCTAGGAGGGTCAACCTAGACTGCTTCGGCCTGCCCAAGCATTCGCCAGAGCAAGTCAAAGCATCAACCGATCGAGCGCTTCAGGACCTCTTCACTTCATACGCCAAATCTTTGCGTGAAGCCCTTCATGAGGTTCTTGACCAATCTCAACCCCAAACTTCCTTGCAACCGATCTGCACTTCTGTGCAGGCGCGAGATGTCTGGCTGTGCAAAGCAGAAGCTTACATTCGGGCCATGTCGATGGCAGACATCGAGCTTGGTCTAGCACCAGACCCCTCGACTACTATGCAGCCCAGGCTGACTTGGCCCACCTTCCTCCAGGCGGCAGGACAACTGACTGCCCCAACCGTCACAAAAGCTGCACCCGGCCAAGAGCTCAATCCACATCAAGACATCCATGCCGTGAAGACCACCGTTGTCTCATCTCAGGCTGTGCCATCGCTCCCACAGGAGATGGGCCCTTCACGACAACAAATTTCTTGATCGGCCCGCTAACCCCTTCCGCGTAATCCAAGACCTCTCTCGACTGGTTCCTCCCCCACTGCTGCCGCCTTGATTCAAGCCTGCAATGTGGTCGCGACGGTCTTCGGCGAGCCCCAAGGGTCATCCTGTGTCGGCTCACGACCCCCTAGAGCAGGCATCCTCCCAGTGTCGACCACGGCTCTCCGCCCCCCCTGGGAGGCCTCACCCCGGTCTCGCCAAAGGAGCTGACGGGAGGGTTCTTAGAATAGGAGCTGGCAGCTGCTCTCCAGGTTCTGCTCCACACTCCTTCCTTCCAGTTCAATGATGTTGGTTTTCCCCTGTAGGATCAAGGATAACCGACTAGAGGGGGGGTGAATTGGAGGTTATTAAACTTTTTAACAATTTAACAATTTAGTCAATTTATAACTTAGTCTAAACAAGTTATACTTCTAGCTAAGCAAATCAATCACAAAAATAAGCTAGAAATATAAATGCAAAAAGTAAAGACTAGAGATAACCACAAAGACACGATGATGTTTTTCCTGTGGTATCAAGACTTGCTTGGCCTTCACTAGTCCACGCTGAGGAAGCTTGACGCCTCAAGCCGCTCCACTAATTAAGCCTTCCTCAAATCACTATGGTTGTTCTTCCTCCGCTCCGGAGATGGTGAACACCAAACCACTCACAAGCTTGCACCGGCCTCTTCACAATCTTCTTTGAAGAGATCACCGTGCTTCACCTCCAACCGCCTAGGAGTGCGGCAACACTCCAAGAGTAATAGACCAAGGTCTTCGCTGATTACACTTCAAGTGCAAATGGATCAACTAGGAGTATGAATGCACTTGAATGTATCTCAACAACCTCACAATGAATGCACAAGAGTGTTTTTGAGTGTTATGAATGCAAGGGCTCTCAAGGCTCTATGAATGTCAAATGGGCACTAGCAGCCTTGACTTGAGTAGTTGGGGTATTTAAAGCCCCACAAACAATTATGACCGTTGAGTCGAAACCCAACAATTGAGCAAAATCGAACGATCAAGAAGACAATTTACAGACGATCGACTTCCGATCGAAAGCACACCAACGGCTAGAACAGATACTAAAAAGGAAATACTAGCCGTTGACACCCAATAAACGACCGCAGTAAACGCGCAGACGTCGTCGACGGTTCCCGGTCGTATTGCTTTCTCAAATGTACAACCGTTTGTAGGGTTTCGCGATTGGCTTAAGATTTGCAATGGTTCTGGAATTTTTGTACTGCCATATAAAAATCGGAATGACCGCGAGTTTGCACGACCGTTCCCTAAGTGCGGAACGTCCGATTTCCAGATTGAGTTTTTGAGCAGATTTGCACTTGTTCTGTTTTTATTGAACCGCCTCACAAATGTCGGAACGACCGCAAAACGGTACGACCGTTAGCCACGAGCGGTACGACCGATTTCTATGAGAGATTCTGAGGCAATTTGCAACGCTTCTGGTTTTATTGAACCGCCAACTAAAATACTGGAATGATCATGATGCAGACGACTGGATCAAGGACCCTATTGCTTCGCTGAACACTTAATTGGTTGTTCCTTCAAAATACGGTACTACCGCCAAGTAAAGTCCGGTCATATCACACTAAGCGTGATCTGACCGCAAGTATAATTGCGATACTACCGATTTTGGATAGAAGCACTTAGAACTTTTCAATTTAATTTCAAGTTTAAATTCAAATGCATGCATGATCCTAAATTGATCCATATGGCACAAGAACATGCTATAAAGCTACTAGCCATGATCCCTCTTAATAGTACGACGTTTATCCTATAATCCGGTCTTTCATCCAAAACTCCTAGACCGGTAAAATAGAAAAAGAGATCCTAGACTACTTGTATTTTGTCTTTGAGCCAAAAGATCTTCATGTAGTCCATTTGCATGCCACTTTGCATCAACACGTTCACCGATGGGATTTAACCTTGTAAATACTTAATAAACATGTTAATCCCATATTCACATATTGTCATTAATTACCAAAATAATTTTTAGGGGCCTAGATGCTTTCAATCTCCCCCTTTTTGGTAATTGATGACAACACTAATAATATGTGAGAAAGATTGGTTTGAATATACCATATTTGTATATTCTTTTGATGGCTTAATAATAAAACAATTCTTGCAATGAGCACAAATGAATGTATGAGAATTATTTTCTTGTTAAGTTTAGTTTAATGAAAGCTCCCCCTAAACATGTGCATACTAAGATAGAACATTTTGTGGAAAATTTGAGAAATTTGGGCGGAGTTTCTTTAGCAAATTTGAACTTGAGGAAATGCAATAGTAAGATGTGACGATAATTGAGATTGTATTTAAAGATAATAACATGACATCATCCACAAGTTCAGCAAGTTAAAGGATGCATAATTAAACTATTACAAGCACATATAAGTTCAACATTACAAAATAAGTCCAACATATAAGTCCATATATATATATATATATATATATATATATATATATATATATATATATATATATATATATATATATATATACACACACATATATACACACACACACACAAAAGCTTGCGCTTGCTCCCACTAAAGCTATGTCTTCTATATCTTTTCACTTCTCTCCCACTTTGGCATCAAGGTACCAAAAACAACTCAGACAATGGGATCCTGAGGAGGAGGGACGACGCCTGGGAAGCCGGATCTGTGGCCGAGTAGGAGCGGAACTGAGCAGATCTCGAGAGTCTGGGGCCTGAAGAGCGGAATCCTGAGAAGCGATGGCTCGCTTCTGGAGGAGGAGTCAAGACGATCTCGAGGAATCAAACAACAGGAGCTGAAGCGTAACCAAGATCCCGAGGTGCAGCGCCATACTGAGCCGGAGGAGGTACATGAGGCATAGAGGATGTCCTAGAAATAGGAGGATGTCGAGAGAAGCGCCCGAGGAGTCTTCAAAATCCTCTAAGTCAGCCATGCTTCCATCGGCAACCATTCTCTTATGAGTCTCATCGAAGAAATCATTCTGAGTCTGTTCCATCTCAAGTTATCGTCCTCGAGTCTCACTCTGAAAATCATCTTGTTCAGCCTTGATTTCTTGTAAAGAGCTAAGAATAAGCTGCTGATTCTGAAGAATCTGTGCAAGAGTGCTATCAGCAGGAGCATCACCAGCAGAGCGATGGTGTGAGCCTCACCAAAGATCATCCTCAAGACTATCACGTCGTGGAGGAAGACCGCCTCGTGGCTGTGAGGACTTGTGAACAGTTCCCAATCCACCACGATACTCCATTTTGTGTGTGATCCATGTCATGATGTATGGAGCATAATAAATTCTTTTAATTCTATCATTCTTAGAGGAGACTATGCCGTGAAGAATCACATCCACAACATCAAATTTGATGCCCCTCATAATATTATCTATAATATTCTAGGCGTGACCACGAATTGCATCAAAGTTGCCACTTTTGGGGTAGAAGGTGTGGTTGATGATCCTGTTGATCATGCTAGGAATTGGTCTCAGTACAGTGATTGTGCCTAACTTGTTTTTGACAGTAGGATGATAATAATCAGACCAAGCAGGACACAATAAAGCAGGCCTCTCAAAGACTTTATCCCAAGTTCCGGACTAAACCTTCAAAACTTTCTCAAATTCTTCCTTAGTGCTCTCCACATACTTAGAGGCTGATATCCATCTGATAGAATTCAGTCGAGAGACATGCATCAGAAAGCATAGAACTGTCTGATAAGCTTGTCGTCATAGTTCTGTTTCAGTGCAACAAGGTCATGAAGACCTACCTGAAGAAAGAGCTGATAAATACTACTATAATTGTCCAAAGAATTTAAGTGAGTCCACTTGATCCATTTATGATCTGCAAACTTTCTGTTAGGACCATACAACTGCTCAAACACTTGCTCCTGGAAGACAGTGTGAAAACCAGGATGTACACTGTCTGACTTTAAGAGGTACTGATTTACATGCCTTTTGATTGCATCATCATCTACTGACAGGATGCGTAAATCAATTGGAGATGCTGGAGGATCTCCTAAGTTATCAAATGTACCTTCTGGAGAGTCGGGCTCAGATTGAGTCTGATCATCAGAGATATAGTCCTCACTTGCTTTTGTCTCAGATTCTGGTGCTGGTCCTTTTCCTTTAACATGCACGACCTTCTGACGAACGGAACGTGATTGCCGCACTAGAGGTGACAGACGTCGACGATGGGGTGATCGAGTAGGAGCAGCAGAGGATTGAGGAGATGACTGTCCTCGAGGGGGTCCATGAGATTTCCTTGTCGCAACCCTCATCCTAGGCATCTTTAGAAACAGAGAGTAGGTTACAAGATATTCAAAGGAATGATTGGAATTGAATTTAGTTGAAAAAGAATTGACATTTCGTTTTACTGTCAGACAATCGGACGTATCATTGTTCATTGGCGATGATGACCTTGATCGCGCGCCGCATCACATTAAGAACCGATCGTTCGATTTTCCGACCGAAGTTCTAGGCGTCAATTCTCGCATATTTGGTGGTTTTTGATGGATTGAATCCATGGATCTGATGCACAACCATCTTAAGACACCAAATAACATCTTTTGCCCAATTAGAACTACAGAAAATCATCACATTTTCAATAATCCCTAAAAAGGGATATCCTAGGGTTCCAAAGAGATAAAACTTGAATCAAAAGGAGTTTTACCTTCGGATTTGAGGAGGCGAACCCTGGAGAGACTAGCAATACGAAGGAATCAAGAAATACAGAAGAGAAATACAGATTTTGAGAGATGGTTTGAGAGGGCTCGGGCGTGAGAGAGAGAGAGAGAGAGACGAAAAGGTGTAACGGACGAGGAAGGCGGATTTAACCGCCATGAGGAGTTAAGGAGAAAAAATAACTGCTGGGAGTTAAGTTTTTCTTCACAAACCGTCATGATCGTTCCGCCAAAGCCGCTCGGTCGCTCAAGACTTCCGGTCATATACCATTGTAATCGCTATCGATCATGCACAGATATACGGTTGTTGTTTCGATTATCCTGGGGCTTTCTGGATTTTCTAGAAATCTTAGATTATTTTGCAAATGATCCCCAATTTTGCACTCAAATAAATATCATTAAAGATCATTATGCATAGAATAGACTATTGTCTATATAGGAACATAATTTTTTATAATCATAGCTATTCTTAATAAAGATTTGAAAAATATTTTCATAAAATACTCAAATAATATCAAATGAAGCACATAACATGAGGCAAGAGTTCAAACAACATTTGAATAATCTATGATATTTAACTCATTCCTCAATTTGCAAAAGCGACCTTCGTCTAGTGGCTTGGTGAAGATGTCCGCTAATTGATCCTCGGTTCTTATGTAGCTAATTTCAATATCTCGCTTGCTCACATGATCTCTCAAGAAGTGGTGACGGATATCTATATGCTTGGTTCTTGAGTGTTGAACAGGGTTATTAGCAATTTTCACGGTACTATCATTGTCACACAAAAGAGGTATTTTATTAATTTTAATTCCATAATCCATCAATGTTTACCTCATCCATAGCAATTGAGCACAACAACTTCCCGCAGAAACATATTCGGCTTCGGCGGTGGATAAAGCTACGGAGTTTTGTTTCTTGGATGACCATGATACTAAAGATCTTCCTAAGAATTGACAACTACCTGAGGTGCTTTTTCTATCCACTTTGCAACCCGCATAATTGCAATCCGAATATCCAATTAAATCAAATTTAGCACCTTTAGGATACCAAAGGCCAATGCTAGAGGAATGCTTTAAATATCTTAGTATTCTTTTAACACCCATTAAATGACACTCTTTTGGAGTTGCTTGAAAACGTGCACACATGCAAACACTAAACATGATATCGGGCCTAGATGCAGTAAGATAAAGCAAGCTACCAATCATAGATCTATAAAGCTTTAAATCTACCGGTTTACCTCTCTCATTTAGATCAAGATGACCATTTGTAGCCATGGGAGTCTTGATGGGCTTTGAATCTTCCATGCCAAATCTTTTAAGTAAATCCTTCACGTACTTGGTTTGACTAATGAAAGTCCTATCCTTGAGTTGCTTAATTTGAAATCCAAGGAAATAGCTTAATTCTCCGATCATTGACATTTCAAATTCCCTAGACATCATATCACCAAATTTCTCGTAAAAATCTTAGTTAGTAGACCCAAAAATGGTATCATCAACATAAATTTGACTTACAAAGAAATCATCATTTATGACTTTAGTGAATAAAGTTGAATCAATCTTCCCAATTTTGAATCCTTTTGAGACTAGAAAATCTCTAAGGCGTTCATACCATGCTCTAGGAGCTTGTTTAAGACCATAGAGCGCCTTGGAGAGTTTATAGACATGATTTGGATTCTTTGGATCTTCAAAACCGGGAGGTTGTTCAACAAAGACAAGTTTGGATATTTTACCATTTAAGAATGCACTTTTAACATCCATTTGAAATAATTTAATATCAAATTTTACCATTTAAGAATGCACTTTTAACATCCATTTGAAATAATTTAATATCAAAGCATGATGCAAAAGCAAGTAATATCCGAATTGATTCAAGCCTAACTACGGGAGCAAAGGTTTCACCAAAATCCAAACCTTCAATTTGTGAATACCCTTGAGCGACCAACCTTGCCTTGTTCCGAACAACCAAACCATTATCATCTTGCTTGTTCCTAAAGACCCATTTTGTACCAATAACATTGTGTTTTTCGGGTCGATCCACCAATGTCCAAACTTCATTCCGGGTGAAATTATTGAGTTCTTCATGCATCGCATTCACCCAATCCGGATCTTCAAGTGCTTCTTCTACATTCTTTGGCTCAATAGAAGAGACAAAAGAGTAATGTTCACAAAAAGAGGCAACACGAGAGCGTGTTTGGACACCCTTACTTACGTCACCCAATATTTGATCTATTGGATGATCTTTTGCAATTGCATTATGGATTCTTGGTGGTTGGTTGGATAGTTGATCATCTTCTTTGTTGCCCTCTTCACTAAGTTGAACTTGATTTGTGGAAGAGGTGGGTGGTTCAATTTGAGTGGAAGATGTTGGATCGTCTTCGGGCTTGACGTCGCCTATTTGCATATGTTCCATTGCTTTTCTTAAAGCTTCATTACCTACATCATCCAAGTTCTCATGGTCTTCTTGAGAGCCGTTAGTTTCATCAAATTGCACATCGTGTCTTTCTTCAACCAAACCGGAGTTTTTGTTGAAGACACGATAAGCCTAGCTATTTGAAGAATAACCAAGCAAGAAACCAACATCACAACGACTATCAAATTTTGAAATACGAACACCCTTCTTTAAAATATAACACTTGCAACCAAATACTCGGAAATAAGAGATGTTCGGTTTTCTTCCTACAAGAAGCTCATAGGAAGTCTTTTTCAAAAGACGGTGCAAATAAAGACGATTTATGGCGTGACAAGCGGTATTAATAGCTTCCGCCCAAAAGACATCGGAAGTATTATATTCATCAAGCATTGTCCTAGCCATTTCAATCAATATACGATTTTTCCTTTCTACTACTCCATTTTGCACCGGAGTGTAGGTTGTGGAAAGTTTATGCTTTATTCCAAGTTCATCACAAAAGTCTTCAACTTTAGTATTTTTGAACTCAGAACCATTATCACTACGGATTTTCTTTATTTTGAAATCAAATTCATTTTGGGCCCTTTTGCAAATCTTTTGAAAATTTCGGAGGTTTCACTTTTGTCATCTAAGAAGAATACTCATGTATATCTAGAGTAATCATCCACAATGACTAAACAATAGCTATTACCTCCAATACTCTTGTAGGTTGTTGGCCCAAACAAGTCTATATATAACAGTTCCAATGGTCTAGAAGTTGACATGATACTCTTGGAAGGATGAGAATTTGCGATTTATTTACCGGCTTGACAAGCACTACAAAGTATATTTTTCTCAAACTTCACATCTTTCAAGCCAACAACTAAATCATGTTTAAAAAGCTTTTTGAGTTGAATCATTCCAACATGAGCTAGCCTTCTATGCCAAAGCCAACCCAATGAGGTTTTTGCCATTAAACAAGTTTTTAAACAAGATTCACTTGAACTAAAATCAACTAAGTAAAGATTTTCAAATCTAAAGCATTTGAAAGCTAAAGAGCTATCTTTTGCATTAGAAATGGTTACACCTTCACTAGAGAATGAACAAACTAGTTCAAGATCACATATTTGAGCAACGGATAGCAAGTTAAAGTTTAATGATTCTACTAAAGAAACATTAGAAATGGAAAGGTCATTTGAGATAGCAATTTTACCCAATCCTAATACCATTCCTTTGCTATTGTCTCCAAAAGTGATCTTTTCCATTCCTTGACAATTCTCGAATGTGGTGAACATTTTTCTATCACCGGTCATGTGTTGTGTGCATCCACTATCAAGCACCCAATGTTTTCCACCGGTTTTATAGTTCACCTACAAAATAAAATCAAGTCCTTTTAGCTACCCAAATTTGTTTGGGTCCTTGGAGGTTAGTAACCAAGGATTTAAGTACCCAAATAGCATTCTTTTTAGCGCCTAAAATTGAAGTGCCAACAAAACGAGCAATTATTTTACCATCCTTAGACTTTTTAAGCATATAGCAAGAATCATATATTCCAATGGATGGAATCTTACCCTTAGGACAATCTTGTTGCACATGTCCTATTTCCTGGCATTTATAACATTGCTTACCATTTTGCCTCACAAATATCGTGGGCATGTTTACCAGCTTCTTACCTTTCTTAGGCACATACCCAAGACCTTCTTTATTGAATGAGCACCTTTGCTCACTCAAAAGTTTGTTAAGGGTGGCCTTGCCCTTGAAACAATTTTTCAAGCTCTTGCTTAGCTTGATCACTTGTTCTTTTAGCTCATTGTTTTCATGAACAAGCTTTGAATCATTTTTCTCAACAGTATTATGATAAGCATCAACATTAGAGCAACATGGGATAGCAAGTAGATCATCACATGAGGTAGATGCACTAGTCTTAGCAATTTATACATTAGGCATTTTATCAATAATATTGCATGTGATTCCTACACTAGAACAAGACTTATGTGAATACTCTTGGATAAGCAAGTTGTGAGCTTCCTCAAGCTCCATATAAGAATCTTTTAGAGTATTGTATTCTTTGTTTAAGACCTTATATTTTGATTTTTCTTTTCCAAGATATTCATTTAAATCATTAAGCATATCCATTAATTCATCATAAGTTGGTTCATCACTAATAATGGATTTTACCTTATCTCCTTTTGCCATGAGGCAAGTAGGAGTGGAGAATAGCGATGGAGCTTCCTTGATGGTGATGCCGACTAGTCCCTTCTTCTTGGGGGACTCTTCCTCATCGGAGTCGGATTCACTTGACTCATCATTTGAATCCCACTCTCCAATGTAGGCTTCATGCTTGCCGTCTTTGTGAAGCTTCTTGAAGAGCTTCTTCTTGCCATTGTATTCCTTCTTCTTTGATGACTTGTTCTTGTCATCCTTCTTTTCGGGGCAATGAGAAACAATATGCCTCTTCTCTTCACAATTATAGCACCGAATGTTGCTATAACACTTCTTGTCACTTGAGGATTGCCCCTTCTTATACTTGTCGAAGTTATAGCTTCTATTGGGGCGTCTCTTCATTACCCTCTTCATCCTTCTCACAAGGAGTGCATACTCCTCATCGGAATCTTCTTCTTTATCTTCATCATCACTTGATTCCGCCTTAGCCTTGAAAGCGGTGATCTTCTTCTTTGAGGAGGATGTCTCCAAGAGCTCTTCCTTGTCCTTCTTGAACAACTCATTTGTGATGAGGTTGCCCAAGAGTCCCGTTGGTGTCATCCTTGGTAACTCGGCTGAGTTGAGAAATAGAGTCACCAACGTCTCATATTTGTCCGGGAGAGCCCTAAGCATCTTGCGCATAATATCAACATCAAGAAGGTTAGTCCCAAGGCCTTTGAGCTCATTCACAATGTTGTTGAGTCGTGAATACATCTCATTGATGTTTTCATGAGGCAACATCATGAATGTCTCATATTTGATCCGCAGCCTATGCAATTTAGCTTCTTTGACCGTGGATGTACCCTCATGGATTTCCGAGAGAGTGGTCCAAATATCATGAGCGGTTTCCAAATTGCTCACTCTATTAAACTCATCCGCGTTCAAAGCGTCAAAAAGAGCATTCATAGCTTGGGCATCTAAATGAGCATTACACGTCTCTTGATCCGTGGGAGCTAGTGCTTTAAGAGGCATAACGTAACCCTCATTTATGATTTTCCATACGCTTGGACTCATGGCCTTTAAATAAATTGACATTCTAATTTTTCAATAAGCATAATTAGTGCCATCAAATAAAGGAGCTTTTCCTATAACAATTCCCTCACTAGCCATCCTTTTCTCTCTTAGACGGTTAAGTCTAAATCAATGAGAGACCAAGCTCTGATACCACTTGTAGGATCAAGGATAACCGACTAGAGGGGGGTCAATAGGAGGTTATTAAACTTTTTAACAATTTAACAATTTAGCCAATTTATAACTTAGTCTAAACAAGTTATACTTCTAGCTAAGCAAATCAATCACAAAAATAAGCTAGAAATATAAATGCGGAAAGTAAAGACTAGAGATAACCACAAAGACACGATGATGTTTTTCCCGTGGTATCGAAGACTTGCCGGTCTTCACTAGTCCACGTTGAGGAAGCTTGACGTCTCAAGCCGGCTCCACGAATTAAGCCTTCCTTCAAATCACTATGGTTGTTCTTCCTTCGCTCCGGAGATGGTGAACACCAAACCACTCACAAGCTTGCACCGGGCCTCTTCACAATCTTCTTTGAAGAGATCACCGTGCTTCACCTCCAACCGTCTAGGAGTGCGGCAACACTCCAAGAGTAATAGACCAAGGTCTTCGCTTGATTACACTTCAAGTGCAAATGGATCAACTAGGAGTATGAATGCACTTGAATGTATCTCAACAACCTCACAATGAATGCACAAGAGTGTTTTTGAGTGTTGAGTGAATGCAAGGGCTCTCAAGGCTCTATGAATGTCAAATGGGCACTAGCAGTCTTGACTTGAGCAGTGGGGGGTATTTAAAGCCCCCACAAACAATTATAACCGTTGGAGTCGAAACCCAAAGAATTCGAGCAAAATCGAACGATCAGCGGACAATTTATGATGCGACCGCGCCGATGAAAGCACACCAACGGCTAGAACACATACTAAAAAAGGAAATACTAGCCGTTGGACACCCGATCGAACGACCGCAGTAAACGCGATGACGTCCGACGGTTCTTGGCCATACTGTTTACTACGGTGATACGACCGCTTGTAGGGTTTCGCGATTGGCTTAAGATTTGCAATGGTTCGGAATTTTGTACCACCATATAAAATCGGAATGACCGCAGGCCGGTATGAACGTTCCCTAAGTGCGGAACGTCCGATTTTCAGATTGAGTTTTTGAGCAGATTTGCACTTGTTCTGTTTTTATTGAACCGCCTCACAAATATCGGAACGACCGCAAAACGGTACGACCGTTAGCCACGAGCGGTACGACCAATTTCTATGAGAGATTCTGAGGCAATTTGCAACGCTTCTGGTTTTATTGAACCGTCAACTAAAATGCGGAATGACCGCGATGCGGTACGACCGGTCAAGGACACGGTCGTTCCGCTTGAACACTTAATTGGCTGTTCCCTTCAAAATGCGGTACTACCGCCAAGTAAAGTCCGGTCATACCGCACCAAGCGGTATGACCGCAAGTATAACTGCGGTACTACCGATTTTGGACAGAAGCACTTAGAACTTTTCAATTTAATTTTAAGTTTAAATTCAAATGTATGCATGATCCTAAATTGATCCATATGGCACAAGAACATGCTATAAAGCTACTAGCCATGATCCCTCTTAATAGTACGGCGTTTATCCTATAATCCGGTCTTTCATCCAAAACTCTTAGATCGGTAAAATAGAAAAAGAGATCCTAGACTACTTGTACTTTGTCTTTGAGCCAAAAGATCTTCATGTAGTCCATTTGCATGCCACTTTGCATCAACACGTTCACCGATGGGATTTAACCTTGTAAATACTTAATAAATATGTTAATCCCATATTCACATATTGTTATTAATTACCAAAACAATTTTTAGGGGCCTAGATGCTTTCATCGCCCCGCCCCGTGCAGCTTCAGCCCGGTGGGACTTCTCTGGTGCCGATGCTGTCCCTGGACCAGGCACCCTACTCCTCCACCGACGCCACCTTGGGTTCCACCAGTCGGCAGGCGAAAGATCGAGGAGAGCTCCAGTGCTCGATCAGATGGCTTGCAGACCCACAGCCGGGTCCTCCGCCGACCCTGCCTTGGGAGGAGATGCTTCGACGCCGACTGCGCCACTTCAGGAGCTGATGGGTCAGGAGCTCCATCCCAGCGAGACTCCTCAAGGTCACCAGGAGAGAATCGACCTCAGCACACTTCTCCAGCCGGCCCAGGATGCCCAGCACAAGGAGCAGGGGACATCACAGTGGTTGGCTCTCAAGGCGGCTCTGTTCTCCAATCCACCTCCTTCGATCATCGCTGCACCGGCCTCTCCACAAATCAAGCGCACAATCGGACAGGTTAATCTCCGTCGCAGCGTTCGCCTGGCGGCCTAGAGCAGGCCGGGCTCTATGATGCTTCGTGCCTAGGAAGCCCTTGCCCACAAGTTGGGCACTTTCCCAAAGGACCGCCCGCTCACGGAGACAGCGCTCAAAGATTACCTCGCAATATTCGAATCCCCCCTTCCGGAAGACACTATATCCGCTCTGGCGCAGCTCTTCAAGGTGGATTGCTAGCTCACTCGGCGAGCGGACGATGCCCTCGTTGAGATGGGAGGTCACCTCCTTCTAGACAGCCAGGAGTTCGCGGCATCGTCTACTCAAGCTCCTGCAGCTGTGCAGGGCACCCAAGTGGCGGTGGCCTAGAGGGTGGAACCCCTTCCAGTTGTAGACAGGACAATTTCAGGACATGCAGATCTTAATCAATGCTATTGTAGATCGTGCGGATCCTGCCTCTTTTATGTCATTGTCGCTGTTTAAGTCTACGATGTCTTGATTAAGTCTTTTGCTAAAGCTATGTCACTTGTTCTCGCTGAAGATATGCCTCTTGTTCAATTTCAAAGATTTGCCACTTGTTCAATTTCAACTCCCCCAGTTTCCCTTCGCTCTCCCTGGGTTCGGTCGACGGCCTCGACCCAGCTCCATGGCCTCTGCCGCTTCTGCTGCTTGAGATGCAGCCAGGTCACTCCGTCAAGCCGGCCTCTTCTCGACCCCTTTGTGGCCTTGGTGGCAAGGCAGGAACTCCCTGCAGAAGGTGCTCCCGTGTAAGTCCTCAGCGGTAGGGGAAGGTAGCCCTGTCCGAGGTTTGTCCGTGGCGATGTATGCTTGTAGCCACCCACCGCTGTTTCTCAGAAAGCCTCAGCCAACCACAACCACCTCAACACATCCAATCGGCCAGGCCTCCTAGGTCATCTAACTCCCAGCGGGTGCCGCCTCCATTAATGTCTAGATCAAGCATCAATATTCTCAGTTGGAACATGCGGGGCCTCAACAACCAGGCTAGAAATCGCTCATCCAGAAGACCCTAACTTCCACAATGTGCCATCTCGTTTGCCTTCAGGAAACCAAACTTACCACGGTAGACCAAAACCTCGCCTGCTCCCTTGGGGGATATAACCTGCAGAACTACGCCCACAACCCGGCGGAGGGTACGCGGGGCAGAATTCTTCTTCTCTAGAATAGCAATTTCATTGAGATAGAAGACGTTCTTATCTCGGTCTTCAGCTTGTCGGCGACGGTGTTCCTAAAAGAGTGCAACTCGTCCTTTCACCTCACGATCGTTTACGGGCCATCCCAAAGCAGAAACAAGGTAGCCTTCCTTCATGAACTCGCCTCCTTAAAACCAACATCTGGCTCCAACTGACTGGTTTTAGGAGATTTCAACCTCATCTACCGTGCTCAAGACAAAAATAACTCCAATATTAACCCTTGTCGTATGGCTCTTTTCCGCAACACTCTCAACGCTTGCGAGCTAAAAGAAATTCATTTCCAAAAGAGCAATGAATGTCAAAGACCCACTTTGGTCAGACTAGACAGAGTCTTTTCTAATGAAGGTTGGGACAACCTCTTCGACAATCACGGTCTTCAGGCGTTGTCTTCTTCGATCTCTGACCACTGCCCCCTCCTTCTCTCCAACATCTCTGGACCCGCTCACCCCAAATCCTTCTGCTTCGAAAACTTCTGGATCAAGATGCCAGGTTTCTTCGAGGCGGTCAAAAATGCTTGGCTAGCTCCCTGCACGCACACAGAACCCATGCACAGGCTGCACCACAAGCTAGTGTCCACGGCTTCCGCTCTAAAATCGTGGAGCTCATCCCTCTTCCCCCGGCCAAAACTCTTTCTCCACATAGCCTTAGAGCTCATTCTCCGGCTTGACGTGGCTCAAGAGCGCAGGGACCTATCTTCATCTGAATTGACCCTGAGGGCCAACCTAAAGAAGAGAGTCCTGGGTCTGGCAGTGATCGAGCGAACCAGGAAATGTCAGTGTTCTTGGATCATCAATCTCAGAGAAAATGACGCCAACACTAAATTCTTCCATATTAAAGCAAACGGCCGCAAAAGGAAAAACTTCATCCAAAAACTCCAAAACGGTCAAGGCTGGGCGATCTCGCATTCCGAGAAAGAAGACTTAATTCAAAAGTACTTCCAAGAGATGCTGGCCAGGCCTGTCCTGCGTGACATGGACCTCAATTGGGAGGCTCTACACCCCCTGGCGCAAGACTTGCAAAATCTGCAGGATGCCTTCACTGAGTCTAAAGTGTGCCTTGCTTTAGACCAAATACCGGGAGACAAAGCCCTGGGGCCGGAATCTCCACAAATTTCTACAAATCTTGCTGGTCAATCATTAAAGCAAATATCATGTCAGTTTTCTTCAGCTTCCACTCCCTTCGCACGTCGCACCTACACCTGCTCAATACAACAAATATCGCGCTGATCCCAAAAAAGGAGGGAGCCGAAAAAGTTCAAAACTATAGACCTATTAGCCTCATTCACGGGATTGGCAAGTGGATTGCTAAAACGCTAGCGCGGTGGTTGGCGCCGTTTCTTAATAGCTTGGTCTTGCGAGCTCAGAGTGCCTTCATCAAGACAAGAAGCATTCATGATAACTTTCTCTACGTCCGCAACCTGATTACAGGTCTTCACTGCTCCAAAACCCCCTCACTCTTTTTCAAGCTAGATATAGCCAAGGCCTTTGACTCGGTCCGCTAGGACTATCTCCTAGACCTGCTGCACAAAAGAGGTTTCCACCTTAGATGGTCAAACTGGGTGGCAGCCCTCCTTAGGTCCGTCTCGTCGAAAGTCCTCCTTAACAGCATCCCTGGTAATGCGATTATTCACGGGCGGGGGCTGCGACAAGGAGACCCCCTTTCGCCTTTCCTCTTCATCCTGGCCATTGACCCCATTCAAAGTCTCCTTGAGGCGGCTACGGAATTGGGATACCTCGCCCCCCCCCCTGCGCAACCGTCTCGTCAAAATCAGAACCTCCATTTACGCAGACGATGCGGCTATCTTCATCAATCCCAACCCAAGCGAAATTTACATAATCACTCAGATCATCCTCAACTTCGGGAAATCCATCGGCCTCCATACCAATTTCCAGAAAAGCACAGTGCTCCCAATCAGCTGTGACCACGTTGACCTTGCCTCAGTTCTCCTCGACTGCCCGGCAATCCGATCAACCTTCCCGATCAAGTATCTGGGACTTCCGCTCACCTACAGAAAGCTTCGCAAAGTGGATTTTCAACCGCTTCTCGACAAGGTGGCAGGAAGGTTAGCAGGTTGGCAGGGGCGTCTTCTATCTCCAGCAGGGCAGGTCACTTTAGTCAAATCGGTTCTCACCTCAATCCCAATTTACTTCCTCACGATCTTCAAAATCCCCAAAGCGATTCTCCACAACATAGACAAAATTAGGCAAAGGTTCCTTTGGGCCGGTCATGACAATCTCTCGGGTGCCAAGTGTAAAATCAACTGGGAAAGAGTGTGTCGTCCAACCTACCTTGGCGGTCTAGGCATTCTTAGTCTACAGCAATTCTCCTCGGCAATCAGATTGCACTGGCTCTAGCAAGAATGGAAGAACCCAACCAAACCATGGGTCAGTATGGAAATCCCTTGTCACGACTCGGACCGAAATCTTTTTGCGGCGGCAACAAGGATCTCCCTTGGGGACGGTAAAATGGCTAAATTCTGGTTTTCGGCTTGGTTGTTTGGAGAGGCCCCCAAAGACATAGCCCTCATGATTTTTGCATCTTCTATTCGCAAGCACCAGACTGTGTTCTCGGCCTTACAGAATGGGCGGGTGGGTGCAGGACATCAACCTCACGACAGGATTCTCAGTCCTACACATCGATCAATTTGTACGACTGTGGACTAAAATCAACCAAATCCATTTGACTCAAGGCACCCACGACGAGATTTCTTGGAAACAAAGTCAGAACGGAACCTACTCCTCAAAATCAGCCTATGCTTTACACTTCTTGGGTTCCATAGCGATCAACTTCAAACCGTTAATCTGGCAAACCCAAGCCCCTCAGAAGGGCAAACTCTTCGCTTGGTTAGCAATTCAAAACAAACTTTAGACCTCAGACAGGCTCGAAGCAAGGGGGTGGCCAAACCATCGTTTCTGTCCCCTCTGCAGACACACTCCGAAATTAGCCTTGCACCTTCTTGCACATTGTCATTTCTCTGGTCGTATTTGGAAGCTTATGGCGGACTGGATGGGTACGGATAGCCTTTAACCCTCCACCTGGTCCCCTTGCACGAACATCCTTGATTGGTGAACCAACGTGGCTAAGGCGTCAGGTTCCCTTAGGAAGACCAGGACGACGACCATGATTCTAATCTCCTGGGAGCTTTGGAAGGAGCGAAACGCGAGAATCTTTAACAATAGAGCATCATCGCCTCTAGATCTCCTAGCTAAGATCAAAGAGGAGGGGAGAGCTTGGTTCCTAGCTGGGGCTTCTTCTTTGGAGTGTTTTAGTTCTTTGAAATTAAGGCCTTTTGTCTTTAACTTTGGTTCCGTGCGGTTTCGCACCGCCTCTTCTCTATTAATATAACGGGCAAACCTCCTGCCGGTTTCTTTCAAAAAAAAACATGGGCATACACATGGCAGACCGTCAACGCTGTAGCAGGGAAATGGATCCTCTGAAGGTATAAAAGAAATCAAAGGTACATATAGTAACAACTTTTATCATATCCCTAACTTGTGCGGTCTCGTAGAGGAGGTGGCGTGGCTGGTCGGAGCTGATAGGAGGAGAGGAGGCGTGCGGTGCAAGAATCTTGGTCGGCACGACACGCACGAAAGCAAGTGGGTTGGGAAGAAGAAGGGCGGGGTAGGCCGGGCAAAGGCGGGCGTGGGTAAAGTGTGGCACGCGGGCCAAAATGTGCTCGTGGACTGTGCTTGCCATAGCACGGCCCGACTGAAGTCAAACCATTGGGGGCATTTTTACTGTTTTTGACCGTTTGACTCATAAAAAATAGCAATTTTTTTAAAAAAAAATCCCAAAATTTTTCCTATAAATAGCCACCATACCCCCCTCATTCTCCATTCTCTCTTTGAAATTCTCTTGTGCAAATTCAAATTTATGTTGAGCTAATTTGGCAAAATTCAAAAAAAAAATGTGCCCAAATTTGGAAAATTCAATTTTCAGCTTCAAGTCAGCGAAAGAGGTACAATACTATTTTTTGCATACTTTTATTGTTAGTTCTTGTTATGCTAAGATGAAAGTAGTAATAGTGTTAGTTTCGATTTTGCAGTTTTCGTTATGGATAGTCCTTACGACAGCTTTGCTCTTGGTGATTACAGACTTTCATCGGAGGAAATTGCGTCCATGGAGGCGGCTACAGCTGCCTCAAGCCAACCCAAGGTTTCACCAGAAGAGCAAAACGGAGTTCCGTCATTAGGCACCACGACAACATCAAGCTCCACAGCAACCGGAGCAAAGAGGTCGAGACAATCTACATTGGGAGTGTGGGAGAATTTCGACAAGACAACCAAGTAAGACGTAGCGGGAAATGAGATATCATATACTATTTGTAAAATTTATCACAATGAATTATCTACAAAGTCTACAGGTGAAACGGGGCACTTGTTTAGACATGCTACAAGATGTAAGGCGAAACAAAGATTGGTGATGAGGCAGACGCAGCTGCAATACAACTCCGACGGTATAGTACGTAGCTGGGACTACGATCCTCAGGTAGCCCGTCAATCTCTCTGTCATTTAATTGCTTTTGAAGATTTACTGTTAAGCTTTGACGAGTCTGCTTCTTTCCAAAATTACGTTAGGACTGCGCTTAATCCTATATTTTCTTCCATTTCTAGACAGACAACAACTAGGGATCTAATAAAATACTACAATGAATGCCGTAATAAAATAAAGGAACTATTTACTACGTGCACATTTTCGGTGGCCCTGACCTCGGACATATGGAGTGGTCGGGCTAGGGAGGATTACCTTAGTGTGATTGCGTATTATGTTAATGACGACTGGGTAAAGGAGAAAAGGATTATATGTTTGAAATTAAGTGATGTAGCACACACGGGTGATAATATTGCGAATTGTATTATCAAAGTCGTGGAAGACTTTGGTCTTACAGACAAAATATTCTCAATTACTTTAGACAATGCCACTTCAAACTCTAGGGCCATGGACATTCTTACTCTAGTGTTGAGTATATACGCTGATTCCTTCTTGCTTCATCAACGATGCGCTTGTCATATTATCAACCTTATAGTCAAATGTGGTATGAAGAGGTTAAGTCCGTATATTAAAGCTTTTCACGATGTGATTTCTTTCTTGAATAATTCTAATGTAAGAATAGCACAATATAAGAACTTCTGCTGTGCGATGGGCGTACGTCTAAGAAAGTTCAGTTTGGACATGGAGGTAAGGTGGAACTCTACTTACATCATGCTTAAGAGTTTTTTACCATACAAAAGCACTTTTTCTATTTTTTATTCAAACGCACTATTAGAGCGCTGTCAGTAGTATACTATTGACTGAGTAACATTGGTTCATTGTTGAGAAGATACTAGGGTTTTTAGAATTTTTTTATGAGGTCACTGTTGCTTTGTCCGCTGTCACTACAACAAAACTATCATATAAAGACGCTTTTGTATTGACGCTTTTCTGTTTGTCTCTACACTAAAAAATATCTCATATGTAAAGACGCTTGTCAAGACGTTTTATATAACGCAACAAAATCTCTTACCGTAGATATCTCTCTACCTCCCCACACCTCTGTCTCTCCAACTCCCCACTTCTTCATCGGTGCGGGGTTGGTGCGAGATGGGTCGAGGCGGTGGCGTGGCGAAGGGAATGGGAAGGGAAGGGACGGAGGGGGGAGGGGAGGACCTGCTGCCGCCTCCTCCCGCTTCCGGGCTTTACGTTGCCGACGCCTTCATCTGCACCCTTGCCGCCGCAGAGGTTGAGGTAACCAAACTACCGCTTCGTTTCCGTTCATTTCGTGAATGTGATGTGATGAGTAGTTGAATCGGGTGAGGAATGGGGTTTCCATAAGCAGGCGAAAGGCAGATCTCGTGTTTGTTGATCGATTGTTTTTAATCTTGCCGAGTCTTGCTTGGAGTTTGGAATTCTCCCATTTTCTGCGGGGATTTCTCTGATGAGAGGTGGGAGTTTCTGATTCAAACTAACTAGTATATGATTCGGTGAATGATTATTTTGTAGGCGTGTTAAATGTAAGAGATATGTAGTTTCAAGAGTTGGATCCTCTCTTTGTAATCGAATGGCATGCATATTATCCGTCAAGATAGAACATGAAATTACAAGCTGCAGAACAAGCGATCGACTGAGTAATTCGATGAAGAAACTAAAGACAAGGGCTAGCATATCGAGAATTGTTATGCTAGCGAAGCACTATTTGAAGTATGTGGTGCAAGATTTCTAGTCATTCTTTTTTTCCTTGACCGGAGAAACAGAGAAAGATACCAACTTGCATCCACATGGTTATGCCTCTCATAGGTTCTGGATGAAATCCACCAACAATCTCTTGCTTTATCCTCAAGACCATCATTTTCTTCAATTGGATCTGCTCTGCTCCAAAGGAAATCGTCGAGTGTCTTCTGTAAAATGTATAGGAAGCCCATTAAAACACCAACTGAGGAGGTCATGCAATAAGCCATTAAGCTTATTTAGAAATTCTTTTACATATTGTTTCTTAATTATTTTGACTTTAAGCTTCTTATGTTATATGTGTTCTTTGTTACGCAAATAGTGTTCATTCATGCATTTTGGTCCTACTCAACAACATAGCATCCATGCAAATGATGAGAAGTTAATACGAAATATCAATGCCCATGTTACATTCTTTGTAGCCATTATAATTTGCCCACAAAATTCAAAGGTCTAAAACTCAATCATAAGGACAACAAGTGAAGCAGAGGCTAGTATCCAGAAGGATTTAGATCCACTGCCTTTGAACTGCAAATGCACATGCTTAGCTGAGCCATGATCACAAATCAAGTGTTTGGATGAAAGCATGGGGGATTTGCTGTGTTTAGAATTTCTCACAAGACACTCTAATTCTCATACACACCAATCTACCATTCAAGCCCCAGTCAAAATAGTTTTTAGGAGTGGAAAGGCATGTCTGCGCCTTTGTAATTGAAAGGCAGGTGATCCAAATACTAACAAGAATGTATAGAAAGTGTGCCATGGACACCGGTCCTTGCAAGATAGCACCACTGCTATTCCCTCAATTGTGCATGTGGTGTGTACAGTTGCCATTTAAGCTTGTGTAGGACAACTGGTGTCACGAATATAGAAAACTGAAGGCAAAGGTTGAGACGATACAGAAATATCAAAAGTAATTCATAGTGATTTTAGTTGGTTGCTAGTGTGTACTATACACTGTTAAAGATGTAAATGTGACTGAACCTCTATTTCTTGCAGGCACCTCATGGGAGAGGATCTTGAATCTTTGAATCTCAAGGAGGCTGCAGACACGCGAAAGCAAAGAAATTGAAAGTTCATCAAACATATATCGAAAAAAAAGAAATACACTAGCAGAAAAGTTTAGCCAAGTAGGTAGCTTCTAGACTGAGATACCCACATTATGTGTATGCAGTATACAATGACATGCTCTGTATGTTCAAGAGCTGACAACTATAAATTCCTTGTATGTGCAGAGCCGACTTATGCTCGAGTCCATTTCCGAGCTTCAAAAGAAGGTAAATTGTCACCTTGCTTACCAAAATGGGTGTTAGAACTTGCTAACTTGCCATGACATCTTCGGCGCCATCGCTTTGTTGCGTGTCATGTGACCTTTGAACGTGCCTGCAAGTACTCTCTGTTTTGGGCCTGAGGCTCTGTAAAATTCTGGCTCTGCCATTGTTACTTAGTAGTCGTATTCTTTGTATTAGTCTTGGATTAGTCCTATATTGTTTTTTATTTGGATTTCGCAAACACATGTGCTTTATGTACATAATAAACAAGTTTATCACCGAACAGGTACTAGGCTCTGTGATTTGGAGGTGGATTAGGCTGTTTATTCTTGAAGACGCCGTCGCTGCCGCTGCTTTCTAGCCACTCGTCGTCTGATTCAGTTGTAGGATTTGTAGGAAATTTTTTTTGGTGTGTTTGCACCTTTGTATGTGGATACTAGATTTAGTTGTTAACTCGATTCAGTCCGCATGTCTATGTTTTTTTTTCTGGTTTTTTTTAAATTATATATAGACAATGTAATTCTACATTTCAAATGACTTTACCTCAGATCTGAAATTCTTATGAAAATATGTGATACTATATCTTCTGAATTATTGTAGTTTAACTAGCGATAAAATATTTCTACAGAATAAAATAAAAATTGACGTCTCTAGCTCAATATAAATACGTCTATGAATGCGTATCTATGTTTCTTGGCACGCAATAAAGCGTCACTAGGGAGAGTAGAGACGATATGGAAATGCATATATGAAAGTGTCTCTAAACTTGCAGAGACGCAATCTAAACGACTCATATCATTGTAGACGCGCTTACTAATACGTCTCTACGATCTTTGATACGGTACGTGGGGAGGCGCTCTAGAGACACTTTAGAAAAAACGACTCTACGACGCTATAGAGATGATTGAAAACGTCTTCAACCCATAAAATAGGCGTCTCTACATGACTTTTGTCTTGTAGTGTGTGTGCTATCCAACATCTCCTATAATCATGCATACTATTTTACAAATTGCTACTCAATTGAAATTGTATGAAAATAACATAGTTTTACTCGATGCTATTGTTTCCATGAAATCTAAATACCTTAAATATTGGAGAGAAATCCCTTACCTATATGCATTTGCATTTCTTTTAGATCCTAGGGGTAAACTTGATGCATTTGGTAGTGTACTTGAACTTCTTAGTGATGCTACAGGGCTATACTATACTGACTATTTTGCAGAAGTTCATTCTCGGTTATACGAGGTTTACCAAAGGTATGAAAATAAGTTCTGTGGAGTCCGCTCGCAATGACCTCCAGTAGCCCCCGCCTCAAGTAGCAAGACAAATATGTGGGGCAAGATCTTCGGTGCCTCTTCCTCCAAGTCCAAATCTTCTTCTTCTACACCGCAGCCTGCTCAGCCAAGACCCACAAGGAGCGCAGAACTATCCACCTATCTGGACAGTGATACAGTGGATTTTAACTCAGAAAGCTTTGAAATCTTGAAATGGTGGCAAGCATATAAGTTAACATATCACATGCTATCCATACTTGCACATGATGTGTTAACTGTTCTAGTCTCGACGGTTTCCCCCGAGTCTGCTTTCAGTCTTTTTGGAAGAATATTGGATGAGAGAAGAACAACTCTCACAAGTGAGATGGTGGAGATACTTCTATCTGTGAAGGACTGTGAATAAGCTGATTCATGAACACAACACTTTGTGGAAAATCCAGAGTTGTCGGAGGTGTTCGAAAATCTGTACTTAGACAATAACACCGACACATAAAACAAGGATGTATCATGTATGTAGAATTATAGAGCTACAGGCTGTACTCTTTTTCCTTTGCCAAGATTTTCTCATTTTAAGTTTTTACTTGGCGAAGGTTTTAACGAGGAAGTCAGTTGGACATTAACAAAGCTCTTTATTGCATTTTCAATATGGTTGTCTCATTTTTTTTTCAATTTTCATGTCTACTTCTGAATTCTACACATTTTTCTAATTTTTTGGATTTATTTTGGAATTTTTTGTTCTGTCGAGCTAAACTTGGCCTGATGGGCCAAACGGGTTCGTCTTGGGTCGGCTCGACGAAAACTCCAACGGGTTGTGCTCGCCGCCTCCCGGCCGTGGTAAGACGACACGACCCATCTAATAGTTGGGCGGGCGGGCGTGCCGTCGTGCCGTCTTTGGCCGGGCGCCGCATCGCTAGGTCTGCGACAAGCTACCACGCTTGCCCTAGCTCCTGCCGCAACCGCTGCCACCTACTTGCCGTCGTGCTACTGCTTACTAGCTGTCGTGCTGCTGTTGTGGAGGAGGAGGAGTAAGGAGAAGTCAAGGAAGGAGACATATAGGAAGATTAAGGGAAAAGAAGAAGAGGAAGAAAGGGAAAGAATTTAGGGTTTCATGATCCAATCTCCTTCTTCGTTCGTTTTCGAGGGGTAACGATCTGGAAATCCTTGCTATGTTATTAGATTATCGTTTAATCATAGTTGAGGGTAGATACATAGTGGGATTGGTGTGTTGGTTATACCTTGTTTCAGTTAATTATGCTGGTGAGCATTACGAGGGAGATTTAGGGTATCTACGTTTTGTTTTATAGCTTTGTCATATCATGAAAGTTGTATATTATTGTTTAAGCTTTCCATAGAGCACAAGATCACTGGATTTGGTTAAGCGGTATACAAGTTATGGCTAATGGAGTGCTACTATCCAAAATTCCATCGCCGTTGGTAGCAGTCGTGTGGTTTGCTTTATTACCTTTAGTAGATAGTCGAATTAAATTATAATCATAACTAGGAAATGTTAGGTAACTTTTCATAGTTTGTAGAAGTGCTAATGTTTGCTAATTTTTATGTGGTAGGTAGAAAAATAGATATAGAATTGTTAAGCCTGTTGTTCAAAAATGTTTCAGATTGACCTTCGTGATTAAAAACGGGGATTTAGAGAGCTTAATCAGAGAATTTGCATAAGTAGGAAAGTGTAAAAAAATTGTGTAGATTCCATAAAACATAGAGTTTGCTATGTTTGGATTCTGGGATTAAACACTATGACTGTCTGATCACCGAGACAATGGGTGGGTTGTCCGGTGAAGATGGTTTAACTATGTCGGGATTGCGCGTAGGAGCGATATTGATTTGTTTTATGTTCTTGTACTATTGTAGCATATTTTTAGGTGAATTATTAGCTTTGTCCAGAGAGTGTTGCTTCGAGTTCGGTGCACTTTTGCATCGTTCTGGTTTCCATGGCTAAAAGGCAAGTGCATGGTAGAGCGGTAGGCTACAATTTTTAGGTGAATTATTAGCTTTGTCCAGAGAGTGTTGCTTCGAGTTCGGTGCACTTTTGCATCGTTCTGGTTTCCATGGCTAAAAGGCAAGTGCATGGTAGAGCGGTAGACATCGGTTTGTTTGCCACTTGTTTTCAAAATTAAATTGCTATGATATATTTATGCTTTATTCATACTTATTACAATACAATAATGATGATATGATATGACCATGATGATGACATGGTGATGATGGAATATGGTAAATGATTATTCAAAAATACTGCACCACTTGTATGCGCATCATCAAAGGAGTGCATTTGAGCCATGTTGGTGAGAGAGTTATATGACTAGTCCAGAACGCTTTAGAGAAAGATCTACTTCTGTAGGCACTCCACGGGAGTGGAGGTTGGACCCCGTATGAAAGAGCACGGGGCAAGAGTGGATCATTGACGGGTGAACACTTTGTTATACCGGTATAAGCTATGAGATGTGCGTGTGACATGTAGTATAACCAAACATTGCATTAATAAAACAATGAGGTGGTGATGATGGAAAACATGAATGATGATGATGATATAATACATGAATGGTAAGATTAATATATGTATGTTTATTGTTCTATTATGTACTTGATGAGTCTTGAACTCACTCTTACTTTGTTGTTGTTTTTAGGTGATCAATGAAGGCAATATGCATACGATGGGGGTTGCCAATGTTCATTAAGGCGCTAGACGCTAGTTGGGCAACAGACCAGCGCCTAGCGCCTAATCGCTGATTAGGCGGGATAAATCGGCTGGGTGGGCTAGGCAAAAGGGTGTCACCTAGCGCCTAGGCACCATCTAGGCAAGCTAGGCTTCCTTTTATAACACTGGGAGTAGCACACATCGTATGCTATATATCTATCACAAAGTTATCTTTATTTAGTTGCTACATTTAAACCTAGAGACTTGATGCTATCATCTAGAATTGATTAGTAGACATGAATTTCATTATCTTAAAGATTGGACCATTAGTGATTTACTTATGCTTTATTTATTTAGTTTAGTTGCTTATCATTGTTCCCGGACGTTTTTGGGTGTGGGGTTCGAGCGTTTTTAGGTGCGAGGTCCAATGCTGTGTGAAAGTTTATTCTTAATTCTTTTATCTTATCATGCTTGTTAAAAGGTAACGGTTTTATTCCATGCAATGGTTGCTGGAATTATAAGTAATTATAATTTAGATTAAGAATAAAAAAAATGTATAGGTGATACTTTCTGCCAGAGTAAGCATGCTTCTATCAACTAACCAATTCAAGATCATGTTTAACAGATAATCATACGGTTGCATTCAGAATTGCAAAGGGATTCACTCTCAAAGGAAAAGAAAAGAAGAAAGAACCGCGAAGGGATTGGGCCTGAGAACGAAGGGATACATATTTGGAGATGAAGAAAAGAAAAAAGAACCGCGAAGGGATTGGGCCTGAGAACGAAGGGATACATATTTGGAGATCGTTATGGGACTGATTCCTGGGTCTGTCTGAGGTTACGAAGGCGATCTAGGCCCATTATGCCATGCTGTGTCACGCAGTTTGGGCTTGACCAAAAAAAAAAGAAGAAGCTTGGAAGCACGAGATCCCTTGCGGCTTGCGCGTCATCAGCATGCGTTCGATCGTGCTCCGTGTGCCGCTGCTGCAAGCATGCATACGCAAGGACTTGGCAGCGACGTGCCCGTAAAATTCTGGTCGATGTTTGCGGCTCAAACTTTGGCCCGTGCCATCATTTGACGATTCCTCTTCTACGTACGCACGTGTATATATATGTAGTCGCCCATGCGTTTCACGTGTACACAGGTATATTATATAGACTATTGGCCAATTCAAGCTTGTGAGAGCCACAGATGGATGTAAATGCGTCTGCGTGTCGTGTCTCAGCTTGGAGCCTTTAACGGACGTACAGGTACAGCCATGCTGCATCTGGACCTGGACCACGGAGGCCAGATGTTCGGCAAAAACTGTGCCCCCTCGGCGGTTCATAATTTCAGCGTCTGACCATGCGACACATGTGCATTGTGTCGGATAAGGCTCGGGCATGTGTTCTCTTAGTGTACAGTGGGCGTGTTTAATCCGATCGATGAATATGCTCCTTACAGCTGTGCACGGATGGATCATGGAATCTTATGCTCGTTCACCCTTTCAAATTTACACGGATATATATATATATATATATATATATATATATATATATATATATATATATATATAAGAGAAAATTGCACTGTCCTCGAATTTGCGAGGTTACGTCGTTTAAATTATCTAAACTTGTATTTTACTTTCTCAGCCTCTGAACTTCCGAGGTTGTGCTATTCAGCTTTCTGAACTTGTATTTTACGTTCTTAGTCTTCTGAACTTGTGAGGTTGCGCCACTTAGCTCTCTGAACTTATGTTGAAGCAAAGTTTGTCGGATGCGATGCCGGTGACTTCGCCCCCTCCTAGTCCGGTGGACTTGTTGCTGTACCGTTCCGGCCGTATTCATCGTTCCCGTCACCTCACGCTGACAAAAAGGATTCTTCGGGCCTGGGAACGCACCGTGCTCACGTCTTTGCTGGAGCTCCACCGTCGCAGCTTGCCACCGCCCTCGCCCTCGCTTCCTCTGAGTCTATCGTGAGAGAGAGAAGTACATTCCTAGTGCCAGAGCAGGGGGCACAAATACTTCTCTCTCTCACAATGATTCGCCATCTCAATCTTTTCTGTTAGCAAACGGCCAAGTGGACTTCATGTAGGGTGAGTAGCTCCTACTCTTGCACTAGAGATGCACCTCTCTCTCTCTCTCTCTCTCTCTCTCACGGCCGATTCAGAGGAGGCAAGGGCGAGGGTGGCGGCAAGCTGCGATGGTGAGCACGGTGCGTTCTCGGATCCGAAGAATCCGTTTTTGTCGGCGTGAGGTGATGGAGACGACGAACACGGTCGAAACGGGGCGGTGACAAGTCCACCGGATTTGGAGGGGCCGAAGTCGAAGGCATTGTATCCGACGAACTTCGCTTCAACACAAGTTCAGGTAGCTAAGTGGCAAAACCTCGTAAATTTAGAGAGCTGAGAAAATAAAATATAAGTTCGGGAGACTAAACAACATAATCTTACAAGTTCAGAGATCTACAATGCAATTTTTCTATGTAGAATTACCCATCCCTACATTTGCGATTCTTCTTTTCTTTTCTTTCTCGAAAGTTTACACGCTTTGTGTCCATGGAGTTTACGTTCTATTTGGGTTTCCACCTGATATTTCGTGGTACTTAGGTCCGTTTGGAATACGGAAAATTTAAATTATTAGGCTTGGGAGCTTGGAAGGGTTCGTATAAAATATAAATGATGTTTGTGGCTTTGTTAGTCAGATATAGCTCGTTTTCCTTGGGAGGTACATGTACTATTGTACGGCCTTGCTTCGACTTCACCATTATTGGTACAGTGAAATAGAGAGAGATCCTGAGAACTCCAGCAAACAATCAACACAAGAGAATGCAGAACACTAGTCAAACATGAAGCAAGGACCACATTAGCCTTGAAATAATAGGCATCCAATGTGGACGTAGTACAAAAGCATACTTGGAAGGCAGCGCGTGTGTGACAGCTTGATACATGGTCTGATATTACCTGTCCTTTTGATGCCTTTCTTGTCGCAGCTGTGGACTTTGGAGCCATTGGATGAGCAGGGAACAAACATATTTTCTGGATGACTGCGACATGCATTATATTTCCTTCCTTCACGTTTCAGTGGGTGAATCTGAAGGACTGTCAACATAATGGTCATCTAACCTTCCGGGTTGCAATACCAAATGGCACCTTAACCATATATATTATGCTTTTATCATGACAGAATTGTTAGAACGCTGTATAGAAAAGATTGGCCAATCAAGTGTGAGAAGCACGGGCAGAATTAGGATATCTTCATGTCCTGGGGTATGAAGGGGCCCGAGGTCACTGCTACTTAGGTTGGGAGGAAAGATTGTCTTTGAAGCTTATCTGGACTTTGTACCGGTAAATATCTCACTCTCGGGTTGGAGCCTATGCTGCCATGGGCCTGGATCCACCCTTGGTGAGAATAGTATGAAACTTACGGTATGTAAATCCGCAAGCTGATCGATCTGAAGAAAAGAGTAAATTAATATGGAGAATTGACGTGTCCGTTGTCAATTCCGCTGATGTCCTGATGAACATGAATTTCTGGAAGAACAATTAATTAATCTGAGCGCGTCTTGTGTAGTTTTTCGTTATCGTTGTCGTGCGAAAAAGGAGTGATAGGAATGAAAGGGTAAAAGGAGGCAATGACAACGGATGTGTTTGCCACCCAATATAATGTTTTATCCGATTGAGAGTCCGATGGACAGGATTATCATCCTGCACGGTTTTGTTTCCTTTCAGTACTATGAATGGTGAAAGTAGACAGCGCCAAAAGATACAGAATAATGTTGTTGGATGTCTATCTGAATTGTGCTATCTTGGTTCCTTTGCTATCGACCAGGAACATCTCCCACTTGCCACGCATCTACTTTAGATTTGGATATCCCTCCTACCTGTTTTCACTGTTCCTTCCATCATCTAGGTGCTCACACAAAGGACAAGAATTGGTTGTCACCAAGAACACCTTGTGGCTTATCAAGAAACTGGAGCTGGCACTTCCGCAGGAATCAAGGTTGGCGCCGACGAGATATTCGTCTTCAATGGACAGATCAACTGTTTGCTACGAAGAATCCAAATATAGCTTTGTCATCTCCTATGGATGTTTCATTGTAGTGTTCTTTTTCAGCACACTGGATCATCCTTTAGTACTCATGCATGAATCCCTCAAACAATTAAGTTGTTTTGTAAATGTCATTCTTCTTCAGATTATTGGCAGGCCTCTCTTTTAGTAGTGTATTGTAACATATGATCACACTGAGAAAACTATATATTTCTGTGATACGGCAGCACAAAGCAAAAGTGTCAAAGAATGCTAAATAATTGTTATTGTCGGGAAAGAACAGCCACTGGGATGTGCTAACCAGTAAAAAAGGACTGCATATGGGCTACTTGCATGTCTTCATGCATATATGTATGCAGATAACCATGGCTGCTTTTCTGTAACTCTCTCGTGTCCATTTCAGTTTGGTGTGAATGAATAAACATTCTATTATTGTCCATTTGAAGTTATTTAAAGGGAGGCCTTTCTGTTGGTCTCTACCAATGACTGAGAAGAAAGAAGCAGGTCATGAACAATACAATAATGAGGCACCAAGAAAAAGTTGAGATTAAAATCACAAACACAATAATGCAGCAGTCATATGTATGAACAGTTATGGAGCCACCGTCAAGAAGGGAAGGCCCGATCTCCGCAAGAAGGTTCTGGAGCCTGGTGGCGGCTCCGGACGGCGAGCGGCCATTGGTTTGGCTAGGAGGATCGTCGGCGTTGAGGTCGGCGAGATCCGTGGAGTGGCATCTCTGCTATTTCTGGATCTGTGCGTGATGGTGCTGGATCTGGACGGCGGGAGGCTGGCCCGGGTGGGATCTGGTGGCGATGCGGTGCGTGGCTTGCGGTGGCCATCGGCCTCCCTTCCGAGGAGGCTGTGTGTGACGGTGGCTTTGCGGATGTGCTAGGCTATGGTTCATGGCTGCTTTGGACAGTGGTGGCGATCTATCCTTCACTGGTTGGATCTGGCGACGAGGAAGTTTTGCGGTATTGTTTTGGTGCACCGGTACCTGCTCTCCTGGGTGAAAACCCTTGATCTGGCCTTCAGTGGTTGGATCCGGCGACGACGACGTACTAAGCTTTGATCTGACCTTCACTGGTTGGGTTAGACGACGAGCGTCGTGTCCTTCTTGAAGGCGTTGTCTTGGAGCACCGGTATCTGCTCACCGGGGTAATTAATCTAGCCTTTAGTGGTTGGATCCGACGACGAAGACGTTCTGAGCATTGATCTAGCCTTCACTGGTTGGGTCAAACGACGAGCGTTGTGTCCTTCTCGATGACGTTGTCTTAGAGCACCGGTATCTGCTCACTAGGGTGAAAACCCTTGATCTGGCCTTCGGTGGTTGGATCCGGCGACGATGACGTACTGAGCATTGATCTAGCCTTCACTGGTTGGGTCAGACGACGGGCGTCGTGTCCTTCTTGAAAGCGTTGTCTTGGAGCACCAGATCGCTTCGTCGGGTGAAAACCCTTGATCCGCCTTCGCGGTTGGATCCGGCGATGACGACGTACTGAGCATTGATCTGGCCTTCACTGGTTGGGTCTGACGATGAGCGTCGTGTTCTTCTTGAAGGCGTTGTCTTGGAGTACCGGTGCCTGCTCACCGGAGTGAAAACCCTAGATCTGGCCTTCATTGGTTAGATTTAGCGACGTTTTCTGTCCTCATTGGAGGCGTCGCTTTGGTGACTTGACCCTAAAGCACCCTGTTGAAAAGCTGCTGTTCTCGTGTCGTTGTGCTGGTGGACGTTACGGTGTTCACCGGTGATAAGGTTGTGTTAGGTGCAGAAGAAGAAGCTAGCTGTCGCTGGCGACAGCGTGACAATTTGTTTGTCATTTAGTTTTTGGTCTGCCTTTTGTAAGCTAATTTGTTCGTTTGTAATAATTTATGGCTGTGTACATCGTATGATGCAGAGGCTGGGAGGCTTACCCTTCCATTATCAAAAAAAAAATGTATGAACTGTTTCTGATACGAATTCATGAATTAACACTACTATCTATGCATCTACGCGATAAGCAATCATATTATGCTTAAGCTTTAAGTACAGAAGTTAGTAAATTTTCAACAATTTTGGTTAGTAGAGTTGACGAATACAGCAAAAGTACTCATCTGTCTGTGGTAGTTAGGGGGATGGCATAATTGTCAAGACCTAAACATTGGTACCTAACCATGATAACCATGTTTGCTTGCAGAACAACTGAACAAGGACTATTGCATTCTCTATTTCTTCTTCTGCTATTTGGCCAATGTCGTTGATCCTTACAACAAATAAAAAGCGAAAGAGTCATTTTTAAATATTCACTAAACCTGCTTATACTGTTTTCGTACCAGATCCTGTTTGTTGTATCTGATTTCATTTCCATTGAAATTAGAATATATATACCGGTCAAATTAAATACCGCGGAATCTATTTTGTTTCTAGTGGTAATTAATTATTGATTTGCATAAGGGTAAAACCTGTCTGATTAATTTGATACTGCTGTAGTGGTTATAGCAAATCTATAATCATATTTTTGGAATAAAGGTAGACTTAATTCAAATACTTCCTGAGTTTGGATATGCATCATATATTCGTATATATGATGGCAGGATTGTTTAAGGGTAACTGCTTTCACTTATGTTGCGTTTGATTTGGTATCCTCACACATATATAACACCTATTTTATCGGTCAAAACTCAGATTAAGTTAGAAATTTCAGCATTTCAAATAGCAGATGAGATTATCAAAGATGACTTGCACACATTTTCTGGTCATTAATGAAAATATTTTGCAATTTTACATATATATATCTTTCCTATCAATCAAATCTGGATTTGAATTCATGCATGCAATATATAGCAAGCACTTCACTTTGTCGGATTAGGCTCAGGGGTTTGATACCAACCTTATCTTGAAAGTACTGCAAACTAGTTTTTTTTAAGAATTGGTTACGAACTTCTCACCCAAAACCAAACAGTTAGATTTGGTTGTCTAACAAACTAGATCACCATATCCATTTTCAACTCTAATTCCATCCACTGAAATTCTCCTCGGTTTAAGCAGAAGCGTCATTATTTTTCTATCTCATCTTTTATCAGCAGCTGACATCCCTTGATGTAAATTTTCCTCTATCTGAAACAGCATTGCACCTCTCCTGCCTATTTTTCAAAAGAAAAAACTTATTGATTGGTCCAGGATTGTTGCTAGTTTTCTGCTGCTCAACACTATTGTTGAATCTTGACATCGACGTTGATTTATTTTATGCCAAGAACAATACATCCAGAAAAGGACGTGGACCTACATTACAACCAAGATGGCAAGTTAGTATAACGCTCAAATACTGTAATCTACCTGCAAGAAGAATACTTACATAAGCACAATTTAGTGGCGGCCATCGACAAAATCAACATCTAGGCCATACATACACATGCTTAATCTATTGCAACTGGATTGTTTTATAAAATCTTGAGTCAATTTCTAAACGATACACGTTGCCATGAAACATATACTGTTGCAATCATGTGACCTCTTATTGAAACCTAGTTTCTTGTATGCTTACGGAACTATACAAATGTGCGGACATAGATATATGTACGGGAAATATGTGACTGCCCAGGGGTAGCTACACATCCGGATCTTTAAAGTTGAGGTTCAATATTTTTCCGTTGAAAGTTGATTTTTTAGATGAAAGTGGGAAATTTTGAGTTAGAAGTATTCTAATTTGAGTTGAAAGTCACCGATTTCAAGTTAATAGGTTTCAACTACGGTATTGACAGTTTTCAAAATTTTTGAGTTGAAAGTTGAAAGTTGAATTTTTTTGAGGTGGAAGTAAGAAATTTTGAGTTGAAAGTCTTTGAAGTTGATAGGGAGAAGAAAGAACATGAATTTTGATGCAAAATTGAACAGTGGATGCCGTGGGTAGCTACCCTGGTCAGAAAATCCTGTCTCATATATGTATACGGTGTACTGAAAGTGACATTAAGTACTGGTAGTATCAGAGGCTGTAACGGCCCAATTTTTGAATAATTTGAAACTTGCATATATTTTTTGGATTTCAAAAATTTTTGTTGCATTTTGAGAATTTCCAAAAACTTGGCTTGCAATTCAAAGAGTTAAATCAATTTCCTTGCACCAAATTGAAATTATAATAATCCAAAAGTAAAATGGTGTGCTAAATCTCCTCAGAATTTGAATTTCAAGTTCAAATCAATCATGAAAATCCAAACTAAAATTTTAAATCAATTCTTCTCTCTCTCTCCCTCATAGGTTGTTTCCACCACGTCAACCCAGCCTTCTCCCTCTCCCCCGCAGGCCACAACCCACCCGTGCGCTCGTGGCTCCAGCCAGCCTCTCTCTCCTCCTCGCAACTCAAAGGCCCAACTCAGTGCGCCGATCACAACCCACTCGCTCGCACCACTAACACGTGGGCCTGGCCCCACCTGTCAGGCCGCCCAGGGAGTTACTTTTTATCTTCCCCGCGGGCAAGCTCGCTTGCACTCTCGTCTGTTGCGTTGTATGCTCAAGCCGCGTGCGCCAGTGCCACGTTAGGCCCTACGCCTCAAGCATCTTGCTCCCTCTCTCACCGCCACGACCTTGTCACCTCACAAGTGCGCCCCGTTCTCTCACACGCCGCTTGAGATCTCGTGCCCGAGCCGCCGTGTCACAGCGTTCGTCTTGCCACCTCCACGCTATTTAAGCCCTAGCCGAGTGCATCACCGTGCTCACCAATCTCTCAGCAACATTGACGAGGATTAAAACCTCTATGTATTATTTTAAATGCATAATAAAAGACCATACGTCTTCATGGTCGTAACCCCTAAGACTAGCGACCTCCACGGTCGTTAGTATTCGAGAGGTTACTTAATGGGTACCACAGTGGGATGAGGCTTTGTGCCTAATCCCGACCGGATAACCGCTCGTAAAATTCTTGAATCGGTATTTCTTATCGTATGATGAATGGAACACGTGTTATACGTTTCAAACCATGCGATGGTACAACCCTGAGACACTGACTATTAACCACCCTACGGTTAAGCTTTTCACAAGCAACCGCAAGGAAGTTAGCACATTGCTAACTTCTCTACCGCTCAAACCGGTCGTAACGCTTCACCGAGGGCGTCTTCTCCGGGATTAAGCGCCACCTCTTCGGAAGTTATTTAAAGGTGAAGCACAGAAGACGAAAGGAGGAAGAAAAAACAGAGACAAGAAGGGAGACGATAGGCGACACACAAAACAAGGCCAAGGCAAAGATATGCACAGAAGCCTAAGCGGTGGAATTAGAAGCTAGATAATCGACCTTAGACTCATATTCTAAGTCGATTGCGGCTAAGCATTCCTCCATTCGGTGTAATTCAGGTAGTACTTAGCCACATCTTGTAAATCCAGTTCATATCAATAAAGAGCGACCCCATTCCATTCCGGGATATTCCACGTCATTTTCCTCGTTTATTTTCATAAGATCGGCGATTCGATCGTCGACAATGGCGCCGTCAAGTGGGGAAGAAGGCGTAAGTTTCTGAAGAAATTTCTTTCTTTTCGCTCAAGAAAATCCTCGCCCAAAAACTCGCAATCGCTCATGCGACTATGCGGAGTTTGGGATGAGAAAACTGGTTTGATTTGGCGGACTCGCCAACCTCGACATGGAAGGATGTATCTGCGCCATGGAAGAAAATGGCAGTCATCCTCCTCATCCTCCTCCGCGGCTCGCAGCGTCGCCGGCGTTAGCGAGTCGACGGATGGATGAAGATCTTGCGCCGCCACTACCGGTGGCGCAACCAGAGAACCGGCCGTTCAGACCGATTCGAATGCGGAGGATCTCTTCAAGCCGGTCTTCTCGGCCGTGAAGCAGTGAAGAAATTTCAGCTCCATCACCCGAAAACTCTATACCATTGATGAAATCATGGTGAAAGATACTCTCCTTCGCTTCGGCAATTCGAGAGTCAACCGTCACTGATAGCGGTGTCGATGAAACCTCCATCGGTCATAGGCCATGTGGGGATGATCACACTCGACATACGATCGGCGGTTCGTCGGATCGGTGAAAGACCTCGAAAGTGCTCATCTCCGACCGATCTCCATCGTGGAAGATTACGGCGAAGCGACAAGCTCTCCATTAGTTATGATGGAAGCTCATCGGAAGATCAATCTTTGGAAGCACGAGGTCAACGCGATCGGAGATGAAGATCAAGATGCCTGCGGTCCTACACTCTCTACCACGCCATCACGTGTTGTTAGAGATGATCCGGCCGTCAAGCACCAACTTCCGGAGGCAGCGGAACTAATCGGCGTCAATCGCTTAACTACTTTGCATCGCCCCACCCAGTGGTAGCGACAGACGAACAAATCCGAAGGTCGGGGAAGGTTCAGACGGTACACCTCGACCGAGATGAACCACGAGACCTTCGATAGCTATCTAAAAACTTATGGCGTATTCAAAACATGTTAAATAATTCCGATCTGCTCTAGCGAGAACGCCTAATTTTATACAACTCGTAGGTCGGTATCCGAAATTCTCCAACAGACCATGCAAATGAGCAGGCGTATCGAGAACAGAGGGTTCAGAAGTCAGACTAGGACTTCGTCCCAACGCTCCTCCCTCAGTAAGGGGACAGCATGGTCATACCAGAGAGCGTTCGTTACCAAGACCTCCTCGCCGATTCCGACCAAGGAGTCACGAGGGAGAAGGCTATTTCAAGAGGATACTCCCCCACTGCGTCGAGAAGAACCACCACTAGGACCTAACGATCTCCGACATCGTTTGAACCAAGTGGGCGGTCATGGACATCATATCAATGTCCACGACCGGATCGGTACACCGGAGTTCGAGCGTTCCAATCTTAGGGATCGGTCTCCGACCGATTACAATCCGGCACCTTCGGAGAAGACGCCATGAATCAATCACGGTTGTCGAGCCTTCTCTGCTGGGCTTCAAGGCGTGCGTTAGCCTAGCCGTTCCGACAAGCCAACTTGGACAAATTCAATGGAACTCAAAACCCATTGGAATTTCTCCAAATATATACCACCGCTTCTCGAGGCTGTTGGTGGCGATGAGAATGTAATGGCCAACTATTTACCCACCGTGCTCGAAGGGTCCGCGGTCGTGGTTGTTAAACTTACCGTCGGATCCATATATACTTGGGAACAACTCGTGATCTTCGATTGCCAACTTCTAGAATGCGTCGACCGCCTACAGGAAGGAGGACGATCTCCAGTAATCCGGCGAGGATCGATGAGACTTTACGTCAATATATCAAGAGGTTCACCCAGGTTCGTAACTCTATACCGAAGTCGCATAGTCCTCTCGTTATTCGGGCTTTTAAAAGCAGGTCTAAGGAATCGGCGGTTTCACGGAAGACATAGCAATGAACCCTCCAAGAACAACCGTTGAGCTTTTTGATATGGCGGACAAATATGCCACTGCTAGTGAAGCAATCGAGTGGTGTGAAGCCATCGATCGGAAAGACAAGATTCCCCAGCCCGGTCTGGACAAACAGGAGAAAAAGAACAAGAAGTCTCTCAAGAAGAAAAAGAACCGCAGACCCGACGACAAAGAAGTCCTCGCCGTTCCAGACAAGATCAGGAAGGGCAAGAAGGACTATGCTGGTCGAAGCAAAGCAAAAGTTCCGACCGAAGGATTCCAGACGAATAAGAAGTGGTGTCCACTTCACCAGCAGGCAGGGCATGATCTGCGCACCTGTCGTGTCTGGCAGAAGAAACTGGAGGATTATTATGCAGGTAAAGGACCATTTCGACAATCTGAGGAACATAGAAAACGAGCTCCAAAAGGACAAGGATGGCGGCGAGGAGATGGAGTACCGGATCCCCAACACACGGTCAACATGATTTTTGGAGGATCTTCTTCATCTGAGTCCGGACATCATCTCAAGGCCATGGGCGGGAGGTCAACCTCGTCGAATCTCCAAGCTGTAATCAAGCACTCGAAGTGGTCGGACACCGCATAATTTCCTTGACAAAAGACGATTGCACCATCCCATCGACTCGGCCGGGTAGGTTCCCCATCGTCGTTGAACCAACTATTAATAATTGTCGGGTTAATCGGGTCTTAGTGGATGGGGTAGTTCCTTGAATATATTATTTGTAGGAGCTTTAGAAGAAATCACGAGTCCCCATGTCAAAGGTGAAACACATGAAATATGCTTTTCATGGCATAGTTAGGGTTCTACCGCTAAACCGATAGGACAAGTTTCCTTCTGGGTGGCGTTTGGAAAACGACAATTTCGAGCAGAGAAGATCCCGTTTGATGTAGTAAACTTGAATCCGCGTACAGCGGAATCCTCGATCGACCGGCATTAGCAAAATTCTTGATAGCCACGCATTACGGTTATCAAAGTTTGAAAATCTTAGGGCGAAGGAGTCATCACAATCGAGGAGATCGAAAATGGCTACGTATGCGATCGAAATCCTTTGCCTTTGGTTGATGAACTTCCGACCGAGAGGTTAATCCGTCTCCCATGCGGAGTCAAGCACTCGAAGCCAAAGATGGCGCCCAAACCATCCGACCGGACCAAGGAGGTACTACTCGACAAAAGCGCTTCTCGGACAAATCAAGTCGTCACATGGGTCGGACAACCAGATCAACCGCGCAAGATTACGGTCGGGGCAAGACTCGACCCTAAATAGGAAGAGTCGCTCGTCTCCTTCCTCCGAGCAAATCAAGGCGTGTTTGCTTGGCAAGCGTCCGATATGCAGAGTCCCCGGAGGTGATCGAGCACAGGCTTGCTCTCGGCGATAAAAACCGATCAAGCGAAACTACGGCGTTTTGCACCCGATCGGAAGGAAGCAATCGATCGAGATTGACAAGCTTCTCGGCGGGATTTATTCGTGAAGTCGACCACCCACAAAGGCTTGCTAATCTGTAATGGTTAGGAAAAATAATGGGAAATGGCGAATGTGTATCGACTTTACAGATCTTAATAAAGCTTGTCCGAAGGATGACTTTCCCCTTCCGCATTGATCGACTAGTAGACTCTACTTACGGGTGCGAGTTACTAAGTTTTTTAGATGCGTATTGAGGGTACCACCAGATTAGTATGTGTAAAGAAGATGAGGAGAAAACTTCCTTCATCACCCCATATGGTACTTACTGTTATATTAAGATGCCATTTGGTCTCAAAAATACTTGTGCAACTTTTCAAAGGTTGATGCAAAAACTTTTAGTCCACAAATCGGTTGGAATCTAGAAGCTTATGTTGACGATCCGTCGTAAAGACCACCAACGGCGACCACATTCTGACTTACAAGAAACTTTTAATAACTTGAGAAGACATAACCTCAAGTTAAATTCGGAAAAGTGTGTGTTGGAGTTTCTGTTGGAAAACCGCTTTGGTTTCCTAGTTTGGCTAGAGGTATTGAAGCAAATCCAAAGCAAAATTGCGACCATCGACGAGATCGCCCTCCACCGAAGAAGGAAGTCCAAAACTAACCAATGTGTGGCGCGTTAAGTCGTTCATAGCAAGGTTAGGGAAAAAGGATTACCTTTCTTTAAACTTCTTGGAAACATGGAAGTTTTGAGTGGACTAAAGAGGCAAACGATGCCTTTGATGAACTTAAAAGTACCTTACAAGTACCGGTTTTAGTTTCTCAGAGACGGGAGAAACATTGCTAATTTACGTGGGCGCAACACCACGAGCGAGTTAGCGGTGTCTTGGTTGTAGAAAGGATAATATCCAACGACCGGTCTATTACGTGGCGAAGTCTTACATGGACCAAAGGAAAGATACCCACAGTACAAAAGTTGCTCTATGGCCTCCTTATGTCTTCAAGGAAGCTAAGGCACTACTTTCGAGCCCACAAAGTGGTCGTACCTACGGATATCCCTTGGTCAAGTCCTTGGAAACAGGAATCATCGGGACGAATAGCCAAATGGGCGGTCGAGCTAGGGGCGTTCGATCTCTATTTTATTTCACGAACAGACAATAAAGTCGTGCAATAGCGTAATTCATTGCGAATGGACAAACCTGAACCCACCCAAGGACCCGAGTACGAACACCACGACGAGTGGACAATGTATTCGGCGGTTCCTTGATGTTACAAGGATCGAAATGGAGTGGTCTTGATATCCCTCTTGGCGAACACATCAAGTCGCCATCCGGTTAAATTTTCCGCCACCAATAATGTGGCGAGAATATGAAGGTTCTTGGCGGGACTCGGCGGCTCGTTAAGCTCGGGATTATGAATTACTAGTGAAAGGCGATTCTCAACTAGTAGCGAATCAAGTGGGAAAGAGTATCAATGCTCTAGTACCAAGATGTCATCTTATCTGGCGGAATCTGAAAACTTCGAAAAGCACTTCTTCGGTTTTCAGATCCAACATATTCCTAGAAAGGAAAACTTTCTGGATCACCAGGTTAGCTCGGATGGCCTCCACGAGGTCGGCCGTCCCGCCCGGAGTTTTTCTCGAGCAACTCAATTCACCCTCGGTAGTTGAGCCTTCCGAGAACATACATGATTCTTTGCAAGTTGAACAAACTAATCAAGGAACATGGATGCTCCACAATGTCGTTGACTTGTATGACGCCACGATCAAGGTAGAGATCGGATGACATCGATCTACAATTATCTTGACATGACACAATTCCAGAAGATGATGTAGAGGCCGATCGTATAGCACGAAAAGCCAAATCATACACTCTAATCGAAAGTACCTTGTATAAACGAGGATCTCATGGAGTGTTGATGAGATGCATATCTCAAGCGGATGGCATTAGATTGCTAACCGAAATCCATGAAGGTGTCTGGGAGCACACCATTCCTCTGAGAACCACAGTCGGTAAAGCCTTCCGACAAGGCTATTCTTGCCAACCGCCTTCATGATGCAAAAGAGCTTGTGATGAAGTGTGTACAATGTCGGTTTCATAGCCGACAAGTACACCACCGGCCTACAAGCCTTACAAACAATTCCTCTTTCTTGGCCTTTTGCAACTTTGGGATCGGACATTCGGGACCTTTCCCAAGAGCACCGGGGCTTCAATTCCTTTTCGTCATGATTGACACGTTTACAAAATGGATTGAAGCGAGCCATTGTTAAAATAACAAGCGAGGCCGCTAAGAGATTTCTCTTGAAAAATGTGATCACGCGATTTGGTGTAGCCAATCGTATCATCACGAACAATGGTTCCCGCCTCTCCGGCGATCAATTCCGGAGTTCTGCGATGAACTTGGTGTCAAAGTTCATTTTGCTTCATTGCACATCCGCGAAACAACGGAGCGATTGAGCGAGCTAATGGTATCCTTATGCGGGGATCAAGCGCCGAGTATTCACCGATTAATCAAGCGGTCGGCGCTTGGGTTAAAGAACTTCCCTACGTGTTATGGGCGTTCGAACCACGACCCGATCGTGCGGCCGGTGAAACTCCATTCTTTTTGGTTTATGGTCTTTGAAGCCATGCTTCCTCCGAACTCAAAATTGGCTCTGCTTTCGAACTCGATCGTTTTGGCGAAAATGATCATAATGAGCGACGACTTCGACGACGCCGATTTCCTTGAAGAACGATTTAAACCAAGCCCTTATGCGATCGGCGGTCTACCAACAAGCCATGCGAAGGTACCATAGTCATAAGGTGCGACCTCGCGACCTTCTTTGTAGGTGATCCGGTTCTCGAGAAAAATTGAGCCAAACAAATCGCAATAAACTTTCTCCTAAATGGGAAGGTCCTTACTTTGTGGTCAAAGTAACCCGACCGAGTTCCGTCTGTTGGCTATGTCGATGGGCAAATTTTGTCAAATTCTTGGAACATCGATCAATTCGTAAGTTCTATGTTTAATTTTCATTCTTTCATTTCTTTCAATTTCAATTTCATTAAATTCATTAATTAATTAAGAAGTGCAACCTTGCTTATATATATACACCTACATTACAGTGGTTTATTATTGTTAGTGCAGTGGAGAAGACATTTTTCTCTCGATATCCTTTTAAGGATCTCGATACTCTATGGTCCTAGTCGTGAGCATTTTTCTTCAAATGATTCCCACGCGACTACACTCTTTTCTCAAAGAAAATGAGTAATCGAGCGCCACACAACTAACTATCTCATGAATGATATGCTTACGATTACGAAGATTATGCTTCATTATTTTAAGATTACGGTCTATTCTTGTCAGCTCTTGGTCGGACACGGAAAGCCTCCTAGTCGAAGTCTCTCATTTTTCGCGACGTGGTCACCTTGCCTGGAAGGAGCTTCCTAGCGACGGTTCTTTTCTTCGATCCTCGCTACCGATCGGATCTGAGAATTTGAACACGTTTCAAGAAATGTGTCGTATGCCTTGAGTCTTAGCATTAGTTCCACAGTTATGGGACAATAGATATAAACAAAGTTCACTTATAATTTGTTGCATACATATTTGCATTTCTTCTTATGTCAAGTTTGACAAAGTCTTTTTCCGACCATATATAGTGTTTTTGATTGGTATTTCCATTATGATAAACAAAGATCTATAACTAGTCGAAATCATCTGTTAGTCTGACCACATTTGATTTCCTATTCTTTAGAACGATCGTTTTGTCTTACATGTCCAAACATACCTTCAAAAACTCACATACATGGTTATGACCTCTTTTTTATTCTCTTTCTTGGCTCACTGCTTGTACAGTAACGTTCTTCTACTATAAAGCAGTCGGGGGCTAGAAAATATATGAGAATTTTAAAAAAAAAGTCAAACAGGATAAACAAAAGCTTTGTCAATGACATAAAAGGTAAGTTTTCGTAGATATTCAAATATTTTTACACTTGCAGGAACCTACTCTAAGAAATATTCCCAGCCTAACTACTGTTTGTCGGAGATTCGACCTCCATCTCCTCTACAACTATATCTCCAAGTGGCCTGAGTTCTTCCATGAACTTGGTCGCCTCCTCAGTGGGCGATTGAAGTCATCTTTAACAGCTTGGAGATCTATGGAGGGTCGGAAGCTTCGGTTTGCCAAAGCAAAACTAACTCCACTTGCAACGCTTTGTTTTAGGGCACAGGCATAATTCGTCCGAGTAGTTTTGAGCAGAACTTTAAGGTCCTCTAGAAGTTGACCCAAATAGTTCATTTTCTCTATTGGATCTCCTAAGGAAGGCAGGCTTGATCCTGATCCCATATCAAAGATCATCTTGTTCAAAGCATGAATCTTTTCATCAATATTTTGAGCAAGAGCCGCCTCCTTATCCTGCTCAAATTTCAGAGTTTTCTTTACTCTGTTCGGCATTTCGTTTGCTCTGCAAAAACAAATCGCTTAATGAACACAAGCATCATTGAAGGAAAATCAAGTTTACGACATATTACCTTTATTTGTTTTGCTAAGTGTTTCATATTTGGTCGTTGCTTGAATGATCAACCCGGTCCTTAGTGAACTTGCTTGACAAATAAATGATCCTTAGCTTTATTTCTTCTACAAGAAAAGTTGTCTTGGCTTTCTCGACCACAACCTCCTCTTTTATTTTCTCCGGATCTATCGAATGCGATAAGGAGAATAATTGTAGAGGAGCAAAGTATTGAAGAAAAACAGAAGTTTAAAAGGAAAAGTTCTTACTTTCCAACTCGGAGTGCTTTTGCTCCAAGTCCTTAACTTCATTGGAGTCATCCTCCGATCCTGACAAAGTTCTCGACCAAATGCTACACAAATAGCGTTCTCTTTCTTAAGTTTCTTATAAACTTTGTAAAAAAGAGTTATGTAACTGGTCGTAGAATACTTACCCGAATTGCCTGGTCATTATAACCGGCAAAAATCAAATCAGGGTGCATCTTGAGCTGAGTATCCGATACTTTCTGCCACGCCTCATCAAGCTCCTTATCCTCGATGAATCGGGGACGAAAAGGGAACTTGTTAGGTTGGGAAGGGTTATCAGCAGTGATCGGAACCTGTTGAGACCTCTCAGAGGCATCTACCTCCACGAGGGGTTTCAATCACCAAAGGATCCAACTCACCCGTTGCCCTTGTCACCGCTCGGGGCTTCTTCGACCACTACTTCCTCGGGAACTTTGTCACGAGAAGTGCTCTGATCGAGAACTTCCACAGTGCGTGTCCTCGGAAGAACACGTCGGAAGCAGCCGGAACACCGAAGACCTATGCAAACCAAAGATGGGAAGTTCAAAGTATCAAATCATCAAGGAATTATTAAAGGTACATACTTATCGACCACTTTCATTTGTACATACCTTGTTAATCTCCGGATTTGACTCTGAAACGCACAAGAGAGAAATCATGCCGCTAGCTTTCCTTTTCTTCTCCTCCAATTTTGTTTGGTTACGGACCGGCAAGGTTTGTTGGAACCCTCACATCCTCCAACAAGATGTCGGAAGCTATGTCCTCGACCGGTTCATCAAGGACCGCATTCGACTATCCGGTGGGAGGAGTGGTTTCATCAATCTCGGATCGATTGTTTTAGTAACAACCATAAGGTCATGCACGACCACTCTGGAGTCTCTGACCTCCATGATTACATTCTGCGGGCCCTCGAACTTATCCACCTAAATCAAAAACAAATTTGATTGGGTGAAGAAATCCTTTATCTGAAAATTCGTACATATATGATTCCAAATGTTCTATTACCTCGAGGATTCATCTCCTTCAAGTGCCTCGAGGCACGACTCGGTCGGAACTAAGGTGGGGCGTTGATCCTCACCAGATTGTATGATTCGCAATCCGGCCGACTACAAAAGTAGAAACACGATTGGAAATCTGGTGGAATATATGTATACACATGGTAAAAGGAATTTTGATTAAATTACCTTAAGCCTTGCCGTCTCCTTCAATAGGAGTTCTGGCTAAGATCTTGGGGCATTGACCTTTTCTCCGAGCTCCCGCACAGATCATCGACTCGTTCTCTAATTTCCCCAAGGAAAGAGCTTTAATGAAGGAAGAATAGACAGATTTTAAGGTAATACATTAATCAAATCAAAATACCGATCGAATTTATCTCAAAGACTTACCACCTTCGACGAGGTAGCTTCATCACGATCAAGGCACGGAGGCGCAGGAATGAGTCAGGAGCTTCAATGGGCTAATCGGCGAAAGGTGAAATCCTTCACCACATGCCACGAAGTCGGGCCCTGACTGCAAGTCATAGATGGCATCCGCCCATCTTTTGACTATCCTGTCTTCTTCTGGTTTCCTTCCACTTGGAGTTTTCACTTGCTCTAGTTCGCCAAGTAGAGGCCATCGTCTTCGTAATCGTCATGTAAAACCAAGACTTTTCCATAACGACCACGAAGATTTGGCGTACATGAAGATGTACTCATCGGCCTTCCGTCATGAAGGCGCAATGTGCATTCCCGGAGTCGCCTCGATTTTGCATGATTTTCCCATCACCATGCGGTAGAAATAACTAAAGAGCTTCAAGTTCGGTTGTATTCCTGGTATGCCTCGCACAAATATGCGAAAATACTAATATTTGCGATCGAATTTGGGGCCAAATTCACTAATTCCACCCGTAATGTTCAAGAACGCGGAGGAGGAATTTGTGTACCGATAGTCTCGGCCACATTCGATGTAGGCAAGAAAACAGGATTTCGCCATCTTCACGGCTCGGAAAATGCTCTCCGATCGCGGTCTCCAATTAATCGATTTCTATCTGGAGCATTCCCATCTTCGCCAAAGCCTCAAGCTTTTTCTTGCCCAATTCAAGGCAACCACTTTGTAATCTGCTCAGACATGGCGAAAATCCTCAAGAATGAGTAGCAAAAGTTGGAGACTTTGTGGTCGGAAGAACAGAAAAGACTCGGAGGATTTCTTGGCGAGAAGCTAAAGGGGATCGAAGGGGATTCTCGAAGCATAAAAATTCTAAGAGCCCAAATGAGAGAAGATTTTATAAACTTAGATACTTTGAAGGATTCCCACAAAGTCCAAGCGACAAAAAGCTTCTTTTTGTTCAAGCGACAGAGGAACTCTTCGTTTCCCAAGGCAAGTTCTCAACTTTAAAGTGAACACAGACCACCAGTATACCACGACATTAAATGGGTTCGCCGATACGATTTCATCGGGAAAAGGTATATACGACCAGTTCATTTAAAGTTAGGGGCTAGTAGCGAGGATTAAAACCTCTATGTATTATTTTAAATGCATAATAAAAGACCATACGTCTTCATGGTCGTAACCCCTAAGACTAGCGACCTCCCCGGTCGTTAGTATTCAGAGGTTACTTATGGGTACCACTGGTCGGATGAGGCTTTGTGCCTAATCCCCACCGATAACCGCTCGTAAAATTCTCGAATCGGTATTTCTTATCGTATGATGAATGGAACACGTGTTATCGTTCCAAACCATGCGATGGTACAACCACGAGACATCGACTATTAACCACCCTACGGTTAAGCTTTTCACAAGCAATCGCATGAGGAAGTTAGCACATTGCTAACTTCTCTACCGTTCAAACCGGTCGTAACGCTTCACCGAGGCGTCTTCTCCGGATTAATCGCCACCTCTTCGAAGTTATTTAAAGGTGAAGCACGAAGACGAAAGGAGGAAGAAAAAACAGAGACAAGAAGGGAGATGATAGGCGACACACAAAACAAGGCCAAGGCAAAGATATGCACGAAGCCTAAGCGGTGGAATTAGAAGCTAGATAATCGACCTTAGACTCATATTCTAAGTCGATTGCGGTTAAACATTCCTCCATTCATGTAATTCAGGTAGTACTTAGCCACATCTTGTAAATCCAGTTCATATCAATAAAGAGCGACCCCCATTCCATTCCAGGATATTCCACGTCATTTTCCTCGTTTATTTTCGTAAGATCGGCGATTCGATCGTCGACAAACATCTTCCCCAACTTTCCCCTCTTCTCTGCCTCGAGTGGACAAGAAATCGCCTTCTTCCCAAATTCCAGTCGTTGTCTTCGTCGTATGATTCCGGCCGCCAGGGTGAATCTTAGTCTTCATCTTCTTGCGCATCGTGGTTGCCTTGACTCCCCTTCCTCACGCTCACCTCCTCTTTGCTTATTTCCTCACAGAGAAACGTCAACCCAGAGCACGCAACGTCACCGCCGCACATGACCTCCTTCCTCGCTTGGTTTCCAGGAGAGCCCTTCCATCCCCGTAGACTTTATCCTCGAGCAAAACCTCTAGGTTAGTCATAGAAGCTCATAGATGGTCGTAGCGTAGCCGCACTGCCAACCTCATTGCACCTTCGCAAGCTGTTGTGGAAGAACTAGCTGCACCGCCGCATTTTGAGCACCAAGCGCACGTTTAGCACGATTATAGCCAGTAGATGTTGGTTTGGGTTTCAATTTCTAGTTTTTAGTCACGTTGGGTAGTTGCCCCTAACAACAGTATCGTCGTTGCTGACCTCACCGTCGCGTCGCCACCTCGGTCCATCTCCCATCGCGCTGCCATAGTCATTAGAGTCACCGTGGACCCCGCGTTCCATTTTGCTAGTCGAGGGTGGTCGCCGAAGTCCCCTCTGCCGCTGTCGATCTCGCTCCCAAGCCAGCCATGGCTCCTTTATTCAGTCCCCGTGCAGAGGAAGAAGACGACGTGGAACACTTACACGTGGACCCAAGTAATCAGTTTAAACAATAATTAGTTAACATTAATTAAATTAGGTAATGTTTGTATGACATGTGGGCCCTCGATAATTAGGAAAACAAATTAAACTGTAAGTTAAACTTTGAGCCTATGACACACGAGCCCCACCCCTACTTTACCTGTGCGTAGACTTAGTCCGTAGACCAAGCTGCCGACGTGTGGGCCCCCTTGGTCCTGTGCACCGTCAGGGTGGACCGAGTCCATGTGGACCGCGGTCCCACCTGTGAGTCTCTCAGGCTTTCTTGAATAAAAATAAATTAAAAACCCAGTTGACCCCACATGTCAGTCACAAAGGATTTTCTTAATAAAAATAAAATGAAAATCCAACCGGACACCTGTTAGAAATTTTAGAATTTGTAGAATTTCTCCTGGGTCAAACTTTTATTTATGAATTCATCTAAATTTGAGATATTTCCATCAGTACTAAAATCATAATTTTTGGAGTTCATTTTAATTTATTAGAGTTATGTGCATTTATTTGAAGTCATCGTTTTGCGCTTAAATAGATTCGAACATCGCCGAAAACTTCACCACTACTTGAGACAAGACCAAGACCAAGTAATATCCACAGTTGAGCAAGACAAGTGCTTACAATTGATCACGTTGAACCTACTTTTCAAATGCAAATTACTTTGCTTCGAAGTATTACTTGCATGCTTAATATTATTTATGAAATGCTATGTTAAAAGTTGATACCTAGCTATTTCAAATGTTGATATTGTTACCCCCCCCCTTGATTATTGATAACTCCTCATACCTTGTCACCCTAGATAAATTATTACATTGATAAATTGCCCTTGGTTAATCAATAATGACTATTGGTTGTGCTTAGACACTGCTTAGTGGTTAAATTGAATATGACGCAAACATTGACATTACAAGAACTCGAGTTATATTGTGAATCGTAGTGTGGTAACGTGGGTACGTTACCACTGGAAACAGAAAAAATGTTATATAAAATGGTGGATACTTGGGCGAGTGGTTGGTATGAGATCGATGCAAAGGCATGCACGAGAGTTGGGTATGTGGACTAACTTGTCTGAGTCGATTAAGGACCTAATCATATGTTGTATTTCTGAACTACTAGGTCGTACAACCATAAGTCTAGTATGGGATAGACATGTCCAATTACTTTGCACAGTTTCTGGCATAAACCCCATGCATAGTGATAGATTTGGAATCGAGAAGGACGAGCGACTCCCTAACAACAGAGGGTCCCTCATTGAAAATACGTCCCATAACGGAGCATTCTCAGGTGCCCTATAATGGTCATTGTCCTAGTGTTGAGTAGTTCCCCACCGAAGCGGGTCGAGAGTTGGGACTAGATTTTGGAAAATCCTTGTTACGATCGTCTCCGCCACACACCTAAGAAAGCGTGTCATGACCGACATTATGAGTTGATCATATCTTGCGGGTAAAAATGTACAGCCTCTACAGAGTGTATAATCTATTCAAATAGTCGTGCCCTAGGTTATGACCATTGTATAGAAAGCCACACTTGGCTGGTTTTAATAAAATGTGAACTAAGGCATGTTAACGAAAAACTGGTTGTAGCGATGATGTCAGTGGATGGAACCTTATGAGTGATTGTAGGTAGATGGAACGTTACAAAGCTAAGGAATTTTTTTTACACAAATGGAACTTTGGTTTTGAAGTTAAAAAGGCTAAGTCATAGGTTTGGAAAAAAAATATACTATTTGAGTAAACTTGCTTTATGCTACCATAAGACCCCTCCTTTGGTAATCCTTGCATCTATATACTTGCATTTTCTGTGACGCTTGCTGAGTACCTTCGTACACATGGTTGCTCAAATATGTAGATTTAGACTACGAAGCAGAAGACTCGGTGTATAGATACTTCTATACATTCGGCTATGGAAACGAAGAGGATAGCGATAACTAGGTCCTAGCCCCAGTCGATTGCCCGTGGCAAACTCATGGAGGCCCCTTCCTTTTAGTTTATTAACATTTCGCTGCTATTTACTCTGTGAACCCTTTGGCCCCTTAGCCTGTTCTGTAAAAACTTGGCCCTAGGGCCTATTTTCGTTTGTTCCTGTAATATGAAGTGCTCTTTTACTTATATGTATTTATGGATGTGATATTCACCGATAATTATATTATGTGAGCTAGCTACTGATTATGGGACTAGTCCGATATATACAGAGGATCTGGATGTAAATCATAGGCTCTATAAAGGGCTCATCAGATACCTGTGAATTCTAAATGCAGCTAAATAGGCCAGCCAGATTTGCATTAAAATGCCAGTGCCATAAAAGGAGATGATGCCAATATGTCCCCTTCTATCAAACAAAACAGGACTACAGGGGTGTCTGATGATTTCCCAGGTAGCCCTTGCCACCCCCCTTTATTAAGCCCCTAGCTACAACAACTGCACGAGCTTATCTAGACACACAGGACAGAAGTTCTCACTCTTTCTTGCCTCCTATATTTTTCTTCAGTTTCTTGTGTCCTTGTGCCATCCATCGTAACTAGGCATGGCTAGGAAGTGCTCTAGCTGTGGAAACAATGGCCACAACTCTAGGACTTGCAGTGGCCACAGAGGCCTAGAGAACAGAAGCGGTGGCAGTACAACTTGTGCTGGCTTGAGGTTGTTTGGGGTGCAGCTGCAGGTAGGCTCCTCTCCTCTGAAGAAGTGCCTCAGCATGGAGAGCTTGTCACCAGCAGCCTACTATGGAGCAGCTGCTGCGTCGAACGCGTCGCCTTCGGTGTCGTCCTCGTCTTCACTTGTCTCGATAGAGGAGAGCGCCGAGCGGGTCTCCGGCGGGTACCTGTCCGATGGCCTCATGGGCAGGGCTCAGGAGAGGAAGAAAGGTGAGCATGAAACGAGCTAGTGTGGTTGTTGCACACTTGTTTAATTTGATGGAACAGGGCTAGTCACATGCTTATGGCAATTTGCTTTGTTTCAACAGTTTCAAGTTTTTACCACAGCGAAGAATTTCTTGTGATTCCGATTCTTGTTTTCGGAGCTTGCAAATTCAGTCTACTTGCCTTTGTTGATTGAATGGAGTGCTCGATTAATTTAAAGTTTAGTACAGTATGTTTAGTTGTTTACCTTTGATTTTTCTCTCTTGACTGAATTGTGCACTTATATCAAATGATCAATTCTAACCCCTTGTCATTTTCAGCTTGCTTCAATTAAAGAATAGTTAACTCCTGAATGGTCAGTACACCTTAGGAGGTGTTTGACATTTCTAGATGTTTATGTTCATCTGTAACTCCTGAATAAATTATCTGTTTCAGGAGTTCCATGGACCGAGGAAGAGCACCGGATGTTCCTTGCCGGCCTCGACAAGCTAGGGAAAGGCGACTGGCGGGGCATTTCCCGACACTTTGTCACGACACGGACTCCGACACAGGTCGCCAGCCATGCCCAGAAGTACTTCTTGAGGCAGAACAGCCTCACACAGAAGAGGAGGAGGTCCAGCCTCTTTGATGTGGTAACTGACTTGGCTAAATTTTCAGACATCTCGTGTCACCTTTTGTTCCATGACAGCGTGTCATGTAACTTAAACTGTCATGTGCAAATCTCTGCAGGTTGAAGGTGCCAAGAAGGCAGCAATGTCCAGGACAGCATCTGTATCTGAGCTGCAATTCCCCAGCCTGTCGCTCGGCGTCGACGCAGCGAAGAAGGAAGCTGTGCTGCTGCCTCCATGCTTGAACCTGATGAGCAGTACCTCACAAGGAGGTAGTGCTGGTGCATCACAGTCACAGCCCCCTTCTTCCCTGACCCTGAACGCAAAACCTCAGGTGCACGTACAGATGCCTGACCTGGAGCTGAAGATGTCGACATCCCGGTTATCCGACCAGTCCGGTCCGTCGCCGAGCACACCTTTTTTAGGGACCATCAGGGTTACCTGATCTACTTCTTCAGTGCTCATCGGAAAGAGGAGAGGATCAGAAAACGATGTCATGAAGATCATGTACCACAAGCACAAAGCAGGTGTAAGGCAGCCTGATCAGCGATCAGCCATGCACAATAAGATAAAAAAAAGAATGGTTCATCATATTATATTTTGCCACCACCTTGTAGCTTTATGTTGACACAAAGGTATGGCAAAGTGGTTGTTGGTTATATTTCAGAGCCTGGAGAAGGTGAAAGATGAGCTCATAACATTCAGTTTGCAGTGGACACTGAGCCACTGACAAGTACAGGCAAAACCACCACCCCTGCTGCACACAACTTTCTTCTACCTCTCTGCACTGCATACATATATACATACATGATCATGTTCCTTGTATATTACATTAGATTAGCTCTGCATCCATGAGCCAATCAGCCTGTGAGCCTGTTAGAAAAATAGAGACAAAGAAAACATAATTTTTTATGTAAAAAATCCTTACGAGAAAAAAACTACGGACGTCAACCGGCGATGATCACTATATGACGAGTGTTTATAAAACGCAAGGGGATTACAATGAGGCGTCAACTCTCCCCATGCGGCTTACAAGAGGTATATAAAGGGGTAAAATGACTTAGAGTCCAAGTAAGAAACTAATCCGCTAATATGACAATTGATTTGCTAATATGGTATGTTTGGATTCGACAACATTAGAAATTCGGATCACATATGGATCACAAATATCAACAATCTCCACCTTGAGACGAATTTCCTCTTGTAGCATAATAAAGAATCAACAATCACTAAATAAATCCCCAATGATAAAAATCACCGTGCGCCAACTAGTCTCAGGACTAAACTGTAACACCAACTAAGCTTGAGCAAAGCTCAAACTTAGTAACAGGAACTGACTTTATCATCACATCAGCTGGATTATCATGGGTACTTATCTTGAACCCCTTGGCATTACCTTGAGCAATAACACCTCAAATAAAGTGATATCTCACATCAATGTGCTTTGTTCTCTCATAGAACATCTGATCCTTTGTAAGGCATATAGCACTCTGACAATCACAAAATATAGCAGTGCAAGAATTATCTCCACAAAGCTCAGTGTACAAACCTCTCAACGAAATAGCTTCTTTACAAGCTTCAGAAATAATCATATATTCTGCTTCAGTGGTAGATAAGGCAACAGTAGCTTGCGAACTTGCCTTCCAACTAACAGCACAATCACCAATAGTGAAAACATAACATGTGAGAGACCTTCTCTTGTCCAAATCACCAGCATAATCAGAGTCAACATAACCAACAAGTTCATCTCTATAATTCCTAAACTGCAAACAAGCATTAGAAGTGCCACGCAAATATATGAAAATCCACTTAACTGTTTTCCAACGCTTCTTTCCAGGATGAGAACAAACCATGGCATACATAAGAGAACCAACTACATTGGAATATGGAACTCTAGATATGTACTCAATATCATAATCTGACTCAGGACATAAGGCTAAAGATAAACTGAAATGCGAAGCTAATAGAGTACTCACTGGTTTTGCATCATGCATATTAAAACGACGAAGGACTTTTTCAATATAACCTTGTTGACTAAGGTATAACTTGCCAGATTTTCTCTCTCTAATAATCTCCATGTTAAGAATTTTCTTTGCTGCACCTAGGTCCTTCATCTCAAATTTATTACTCAATTGTGCTTTTAGTTTTGCTATTTCTGACTTTTTTTTTGGTAGCAATCAACATATCATCAACATAGAGAAGCAAATAAATAGCTAAACCATTAACGGTCTTTAAATAAACACAGCTATCATAATCAGACCGCTTAAAATCATGAGAGAGCATAAACGAGTCAAATCTCTTGTACCATTGCCTAGGAGATTTATTCAAACTATAAAGAGATTTCTTTAATCTACAAACAAGGTGTTCGTTTTGTTGGACCGAAAAGACGACTAAAGGGGGGTGAATAGGAGCACGCTCATTTTTTCACTTTGATCGGATTCAATACCAATTTCTCTCCAGTAGCTATGGAAGCTATGAATATCAATCTATAAGTATAGCGGAAGACTTGTATTGAATCCAAACCAAAAACCCTAAAGCAAGAGACCAAACAGGAGTTCAAACCCTAGGCGCTGGTCGACCAACAGTGTATAAGCGTGGTCGGACCGGGCGGGGTCTCGACTCGACCAACAAATGCGCTGGTCGACCATTGGTCTGACCGGCCGTAGGGCTGGGCGACCTACCGATTCGAGAACAAGAAAACAACCCGCGTTTCAAGACACAAATTAATCTAACTTTTGATCTACAAGGTCAAACTCCACGAAACTTGACACACACCTTCTTAAGGATATTAGGAATATATTCCAATCTAGGATCGCAGAGATCCATGCCAAAGTTCCTATCTTTTTCAGTTTGAACGAAGGGTGCTCTAAAACCGAGTCAAAAATGAAATATGATCTAGAGACTTGCTCGTGGGTGAATGATGATCAAGATGATCCTAGATGAGTTCCCACATATCACAGCAAGTTAGATCAAGCCAAGAAACCAAGCAAAAACTCACGGATCAAAGAAAGACTCAAAATCACCAAATAGAGAGAAGGAAAGCAAATAGACTCATCTTGATGAATCTTTCCTTGGATTGATTTTGATATAGTATTGGTTTACAGCCACTCCATCATGGAGGACAACGACTTAATACATGAGTACGAAATCAAATCCAACTCTCTAGAACCCTAACCTCCAACCATCTTCTCCCTAAGCACAAAAGCAAAACTAGGGTTTTTCAATAATGAAAGGGTTAAGGGGGTGCAGCCACCACCCTTCTCTATTTATAGTGGAGGCTTATATCTTCTAGAAGATTGAACCCTAATGGGCTCCCGTTAAGGCCCACACACAAACGGGTCACACACGCACGTATTTTAAAGCGCTGTCTTCATCTCCACTTGACCTAATCCGCTTCTCCTTACGCCATCTTGCGCTGCGGGTTGGCAAAAGATCACCAAGGCGGTATTTGGTAAAATTACCAAAATATCCCTTCTCGATCTTTTTGCAAACACCAAGTCTCATCTTCGTGAAGCACTTCCCATGCTTCACAACGTGTAGGTTGATCCAGCGGCTCTCATCATGTCGGCAAGTCTCTTCCATCCGGCTCCTATCGAAACCACTATGGCATTTGCACCGACCCCCGCGCCGCTTGATCCAACCTGTCACACCGAACTGTCTGTTTGGTCACCTTTGTCCATTCTACACCATGCTTGACTCCATTGACCTCACCCGGCATCCCCGATCGTTCTAGACCTCGGCTCTCCAAGTTGAGTCTTGATCATCCTCGCCGTTGACCGTCATTGACCTCAAAGTAATCTGCACAACAATAGACCAAAAAATCGATTCCGGGAACAAGTTCTTCACAACTTGACCCACGTTAGTCAAAACATGCATCATGCAACACATATGCCATGAAACCCATGAACTTGACCTAACCCAAAACTCATCGCCACCAATTGGCCGATGATCAGCAAGAACCCGGTCAGACCGCCATTGAAAGGTTAGTCTGACCGCTAGCCGTCTAACTGCTGCCAACGCAGTCCGACCGCACTCAGATCGACAAAGACATTAAACTTAGACGAAAACTCGTGTTTCGACGAACTGATAACGCCATTGCCAATTGTAACATCATCCTAAGATCATGAGCATATCCCAATGATATCCACACTTTTCCAAGAATAACAAAACACTCAGGTTGGTCCATATAAATGTCTTCTTCCAACTTCCCATGTAATAATGCAGTTTTAACATCTAATTGCTCAAGTTCATAATCATGCATAGCAACAATACTGAGTAAAGTGTGAATAGAACTATGCTTCACAACAGGAGGAAAGACATTATTAAAATCAATACCTGGAATCTGACTATAACCTTTAGCAACCAATCTTGCTTTATGCCTTTTTGGTTCACTAGGAAAAATACCTTCATTTCTTTTGAAAATCCACTTGCAATGAACAGGCATCTTCTCTTTTGGCAATTTCACTAATTCCTAAGTGTCATTCTTTTCAAGTGACTCCATCTCATCATGCATAGCAGTTATCCACTTATTACAATCAGCGGAGTTAATAGCCTCAAAGTATGATGAAGCTTCTGTATTACCTTCAATTTCTTCTGCCACACTCAAAACATAAACAACAATATTAGCTTCTTCAATCAACCTCTTGGGTAGATTAATCTCTCTCCTAGGCTCGTCAACTGCAATGAACCATTGTGGTGGCTGCTCAACAATAGGAGAATTCTCAACAATAGGTGCATTATGAACAACAATATTTTCCTTATCCGATGTGTTATCTGAACCAACAAAATCCACCTGAATACTTGAATTCTGCTCACTCTCAACAGGAACATTAGTAGGCAGTTTATCATGAAGCACAGTAGATTCATTGAAGATAAGGTTTCTGCTAATCACAACCTTATTTGTTTCAGAATTCCACAACTTATATCCTTTAACACCAGATTTATAACCAAGAAAGATGCACTTAACAACTCTAGACTCTAATTTTCTATTATCAACATGAGCATAAGCGGTACAACAAAAAACTCTCAATTCTGAATAATTTGCTAGAGAACCAGACCATATCTCAATTGGAGTCTTCTTTTCAATTGCAATAAAGGGTGACCGATTAATAAGGTAGCAAGCAGTGGAAGTGGCTTCAGCCCAAAAACGCCCATATAAATCTACATTTGATAACATGCAACGGGTCTTAGAAATGAAGGTCCTGTTCATACGCTCAACTACACCGTTTTGTTGAGGAGTATGGCGAATAGTGTAGTGCCTAACAATGCCTTCAGTCTTGCAATATGATTCAAATTCATTAGAACATAATTCCATCCCATTATCAGTGTAAAGATTCTTTACCTTCTTTTCAGTTTGCCTTTCAACCATAGTCTTCCGCTCTTTAAATGCTGAAAATACTTCTGATTTATGCTTCAAGAAATAAGGCCACACTCTTCTAGAGTAGTCATCATTAATTGTTAACATATAACGAGCACCTCCTAGCAATATCTTGTGAGATGACCCCCATAAATCAGAATGCACATAATCCAAAATGCCTTCTGTAGTATGAACTGAAGTATTGAAGTTCACCCTCTTGTGTTTGCTAAACACACAATGTTCACAAAATTTCAGCTTGCCATTGCTATATCCATCAAGAAGTCCTCTCTTGCTCAATTCAGCCAAACCAATTTCACTCATATGCCCAAGACGCATATGCCAAAGATTAGTAGCATTGGAATCAGATAATGAACTTGAAATTACAGCAACATTACCTAATATTGTAGTACCTCGCAGATGGTACAGATTGACAGATTTAATATCAGCTTTCATCACAACAAGAGAGCCTTTTGATACCTTCAAAACTCCACCTTTACCAGAATACTTGTACCCTTTAGCATCAAGAGTACTCAAAGAGATGAGGTTCCTTTTCAAATCTGGAATATGCCTCACATCTGTCAAAGTTCTGACAATGCCATCAAACATCTTGATTTGAATTGAACCAATTTCTGCAACCTTACAAGATGAGTTATCATCCATCAACACAGTACCACCTTCAACAAGTTCATAGGTGGCAAACCAATCCATATTAGGATACATATGAAAGGTACATGCAGAATCAAGAATTCATTCATCATTGGTCTTAGCACATCCAACGAAGGCAACAAAAACTTCTCCATTAGAACTATCATCAGCACCAAGGGAGGCTTTACCTTCATTATCTGGTTTACCTTTTGGCTTATAATAGCCAGTTTTCTTTTCTTTATTCTGTAGCTTCCAGTATTCAGAGATGTCGTGCCCACTTTTTTTGCAATATTTATATGACTTGTACTTGCCTCTCGATTTCGATCGGTTCTTGTAGTCGTTCGAACTTTTGCCTCGAGATCCATTGTTTGAGTTCTTTTCCTTTTGCCTGCCACGAACAAACAAGCCTTCTCCTTGCGAATTTGAATTTTTAGAAGGTACCATCTGTTTCATCTTCTTCTTAGCATGCAAAGCTTCATAAACTTCATCAAGAGTGAGACTATCTCTACTATATAATATGATATCTCTGAAATTTGAAAAAGAACTAGGCAGAGAACACAAAAGAACAAGACCCAAATCTTCATCATCATATTTTACCTCCATTGACTCTAGGTCGGCAACAATCTCCTTAAACACCAAAAGATGATCAAGCACAGATCCTCCTTCTTGCAATTTGTGAGAGTACAACTTCGCTTGAGATGCATCTTGTCATGAGATCCTTTGTCATGCAAATTTGTTGCGACTTGACCATATCTGATGAGTTGTCTTCTCCTTCAAAACCTCCTGCAAAATATTATTTGATAGATGAAGGTAAATCTAAGATAAAACTTTACGGTCTTTACGCTTTTCATCTACGGTCCATGTGATAGATTGTTTCTCAAATCCTTCCAATGCATTGTCCAAATCCATCTGTGCCAGCACAACCCTTATCTTGACTTGCCACAGTGAAAATCTTGTGTCTCGACCTAGGAGTGGAAGATTATACTTCAAAGTCGCCATGAGGAATAAATCCTGAAATTGCTGGTATTGATCTGTTGTAAACCTAGCAAAAACCACGACCTCTTTGGTACACCTTCTGTGTATGTGAATCAAAGATCTTCGAAACTCCTGATACACTTATTGAGTGGACTTAGGAAAAATCACTGGAATCTTGGACCTCCACGTGATCAACAGGACGTCCTTGCACTGTGCTCTGGAGCTTTTGGCCTTGGTCAGATGCGCGCGGCTTGGCTAATGGCGACGCACAACAGATGATGAACGAGCAACGATGAGAACACAATAGATGATGGCCGGCGTTCGTCGATGGTTGGCGACGCACCGAGGTGCACGGATCGAGGACTTGAGCCATGAAAGCGCATTTACTTGTCTCGGATCAAAATCGATCCGCTTGCGAGGCGAAGATCTTGCGCATTGCTGCGTGAAAGCGCCAGATGAATCTGACGGAAATTCGTTTTCTTTCTCGTATCTCTCAAAACCCTAATCTCCTATGCTCTGATACCACTTGTTAGAAAAATAGAGACAAAGGAGACACGAATTTTACGTGGAAAACCCTTGCGGGAAAAATTCACGGGCGTCAACCAGCGATGATCACTATATGAGGAGTGTTTATAAAATGCAGGAGAATTACAATGAGGCGTCAATTCTGCTCGTGCGGCTTACAAGAGGTATATAAAGGGGTAAAAGGACTTGGAGTCCAAGTAAGAAACTAATCTGCTAATATGGCAACTGATCCGCTAATATGATATATTTAAATTCGGCTTATTAGAAATTCGGATCACAAATATCAACACAGCCAATTACCAAATCATCTGAATTTGTTCTACATGTTCCTGTGATGGTTGCATGTTGTCGTGTACTGCAAATAAAGATCTACTAATCATTGCTCTCCATGTTTTGTCATCACAAGCACACACACTACTGACTTCAGTGATCACAAACACATACAGACCTAACTGACTGCAGAGGTCAAGAGATGTAACAGTGGTGGTCATTGTCAGATAGATCGGATTAGATTTGGGTGAAACATCTGACAGTCCCACTTTAAGTATATAACTAACAGATGGCAGGCGTGGATTACTTGCGTACTGAAGCGGGTGGATGCAAGTTGAGAAGGCATATTCTCTTTAATTGCCCTGACCATGATCAGACTCCGTACCTAATAAAGCATGTTTGACACTAAATAATGGCACCATTACGAGGAGAGTAAAGCAAGCATCAAGGAGAAGATTGCTTGGGATAAAAACAGGATATGATCATGGAAAGTAATGACAGCGGCAGCAGCAGAAGAAGAACCATGATTTGTTACTGGATTTGACATTTGAGTTGCCCGTTGACTATTGAGGCCCTGGACAAGGTGGTCAAAATATTATTAATTAATAGTATAGATGTTAATGACAAATAAACCAAAGTTGGTGCACAGTAATCTTATCCTTTGATCAGTCCATGTATGGTGAGGATGAGAGGATAGGGTTGTGAATGATTGGGAGAGGGGGTGCCCACACATCTGGGAACAACAACAATCTCGGCCGAGCACACTATGGCACCAATATCACGTTGTTAGGGACCATCTCTCCTTAATTTAGGTCATTTTCCTGGGAACATAGACCATGAATTCATGATTCATAGCAAGGAAAGGGACAGACAGTGATGTGCAGGTTCAGGATTGGCCAGACACGTCTCGAATGTGTCCTCGTCAGGTACAGGAAGGGTCGAGGCCTAAGGTGAACATTGGCCGGCCTCCCATTGGCCCGTTTCTTCGTACTGCAACGGAGCATCTGTCATGGAGACTGGAGTAGCAAAGAGGCCAACCAGGGTAAAAAGATTGTGCTGTACGCTCACACATCTTACAGCTCAATGTCTGTTTGATCTTCCGTGATTTTTTCCTTAGCAAAATTACGGTTACCTTAGCGGTGGCGTATAGGATGAGCTAACAAATACACATTTAAATATCATGTGTAATCTAAATTAATACATAAACTGTAAGGAACAAAGTTAAAATAGAAAATACATTAAAGTAGTACCTTAATAATGAATAGTACATTTCGAAAACCTAAAAATATACACAAGTAGCTATCCTAAAAACAAAATTAACTAAATTTATGATGCAAATAATAGCAAAGGTACTAAAAAAAAGGAATAATTCAAAATTTATCACAGTGAGTAGATGGATTTTAGAATTTACCTCTATGTATCTATGATATGTGACTCAACCCACATATCATAAACCCATGAAGGATAAACTCTAAAATCTATCTATCTTATAATGACAAATTCTAAAATCCTGTAAAAAAATACCAATAGCACGGCAAACGGAACCGGTACTTCGACCCCTCACGTCTCCGTAGTGCGTTCACCGCTGCTCAGCATCGTACGTAATGGGCAAGTTAGAGCTAGCTGTATGAATGTCTGGTGATATTTTTGACAAGTGGAGTTTGATATGACTTCTTGCGTGACAAATAAATGAATACAATAATTTCTGAACTCGTTATAAGTATCCAGCTATATTTATTGTTTTTTGGGCGAGGGTATCATGGAGTTGCGAAGAGGCCAGTCAGGGTAAATGATTGTACTGCACGACTAACAGGTATTCCAGCTCAATGTCTTATTGACCTTCGGTGGTTTTTTAACTTGCAAAATTCCGATCTACTCAGCAACGTGATAGATACGTCAGAGTTAGAGCTAGTTCTAGAACTCTCTTGTGATAATTTTTTTTAATATGACTTCTCGCGCGACAATAGATAGCGTACAACCACTTAGCTGAACTTGTCATAATATGCTGCGATGTGTGTTTTTTTTACATAAGTAGGTTTTTTTGAAGACTTCACATGAGTAGGTTAGTACGGTCAAACAAGAAAAAACATCGCATCTTACCAAGTGCTCCATTCAGTTCCCTTGTCTTTCTCATCGTACACTTCATCCGCCATCAGATCTCACTATATGTGGTCAACCTTTGATCGGACGGTAACAAAAATCCGTAAAATGCAACAGTTAGTTACCCAGCTTGTAACAAATCTCTTGTTAGATGCAAGAAAGAAAAAGTGCAAATAAAAGCGATCAACAACTAAAAATTATTGGTGCAACAAATACAAAAAAATTATTGCAAAAAAATGAAACCTTCTTGCAACAGTGAAAAACCATTGAAACACCTGCGGCATTCGGAAATAATTCATGTGGCAACTCGACTCATCTATCGCAACATTTTGGTGACATACTCGAAGCAGGAGGTGGCAGCTGGTCCAAACTGTCTCCTCGCCGCCGGTGACGATAGATTTGGCTCGGGCAAGGACATCCCCACACAACCACCTCCTTCTCCGAGGTCGAGGAAGCCTCATCGCGCAGCCATGGAGCTCAATCACACCTCCCCCTTGAGCTCGCGAATGCTGCGTTCAACCGAAGCTGGCCAGGAGACCAGAGGTGTGGAGAGAGAGATGGGGTTTCGGGAATGGTAGCATGGAGGGGGCAGCGCTCGTGGAGGACGCACTTGACCTGATCTCACCAATGGCCGGAGATGTCTGTGGCGAGAGAAGTGTGGTGGACGTGTGAACGGAGGGAAAAACAGAGCGTGGGTAGGATGTGAGAGCACGAAACGTCCGATCTTTTTGTTTGTGGTTTCAGACTTCACGTCTAGCTAGATAGCTTCCGTCTGTGTTGTGTTTGAAGTGTAGAAATTTTACTGAATTTTGTGAGGAATAATTCATTTGAGATTTCTACGAAACTCATACATTACCTTGTTAAGCAATTTGGCTAGTTCATGTGTCGCATTGTTGATCAGTTTTGCTTTCGTATGCATCATGAACAAAAAAAACTCATGTCATGATTCATGACTGCAAATCTGCAATGCTCTACAAAGAGCGAGCAACAAGGCCGAAGATAACACTGTGGGTCCGTGTAATTGGTGGGCAGCACCGACGTGCCATGTGTGTGCATATGTTTTGTCAGAGAAACAAGCTCAAATGGGCCCTCATCTGTACATCTTCACCGGCCCAATTTTGACGGGGTGAAATTAGTTGGTCTTTTCTTTTGGCACAGCCCATAATTTTGTAAAAATGGTTCCGGATAACATTTTCTTTATGACTTTTATTTTAAAAAAAAGATTACTAAAAGACACATGAATTCGGAATTCTCAACCCTATTAGCTACTTCCTCCATGTACAAATGTACGTCATTTTGAGTAATGTGTGGTCACACTTGGAGTCTTATACTACTAATGCTAGCAACTTAGCAAGCATATATGGGTTGGTCAAGTGAAAGTAATACTCACTAGATTCTTGACAATAAAAAAAAGAATACTTTCATGGTGCTATATATTCGCATCTTTTGCAAGGTCAAAGTTGCTTCATTACATACCGTGCTTATGTTTAAAAATGACATGTACCTGCATACAGAGTGAGAAGAACTTTCAGACTTACAGTTGACCCTGCACGAGAGAGAGAGAGAGAGAGATTGGTCCGACGGCTGGTGGAGAGCGAAAACAAACAGATGGATGCTGTAGAACTGTGGGTGGACAAAATTATTGATGTCCCAGTTAAATTAGTAGTAGTGCCAGTTACTCTTGAAGAGTTATTAGAGAAGGGGCTGCAACTTAATTAATTGCAAGGCTGCTAAGATTCACTTGGCCAAACATATTGGTCATGTAGGGTGCGGGCGCGATTTTCTTTATCTATTTAAAAATCAAAACGCACTGACATTGATGGCGACCGTTGGTCTCTGGTCTCTTTGTTTTGGCCATTAAAAAGAACAGAGTGCTAGTCCTGATGGTATTTGTTGGCTTTTGACCATCGACGACTATCCTGATGGTATTCATTGGTCTTTGGTCTTCAGGCGATCGTTGGCCTTTGGACTCTTGGCGATCGCCCTGATGGCGATCGTTGGCCTTTGGTCTTCCTGATCGTCCTGATGGTGATTGTTGGCCTTTGGTCTTCTAGCGACCTTTGGGTTCTCTGTCTTTTGGCTATTTAAGAAGATCGAGAGTTGGCTCTGCTCGGTTTTTCCACTTCCACAATACGTAAAGAACTCCATAGTTTTGTTTGTTGTCTCTTCGATCTCCATCCGTGAGGTGCGTGTACAACCAAGACCGAGAAGAAGCCTCTGGAACCTCGTCCTTGAAGGCTTGCACGAGCGAGGACGAATAAGGTTTTTGGAGAGCGTTCATGCGCGGCGCTTTGTTCCTCTGCTACGTTCTACATCAACTGCACGCCTACTACCACTACGCCATGACGAAGACGTCCTCATCAAGAACTCGCCGCAACTTCTTCTTCCACGAATCTGGGTATGTCTATATCTTTCTTGTTAGTTGGTTTGTTTTATCGTTTATTGTTGTCTTGAACACCGAGATAGGAATGCTAGCTTCTGTTCTTCTAGAATCTGATATTGCTATAGTGTTCTTTGTGATCTGCTTTGTGAAAATAACTAGAGTATTTTTCATGTTTTATCTACCATATTTCTGGATTAAAGTAATTCGAAAAATGCTTATATACTCAACAATCCAAAAACCTTATTCTAGGCTTAGGCATTTTTCGTCAATTGGCTTTGCTGCCGCGCTCAAACCCTCTGAATTCGATGGTGCAAATTACAAGAGGTGGCGCACCAAGATGGTGCTTTGGCTAACTGCCATGAATGTTTTCCATGTGGCAAACGGCAAGCCTGAAGGAACACTTACTCCTGAACAGGAACAAGCGTTCGAGGCTGCTGATAACCTTTTTAAAGGTGTCGTGGTTAGTGTTCTTGGTGAGAAGTTAGTCGATGCATATATGGTGATTAAAATTGGAAAAGAGATATGGGATGCACTCGAAGCCAAATTTGAGGTTTCGGATGCAGGCAGTGAATTGTATCTCATGGAGCAATACCGTGACTATAGAATGGTTGATAGCCGTTCTGTAGTTGAACAGGCTCATGAGATACAATCTATGGCCACAGAACTTGAGTACTTCAAGTATGTGTTACCGGACAAATTTGTCGCGGAAGGCATTATTGCCAAGCTTCCTCCTTCTTGGAGGAATTTTGCCACTTCTCTGAAACATAAGAGACAAGAGTTTTCTGTTGAAAATCTCATTGGATCTCTTGATATTGAAGAGAAGGCGAGGGCAAAAGATACACATACTAGAGGTAATGAGGGACATTCTAGTGCCAATATGATGCAGAAGAAGAATGACCAAACTCAAAAGTTCAAAGGCAAGAACAAGAGTGCACAAACAACAAGCTTCAAGAAGAAGAAGAAGAACACAAAGGATGGCCTTTGCTTTGTGTGTGGTGAACCTGGTCATTGGGCTAAGGATTGCAGCCAACACAAGAGTGGGAAGAATCAGCAAGGGCAGAATTCCAAGTCTGCCAATATTGTTGTTGGTACTACTGAGACGGGAACTTTAGGGTATGTTAATTTACCTACTGTTCTTTCCGTATGTCAATCTACCGATTGATGGATAGACACTGGTGCTAATATACATGTGTGTGCTGATATTTCATTGTTTTCTTCTTACCAGGTCACTCGGGATTCAACCGTTCTAATGGGGAACGGGTCACATGCCACTGTTCATGGTGTTGGCACGGTCGATCTAAAGTTTACTTCGGGGAAGATTGTGCAACTGAAGAACGTGCATCATGTGCCATCTATCAATAAGAATCTCGTTAGCGGATCTCTTCTGTGTAGAGATGGCTTTAGACTGGTGTTTGAATCCAATAAATTTGTAGTATCCAAGTGTGGACAATTTGTTGGTAAAGGCTATGTGTGCAGAGGCTTGTTCCGCCTATCTCTTTCAGATTTGTGTAATAATGTTGTGAACCATGTTTGCAATGGTAATGAGACTACTATTTGGCATTCACGACTTTGTCACATAAATTTTGGTTGCATGACGCGGTTAGTCAGTTTAGAGTTAATCCCGAAATTCACCCTTGCCAAAGGTTCTAAGTGTCAAGTTTGTGTGCAATCAAAGCAGCCTCATAAGCCTCATAAGGCCGCAGAGGTAAGAAACTTGGCACCATTAGAACTCATACATTCAGATCTGTGTGAAATGAATGGTGTGTTAACAAAAGGTGGTAAGAGATATTTTATGACTTTAATTGATGACTCCACTAGGTTCTGCTATGTGTATCTTTTAAAAACTAAAGATGAAGCTCTTCACTACTTTAAAATCTATAAGGCAGAAGCTGAGAACCAACTTGAAAGGAAAATTAAAAGGATTAGGTCTGATCGTGGCGGCGAGTACTTTTCTAATGAGTTCAATTTATTCTGTGAGGAACATTGTATAATCCATGAGAGGACGCCTCTCTATTCACCTCGACCAAACGGGGTTCTTTGAAAGAAAGAACCGCGATCAGAATCGATTTGGTTAACGCCATGTTAGACACAATGGGTCTTTCCAAAGCATGGTGGGGAGGCTATATTGACTTCATGTCATGTCCTAAACAGGATTCCTACAAAGAATAAAGAGATAACCCCATATGAACAATGGGAGAAAAAAAGACTATCACTTTCATACTTGCGCACTTGGGGTTGTTTGGCGAAAGTCAATGTGCCAATTCCTAAAAAGCGTAAGCTTGGGCCAAAAATCGTGGATTGCGTCTTTCTAGGCTATGCTCACCATAGCGTTGGATATAGATTTCTAGTGGTGAAATCTGGAGTACCTGACATGCATGTTGGTACAATTATGGAATCCAGAAATGCTACATTTTTTAAGGATATTTTTCCGATGAAAGATATGCCTAGTCCATCGAGTCAGGAATCTGATACAATTCCTGAACCTGCCATTCCAATGGAATATTTTGAACAAACCCCTGAGCAAATTCCTAAGGAGGAAGACAATGAAACTCTAAGGAAGAGTAAAAAACAAAGAACTGTAAAGTCTTTTGGTCCCGAGTAAAAAACAAAGGACTGTAAAGTCTTTTGGTCTTGATTTCATTGTGTACCTTGTGGATGATACTCCAAGTATCATTTCTGAAGCGTATGCTTCTCCAGATGCATAATACTGGAAGGAAGCAGTACGTAATGAAATGGATTCCATTATCTCTAATGGAACTTGGAAGATCACTAGCGTCCTTTATGGTTGTAAACCTGTAGGATGTAAGTGGGTGTTCAAAAAGAAGCTTAGGCCTGATGGTACTATCGAGAAGTACAAGGCACGGCTTGTGGCCAAGGGTTATACCCAAAAGGAAGGCGAAGATTTCTTTGATACTTATTCACCTGTGGCTAGATTGACCACTATTCGAGTACTACTATTTCTGGCTGCCTCACACGGTTTTCTCGTTCATCAGATGGACATTAAGACGGCTTTCCTAAATGGAGAGTTGGATGAGGAAATTTACATGGATCAGCCAGATGGATTTGTAGTAGATGGTCAAGAAGGAAAGGTGTGCAAGTTGTTGAAATCTTTGTATGGTCTTAAACAAGCACCTAAGCAGTGGCATGAAAAGTTCGACAGAACTTTAACATCTGTAGGTTTTATTGTGAATGAAGCTGACAGATGTGTGTATTATCGCCATGGTGGGGGCGAGGGAGTTATTCTATGTCTGTATGTTGATGACATATTGATCTTTGGGACCAACCTTAATGTGATTAAGGAGGTCAAGGATTTCTTGTCTCAGAATTTTGAGATGAAAGATCTTAGAGTAGTTGATGTTATCTTGAACATCAAGCTGTTGAGAGGTGATGATGGTGGGATTACATTGTTGCAATCCCATTATGTGGAAAAGGTTCTGAGTCGTTTTGGTTATATCGACTACAAATCCTCTCCAACACCTTATGATCCTAGCGTGTTGCTTAGGAAGAATCGGAGAGCCAGAGACCAATTGAGATATTCTCAGATAATTGGTTCACTCATGTATTTAGCTAGCGGTACCAGGCCTGACATCTCGTTTGTTGTGAGCAAACTAAGCCGGTTTGTTTCCAATCCGGGAGATGATCATTGGCATGCTCTTGAGAGGGTAATGCGCTATCTAAAGGGTACTATGAGCTATGGCATTTATTATACTGGTACCCTGTGTCTTGGGAGGGTTATAGCGATTCAAACCGATATCCGATCTCGATGAGATTAAGGCCACAATGGATATGTCTTCTTACTTGGAGGTGGCGCCATTTCATGGAAGTCTTGCAAGGCACTATCTTAACGAGGTCAACAATGGAAGCGTAACTCACAAAGATTAGATATCGCCATCAAGAAGCCGAATGGCTTCGTGAACTCTTGATGGATTTGCCGGTGGTTGAAAAACCAGTGCCGGCTATTCTGATGAACTGTGACAATTAGACTGTGATTGTCAAGGTAAACAGTTCTAAGGATAATATAAAATCATCAAGACATATGAAGAGAAGACTGAAGTCTGTCAGGAAAATGAGAAACTCCGAAGTAATAGCTTTGGATTATATCCAAATAGCTAAGAATCTGGCAGATCCCTTCACAAAGAGTTTATCACAAAATGTGATAGAAAATGCATCGAGGGAGATGGGTTTGAGACCCACGTGAGTTATACCATAGTTGTAACCCATCCTATGTGACCGGAGATCCCGTGAAGTAGGATTGGCAAAACAAGCTATTGGTTAACTGGGAGGAGAGTACCTTTATAGACCCACTCCATTGGAGATGCAATTCTCTCCTAAATCAGATGGCGAAGTTGATTTTTATCTTAATGTGTTCTCGTGGCTTGTTAAAGCAAAGATGTCAGCCCTCTGAGCGCCTCTTGAAAGAACACACCTATATTAGCCCGATCGCTAGTCACAATCTATGAAATAGGGTAATTTCTAGGAAGCTCATGAATAGGCCAGAGTATGACTTATATGTCGCAACTCATGGGATGCCTAGCACTTAGTATCGCTTAAGGACTTAAGTGAAACTTTTTCACACAAAACTGTCAACTCAAGCCTTAGTCCATTGTGCAGTTGTAGATACATGTAGCTTCTGTTCTAGGTGGATGTTCAACCTAACCTGCCTCGATCAAAACACCGGTATATTAAAACAATATCAGGGACCAAGACATTTGACATGTGCCCTTGAGATCTCGTGGGGATTGTTGAATCAATATGGGCTAGGCCCAAATATTATATTCTAATTAATTCTGGTAAATCTCAAAGGCCCATATGCATGTGCTAAACTGCTTAGTCCCACATGGACAAGATGAAGGGAGTTACACCGCTTTATAAGGTGGAACGTGATAGCCCTCATATGGAATTGAGAGAGCTAACACACGCCAGACGCCGCCGCGCCGAGCCGTCTTGCGTGCTGCGTGCGTCGTGTGCGTGTGTGTGCATACGCAGCGTGTCAGCGCGGGCGGATTTTCTTTATCTATTCGAAAATCGAAACGCACTAACATTGATGGCGACCGTTGGTCTCTGGTCTCTTTGTTTCTGGCCATTAAAAATAACAGAGTGCTGGTTCTTGATGGTGACTGTTGGCCTTTGGACTACCAAATGATCGCCCTTGATGGTGACATTGGCCTTTGGTCTTCGGGTGATTGTTGGCCTTTGGTCTTCCAATGATCGTTGGCCTTTGGACTCTCGGCGATCGCCTTGATGGTGATCATTGGCCTTTGGTCTTCTGGTGACCTTTGGGCTCTCCGTCTTTTGGCTATTTAAGAAGACCGAGAGTACTGGCTCTGGTCCGAGTTTTTCCACTTCCACAATACAGAAAGAACTCCATAGTTTTGTTTGCTGTCTCTTGTGATCTCCATCCCATGGCGAGGCGCTGTACGGCCAAGACGAGAGAGCAGCCTCCTAACCTCATCCTTGAAGGCTTGCACGAGCGAGGACGAATAAGGTTTTTGGGGCGCGTTACGATCGTCATTGCTTCTCTACGTTCTACATCAATCGCCGCCTACTATTCTCGCTATGTTCTACATCAATCGCACGCTTACTACCACTACGCCATGACGAACGCACGCCTCGCCAAGAACTCGATGCAACTTCTTCTTCCACGTAATGCGGGTATGTCTATATCTTTCTTGTTAGTTGGTTTGCTTTATCGTCTATTGTTGTCTTGAACACTGAGATAGGAATGCTAGCTTTTGTTCTTCTAGAATCTGGTTTTACTATAGTGTTCTTTGTGATCTGCTTTGTGAAAATAACTAGAGTATTTTCCATGTTTTATCTACCGTATTTCTGGATTAAAGTAATTCGAAAAATGCTTATATACTCAACAATGTCATGAAGTATATCCATGGTGTACTAATGGTCGCAGTGGGCAAGCAACAGAATCGCCCTCCCATGGTGGGTCAACAAGGCCTCCTCCGGTACAACAATGAGCCGGGACTCATGTGCCGCCATTAGCTTTTGGATGCATCCGTTCATTGCCCTCGCCCAGCTACCCAGGCTCCAATCCGTGAACCCTCCCACGTGGCCACGCCAGTTCGACAGAAGTAGACGGGATTGAGAGACTCGCCACCGCTGGTTCGTGAAGTGGTGGGGATGGGATTAGGGTTGGAGAGGAGTTGGGAATGGAGATGGAGACATATCTAGAGGGTTTCAGTGCAAAATCGTGCTAGAGAAGGCCACATTAGCACGGGAGAGCGGCCAGGTCACCATTCGTTCCGAGGTGGCATCGGCGGTGGTGTTGATGACCCACTTAATCCAGATTAGTGACCTAGTGACGAAGCCACGATGAAGATAAAGGGTGCACTCAAAGCCTCATATGGCTAAGCTAATTTGATACAAACATAGTATTGTATTTTGTGCAATCAAATTCATACATGAATAAAAGGTTTTTAGACTTTAGGCAATTAAAGGGAATGCAGAGCTAGCTAGAACTACAAAGGGAAAAATACATCTGAAAGGCCAAATTTCAACTACAGAAAAGATTTATCGAATAATAGAAACAAACAAGTTTATTTTAGTGAACAATACGAGCAAGAGGACTTCACTTGTCGTTAATCCTGCTGTAACAGGGCTGCTCGGTGGATAGTATAGCAGGCCATGCAGTTGTCCTGAAAACAATAATAGTAATGCTAGCAATAGTGAAGTGTCAGATTTCACCCAAAAGACTTAAATAGATGACAGAGATACTACAACTAGTATGCAGATGATCATAAATTTTCGACGATTCTGTTAAGGAACTTTGCAGACAAATCTGTTAAGGTAACAGGGATAGGAAGTAGGGGAATAGTCTCGTCCCCGCTTCACCCAATGAGGAATGATTTTTCCATATTAGCATCCTTGTGGGGAGAGAAATAGCCTCATTCCTAACCCTAATATGTAGATTCCCTGTCAGGGAATGGGGAATAGGGCCCCTTGCCATCCCTATGCACAAGTTTCAGAGTAGCACAACCACATTCTTGGCATCAGAGAAGAGAATGCTTCTAAATGGTATAATACAGGAGTATGATTTTACAAGCAGTACAGTCCTAAACCTAATGCTTGTAGATGAACAAATTCATTAATTCGTGAGACCAAATAACCCAATGAATTATCTCTAGTACCATACCCAAACAAAACTGAGACCAAGATCAAAAGTATTGCACGAATTTGAAAGAGAACAAATTCAACAATATATTCATGAATCATGAATTTGGGGATAGAACTAGGGGAGGCAGCAGAGGAAGCCCTTTACATTCCTACAGCCCTGTGCAGTAGTCGTTTGCGTCGTTGCCAGCGAGGGATCGTGGTATTTCTTGAGGGGCATATGAACAAACACCTTGATGGCATGGTGGAGAGGGCTAACTAGTCCAGTGTTGCCATTGCATATGAGAACGGGCGGATGCCTTGCAGAGCCGGTGATGAAGCAAGCGACCATATCGAGACAGTTCCGCCCCTCTAGCTCCCACCGTTCCCCTCCGCTCATACCGTGAGTCTGCAACCAAGAGAAACAAGAAAAGCACCAAAACCCCACAAAAATCGCATCTTTTTCACAAAACAGAGCTACAACCACATCAGAAGCAAAGAGGAAGAGTAGGGGCCTCGGCCATGGCCATCGAACGGCCGGAGGTTGGGTGGGGGTTCCGGCGCCGGCGTGGAGAGTAGGCTTCAACTTCCGGACTGGAATCGTCCCTGAGTGACTCAGACGTGCAAATTAGGATATCGGTGACCTAAATGAACCACTTATACAAATTCAGTGATCATGATGCAATTTACTCTATATTATTATAATTATCTCAATGTCTTACAATAAATAGCTATATTTTAATAGTGTGTGCGGCAAAGGCACGAAAACCAGGGCCTACGATCAAACGCTACGAAATTTGAGGTCACGTAGGCTGTAGCCAATTTTGTCAATTATATAGCTAGGCGATACATGTCGAATTTTTTTTTAAAATAATATTTTTTTAAACAAAATTACAAAAATATATAATCGCCTCAAAAATTACGAAATGAGTTCGCATGCGCCACCTATCGCCATTTCAATCGACGATAGGAACCCCGTCTCGCCTCGTCGCCGGTCATCTACCTATCGCCATTTAAAATGGCAATAGGAATGTGAACAATGTTCCTGTCGCCATTTCAAATGGCGACAGGAACCTATCGCCATTTCAAATGGCGACAGGAATCTATCGCTATTTCAAATGGCGATAGTATGCCATGTATAAAATGCCGAGAAAATCCTTCCAAACCTCATTTTAATTCCAGAAAAAAACAGAATCGAGAAGGAGAGGAAGAGAAAGAAAGGTAGCGGTTACCGCTTTCGTCATGTGAGGAGATAGATTCAGAGAGCAAAGGTATCTAGTAGACCGGTCATCTTGCGGTACATTTTTAATTAGAATTAAGTAGATTAGCGAGTAGAATGAAGTAGAATATGGACATAGAATCAAGTAGAATAGCGACATAGAATTAAATAGAATAGATAATTGTACCGAAATTATGTATAGAATTGTAGTGAAAGAGCGACTAGAATGAAGTAGAATTGCGACTAGAATGAAGTAGAATTGCGACATAGAATCAAGTAGAATAGTGACTAGAATGAAGTAGAATTGCGACATAGAATCAAGTAGAATAGCAACATACAATTAAGTATAATGTCCAGTAGAATTAAGTACAATAACGAATAGAATCAAGTAGAATAACGACTAGAATCAAGTAGAATTGCGACATAGAATCAAGTAAAATAGTGACGTAGTGTAGTTCATCGATATTATTTGAGATGTGTATAGTGTAGTTCATCGTACATGTTTCAGTACTTTTTACAATGTATGCACTTAATTTGTAGATATGGCGACGGAGGCCAAGATGAGTTGCTTGACCCGGTGATTGATGCACATCACCGTAGCTGCCTCAAGATCTGCGTGCCGCCAAAGCAGGCGAGGTGTCGATTGAGCTTGGCGCTGCTTTGCTTCGCGCACGCCTATGAGGGCATGGAGGTCGCACGCAGATCGGATTCCGAGGTACGATAGTTTTAATACACTCAATCGTGGTATGACTACTTTGCGTGCATTCACGCTTATTCTAATCGCTTTGACGCAGTTGAGAGCGGCGAGCCTCCTTGCACTAGCTAGGATGGTGGAGGCGACTTTTGAGGATGATCAGACCGTGGTGGTGGTCGACGCGTCTAGGCGCTTCCGTCGACAGCGCCGCCGGCGGCGTTAGTTGACCGCCGGAGGCCGAGACGCACACGCTCCACCTTCCGCGGGGAGATGACGCCGACGCCGCAGACGGAGCTTCTGCCGGGTTGCCATCGCAGCCGCCCGGCAACAGACGACGTCTCGGACATCGCGGCGCGACCGACCTCTAGCGAGGTTCCACGATAGTCCGCCAATGGCAAAGAATTACACCGAGTTCAAGAACACGCATGGGCCAATATTGAAGTGGATCTGCCATTCTCGTAAATATTTGTAATTATTGCCATCTCGCTTAAATTCAGTATGTGAACCTTGTCTTTGAATTCTACATTTCTTCTTGCCGAAGCGATGGCGCCGGCGCAGGGTCGGGTTGTTAGGAGGCACTTTGAGGCCTACCGCTATGGTTGTTCGGGTGGGTCATGTTTCTAGGGTCCCACGGAGACAAATACGACAAGCACTACGCTTGAAATGCGCACACGAGGTGGCCAACATGGAGATTGATGACATCCCTCCTACGCCTGGGTCCGGCCAGTATTTCGTGGCGGACGCATCACAAGACCGTTGTGCGCGCGTGCACCGCATCCAGACAACTCCATCCTCTCCGGATGTCCACTACTGCAGCTATGGTCCTTCGAAGCGCTTCAGATCGACGACCACAAGCGGACTTGAGCGCCAGATACAATCGGTTTGTACATTGCGCATTTAGGTGGACTGCCCACCGTAGGCACGGTTTGGTGCCGCCGACGGGTTAGTTTTATGATTATTTTTATGTATTGTAATCACAATTTGGTGTCCTAAGTTTGCGGTGTTCTATTGCACAAGTCACCTTCACGCCGATCACTTCGCAGGGTCTTACCCGAGTACATCGCGATGTTCGATCACCGACCGATGACCGCGTCATTTGGACACCGTATACTACGGAGAGGCTTATCCAATGAAGCGCCGACGGATCGCCGCCTCTGCACGAGACTACGAGTATCGGTACATGCGAGCCCTTGGTACATGATGTCTTTGTGGAGGAGTACCAGTGCAATGGTCATGCGCCGCTTGGCCTCTGACAGAGATCCCAAATTTGGGGGATACGGTCTTGGCGACGTCCATGCGTAAGTTCACATGTTTACTTTTTTCACACAATGTAATTATGTGTTTGAATAAATAATTGTGTTGGTGTCCACAGTACACTAGGAAGGAGTACGAGTCGATGTCCCGTTGGATAGGATGCGCCTTGGGTCGAGGTTTGGAGTCACGCCGCCGACGATATCATCCAGCGGGGAGGATCCCTCGACATCGAGACGCACGCGGATTACATGGATTGGTACTCTAGTTGGACGAGGCTTATTTGATCCGGTCGTGGTCGACCCATCACGACATGAGGTCGCGACGTCCGACACGCACTCTACCCAAATAGGACCGCTTCCACCTCTCGACGTATTGAACTCGTCCTTAATTCATATTTATCTTGCCGATTATGTTTCCAACTTGTGCGACGGATTTACACCGGAGATTCTCGAGGTAGCAACCACCGTGCACCGTGAGGACGCAGGGGACACGAGAGGGCTTGTGCAATGGATCATCGACGCGGCGAGACGAGGCATCCAGATTGCGATTTGTCGACGCCGAGGGACTCCGGTGGACCGACCATGCGGGAACAAGGGGTCACCTCGACGAGGTGGTTCACGCCCACGGGCTCTGCCGGGCGTGGCGCGGTCATCATGGCACCATGGTGGGAGCAAGATCGACGTGGCTCATCGGGCACGCCGTGCTACCGGTATGACCACCTTGCTTGCTTGCGAACGTAATGCTTGTTTCTTTTGAACCCCGATAGTTACTAACGGCAATCTTCTATCAGTCCCGAGCTCCACCATCACGCCAGGGGTACGCGGAGTCGCTTGTCGATGTCTCTAGGACAACAGGTATGACCGCCTTTGGGATGATTACGTTTTTTTCGTGTTTTCGATGATTACGCTTTGTAACATAATACTTCACAGAACACCTTGGGCGACGATTCATTTCCTGGATGACGAGGCAAACCCATCGGTACCCTCGATTTCTTCTTCGATGACTGCGTGGACGCCTCGCTCAACTTGGAGGCTTCTCACCGCAAAGTGCTCCGCCACCGACACAACACACACAGAGGAGGAGGCCCTCGCGACACCACCCTGACTACTCGTCTCACGGCCACCATCCCGCCTGAACCTCTCACATACTCGACCGTCAGCAGCAGAGGCCGTGGCGACACGGTGAGCGTGCCCCAAGAGGGCCACCAAGAGATATTTGGTCCTTCAAATATCGGTCATACCATGTAAATATTAATATATGAACAACTCTTATTATGCTAGTCTCATGTTTCAAATCTCTTTTTAGTAGCATGTTTCAGATTCCATTCTTCCGTGTTATTCGTGATCATCGTAATATCACTTAGCTTCAGACTTACGAATAATTAATATCTCAAACGCCCTCGTAAAATTCTACGTAAATTCATCGACTAGAACAACATACGATCATTATAAATTGTTATTGCGAGATTAATAGATTTTGTACCGTTAAAAATTTATAAAAATCAAGTATGTAAAGTGGACTTGCAAATTAGGGTTGAGAGGAACTCGCCGCCATTTCAATCGGCGACAAAGAACCTATCGCCAGCTGAAATGGCGACAAGAACCTATCGCCATTTCAAATGGCGATAGGTAGTTGAACCGATGACAGAGTGACAGGTTCCTATCGCCCGATTGAAATGGCGATAGGTTCTCGCCGCCATTTCAACCGTGACAAGAACTCATTTCGTAATTTTTTGGGCGATTATATATTTTTGTAATTTTGTTTTAAAAAATTTATTTAAAAAAATTCGATACATGTCTCTACCATGCTTGTTTGTACGCGTGATGGGACCCATCCGACAAGATTTCCAAGCAAGTCACGATGATAAGGTCAAGTTTCAAGAGTTTCATTTGGTCGGTATCTTAAGCCTACCATATAAGCAAAATAATGATATTAACTTTAGTACTATAGTGCTCAAATACTAGTAAAGATCATGCATGTAATTAAATTATCCTAAGATACTACACCATAAGAAATCATACATTGAAAGATAGATTCTAACACTCATACACTAAAGAAACTGCACTAAGATACTGTCCATTGGGAGCAGCCTAAGGCTTTTAGCAGTATCTTAGTGCAGTTTTTTTAATGCATAAGTAGTATTAGGATATTATCTTTTCAATACATGGTTTTTTATGGTGTAGTATCTTAGGCTGATTCATTTAATTACATGCATGATCTTTACTAGTATTTGAGTATTGTGATATATTTGTGGTATGTACTAAAACAATGCATATATGATCTTCCTAATGCACGGATCGATCACAATAAATTTATGCATTGGATTTCGGAGACCAAACCCAGATTCAGATTAGATACTAGAGTAGATCCTCTTCATTAACTATGACGCCATATTATTATTTTACCTATATAGCAGATTTAAGATACCAGTCAAGATAGAGCACTGATAGAGCGGCGCCGTCCTCATCCATGGCCATGGGAGGGGATCATGGTCCACGCGGTCCATGCATGCGCGCACGCAGGTGGCGGAGCGACGACGTGTCGCCCCTGTTTTCACGTGTAGCTCCGGCGATCTGGCGACTCGCGCGGGGGTCGTCCGCGTCGTTGCCACTGCGTGCACTCGCGGCTCTTTCGGCGACCCACGTGCCTGCCGACTGACTGCTGCTAAATTTGCACCAGCACGTCCGCTCCAATCACGACAAAGCAAGCCTGCACATCACGCATGTGCAGATGTACGTAGGATTAGAACAGGCACAACAGCTTCACAGCCAGGAATATATATATATATATATATATATATATATATATATATATATATATAATGGTATAGTACTTCTAGAGTATGTACTCAGGTTCTCGTATACCACTTAAATTATATGATAATACTTTTTATCAATTTGAATATACTCTAATAATGATTATAAAATACTCTAAAGTGAGTTTCATAAAAAATTCATTAAAGCCCACTTTTTATAGCAAAGTTTGTGTATGTTCTTATTTTATATATGAAAAATGGTATATAACAAAAATAAAGGGCTCCAATGGAAAAATTTTCAATCAAGTCACAATGAAGTATCTTATAATTGGTATTTAAGTATACCGAAAGTGATAAAGAAGATAATATAGTCATTTAAGTAAGGACGCTTGTTTAGACTCCCGAGTATGTACTCACATACCTCCTCCGTGATCTACTTTTGAGATGGAAGCCAACTAAACGGGTTCTTTTGTATTGATACCTCATTAGTAGGCAAATGGTCCTATGGAAAAAAAATACCTTTTATTTTCTTTAATCGCTACATGCATGCACAACCAAATCGAGATTAGGTGGAACCGCCCAATTCAAAAATTGAAGTGCTAACGATACTACTAGTTGAAGTATCTGGTAGTATGCGTCAACCAAATTAGTAGTATATATGTTTCTCAAAGAAGTATCTGTTTCGGGAGAACATAAAAAGTAGTATGCTTCAATCCAATTAGTAATATTATTCTTCACGAATGGTATATACTTACTAATAAGTAGTATATATGTGCAGACATAAGTAGAATATAATTAGGGGTATGACCATAGCACAAAGGAGTGTACTACTAATATCACGTAGCACATTTTTCCTCATTGAGAAGTATAAGTGCATAACCCTAAGAGTTAATACAAGGTTCCCTCGGGGAAAAAAAAAGTTAATACGACAACATCTTTAGCAGATTAGCACTACTCCACAAGACAACATCTTTGGTAGATTAGCACTACTCCATAATTGTTTTATGCAATTTTAACAAAACCAATAGGATCTCCCTCAGACAGCCATCAAGGGCGGAGTGTCGTCGGACCCAAAATATGCAATTCGACTCTCTCAGATATATCGCACTAGTTCAAGATCACGCTTAGTGCACACAAGGGCAACATCAAGAAATATCATTTCCATATACAAAGATAACTAATAAATAGGCAAATAACAATAAACATCGAGTAAAGACCTTAAGGTCAAAGCTTACAATTAATGCTTCAGAGGCGATAGCTCAATGAAGTCAGTAGCAGAATCTAAAACAGTAATAACTTCAAGTGAAGCCCATCCATATGCCCACAGCAATCGATCGGGGCGCGCGACCTAGTTCTCCACGATCTTTGAAGTAGATCTTGTTGACTGACGATTCCTTCATCTCTGCTTGATTTATTAAAGTAAGCATGAGTACACACCGCACTCGCAAGTCATACCACAGAATGCAATTTATAGATGCAGGCTTATTCCAAAGGAATGGCTTCTGTGGTTCTTTTGCAGAAATACAACATTTGCAATTTGAATATGAATAATAGATTGAAAGCATAATTCAAAACAAATAGACAATGCTAAGTTTTATCATTTATTTTCACAAAGACACATAGCCTAATCAAGTTATTCACATAGCCATATGACTTAGATCACACAGCTCCCTTCCCAAGGTTTTCATGAAAATCTACCCCTCGTGTGAAATTCCCGAGCATGTCTATGACCGCGGACGCGGCTATTCGAATATATTTATTTAACACTCTGTAGAGTTTGTACACTTTACCCACAAGATGCAATCAACCGGATCAGAACTGATCACAACAAAACCTTTCAGAAACTTCATCTCAACATTGACACTCCCGATGTGCTTACAAGTCGCCAGACAGGCCCACACAGGAAACCAATCTGACACACATCGTTGGACAAGGACATGGCGAACCGCCCCGTGATGTAACTACTTGGTAGCACACCTCCACCCATGCAACACAGCCTAACCTACTACCTGAGTAATCAATGTCAAGACTCCATAACTTACTAAGTTAGGCCCGTCCCATCAGGCATGTGGTTGTACGAGAGGCTCGCCAATGGCGCACAAAGTTAAGTCCTTAATTGACCAAGGCAAGACTTCCAAGTTGCTACATATCCCTAGGCACACAAAGTTATTAAGCCCACGCACATAGCTCCACCAAAAGTAGCACACAAGATCCACCACTTGCCCCAGCCTAAATCATTTTCCACCCTGTTGGTTAAGTGCAACATATGCCATTAACGAGTAATAACACACAGTGCACATAGTTTTTATCACATAGTTCCATAGTTACTTAGTCAAGTTTATATTTGCAACTTACATGAGATGATAACTCGTAGCATGGCTAAGCAATCTAATCACATCTAACCATCCCACGTTGGTAATACAATAGCACCAACTAAATAAACCAATCTAGGGTGAAAAAAGATTATGGCATACAATTAGACAAGGAGGTCATAACAAACTGGATATTAACTAATCCCAAAAACATTGAAATAAATAATTAAAGTAAATGCAATAATTTGAATCAAAATAATTTTAGAAAACTGGGTTCAATATGATCAAAGGTATAACTTGCCTTGCTATAGCAATAATGATCTTTATTTATCTTTAATCTTCTACTGTCTTAATCTTCAGCTCCTTCTTGATCAGCACTTCTTATAGTATCCACGTCTACTCGCAAATAAGCAAATAAACCAAAACAAATAAATAATAGAAAATAAACAAACTCCAAAAATAAAATAATAATCTCAGATAAATAGATATTGAATTGAGATGAATTTAGAATTTGAATGAACTCAATCGAGTTTGGATGAAGAAGATGTGAGCTTTGGAAGATCAAATGAAATGATGAAATTGAGAGAGAAAAGAATATTCAGAGAATATTCTTCTGGATTAAATAAATTAAAGAATTGGATACTTACAAGTGGGGTCCATCGGTAAGTGAAACAAAGATGAAAACAAAGGATGACATGGGGTCAAAGAGTCAGAGAGAGAAAAAGAGGATTGACAAAGGGTCCCACATGTAAGTCACTTGGTTTATGGTGGACCAAGTGCATGGCTTTTGGTCTCGGGTGCACACATGTATCGACACTGTGTGATTTACATGGATGCCACATCAAGAAAAGGATGACATGGCGCATGAGGTGGCAAAGAAAGAAAGAAGCACACGGCGCATCCCGGGCAAAAGGATGACCGATACTTGGGCTCATCGGCGAGGCAGACGGCGATGTGTGGACAAATGAGATGGCAACACGGACCGATGAGGACATCCTCCCATGGATACAACCGCGCCTACACACAACACTCATCCACAGCAAGTGTTACAAGGACCACTTACTCGAGCTCAGATCGCCAACTTAATTACCAAAGTGAATTCATTCCTATGTTTATATATTATCGAGAATAGACCGCTACCTAAAGCAAGTGATTTAATTGTGCTTAGGAACATGGGAAAGGACGGCGAGGCATGTGGAGTCATGGACATGCATGGAAGACTTAATGGCGGTCACCACGTCACTTTTGGTCCAAGACAAGCAAGAGTTCGAGCGGGACCTGTTTTTGAATCTAGTTTCGTCCTCCGAATCACCGACAAAGATCGACTTCAAAAGCCCATAATCTGTCACATACGGCGTCCGTTGGAGGTCCACGAGTACTTGATGGAAAGATATTTTCGTCCTCTTTCCAACGGATCTGGCGTGACCTCCAAACTCCTTCTGGGCTGATCGCAATCATCAAAAGAAGGCGTTATATCACTTGTTTAGGCCAAACTGGGCTTTGTAATCGTACTGAACTTGGCCCAACCGTCTGGGCGGCCACAGGGCGTGGTTACTGTTCACGTGAACAGTAACCCCGCGACCTTTAGTACCACCCCGCTAGTTCATTAGTTTTGTGGCTCCTCGTTCCCTATTTAAGGAGGTCGCACCCCTTTAGTTTTCCTTGGGATTTTGTTGAGTTAAGGTTTAGCCATTGTGCAAACTTCTGTTCTTCAGTTGTGTCAGACGACCACCTGTCAAGACAGATTTTTGAAATCCCAACTTTTGAATACTTTATAAATATTTACAATACATCGATTACGCTTTATCTTATTCTTGCGTGTTCTTCGATTGCATGCGAGAATAGACCTTCGTGGTCGTTGATCGCGCTCAAAGAAGGTCAATAACGCCTCGAGTTGGTTCAACGATTGCTAAAGCATAGCGCCGCCTTACGGTTGTAGTCGAATCGCGAGAGTCACCTCCACCAAAATCGATAGTTATCAATCTCATCGAAAGATCGGGCCAACAAATAGAACCTTAGGGTTCATCACGGACTCCAGAGAGTACAAGGATGCATCTGGAAGTGATGGTTTTGCACTGGCGGCGGTGAGACGACAGTAGCGGCAGCGGCGACATTGGCGGCGGCGGTGCTCCCAGGTGAAGACGGCGAAAGTGGTTCAGTGGCCAAGGAGCAAGAAGGATGAGGGGGATTAGATGAGATATAACTCACCAGGAGAGCAGATCGGACAAGAAGACGACACGGCCGACGACGAAGCTTCGGCTCTTGGTAGCCTCGGGGTTGAGTGGCGCTCTGCAAAAACCAAGCCAAGCATCGGGATGGCGAGGAGACAATGATCTCAAAGGGTTGCATAGGGCGGCCGGAGAATGAGTGAAGCAGCGACGAGGAAGATTTCACCGGCGACGGAGAAGGATCGCGGCGGCGTCAATTCAGCAGCCGAGAGAGGAGCACAAGGCCAGGGTTCAGATGAGATCAAACGAAAGCACTTGGTGGCACACTCAAAAAGGACAGGGGCTCACCAAGTAGCAGATCGGGATGGAGGGCCGACAACCGCTTGACGATTTAAGATGAAAACAAATGAAGGCGGTCTTGGGAGGAGATGATGAGAGCACCGCGAAGCTTGCGTCGATGCGAATCCGAAGGCGAGATCAGACGGCCGAGGTCGTTGGACAACGACAAACGTCGAGGATGAAGAGCTTCAATGGCCGGCTCGGGCTTTCAACGATTGCAGCACCACCAAAACGAAATCGGGGTGGAGACTTAGGGTTTTGGGGGAGAAGGACAACGCACACAAATTGACGGGGTTGGGAGGCTTTACATAGGCGCCGAGAGGAGGAATCCATGGGGAGAACGGCGGTGCTGCTGGCGTTCGGTTGAAGGACTCGGGAGTCCTTGATGCCCACGGGATGAAGACGATGAGCTGGCAAAAGGTACGGGACCCCAAAGCAGTGAAACAAACGAAAAAAAGGAAAGCACGTCTGCTCTTGGATGGGCTTCACCCACGTGTGCAAGGGAAGAGCCAAGACGGCTAAGGCTCGGTTAACTTTGGGCTGACGCCGAAATAGGACGAAGGAGCATGGCCGCTCGGCTGCTGGCTCACGCACGGGAGGGAAACGGATTGGCCGAAAGAAATGGATGTGGGCCAACAGGAAGGAATAGGAGGTGTGTTTCGGATGGAATAGGAATGGGCCAAAAGGAATTTGAGCCCAAGGACCAAACTGAGATTTTAATATTAGTTTTCTTTTTAGAAAACAGCAGAAAGCACAAAGGGCAAATAAAAAGATAGCAAATGCACTTGGGAAAATTCTAGAAAATATATTCAAGCACAAAGAACCAAAATAAAATAGTTTTGATAATAGTTGATGTTGGGATTAATTATATTAAATTGTTTTTGATTTATGAAAGTCCCAATTAAGCTTTATTAATTCAAATAAAATTGGTGAAATTTTCTAGGAACCTAAACTACTCAAAAGGTTTTTGAAAAGCCAAATTTTGGGACGTTACAAGTGCAGAGGACATGCTCCTGTTTTGCAAAATGTATGCCCATACTGGAACTCAAATACTTCTTCACCTCTCACCTATTAAGCACTTGAACTAATAACTCCACCATGAGCTGCTCCACTTGAGAAAAACAAATCAAAAGAGGTATGTTAAAAAGAAGCATATTTCCAATAACAAAAGTGAGCTACAATTTGTACCACTGTGGTACTATTATAATTTAGATGCATGCAATCACAAAGGATAGGAAAGAAGTATACCACAATTATTTGGCAAAGAAGTATATTGATAGCAAACCCTTTTTCTTTCTAATTAAATATACCCATTTCCCCAAAGGTACATGCAAGTAATTACTTGGTTCAAGACACAATTACAAATTTAAAACCAAATTTAATCGAGAGTATAATCTATTATCAAAGTACTCCATGTTACGAGACAATTTGACAAACATAAAAATGAAGCAGCCCTCCTTTCCCAGGGACAAAACTACATTCAGATAACAGGATTGTGAGTTTTGTGCTACTCTTTTATGCTCCTGTGCATACCCTTTTCGTAAAGAAAAATGTCTACTAGAAAATTGAAGCAGTAACTCCAAAGTCTAGCGACTATTAATTCAATTACTACTGTTGAATCGACTACTAACTCCATTGGGTATACTAGAAACAGAAAAAACAGCATGACAATTAATTGAAAAATGTTATAGTTCAACAGTAATTGACAAAGCAAAAGGGGTGTACTGACAAACTAAAAGGAAGCATATTTCCCACCTTCATCAGGCCATGCATCGTCAAGGAATGCATCTTCTAAGTAAAGCTTATAGACAAGGTACACTTTGTGGAGTAGTTTAATCTGAGTTTTATTTTACCCTTCATAACATGAGAAAAAATTTAGTATAATTAGACATACACCCAATTAGCAAGTAGCTATACGGACAACATCGTATATCCAATTTTGCATTTCCTTATCTGATCATGAACAGTTGAAGGCTCCATAGATCAAAATGAAACCAAAAGTAATGCATGCATATACCCAATTTTGTGTTGCCTAACGTAATAATGTTCACCCGTGGACCACAAAAAGGCAAATTTAATACAAATATTCAGTATAATAACTAGTCAATGATTGTTGGTATCGACTAGTGACCACACTTGAATATACTAGAAAAAGAATACGATAGTGTATGATATTATAATTTTTATAGACACTAGACCTTCCCAGGAACCTATGTGATTTATTTCACAATTTTAGAATTTTATTTTTTTTTAGCACCTGGGTCAAACCGAGGATCAAATTTAAAGTTCCGGTCAAACCCTAAATCCAAACAGTGGTCATTATCGTTCCTGCTCGAGCTCAACGCAGCGATCGGACTCAAATTTCAACCATCTTAACGCACCTCCACATGCAAACCGTTGGATCTAGGTTAGACGGCCAGACTCTTTTTACGTTTTACCGTTCAACCTTTTCATCCATTCTCGAGCCATACATTGAAAATCGATAACCAGATAGTGTACCCCTTCTGAGGAGAAGTACACGCCCTTTCTTATCTCAAGCCATCCATCTAAAATCCAACGCCAAAGATCGTGATCACTTAAACTCGCCTGTCCGCCACGCTGATGAGTCGCCTAACATCTTTGGTCCCACAATGGCGACCTGACCTCCCCTTCTCGCCGGCGCCACAAGCAGAGAAGCTGCGCCCTTGTTTATTTACACATTGAAAAGTATGTATAACTTCCAAAATACATAACTAATTCATATTAATTCCAAAAACAAAGAAACTAATTTTGTTAATCTTGAATCTAATCGAACTTTATTATAAAATTGGTTTCACACACATCACTGTTCCAGAGAAAGTGTTTGGTGGAGGATAACCCCAAAACCCAAATTATTGGTATACTAGAAAATGCTATTAACTTTAAAAATGCATAATAAATACATATTAACTCCAAACCTAATGAAACCACTTCGGTAATTTTCATTTTTATTGAACTTCATATTAAAGTTGATTTCAAACTTGTCTCTGTAGCAGAGAGTATTATTGTGGAAATTGATCCATTAAAACTATTATTTTTACAAAAAGAAATGCTGATAACTTTAGAAATTCATAACTAAATCATGAAAACTCCAATTGAGGCAAACTCAACTGATCTAGCCTTGTATTAATATTCTAAATTTATCCATATAATTCTTATACCCTCTACTGCTCTACAAATTTTGGTCTCATAATTAAATTAATTAAAAGAGGGCATATTGAAAGCTGAAATTCAAATCGTTATAACTCTCACATGCTAAATCCAAATGGAGAAATTCTTTCACCTAAATTCATCTAAAATCATGATTTACCTACTGTAGAAAAATCATGCATTTTTAGTACTTTGGATTTTTGAGTATTTCTCGCTATTTATTAGGATTGTATTTATCTAGATACCGAGCCTATTGATATTGATCTTTACGCTACTGAGGAGAGCAACTTAGCTACCAGCAAGGCAAGCATCATTTGAACTTTCTTTTGCATCATATTTGATCCTAGTTTTGTTAAGTTAAGTGCAATGATAATTGCTTGCATGATTATTTTACAAGGTCGCTATTTTTGTGATGTGTAGAATAGTTATATCCAATTGTTGAGGATTATCTTGAATTATGAATAACTTCAGTACCACATGCTTAAGATAGGTTGTGTGAATTATCTATGGTTTGGGTTTGCTTAGCCATGCAAGTCTAGAATCGGTAGATTGATTGTCGGGATTAACCCGAGCAATTATGGGATAAACACAACTTTCTTTATATACCTTTGTTTCAGATCTTCGTTATCTGTTTTATAAGTTAAATTTTATCACTTTTAAATGAACTTATGGTCTGGACAAGTGATGGTTAGTGATGGTGCCTTCGCAGTACCGAGACTTGGGTAAAGTAGTACACCCTGCAGGTATAAATCTATTCAATAGCCGTGTCCACGCTTATGGACAACACTTGAGTTACATGGTTGCTATTGTTAGATATGGAAATTAAAATTGTGGTTATAACTTGGTTCGTCATGAATGGGTTATTCATGTTGCTTTTATACTCAAAGTGGACAGCCACTTTGTCTTTTGTATGATTCATTTGTTACTTATTCTTGTACTTTACTCCTACTTCAAATGCTTTTATAAAATTGCAATTGAAAAACTAGTATGTGTAGGTTGTTAAAATTGTTGCGTCCTTTCGCAAAACTAAGCCAATATGAGCCATCCTTTGGAATGCACTTGAACCAAGTATATGCCATGCATAGAGACCGGATGCATTGTATAATTTGATATCGCTTGATTAGATTGCATAAGAGGGACTGCTATTGAACAAGATGTAAGATCAATTCGAAGGCACGAAGAACTAGATCCAATCCCACATTGCAAAGAATGGAATGATCGGTTCATTAAAGGAGTATATTGTATACTTCACAACAAAAGCACGAAAGAATGAACCTTCGGACAAAAGCTTCTAGTTGTGTGGCGTTATAGATCACTATTGCACTGCAGCCGGTGGTTGAGTATCTTTATCTGATTATTTTTAACCCTTCATACCCTGACAAAAAAGTCAGTATATAATCAGAGATGAAACAAAAATATACTACCACAAGGTTATACTACCTTGTGATTACCATACTACTTTTTTCAACCAAATATAGTCCCTAATCAGAGATGAAGTTGAGCCGTGGGTTGGTTTGGGAAGTAGGCTTCTTTTTGTATGGGTTGGGGTGAATTGGAGGTGGACTTAAAACCATTACCAGGCCTAATTGTAGCTAGCCTACCCTGTCTGCAGTGAGAGTTATGAGTTGTGGCTTGTGACCTACTCTCTCCCTATGTGCGTACAAACTCAGGAACGCTAAATCTAAGAAATATTTAATTAGAAATGACCATGTATACTTCTATTATATGACATACATAACCATTTAACCTCGTCCAAAGCATTTTAAGTAGGGGTAAAGAGAGAAAAAATTGCATTAACTATACTGTGGATTCACTGTGGATTCTTTCGAACAAATATATTAAAACTGAACTTCGAGGTCATAGACAGATACAGCGAGATTGAGGGAGTATTTATTTTGTCCGACAATAGGCGGCAATAAGCATCGCTGGATATCGTAGCTAATTGCTGTTGCATATATATTGTACATGTATCTTCGTTTTATCTTGTAGAAATGATCTTTGATCTATATGGTTCAGTTTTTCCTTGTGCGCTAGCTCCTTTCGCACACAAAATCTTTAATTTCTGGTAGTGAGATGCGACCAATATCTCAAGCTAACTAGCTAGCAATTAGACCAGTATACTAGGCAATCTAACTACTTAAGCTAGCTACATACTTAATTCCTCAGTTTCGTTATATTCGTTCATAGTCTACCATACGCACAGACAAAAAACACTAAATTTTAATAATACTTAATGAGAAATGACTAAAGATACTTTTATTAGATGACATATCACATCCACTTAACCTCTTTCAAGCATTTAAGTAGCGGTAGAAAGAAAAAAAAAGTAATAATTACCCTCTAGATTCTCTCAATTGTCAAATATATTGAAACGGATACTCTGTGTAACTCGTGTCTGTGGATAAATATATCGAAACGGAGGGTACAATAAACTCCCGTAACAGAATGGTAGCAAGCTTTGATAATAAGCTAGCACACGTGCACGTACTGTGTAAGATCAATCTCAAAACAAAACTAGCAACTCCTAACTAATAGCTAGGTGCCAACAACTGATCGTTACCTCTCATCAGCCTCATCTAGCCACGTGTGCAAAACTAGCTTGATTAACATATAAACACAGCCATGTGCCGGCAAGGAACCCTAGGCCAAATTAGCAAGTAATTAAAGCTGTCGATCAAGGCCCTCCTTGATCCACTTACGATAGATGAATATTTGTCAAATCTTGTACGCTAATTAAGCACCTTAACTCGGGATGATGTTCTTCCACGTGGAGCTCCCTTCCAAACATTTGGAAGTAAAGTGAGTAATGATCCGTTGCCTAAACTGACCAAGCTAGCTAGGCAGATGCAAAACTTCTTCTTTGCATAGCAAGTAAACTACTAGACGATTTTGGCCTTTCAAATCGTTGGGTACGGTGAGAGTTTATTTCTTACTACGTACATGTAAATTAAAACGGAAATAGTACTACACATACGTTCGTACGTAGTGAACCGATGCTCTCCTATCCAGTCATTCTTTATCTTTAACCCCCTCCACTCATTCCCCATCTTTAACTCTCTCCACTCTCGACAGCTCGCTCATCCCCATCCCCCATCCCCCATCCCTCCCTCGGCCTCTCCTGAGATCCACCTCACACGTAGCGTGTCCGCCCCAATCTGGCGATGGACCAGCTCCACCACGCCCGACCTCACTCCACCGTAGGTCGGCCGCCTCACCTCTGTGCCCCGGCCTCCTCAGCCGTCCTATCTCTGCTACGCCCTAGCCTTACTCCGCCCACACTGCCTCTCTGCTTCCAAGAGCACCCACCACCTCAGACTGTCTGCCTCTGCAAGACCTCCACACGCCGCCGCCTCAAGAAGGTTCCCCACCGCCTCAAGACGCACGGCCTCCCTAGCTCCCTGCGCCCATCCACCTTCTCCGTCGCGATTGCCATGTTTTTTATTACAACATGCGATTTTGAGATGTTGGGGACTGTGGTTTGAGATGTTGGGGACTGTTTTTGTTAGTGTTGCAGTAACAAATGATTTGAGTTTTTCAAAAATACCTGAAATTGGCTACATGGGTTCTAATTTGTTGGGTTGCATATGTGTTATAGCAAAGCGCTCAGATCGTTTTGTTGTGGCTGCTGTCGTTTTTGTTTGCGGCTAGTGTTTTGTTGTTGCGTAAAATGTTGCGCATGTTCAGTTTTTTTGTTGCACACTTTGTGGTGAGATGTTGCCGTGGGAAGTCTTCCACCGTACGTTTGACCCGTAGTTGCTCCCAAATTAAAGTGGGTTATCTGTATGTGAATTTTATAGGGTTTTCTTTTCCAAGGTTATTTTATAGGATTTTGATCCATGCATGCGACATCAACATTTACACATCAAATTCAGTCTTAAGATAACTACATCTCCCATTTTATTTGCCAGTAACATATACTAGGTAGCTCTAGCTACACGTAGAAACAAGCAAATTAATTAAACGCCCGCGATCGATCGAGATGTAATTGGATTGCTTCCTGAAGCTGCTTAATTGCTAGGTGGTCCTTAATTTTCTTGTAGCCTAGCGCGTGGTCCTCAAGTAGCTACTGCGTAGGGCATTGCTTGCTGGTCGATCTTGTCCAAGAGGCCGGCCAGACGGATGCCACGCACGTCGCATGCAACTGTACATGTGTTACACACCTTATCCTACGGTACAGGTAGCAAGCGAAACCCTAGCTAATTAATGGTGAAGAAGAGAAGAATCAACCCGGCCGGGTGGTCCATCTTAGACATCGATCGATCCAGGATGGATGCAATCTAGTGGCCGGCCGGCGACGACGACGCCGCTGGCCGGCTGGGATCCCAGAGGCGCGCGGGCGGGCGGGCGGGCGGGAACAGCGAGTGGCGCCAGAGCCCAGAGACACGTCACGGGCAGTGGGCACGCACGACGCGACAAGAGGAAGGCAACCTAAAACCGGTACCTCGTTCGTCGAGTCGGGGTCCCCGCCGGCCGGTGCGACGCCGACGCTAGCTGGCCTCCTCCATGTACGCGATGCCTCTCGCACCGCCACCTCCATGTCCTTTGCCATCACGACGTGACGTGTTGCGTCTCGTGTAACCGCACCGATCGAGTTTTTAGCGGTTTGTGCGCTACTCCAGCAAGTTCGGGCCGTACGTAGCACGCAGCTGCCTACCTTTCTTGCTCACTCCGGCCCTATGCTTAATTTACTTCTTGCGGCTTGTGCTTGTTGATTTGGCTTTGAACCAAAGCTCTTGCATGCGTGCTGATGCCGTTGATCTCGATCTGGAGCGCGTACACCGTCCGCATGCATGCATGGCTTGCTTGGCCCGCCGGCCGGCGTCTGACGAATTAACTTAAAAGAACATGGCGCGCTTCAATTGTGTGTCGATCTGGTCATTAATTTCCTGGTACTGAGGTACATACACCGAACGATCCCACAAAACAAACAACATGCTCCAAAAATGCTAACGGCTAGTGCATCAGATGCATACATCTACGTATAGAGCTAAGCTGCCCCGATCAATATGATAATTAGTAATATCGTACTATCATTATTTACTGGTAATCAAGCTAAAAAGCAATACACTACCGGGCTCAGCAGCTTTGCCGAGTGCCGGTGGCACTCGGCAAAGGACGAGAAACACTCGGCAACGACTTTGCCGAGTGCCACCCACGGCATATCTCACACGGCATAGTTTCGACGGCAAAAAGCTTTTTGCCGAAAGTGCTTTTCATCGAGCACTCGGCAAAGGCTTTGCCGAAAGCCGGCGACCCTCGGCAAACAAAAGGTAGTGGACGGTGAGAACACGGAGATTTGCGTCGCTTGCCGAGTGCCAGACGGAATGACACTCGGCAATGTTTTATTTTGCCGAGTGTCGCCATAATGACACTCGGCAATGTTTTTGTTTGCGAAAGTGTCATGGTAAAACATTCGGCAAAGGAACGCTTCGAGCATTCTGAACATACTTTGCCGAGTGTTTTTACCATGACACTCGCAAATATTAAACACTCGGCAAACAATGTTCCCGGGATGCTCGAACGCCACTTTGCCGAAAGTTTTTACCATGACACTCGGCAAAAGCCTCCTTTGCCGAGTGTAACACACGCAAAGTGGCCAAAAATCGACTATTTTAATTGTTTATTGCACCCCACTCAAACAAGTCACAATATCACGATATATCAACAAGTAATCACCACAAGTAATCACATATAGTCCACAATATATCACATATATCACCACAAGTCACAATATATCACATATATCACCACAAGTCACAATATATCACATATCACAAGTCACAATATATCACATATCACAAGTCACGATATATCACATATAGTCCATCATTCACCAAGTTGGCCACCCCGATCGATGTGATGAGTCATAAGGCACATCATTCAAGCCGCCATTGATTCTCGCACAAAGGAGAAGAGATTGCATGTGTGAGACAAGATTTAAGGTAAAGCAAAGCACAAGCGAAAGCAATAAACATGGTAAGTAAAGAGCTCAAGGTAGAGAAGGCAAACTCACAGGAGTAGTTGCGGGAGGAGGTGGAGGAGGAATAGCTCCGGTGGCGAGGTTGACCCATCCTCTCGCCAAGACTTTGCATCCATCAAACATCTCGCTCCATCCTCTGCCGCCGCCCTCATTCCTTCCGCCGATCGGCCTCCATCCTCGCCGCCATCTCTCGCCAGAGCCTCTTCTCTTCTTCCACCGGGCCTACAATATTCCACCCCAATGTTACAATGCAAAGCAAAGGTATGTAAAAATTAATGAACGATTTAATAAAACAGAATAACTCGAGTGCCTCCATCCGGATCGTGTAAAGGTCCGGCCAGGCGATGGTCGGCTTGAGCTCGTGCCCTTGATCGAATCTGGGAGAGAGGGAGTAGTGGCCGTGTCGAGTGTGTTGTCGCCAATCCAAGATCGCCATGCTTCTTGCCTCCTCCCACCCTCATGACGACTTCTCCATCAAGGTCCCGGTGCTCGGATCGTACTCGCCCATGGACCGCCTTGCCATCGATGTGTACTCACCGAGGCGGTTGGATTCGTCAGATTGTCAGACACCGAGGCGGGTCCTCCGGTTGTAGTCGACGTTGACGTCCGCTTTGCCCTTGTGGGCCAAAGCCCATGCCTTGAATCGAGCAAGGCAACACCATGTGACGACGATCGCAAAAAAAACAAAGAAGATGATTAGAAATTATGCGTAATTGAGCGTTATAATAAAGAAATGAATTCGCGACCCATGTAGCCGCGAATTGCCGAGGCTACGGCTGCCTTTGATGGTGTGGTGCACCGCATCATCAAACGCCGCTCCCAAGAAGCGCCAGTCGTCTCCTCCCACTCGGCGGCGCACCACTTGTCCACCATCTGTGCTCAAAGATCGAGATGTCAAGGCGCACCACGGAGGCACCTACACGCCATCAAGTATATGACATATAAGAAGATCAAATTAAGCGCATTTAATCTCGTAAAAATCAAGATTAATGTTCTATATTTACCGTATGTATTCTTCCCGTGTCACCTCATGTTTCTTGCTTGAGTTTTGTTGATCTTCAAACCAAGGTAGGTAGCTTTGTATGTTACGATGGCTCTGGACGCTACCGTAATGCATGTCCTTCACGAAGTTTATAATGTGCTTTGTGAGCCACACTAGCCGCCTTGGCCTCATATCCTCCCCGCATCTCAAGAAATCCTCGCATATAGACGCGATGTATCCAAATATTATTTCAAGAATGTCCAATGAATGCGATGTATTGAGCAATGTAGTCGAGGAAGACTTACCCACACTCGGCCGTCACCGCGCCTTTTGTTGGCGAATACCTCGCCATCCCGATCCGTAAATCGGGGAAGGCGACGAGTGGTCCCATGTAGGCCGGCTCCTCGCCTCCGCCAAACGCAACCAAAGCCAGAAAGTGTAGCTCACACAAAGACCTGTGATGCCATTGACATGGCGCCAGGATCACCGCACCACAAGCGCCCAACCCCGCCCAAGTGATTCAGATAAATTATTAGTTTCTATTGTGATTTTCAACATATCAAATGAAAAAGTAGTGATAACATCTAAAGTTACTTACCTAGCCCCAAGGTTGAATCACATGCCTCTCACGAGGTATCAGTCGCCTCGGAGGGTCGAGGGACCTCGCAACCAGACACCCGACGAACTGCAGGAAGCGGAACCCCCGCCGCCTCCAACTCCTCCTCCTCCTCCTCCTCCTCCTCCTCCTCGCGCCTCCTCCCGCCTCCCCCTCCCGCCTCCCGCCTCCTCCCTCCTCCTCCCGCCTCCTCCTCCTCCTCCTCGCCTCCCGCCTCCTCCCGCCCCCTCAAGAGTGCTTCTGCCTCCCTCCTCCTCGCCTCCTCCCGCCTCCTACTCCCCGCTCCCCGATCGCTAGTCAAGATCAAAGCCGTTTTGGTAAAGCGACCTTACGCTCCTCATACCGCCCACCATCTTTGTTCAATCACCGCAATTAAAAAGAGTAAACCAATAAGCACAGATAAACAAGACGACTTAGAAAGAGATGCAAAATAAACAAAACATAATTAGAAAATAACAAAGTATTACATGTATTAGAAATAATCGTAATGATCGGATTAGTCGGATCATAAGTCTCATCATCACTATCACCATGTCCATATAATCAACACTATTCAAGGAGCAATGTTATCATCACCGCCATTGCCTAAATGTAATCGCCAAGTAATTCTAAGTCCTTCACATTTTGAACCTCATCTCCAGGCCCTCGCTAACAACCCTTTCATTGTCTACTTCCATTCCGACGCTTCGTTAAGTCTATCTCAAAACTCCCTTCTAGCCCTCTTCTTGAAAGAACTCCTGCCAGAGAGTGTGTATCCGGAGAACAACAGGAGATGATGCCAAAACTCGTCTTGGATCGGAGGCACCATGGAAACTAACCCCACCTACGCATCCGCGGCTGTCCAAAAACGTGGACAATTCAAACAGACACGGTTTTAGATATGGAAATATTCGCATATTTCCAACCGTATCTCTTTCGAACGGAGACGCTTAATCGGGTTACGTGATCTACGACCATGATACTTAAAAATATATGATTAGGAGAAATCACGGTCAAAGTTACATCATGAATACTTCAAAAGTAAATAACAACACTTTTTTTGTGATCGGTGGTAGTAGACATCATGTTTGTAAGGTAATGAGCCATCAAAACATTAAATAAATCCTTAATAAGAAGTAATTCGAAACCCCCGAACTAGATGTAAAAGCACTGCCCGTAACTCCGAATAACAACTAACATGCAAACGCAAGGACGGGAGCGACAAGTTAAATTTTGAAAACTACTTAAACAACTTAGGGCATGCCACAGTTATTGTGGCACAAAAATCATCTACCACGAGTGTGGCACAATATGGCAAGGGGTTGTGTCCATGACAGGTGGGTCACCAAGCTAAGATATTGTGGTATGCTAAAAGTGTGGTAGCAAACCAACCAAGACGATGGCCGACATGCACATTTGGATAAGATATGATCAAACCGCTTGCCTTTACCGGAGATGCTTAACCTGCTGCAGAGGAATACTCTCCCAATCGATAATATCGTTGGTACCTATCGCAAGAACGAGAAAATCCAATAAAACGCATTTAACACCGAAAAAGATTCAAAATCCAAAGTCAACAAAATCCATGTAATTTATACAGCAGGAAGACCACGATTTTAAATGAATTTAGCAACAAGAATCATTCGACTTGGATAAAGTATGAAAAAGTTATGGCTAAAACAATTTCAATCAACCGAAATTCCAATTTAATTGTTTTCGGGTACTGTTCATCACACAATTTTCTAGGAGGTTGTTGAGTGTGAAATTTTTATGACAGGTAGAGCATGGTATTCTAAGATCAGCAAAATTGGGTTCACTCGCTTTAGAGTTAAATTAAATTAGTTATGAATTTTTAAAGTTGAAATTATGACAATAGGTCATCGTCATTTGACATACACATACATCACTCTAATGGTTTCTCAATACACACATTCATAATGACTTAATGAATTAGAAAACAAAAACTGATTACTAGAAATAATTGATATGAATCAAGTAATGAATCGGACATTCTTCTATAGTTTAGGTTCTCTATAAAAACTTTCTCGCTCATTTATATACCATGCTATCAGACAACTATCCGGAAGAAGCTCACAATGAGAAATGTCATTCAAGAGTTTGTTAGGCATCCTAGAACCAAGCTCCAACTATCCTTGGGCTTAGAGACATATCCTAGTGTTTCATCACTTGCTGGATTCATGTCATATCAAGAGACATATGCTATTAGATGCTGACAGAGATTCCTTGCTAATCCTCTCAGGTGAGAACATCCAGACATTTTCGATCGATGTTTCATTTGACAAGAGGTGGCATAAGCAAAGCATCTAAAACTATAAACTTAAGTGAGGATGTGTTTGCTGGTAAGTTGAATTTTTTTCCTTCTGTTGAAATTACATTTTTCATGTAATTTTCAAAAGCAATCGCAACTTTAATATCAACTTTACAGGTATAATTCCATATTGCGTCGTGGACATATAACTTACAACTTCAAGTAAACCAGATTGAAGATAATCCAATTATCACTAGGCTAATGACATTCTAATACTAGTAGTTAGAAATTTCATTCAAATAGCCACTAGTCATTCATCTAGCAATGAGCAAGGCGTCGAGATGCACCACGAGTCTTGACGTGCGCCTCGATGGCCGTCATTTAGATAGCTTAACTAGAATGGTCGAGTAATTAAAAAATCTTCCTATTTTGACATTAGGCCACCAAGGATGGTTAACTTTGCCCAAAAAGCAAAAGTATACATTTGAACTTTTCAAACATATTTATAAACATAGCAAAGCCTCCGCAGGCGAAGCCAGATCGACCCATGAGCAAAGAAATGCACCAACAAACCAACCTATGCTCCCAAATTTCACAAAGCTATCATTACGCTTTGAAAATGGAAAAAAAAATAACATTAAGACCATATCATGTGCAAAAGTGCATTTACTAATGCGTAAAAGTTCATTTAGTGAGATGTTTTAGAAACAAAATCATAAATTGATTAAGCTTCCACGCTAGGCTCACCAACTAATATACGCCTCAGACTAGCAACTTGGAGTTCAAATCTCCAAATTGCCAAAGGTGAGATAAGGCATGAAGAAAGTAATGTACATACGCAACTAAGCCACTCTTGAGGAGGATTGGGAAAAAAGAGCCGCCTCAACATGGTGAGTTCTAATGCAATTGCCGTAAACCTCATCAACTTCCACAAAATGCTTTTTACTACTTATTGTTTTCTCGTCAAAAATCAATTACAAGTAACTACTATTTGAACCCGACAAAGATGGATCCTTCAAGAATATAAAGTTATGCTCCAATGTTCAGACACTTAGTGATACACACACTAACATTTCAAAGGTAAGACAACGCAATTTCAGTTCATAATTAACAAATTACCATTGGAGTATTCAAACAAGCGTAATCCACTACACTAAAATTCAAATCTCACCGCACCCAACACAAAAACACGATTTAACCAAACACTACATATGGATGCTGGGACGAAAGCGAGACAACCGGAGGGGTCGATGACTATAGCGTGATGGCAGAGAAGACAGTGGAGTACTGCGGCAATGGCGACGAGCTCCTACCATGAGGAGGCCTTGAATCGACGGAATGAGCGCGGAGACCTCGGCGGCATGGGTCGGGTATGAGCGAATCCACCTTCTTCCTCTCCTCCTCCTCCTCTCTCCTCTCTCTCACTCCGTGGCCTTGGCAAGGTGTGGGCATGGGCGCATGTGCAAGATGCGGCATGTGTGTGTGTGTGTGTGTGTGGCATGTGTGTGTTCATATGTGTGCAGGTGTGGCCGACGATTATTATGAAGTTTGAATCTTTGCCGAAAGTGCCCCTGATCCGCACTGCAGAAGAGGGTTTTTAAAAAATTTCAAAAATGGTTTGTCGAGTAATCAAAACTTTCACTTCAAGAAGAGGGTTTTTTTGACACTTCTAAAAATTTGACATTTCAAAAATGGTTTCTTTGAGTGTCAAAATTTGACACACGATGCTTGCAAACCGAAGAATCTTCTCATGTATCTTTTTCTAAGGTTTGCAAGCATCGACGTGAAACTTGCAAACCTTTCAAATTTTTATCACAGCCTTATGATATCATGACATCTTGACAAGTTTCATGATTTTCGACTTCGCTTGCATACAATTTAAAACAACTCCATGTTCGTGGGTCATGTTTCGTGAACAAGATGTTCAAAATTGTGGTCTGCCTCGTTACTACCACATTATACTAAATAACATGAATATTTTTTCCATTCATTTTTTTCCATTATTCAATGACTAGCAGCTTATAATTTGAATTATCCAAGAAAATTCAATAATTGAATAAATTAAAGAATATATGGAAAAAAATGAATGGAAAAATGATATTCATGTTGGATTTAGTATAATGTATGAGTAACGAGAACAGACCACCAATTTGGACATCTTGTTCACGAAACATGACCCACGAACTTGTTTGTCGAGTTGTTTTTAAATTGTATAAAAAACAAGCGAAATCGAAAATCATGAAACTTGTCGAGTGTCATGATATCATATGTGGACACTTAAAAATTTGGAAGGTTTAACGTTGTCACGTATGATGCGTTCGAAGAAGTTGTCATGTATTCTTGCTTTCTTTTGCACGCATAAATGCGTTCTTGTTTGTCGAGTGACATCTTGACAAAGACAAGAAACCATATCTTTGTCGAAGGGGATGGTTTGTCGAGCGCCATTTTTTGGAGACTTTCAAGAACACCGTAGATTAGCAGTGGTTTTGCCGAAGTGCCACTGCTTGTCTTAAGTTCTGGTTATCTCGCACTCTAAGAATGGAGTTCTTTTCTGCCGAAAATGCCCGATAAAAAGCACTCTAAGAAAGTATGGGACACTCAAGAAAGAAGCCGCTCTCCTAGTGGTAGTGCCCAGATAAAATTCGACCCTCTGGTGATAATCTTACAAATTGCAGAGAGTAATCAGCCACGATTGCATTCTCGCTACTAGTTGGGAGCAGGGTACAATAGGAGCAGATACGATAAGATATCGTTCATCATGTATTCTTTTCTATTTATTTTTTCTCAGAATCAAAGTCTAACATAGATAGTGTCAGATACTCATTTCTCCATCTCTTATTTGATCTACGGTCCTTTGGTCAGTCGATCGAACGAATATTATCCGCTTTTTTTGCACCCATACACAAGACATTAGACAGTAATGGTGCAATCAGAGCGAACACGGAGAGACTAATCGCTGAGACGTCGAAGGAAAAACACTCAGCAACCAACCTATCTGTTATCATGTTCCTAAGTGAAGTCACAATAGACTTTCCTCATACCATCTGATATACGGATACATACCGATAGATATCGTTCATCTCGTATCCTATTTCGTATTTTTTCACGTAGTCAGACACAGATAGTGCTGAATAACCATTTATCTCTTCCATATTTGCTCTGTAAACTTTTGATCGATCGATCCGTCGGAATTATCCGCCCCAGTTGCACAAGGAGAAACAAAAGTGAAGTCTTGGCGAGTAACTCGTGGTATCTCGGGCAGAGAAAAAGACAAGCTGCCTTCCCCTCGTCATCTCTTGTCGTGAGTGGCGGGAAATAAAGAGAGGGAAAAAGAAACACACTGGACTAACTTTACCTCTAGCCCTACCCGCCTACCCTGTCCTCCTCTCGCCATCCACCACGCCCCTTTCACCTCGTATTCGCGGGCCCCACTTGGGAACCCATAGGCTACTGACCCTTCTTGCTCCACGTGGCCAGTGGGCCCCGCAGTCGGTCCATGTGGCGAGCCCAGGAGCGGGACACCCACGCGCGCTGGCGTGGGCGCCTGGCCTACGTGGCAGATAGCTGGGGACCCACAGGGACGTGGGTCCTACCTCCCCCTCCCGTGAATTCTGCTTTTGTCGCCTAGCGTTCCGTGGCGCCTGTGAATTGCGAGTGTACCATTGTAGTACTCGACTCCTCATTATACGAGCATTTATTGTTTCTCGAAGCAGTATTATACGTCGTATCGTGTAGCTGTACGACCACGAATTACTAGTTGATGTAATGAAGTAAATACTCAAAAAGTATGATATTCTGAAAAAATACGAAATTATGAGACAAGAAGAAATGGACGCAAATATTATGGAAATAGATCTGAAGAGATCCCTTTAGGAATGTACTCTAAGATCACCTCCCTCTGAGGGTGATGTTGCATCTTTTTGTGTTTGGTTTTTCCACGATACTTGGGGTCTTTTTAGTATGCTAAAGCGGTCATACTATCACAAAAAAAATTGTCACAGGCTGACTAAAAAGATCTTAAAATTGTCTTACCTGAAAAGGTGAGTTATTGAAAGAAATACCCGAAGAATAGAGTAAACACATGGCACAGCTGGTTGCTAGAATAGTAGTTGATAGAAGCTCTAGTCACTTAAAAAAAATAACCATGGCGTAACTTAATTAGATAGTAGAAGATAAGCAAAGAAAAGCAAGGGTTCGGGGCAGTTAGTCCTATATGAAGGTAAAAAGTTTTGGGTAGCAAGAGCTAGGTTTATATAGAGGCTATATTTTTTTAGAAATATATGGTCTTGCCCATTTTCCGTCAAGAAACGGGGATTGGGTTGGTGTTTGGAATGGATTCAGCCAGCAAGCAGAAAAAGGGCTGGCGTCTTGGGGCGAGCTGGCGTGCGTACTCTCCCTCTGCGAGACTCCATCCAAATCCACCACTTAGGACATATACAATGATACAAACAGTTGTTGTCTATAGTAACTCTTCATATCACCAGAAAAAGATTTAAGCTACTCTCAATGCTCCACCTTAGCTAGTATCTTAAGCATGTCATGTAAGCAAATTGATGATGTGGCACCATAGTTAATGAGGAGAGATAGACTTCAGTATCTAATTTAGATACTAGTTTGGGCTCAAATCCAACACGTAAAATTTATTGTATACTTATGCATGTAATTAAATGAAACAGCCTAAGATACTACACCATAAGAAACCATGCATTGGAAAGATAGTATCTAACACTACTCATACACTAAGAAACTATACTAAGATATCATCCATCGGAAGCGTTTAAAAGGCAAATTTCATCTGATGGGTTGTAGTGATACAGTCGGCTATAGGATTATAGACAACACACAATCTATTAATGCTTTCCTTGATTCTGATAATATAGTCGGCTACATGATTGTAAATAGCGTATTTCTCTCTCTTCATTCTCTTTCTTCCACGTCATCTTAAATACTATGTAGTAGATGTTATAGATAACTAATATAAACCTATTATATATAACCTTACTTGTTAGTTGGTGTTCCATTCTGTTATCTTAGAGTATGGTGCCTTCTTATATTCCATTCTTCGTCTCCCTGCTCGAATTACAAAGCCAAGAAAAGGCTCCGGTGATCATGCGCGACTGCGGAGCGTGTATCGCCTGGCACGGCACTCTAAGATGCATGTTGGGTTGGGCGATCATGCATGTAGCTGTAGGACCGCGAATTACTAGTTGATGTACGCGCAAATATACGTATTGATTGCCCGCGAAATTGTGTCCTTGCCCTGACAAAATTACAGCATCTTCAAGATTAACACTGTACACTGTACGTATGTACACCAGTAACTTCAACGTCACTTCCCTGTGCGTACAATTGTTGACAATGCTGGGCACGATAGTTTTTCATTTCCAAAATAGTGCTACCGGTTATCACAGCTATCCATCCTTAAAAGCTCAGCCAAAGATCACCGGATGACGTCGCGTGGAAATGAAGTCATTCGATCTCTACGCGAGTTTCAATTGGTACTCCCTCCGTTTCTATTTAAATGATGTACTGTAGCACATCATTTAAATAAAAACGGAGAAAGTACTTTTGTAGCAGCAGCATTTTGATAGGGGACACAGTATATAAGACCATATGCAATACTGTGATTTAGCTAGTTTGGATGGATTGATTTGGGTCGTGGGGATTGATTCAATATACACTGGATGTTGCCAATTCCAATCAAAATACCAGCGAGCCGATAGAAACTTCGTATCTGGTTCCTATATAATAAAATAATGTTTTCTACTAGGTGGCTATCCGGTGCATTAATGAGTCATCCCCCTAGTCTAGTCACTCAATCCCAGCAGCTTAAGGTCTCATCTGTCATGGTAGAACAATAACTGCTCTCTCCTTTATTAGGCCTAATTACTATTTTATTTTGAAGTGGGCTCGTGGAGGGTGAGATAGAATCAATATATTAGAGTAAAATACACTAACTTCTGAACTTAGTTACGTGGACCATATTAATTCAATCTAAACGTTGTCGCTGACGTTTATTGTTCTGGATCGAAAGCAAACGCAGTAATACGAGTACTAAAATACAACAACGGTGCGTACATCGTACCTGGACGCGATGCGATGCGACGCTGCAGCACCAGACAGCGCGCGCAGCGACGGCCTGTGGCCTCATCATAACTGATCATGTCGATCGGATGCATTGCATACGCACCAATTCACGCGCGCCAGGTGCATTGCACCGGGCGGGTCCGATCCCCGAGGGCCAATGCTATTAAGGACTGGGTCCGTACACTGTACCCTACGCGTACGGGCAGGGTAACCACGCCTCCACGTGTCCCACCGACTCGATCGGCCTGACACGACGCCGAGCCCGACACGGACCCGATGCACACCCCCCCGCGCGCCCGGCCTGGCGATGGATGGATCGGGTCCGGTCGCTCTAGCTTTTTGCCGCTCTTTGTGCGTACGTGCCAGGCGCGTGCAGCGCCACATGCGTCTTAGCGTGGAGTAAAACTGGTTAAGAAATCGGGCCAGGCCGGCCGTCCGTCATGGTTTACCATGAACTCATCATTCATCCGTAGTTTATATAAAGAAGGAGAAGCTCTAATTATTGTACTACAGTTTTACAGAAGGATTATAAAAAAAAACTAAAAATCCTCTCATATCTTTTGTATTTAATCTACCATTTTGTTCTTGTGTTCTTGTATTGTTCTTATGATTCTAGGTTTGCCTACGAGGTAATCGTTCGGACCGGACACGCCAGTGACGGTTCTTCAACACATTATCAGCACGATCGACTCTCCTCGGATCGAAAGGTAAGCGTCGAAGAATGACGCTCGTAGATCGAATCGTTTTTCTAGATCGCTTTCAATTCTGTAATTGTTGCTTTCTAGACTATTTTATCCTACGGTGCAAATCCGCTCTAATCTACCGTGAGCCGACTTGAAATGACCGGCACAAATGTCAATCGGTAGATTGAATGAAAGAGTAGATGATGATTGCACTGCGAATTACAAATCTGTTCTAATCTACCGCAAGCCGACTTAAAATAGCCGGTCAAGCCGATCAGTGGATTGCATGAACAGTATTGCGTGGACATTGTTTTGGATAAACAGTAAATACACAAAAGAGTGGGTACCGGCCTCATCGGCCGCCACCTTATACGACCCGATGCCATCGCGACGTATCTTGGTTGAAGCCGCACAAGATCCGCTGCTTGAAGCCCACGCCTGCCATAGCCATAAGCACCGCGCCGTCCGCACACGACCGAGCCTCCATGCTCGTAGCGTCGTGCCCATGCGCCAATAGCACCACGCCTCGCTACGCCGATCGCCACCACGGCACCGTCTGACGCGACCACGCTATCGCAAGATGTACGCCATCGTGCCGCACCGGCCTAGAGCCACATGAGCTCGCCGCGCCCGGCTACACTCACATCGCCTCAGCATGGGCGACACCGCCACTGGCCTGCAGCCGCCACTGCACACGACACCATCACGCCACGGTTGCCACGGCCGACCCAACCGCTGCCGAAGCGCCACGCGCGCACTATCGCCCTCGGCCATGCACCGCCGCGGTCCTCCGCAGACTCGCGTGCTTCACCGCCGCCTGTGTTGGCCACGCCGGTGCAGAGCCATCTTTGCCAGCTCGGCCGCAGCCGCTTCGCCCGTAGGGGCTCGAGCCACCCCGCGACGGAACTACACCAACCGAGCCGCGCATCACCGCCCCTCCGACGCCACCACTGCCGATATCTGTCGCCCATTCCGCCTCCGCGATAGGCAAAAAGCGACCACTTCATGGAGATTTTATAGAGAAGAGACTATCACAGACAGTTCTATCTACCAAATGTCTGTGATAGTCAACTATCACAGACAGTTTCGAGTTAATAACCGTCTGTGATATTTGCATCACAAACGATTCGAAAATCGCTCATTTGTGACATGTCATTATCGACCATAAACCCGCATTTTACCACGAAACCGCTCGTGATGGCATTTTTGAGCTGTCTGTGAAGGTCTTTTCTGTAGTAGTGTATACTCTTTCTTCAAATTTTTTTCACTGGGTTTTTATTGAGTATTGATGAGACATAAACATATCGGATAAGTGCCCAAGGGAAAGTGTTAAGAAACCGAGCCTAGGCTGACACTCCTGGCTCACGATGGACTCTTCATCCATCCAAGAAATTTATATAAAGAGGATCCCAACCATTATATCTACGCTTTCTGTAGGGTAATAATGAGAAGTCAGAAGTCCCTTCATATCTCTGTGTTCAATCTACTATTATGTCCTTATGTTTTTGGATTATTCTTACGATTCTGAGTTTATCTACGAAGTAATCGTTCGGACTAGACTCACAAACAGCCCCTCATCTGTACTTACGTACTGTGCTGCGCCCTTAGCCATTAATTAAGGAGGCGTGGTCGATGGAGTGTGGTGTAAGTCAGGTATTATGGGAGCTGTTAGCGACTAGTTAACTTGGATCTTCTGCGGCTGCATCCCAAATTAAAGAATATGTATATACGTGGCAAGAGCGAGCTAATCAAGGGGTCGATGTTTCGAGAAACAGGTTTTTGGGGGGCTTTCGGCTCCTTTGCAGTAGCTAGCAGGGTTCGTGTGAGCATGCAGCTAGCTTCTACGGATGATCTGATCGATAGATAACAAGCGTGATTCACCTGAGCGACTCGACGAGTTGGAAACGCTTCTTTACTGGAAAAAAAACAACGCCGCCGTCATCCATCTGAAGTTGGCAACTGTCACAAACAAGTAACCTGATATGTATCAATGTATGTATTGACTGACAAAATTCGATTTGACTAGATTTAGTTCCTTCTAGGTTTTCTGATTCGTACCTTTCATATATAGTTAGATCTTGTTTGACTAGTGAAAAAATCTATTCGGAAGAGAACTGATCCAAGGGAGGATTAGGTGAATCCCCCTTTCTCCACTCAATCCCCTCTCACTTTAGATCTAATCCTCTTTCATCTTGGATCTAATCTCTTGTTTTATTTGGGCAAATGGTTGGATTGATAGGGATTGCATATATTAAAAAATCTGAAAGCAAAAAACGAATATAGAAAATTCCAAAAACAACATTAAAAAATTGGAACAATTTAGGAAAATTTTCAAAACCAAACCAGAAAATTCGGAAAATGTCAAAAAAATTTCACATGCAGTCCAGAAAAATCGAAAAAAAAATAAAAAGTGCAGAAAATTGGAAAAAAAATCATACAAATTAAGAATAAAAGGTCTATAAATTTCAAAATACAAAAAAACATATTATAAATTTTGAAACAATATTAAATTTTTGAATACAACCTCTACAAAATTGGATAACAAGTGATACTATTACAGAAACATCTGATATCAAGCTTGGAGTTAGCATGCCATTGGTACATGTTTACTGAGTTGCTAAATCGCATTAGCACATAAATGAAGCAACAATCATATCAAACTCATGGTGGTCTAGGCAAAAAAAACTATGACATCAAGACATATCAAGGATTTTGTTCCATAGCATCAAAACTCTAAACATGTCTTGCATTAGAGCAACTGATGACTTCTTGATAATCCAACTAAACATGTCTTGCATTATAGTAACTAATGACTTCCTGATAATCCAAATCAATCCACAAGGGTGTCCAATATGTCATGCTCTATGAAGAGGAGGTACCTGAAATTCCACAAAGCAAAGATAATTAGAGCGCTGGCTCCAATATAACTTAGATCGGTAACATAACGCAGGTCAAAAAGTAGAACTTGAATTTGCGAGAGAACTCCTTTGTTGGACCACTTGTTCTTCCATCCAAAGTAAATGAGAAATTATTATGGTTAGATGCATCTTGCAATAAGCTAAGCAAAGAGCTTCCTATGGACATCAACATTACATTCCCAAATCTGTACAACCTAAACTTATCCAGGAATTCTTTTCGAGGTATATTCCATTTAGCTTTTAGTTATATGGGGAGTCTTTTGATTTTAGATTTATCTTACAACAATATGTCAGATGACATAGCGGTTTGTAACATCCAGATTTTTATAGTATAGTGGTGAAAATATGGAAATAGCCGGTGAAATAAAAAGGGGCTTTTGATGTCATGCAGTGTAAACTGAAGAAATTTAAGAAATATGTAAACTTCCAGTGTATTATTGAAGAACCACTTTCAACTTGCCAGATCTAAATGTTACTTGAGATAATTAACAAGGATAATTTCTTCCTTTAGAACATATAGATAATGCTGCACTTAAAAGGACATTTCTAACGAGGAACATATGAACTGTATGAACATAAGTATATCAACAAATCACTTTTTCAATGTAGTTTAGATTGAACATAGCATCAACCAGATAATTATCAGCGGCAATTATACAGACTTTTGTATCCGGGGCAGACATATTGATGCTACAATATAAACAAGTGAAAGTGACAATGCGAAGCACTCTAGACACAAATAAGACCCATCTAATTGTGCTAACAAGTAAGGTGTATGGAGTTGGACAGGATGATACCCACAAACATCTAGTCACACACACCACTTTCACGTACTCCACGCTAACAGAAAGCATAGCAATTGAGGAGGTTCAATTCTGGCTTTATGCTGAGGGCAAACTAGCAAACCGTCAAATGCTGGCATGAAACAACAACTCAGCATCAGAAATCACCTCAGATTCGATCGCCCCCAAATCCCAGTCGGGAGGAGACGACTGAGATAGGAGAGTAACCATGGCCACCAAACAAGAACTAGAAGAAGCCACGAACTCTACCACTAGCGTGTTAGCGACAGATTTGGTACGCCGAATCGTAAAAAAGGTAAAAGTGAAAGAGAAAAAAGGTTACCTGCAGATCTAGGTGCGCGTCGAATGGTTGATCGATTCAACAACCCAAGTCGGTTTGCATCTAGGTCGGATTAGATCAGATCGCGGCCGACCAAAGCTAACGAAGCGGCGGGATGTTCCTACAAGGGTGGCGACGGCGACGGAGTCGAGGCGAGGCGGCGTCGAAGCTCAAAGACCATCAGGACGAAGTGGCGAGGCGCGCGATCGTGAAGCGCACAAAGGAAGAAACCACGCCACGGAGGCAAGTGAGAAAGTGAGGCAACGCCGTTCGGAGGAGTTGCACGTAGTGGCGAGCGCAGCGATGCTGCGACGGGAAGAAACACGCGACCGAGACGAGACGAGTTACCCCCGTGGATTGGGGTGGAACGGGGGAGGGGCTTTCGATCCCAGGAGTTAGCCAAACAGCCACACCGAGTCGATCGGGAAAAAATACCCCCGCCGAGATGTTCCCGGTGGATGATCCCCGATCCCGGTCTTTCCAAACAACGCCTTAGGGTTTTTTTTAAAGCTCAGCTTCCGAATTCTCAGCCGAAACAGCTGAAGCCTAACAAATTTAGAGGGTACAAGTAATTTAATATATATGTCGTTTTATATCAATCTTTGTTTTCAATGGGCCTTATTTCCTGTTTGCAAAACGTGTCATGTCCAGTTTATTTTCTCATATTAAAACAAATGTACATTTTCCTCATATTCAATTTCCTAGACAATTGGCCTAATATTCTTTAGTAGTTCACATTTATCTCTCCCCCATCTTTAATAATTCTGCAACAAAAGTCTGAAAAAGAAATTATCTTGTAACAAATAAAGACGCACACGTAAAAACAGGCAACTTCTAGATATCTTATCAAAGTGATTTAGGATCGAAACTGTTTTTCAACGGATAATGTTGGCCAGCTCATCCTAAGCTTCTCTCCTTTTTTTTGTTCTGTAAATCGTTGTCATGTCAGACAGGTTGTGTGAACAAACTAGCAGGCCATTTTCAGTGTTAGCTTGGAGTGGACGCGGGTGTCTGCTTCTGCATACGTGTGTCCAATTTTATGAGTTCTCAAAATAGGATTTTGAATTTATCTTGTACAAATTAATTATAATTAAAACGAGCACTATCTTAATGTACGCTTACGGCAGATAATTAATATGATAAACAAACAGAGGTTTGAAAGTCACAACAAATTGAAAATAATATCAAGAAACAAAATATAGCATCCATTAAATATTTAAGACATGGCTATATATTTATGAGAAAATTATTTTCGAACCTAACAGTAGTATAATAAAAATATTAAGTTCCATAGAAAGTAACAATGTTTAAGTAAGAAATAAGTCCATTTTACACCTTCGAACTTTAGCTAGAGTCCAAAAAACACCATAAACTACAAAACCGTTCAGTTTACATACTCGAACTGTCAATACCAGATCAAGTTACACCATACGCTGGTTTCATTGGTGGTTTTGGATGACGTGACAGCCACGTCACTGGTTTTGGATGACGTGGCGTCCACGTGTACCTCGGAATGATGGTAGCCGGTCCACGGGAGTAGTGGCGCTGAGCCCATCGGGCGATGAGAGAAAGGGAGGATCGGGCGGTTCACTATGCATAGGACCCACAGGTCAGTGAGAGCAAAAGGGGGGTGATTTGGACATCATTAAGACTAATGATTCATTAGAGTTTCAAACTTCATCATTAATGCCTAATGATGGGGTTCCAGATAGTTCGAACATGCCACGCACGAAGCGGCAAGCCGTCGTCTGACTCGGTTGTCGTCATTGGCGGGCTAGAAGCGGCGGCAATGCTAATCACAGAACGGGAGCTAGCAAGGTGGCGAGCCGTGTGACGGCGGCGGCGCCGGGTGGATGGGTGTCGCCCGAATTCAGGTGGTGTAAAGCGGCATCGACGGCTCGGTGATGGTGGCGGGGAGGGTCCGGTGGCGGCTTGGGCCAAGGAGGGAGAGCACGGGGCGGCTCTCGTCGAGGCGGAGCCATTGGGCTCAACGGGGAGGCCGGAGAGGGAACGTAGGTAGCGGCAGATGCTAGGGAAGGCGGCGGCCGGAGGCGGTGAAGAAGCCCAAATGCAGCGGCTGTGGCGGCAGATCCTCGAGGGAGTTTGAGGGGAAAGGCTCCTGGTGGCCGGGGGCTCACTGTGACAGGGTTGGTGGCACCGGAGGGTGGCCGAAGCAGCAGGACGGCGGTGGAGGCGGCGGCGGCCGAAACGAAACGACGACAGTTTTGCTTGGTGGCTTACCCAGGCTCCAAGGGGTTGCAGGCGCGTGGACTCGAGGAGGTGGCGTCTTGCGATCGCACGCGAGGTGACGGGCGACGGGTTGGTGGCGCACCAGACGCGTCGAGGGATGGAGCGCCGGCAGCGGCGTAGAAAACGCGAGTGGAAGTGCTTGGCAATGGCGATGTCAAAGACGGGCGGCTCTACCGAGAGAAGGGCGAAGCGAGAAGCGGTGGCGTCTTGTATGCAGCAGTCGATGAAGGCGTCAGTGGCAGAGGGCGAAGCGGCAAGCAGCGAGGAAGTGGCGTCTGGCCTCGACCGGAGAGGCAAGGGAGGAGGAGGCGCTCGGCTCGAAGAAGGAAGCGCCGAGAAGCGGCGAGGAAGACAACGCCGGTCGCTCGGCCAGAAAAGAAAGGCCGAAGGGGGGATTGGACGGATTGGGAGTGGATGGAAAGGGGGCCGGCGACGGGAGAGAAGGCACCGGGGAAAGAAATGGAGGAGTGGAGTGGACACGTGGACGCCACATCAACCAAATAGGTACACGTGGCTGCCACGTCATCCAAAACCAGTGACGTGGCTGCCACGTCATCCAAAACCACCAATGAAACCAGTGTAGGGTGTAACTTGATCTGGTATTGACAGTTCGATGGTGTAAAATGAACGGTTTTGTAGTTCATGGAGTTTTTTGAACTCTCGCCAAAGTTCAGGGTGTAAAATGGATTTATTCCTTTAAGTAATGAATGGATGTCATTGGACCATACACGTGTTTTGGATGAAAGAAACAAGCCCCTATGAGAGTTCTTCAAAATATTGGCTGTTTGTTGGAAGAATAATTTATTTTTCATTGGTTGGATCCACCTTATAAAGTTAATACCTATTTAACGGATCCCGAAATAAAATTACCTTGCAAAGTCAGATTGTACTCCTCACGTGTACCCATAGTGTAGCTATCCCTAAGGGGTATTTTGGTCATTTGTTCAGGCCTAAGAGCCTATGAATAGTCCATGTATCTCTCATTTGCAGGGGAGACTCTTTTGAGCAATAAAGAAAGGTATTCAAACTGGCGAGTCCTCAGGGGCTCCCTCTCCAGAGGTAACCCCGTTGACTCACCGATAAGAGTAAGCAGTTCTCTCAGATCCCCGAACCTGTATAAATCCTCGTATCATTTCTCTCTCTCGTGGACGATGGCCCGTCAGATGACAAACGTCCACTTCCTCACTCGTGTTCAGTTTTTACATCTACAACACTGTTAAAATATCTATATAATAGAAAGAATCGCGGGAAAAAAATCAAATTGTTTCGATGGGTTCAGTTCAACTCCTATTTCTAAAAAAGAAACAAGTTACTGACACTTACGCTTTAGCCTAGTATACACAGAAATATGTCACATTTACACCTCCAAGCAGCCAGAAAACATATAATCTAAAGGAATACTTGCCTCCATCCCATGCTTTCTCCAGGCTCCAGCTAATATAAACTAGATTTGCCATTACAATTTACCATATCATCTCCTTGGATGAATGCTGTGAGCGGTGAGCCTACGCACTGTACAAGCAAAGAACGATAAGACGAAACAATAAAAAAAGGGAAAAAGTCCAATTTACTCCCTCCAACTATCAGAAAAGTCTAGTTTCCCTATGAACTACAAAACCAGTTATTTAACCCCCAAAACTTGCCAAATCTGGTCATTTAACCCGCAGGCCGGTTTCAAGTGGCGGTTTTGCTGATGTGGCACATATTTTGCCACGTGGACATCCACGTCACCATCTCTCTTCGGTCCACCTCTCCCCTTTCTCTTCTTTCCTTTTGTTGGCGCGGCAAGGTCGAGTAGGACGGCGAGGCGGCCACCATCGCGGGACGGAGGAGATCGAGTGTATTCTTGCGCTGAGGCCGTCGTCCGCCCGATCCACGCCCATGGTCGAGCTCGCGCCATGGGTCAAGCACATCGATCATGGTAGAGCTCGTCGCCATGGGGTCAAGACATCGACCAGCCGTTGGGCCCATTGCGTGCCGTGCTAAGGTGTTCGATGTCGTGGCGCCTCAAGGCAAGGCCATGCGACGGGATCTCCTCGCTACCTCGGCGATCATGACCTCGCAATGCAAGAGCTCATCACTACCTCCGCCCCATTCATGCCTGCCTCCCATCCCCTATTCCTCATACATGAACAAGAAGCAATCGAATCTAGTCCAGGTCCTCGTCATGCCCTTGTCTCAAAGCAAGATCAACAATCAGCAATAAACTCACAGCTCCAAGTATCTCCTGACAAAGAAGCAATCGAATCAGCCGTGAGATTAAGATGTATACACAAATAGTGAAGGGAAGTAAAGTAAAAAATGACTGAAATTTACTGTCCTTCACCACGATTTGACAAGGAATCTCACAAAAAAAACCAGACAAGATTCAACGAGAAGCCCAAATCGCAAAACACCTAGGCACATGTGACCAAGAACAGCTCAAACTCACCGAAAAATGCAAGAATGATGACCCCCTAGCAGCTCCAACGGTGGCATAATCCGGCTACCAAGATCCAATCTTCTCTGCCGGCTGACTCAAAATATAACCTTTACCGCACCAGACGAGTGGTGGGAGACGTCCGCCGCGGGTGGAGGTGGTGAGGAGGGTGGGGCCGTGGAGCGCCGGGGGAGAGGATCTGCCCAAGTGCTTGGATGGGCCTCACGATGCCGCTAAGCACGAGGCGCGCGATGTGTCGCGCGTCTTGCCGCCACCACCGTGTGGGCGCTGCCATTGCCGCCATGGCCGTTAGCCGAAGTGAGGGCGAAGCACGTCGCCAATGGTCGAATCGTCTCCTCTCTCCGCCTCGGTGTCGCACGCCGCCTCGTCGTGGGTTGGGAAACTTCTGGAGGAAGTGAGTAGTCAGCACGCACACGACGGCACGCACTACAGCACAAGGCGTGTGAGGTGAGGTGAGGAGGGTGGGACTTGGGACAAGGTAAGGAGGTGAGGTGAGGAGGGAGCGGAGACGGCGGTCCATGGACGGGAGATTTGGGCGCTGGTTTGGTGGCGCCATAGAGGAAGGAGCATTGGAGAGAAGAAGAAATGTAGTCGACAGGAGCAAGATCGGGAGAGAAGGTGGAAAATAAAGAAAGCAAACGATAGTGGTCTTTTTTGTCTTTCTCTCTCTCCCAGTCAACAAAACCAGTGCCACATCAGCAAAACCGCCACTTAAAACCGGCCTGAGAGGTTAAATGACCGAATTTGGCAA